>OU342740.1:259534964-260198914 GCA_910589775.1 Avena eriantha
ACGGGCGGAATATCCAAGGGGCATTGGTTAGACAAAAGGAAGTAATGCAGGGTTAAGACAGATTAACGGGCGACCAATTTTTTTACTCCCAGGACTCCGGAGCCAATAGTTCAGACCGCTGGGTCAACAAGTACAACTATTACAACTTAAAAAGGCACGGAGCTCAAGCTAAATAGAACTAGTTATCACACATCTCCTTGATCTTCCTAATCTTAGCCCGATGTGCATCTTCCTGCGAGAGCAAGGATCAAATCGTCTGCTCCTTCCTTTTAGCATCTTCCTTGCACAGCTTCAATTGTTTCTCTGCATTTTTCCTCATGCACCTGTCAATACTCGTAGTTGTGAACTGCAGGACTTTGGCCTGGTGAAGATCCTTCCTTGCTTGAGTCAGTTCTTGCTCTGCTTTAGCCTTCAGGGGCAACGCCGCGTCCCTCTCCTTCTCGACTTTGCTAACCTTGTCTTCCACCCACTTGAGATCTCGCTTATGCTTGGTCGTGTCAACTGGTTCCCATAGCTTCATCTCAACTCTATCAAGAAGTGAGCTGAATGCGGATTCTTTCAACTCAACAGTCATTTCCCATAGTTTGTCCAGCGTTTTCTGCATCGATTTGGGCCACTCTGGATCTACCCATTTGACAGCACTGCAACTTCCGCCTCGCATCATTGCATGATGTCCTTAACACTGTAGAAACCTCCTGCCTGCGTTTCGTCCTTCGAACGCTACAAATTTAGCGGGCACATATCAATGTTTACATAGCAGAGGACTGTCTTCATCCGCTAAACCATATAGTCGGCATTATACATCATCTGGTTGGCCTAATACAGCATACGCACATGAGTAAACAGAGTAGATCTGGCTCAAAAAATAGATAACTAGCCATGGATGATAGAGATAGAGATGAGACGACTCACATCGAAATCACCGTCCCTGTCGTCACGACGCGTTTCCTCGTCGTCTCCCCTTGAACCCATGGCGAGAGGAGAGGGGGTGGCTACCAGAGAGGGGATTGGGATGGAGGCGCCGTCGGCTTGCGGCTACGGCAAGATAGGAGTGAAGTGGGGAAAGTGGCTTCGAGGGGAAGGAAGAGAAGTACGGGGAGGAAGAGAAGTAATGGGAACGTGACATTGGGATATGGCCCACTCAACTCGTGAGTCGTGACACTCGCAACACGGGAGCCCCCGGTGTTGCCAGTTTGTCCAGAGCAAGCGTGGCCAATCATGTCGCAGAACAGACTACTCGCGGATCAATCTCACGAAAACCATCCCAATCATCCAAGCGCCCCGATCGAACGGTATGTAACAATCGTCAAGCAGAACAACTATGTTAGGGCGTGCCTTCGAGAAGACTCGGTCTAACAGTAAGGTTAGGGCTCTCCTAAGGTTAATTAGGATCCATATGTGGTTTATGAAAAGAACACGCATCCAATGACACTGGTGGATCCATATGTGGTTTGTGAGAAGAACACACATGCAATGACACTGGTGGATCCATGTGTGGTTTATGAGAGGAACACACATGCAATGACACTGGTGATATGTGGTTTGTGAAAAGAACACACTTGCAATGACTCTAACTGTGGTTAATGAAAAGAGTAGACATGCAATACCACTGGTGGATCCATGTGTGGTTAATGAGAAGAACACACATGCAATGACACTGGTGTATCCTTATGTGGTTTGTGAGAAGAACACACATGCAAGGACACTAGTTGTGGTTCATGGAAAGAACACACATCTAATGACTCTAGTTGTGGTTCATGAGAAACACACATCCAATGACACGGGTGGATCCATGTGTGGTCTGTGAGAGGAACACACATGCAATGACTCTAACAGTGGTTCATGAAAAGAGCAGACATGCAATGACACCGGTGGATCCATGTGTGGTCTGTGGGAGGAACACACATCCAATGACACTTGTGGATCCATATGTGGTTTGTGAGAAGAACACACATGCAATAACACTGGTAGATCCATGTGTGGTTTTGGGAAGAACAGTCATGCACTGACTCTAGATGTGGTTCATGAAAAGAGCAAACATGCAATGACACCGGTGGATCCATGTGTGGTCAATGAGAGGAACACACATCAATTGACATTGGTGGATCCTTATGTGGTTTGTGAGAAGAACACACATGCAATGACACTGGTGATATGTGATCTGTGAAAAGGACACACATGCAATGACACTGGTGGATCCATATGTGGTTTGTAAGAAGGACACACATGCAATGACACTGGTGGATCCATGTGTGGTTCATGGCAAGAAAACACATTCAATGACATTGGTGATATGTGGTTTGTGAAAAGAACAGATATGCAGTGACTCTAACTGTGGTTAATGAAAAGAACAGACATGCAATGACACTAGTGGATCCATGTGTGGTTAATGAGAAGAACACACATGCAATGACACTGGGTGCGGTTCATGATATGGTTCATGAGGAGAACACACATGCAATGACTCTAGCTGTGGTTCATGAGAAGAACACACATGCAATGACATTGGTGTATCCTTATGTGGTTTGTGAGAATAACACACATGCAAGGACTCTAGCTTTGGTTCATGGAAAGAACACACATCCAATGACTCTAGCTGTGGTTCATGAGAAGAACACACATCCAATGACACTGGTGGATCCATGTGTGGTATGTGAGAGGAAAACACATGCAATGACTCTAACTATGGTTCAAGAAAAGAGCAGACATGCAATGACACCGGTGGATCCATGTGTGGTCTGTGGGACGAACACACATCCAATGACACTGCTAGATCCATATGTGGTTTGTGAGAAGAACACACATGCAATGACACTGGTGGATCCATGTGTGGTCTGTGGGAAGAACAGACATGGACTGACTCTAGATGTGGTTCATGAAAAGAGCAAACATGCAATGACACTGGTGGATCCATGTGTTGTCTATGAGAGGAGCACGCATCCAATGACACCGGTGGATCCTTATGTGGTTTGTGAGAAGAACACACATGCAATGACATTGGTGATATGTGGTCTGTGAAAAGAACACACATGCAATGACACTGGTGGATCCATATGTGGTCTGTGAGAACGACACACATGCAATGACACTGGTGGATCCATGTGTGGTTCATGGGAAGAACACACATGCAATGACACTAGTGATATGTGGTTTGTGAAAAGAACAGATATGCAATGACTCTAATTGTGGTTAATGAAAAGATCAGGCATGCAATGACACTGGTGGATCCATGTGTGGTTAATGAGAAGAACACACATGCAATGACACTGGGTGTGGTTCATGATATGGTTCATGAGAAAAACACACATGCAATGACTCTAGCTGTGGTTCATGAGAAGAACACACATGCAATGACACTGGTGTATCCTTATGTGGTTTGTGAGAAGAACACACATGCAATGACTCTAGTTGTGGTTCATGAGAAGAACACACATGCAATGACTCTAACTGTGGTTCATGAAAAGAGCAGACATGCAATGACACCGGGGGATCCATGTGTGGTCTATGAGAGGAACACACATCCAATGACACCGGTGGATCCTTACGTGGTTTGTGAGAAGAACAATGTAACTACCTCGGACCCTACGCTCTAAGTTCAAGCCTGGATGAACCCAAAGTGGTTAAAGTAGTACAGCGGGGGCCCAACTCCACCCACGTTTAGGCTCGTCGGCCGCCCTAACCACTTCCAAGAACATCGGGACAAGAACGAGCGGCATAGGCAACAGGCGAAGAGATCAAATACATACACAAGTGAGTATGTATGCAAGCTACCTTACAATAGTTCTTAGAGCCATACCATCTAAAAGAAATAGAAATATTGCAACGCCATACGGCAAGATCCAAATATCCTAGATAGTTATAATAGTGTAGGATAGCTCCTCATACATCAATCAACAGAGTATCAAGCGGAAGCGGGAAACAAGATCCGAGTACGGATAAGAAGCAAATCGGCATAAGATGCCACATAAATAAGCACATCCCGCCCATAGATCTCACAGATCCCCATCCCCAGAATCTCTACACTGAGTGATCGTTGCCAACATCATATGTCTCCTCCTCCCAGTATCCATCTTGCGAATACACCTGTTCATCTGAATCAAACAATTTATCGTGTGAGACCCTAGGGGTACTCAGCAAGTCTTTATGCCTCCAAAGGGGACATATACCTGGAGTGACGCAATTGCAGCAAAAGATAATAACTAACAAGTCTATAGATACTCGCTAACCATCCGCCTAACCAATGATAGACGGATGTCCGTTAATTAGAAACAACAGTTATAACAGTATAAAGTAACAGATCCATCCTCCTTCTCGCTTACCAACGAGAAAGCGGACAAACAACCCATCCGTTGGCAGTTTTATTACTCATTCCATGAATATTGCACTATTAACTAGTCAGATATTTAGTCAAATTAAAGTTGGTACTTTAGTTATACTTGTTTATGATCGAGAAACTGTGCTCCAAGTCGTCCATAACCGCGAACACGACTTTCAAAAAGATTTACCCTGCAGGGGTGCACAAATAGCAACACACCCACGATCGACCTCGGAAAAACCAAATCAAAACCCAACGAGGCTTTCACGACAAAGCATTCATAGGATTCATAAAATATTTTAGGGGGCCACTCCATTAAGCTACCCGCAACGAAGTTGGCCGGCTACGAGATGGACCCAAGGTCTGTTGTCAATGGCTGTAAACGACTGGGAACCCAAAAGTGTGACTGGGCTTGTCGATGCCGCGAAAACATTCCACGATCCAAAACAGTACAGGTGCTCCACGCACAATCTTAAACGAAGCAGTAAAACATGGCATAGGTGCAGGATAGTAATAAAGCCCCAAACTACTTTGTGGCCCCAAGAAATAAAGTACAAATCAAGCTCATGCAAAGGGGGATTCATAGTCTCCCGTATGTGGATAGTGCGAATATTCAAGGAACAGGTATCAAGTACTCGGGGTCCTACGGGACACAAGTGGACATAAAAACCAAATGACAAATATTGCCCACCGGTGCCTCTTTCATTAGTTATCCCATTACTACTCAGGTTAAGTTGTTTAGGTACCTCGTTATCCATCAGACACTCACATACCCTACACATGTTGTTCTACGACTCGCATGGCTCAAATCCTATAGTAATGGCTCATGGGATGGAGGAACAAGCTCGGTGGGGTTTAAAAGTAAAGGCTATGCAGTACTTGGGATTCAATTTAATGTATTCGTGACTCCATGATGCAAGAAAAAGATAGAAGCAATAGGTACTATATGTATGCAAGCATGTGGTAGTGCTTGCCTAGCAGCTCAGTTGAAGCGAGATGGATCTAGGTAGTACTCCTGGGATTCCTGATATTTCCCCTGCTCGACGTCTATTCGAAAGAAGAACCAAACAAACAAGGGCCAACATAAATAAAGTGCACAAGCATATAAATAAAATGCAACAAGCAAACAAGCATGCCATGATGAATGATGCACAAATTACATGGCAATAATGTAGCATGGCAAGGGTTAGGTGTGGGAACAAGAATAAATCATTTTATTAATTATTTGGTCAAGTTTTATTACCATAAACAGTTCTGATTTTTAATAATGACATGATGCATGCTTCAATTCATATCATGAAATGCATAATCAGAACGGGCTCGTCACGCTGATCGATTTAGACATATTATTTGTCAAATTTGGAGTTGTTGAATTAAAGTTATGAATTAATTGAGAAAAGGCATTTTTATTGCAATTAAACAATTTCGAAAATTTAAAATAGCCAAACATTATTTTGGATGGCATATTTGAAATCCTCACATTTTTCTGATTCAAAAACATATATCATTTGTACTATTAGGATAAGTCAATTATAAGATATTATTTCCTAGATTTAAAACATATTTAACAATTTCTGAAATCATTTTTATTAAACAGAAAAGAACAGAGACTTTTTGTACATAGAGGAAGCTAGCCCGAGTCACAGACAGGTGGGGTCGTCTGCTGAGCTGGCGGGAAAATGACGCAGCAGCTTCTCTCACCGGGCGCTCAGCCAGCCACGGAGGATGACAAGCAGGACCCGCGTCTGTGCAGACCCACACGCGGGCGCGCGAACAGGGCGCAGCCACGTGGCTGAGACGGGGACTGCGGGTTGAGGAACCAACAAACCTAGGTACCTTTTTGCAAAAGTGCAACAGTGGCTGACCGGTGGGTCCGGGCTAGAGCGCGGGTTGAGGAAAACAAAAGGCAGGGGGTAAATGGAAAAGGGGCTCAGCTACTGTTTTTCTTCTCATTTTTGTCTGACGGACTGAAGGCGCGGACAGAGCGCAGCGGGGATTCGATATTGCGATCTGGAGCGCGCGTGCGGTGGTGGCTACCGCTGGGGTGGGCTTGGTTTGATGCTGGGTAACGGCTGTGCGGCCAGGTGAGGTATCTGCGGCGCAATGACTGGATGGCGAACGCGAGCGCGGCGCACAGAGAGTGCTCGACTAAACGAGCGGCGTGTCCAGGAAGTAGATCGGCAAGAGGGGATGTCTGGGAGGGTCGGATGCTCACCGGGAATGGTTTGGTGGCAGCGGATCAGCCTGGGACGCAGAGGAACGGCGGCGGAGCTGATGACCCGAGGCTAGGGTTTCTCGTCAGCGTGATGAGGTGCAGCGTGTACCGGCCGCCTCCTCCTCGCTGCTGTGTACGGGGACGGTCCAGTGGGTCTCCTCGGTCTTCCTCGACAAGCCAAGCACCACGCCCGCCGCCGTGTACAAGGTAGCCGAGAAGAAGCCGACGGTGAGGTTGGAGACGGTGATAGGGAGGGGTAGCATGCAGGTGGGAAGGAGGAGTAGACGGCCAAGGCCCTGGGTGGATCTGGGGACGATGCTAGGTACGAGAGGGAGTAGATAGGGACGGGACGGGAGAAGCACATGGGTGGCTCGGGTGGAAAGGTGGTGGTGGCCACCCTCTCTTCTCCCTCTGCTCACGTACTGGCACGGCTCGGGAGGGGCCGGGGTGCCTGTAGCTAGGGCCAGAGAGGTAGACGCAGGCTCGGGTAGGGCTTGCTTGGTGACGAGAGAGAAGAACAGAGAGGGGAGGTGATGGCTCGGCTAGGGTTTGGTCTAGCCAAGGGGTAGCTAGGTTGGGGGTTTGGGTCGGGTCAGGTAGAAGGGCTGGGGTTGGGGGCTGAACCAAGCCACAAGGCTGGTGGTGGATTCGGTTTGGGGAGAGGGGAGGGGTGAGGTGAGTGTAGCTAGGGTTTAGCTAGTTGTAAAGAGAGAGGGAAGATAGCTAGGTTTAGCTAGAAAAGAGAGAAGGTAAAAAGATAGTTGGTTGAGCTAGGATTTGGAGTTGAGATGGACCCCGAAAGAAATTTGAATTCCAAACAAAGGGGAAAAACAAAAGACCAAAGGAGAGAGGGAAGGGAGGAAATGGTCTTACATGTCTCATGCACATGATATTATTTTGTGAAAACAAAATATACATCCCATGTATGCTAGACAAAGAGAAAACCACCAAAAGAGATGCAAGGTGGAAGACAAGAGAAAGAATAAGCATTTAATTGGTTCATTTGTTTCAATTGAGTTCAAACAATCTCCACCCAAAATATTCGAAAAGAACCCAAAATAGAAGAACAAGAGAGAGGCCTTGCATGGGCCATGCATGAAGAATAATTGCCACATTCATTAGTTGTGAAAACAACTACATATACATATGGGCACCTATTACACCCATGCAGAACCATACTTGATTAAAGGCCACACCATAAGCTACAAGCTTGATAAAATATGGTAAGGGTAGTTTTAAGCATCATTGAATATAATAGGCCATGCTAGTGTGTATGTCCCACTAGAAGATCATTTGGCCACAATTATATTTAAACAATGCTCAATTATTCCCAAAACAAACCATATGGAAGATAGAACAAGTGAAATTAACCACATGCATGCAAAGGTGGCCATGTGGCTCTCCACATATCAACAATGTGAAAACAACATGAGGCATATATGGGAGCATGTGGAATTAGAAGTGGATCCATCCCAACCCACATGAGCTAGAGGTAAACCCAAATAAAATGCAAAGCTCACATATAGTTGGATGGCGGAATTATGGGGTGGTGACAAGAAAAGGTGGTGGAGTTAAATAAAAGATATGCCCCCAACTCAACTTGGGCATCAAGCATTTATCAAGAACCAAATACAATTTATTAACAACCAAATACAATTGATAAATGCATATGAGACAAGATCCAAAAGAAAAGGGTTTTATATGATGCTCAAATGCAAGGTGGCATGACGACATGAGCATGATATAATTATGATTCAACAATTATATGTAGGAAGTAGCATTTTATTATTAGACCATGTAGCATTACAGATGTTAGACAAATGGGATGCTACAACTCTCCCCCACTAAACAGGAATCTCGCCCCGAGATTCTAGGAAGACGAAGAAGACACAAAGAGGGTAGGATACTTGGCACAGAGCTCATCCTCGTGTTCCCAACTGGCTTCATAAACGGAATGGTGCGACCACTACACCTTGCAGAACTTTATAGACTTGTTGCGAGTCTTTCTTTCTACGACTTCTAGGATTTTTGTGGGGTGTTCTTGATAAGACAGATCTTCTTGGAGATTGATGAGCTCATTGTCCAAAGTCCTGCCGGGATCCTTGAAGCACTTCTTGAGTTGAGAGATATGGAAAACATCATGGACTTTGAGTTTTTCAGGGAGCTCAAGAGCATAAGCAACTTCTCCTCTTCTTCCACGAACTTTGAAAGGACCGATGTATCTAGGAGCCAGCTTTCCTTTGATACCAAACCTGTGCGTGCCTCTCATGGGAGTGACACGAAGGTAAACGAGATCACTAGGGACATACTCCATGTCCGTGTGCTTTCTGTCATAGTTGCTCTTCTGGCGACTTTGAGCAACCTTCAGGTTTTCAAGAATGATGTGAACCTTCTCCTCCACTTGAGTTACAATGTTGGGGCCAAATAATGTTCTTTCACCTGTGCCCGACCAACCAATCGGAGTTTTGCATTTGCGGCCATAGAGAACCTCAAATGGTGCCATCTTTAGACTCTTCTGGAAGCTGTTGTTGTAAGAGAATTCAACATAAGGAAGGCATTCTTCCCACTTCATGCCGAAAGAGATGACGCAAGCACAGAGCATATCTTCCAGAATCTGATTGATCCTTTCAACTTGTCCTTGCGACTGAGGGTGGTAAGCTGTGCTGAAGTTCAACTTTGTTCCCAGAGCATTTTGGAAACTTCCCCAGAACTTGGAAGTGAAGATGCTTCCATGGTCTGAGCTGATCTCAAGAGGAACCCCATACAGAGAGACAATTCTGTTGATATAGAGCTCAGCCAACTGAATTGCAGAAACTGTTTCCTTGACGGGAAATAAGTGAGCCACTTTAGAAAGTCTGTCGATGACAACAAAGATTGCATTGTTGCCTTTCTGCGACCTTGGAAACCCAGTTATGAAGTCCATCTCTACTTTCTCCCATTTCCATTCCGGAGGCTTCAATGGTTGTAGAAGACCGGAAGGTTTCTAATGGACATCTTTAACTCTGCGGCAGACATCACACTCCGAGACATACTTGGCACAATATCGTTTCAACCCAGGCCACCAATACTGTGTTTTCAAGTCCATGTACATCTTAGTGCTGCCACGGTGGATAGAAAGAACCGAATCATGAGCTTCTTTGAGAACTTGCTCTCTCAAACCCGGATACTTCGGAACGAACATCCGGTGCTTAAAGAATACAGTGCCTTGGTCGTCAAGGTGGAAAGGTTCATACTTCGGAAGCTGAATCTTGCAGATGATGTTTTAGTGTAAGGGTCACCAAGTTGAATGGAGCGAACTTTTTCTTCCAAGAGAGGGGTTGCTACAAGATTCAGAAGATACCCTTGATCCACAATTTCAAGGTTGAGCTGGCGGAATTCCTCGCACAAGAGAGGTTGTTGTTCTTCCATCATGAGGTTGTTGACATAAGCTTTTCGGCTGAGAGCATCGGCCATCACATTAGCTTTGCCCGGAGTGTAGTTGATGGTCAGATCAAAATCATTAATTGCTTCAATCCACCTTCTCTGACGAAGGTTGAGATCAGGTTGTGTGAAGATATACTTCAGACTCTTGTGATCAGAAAAGATCTCACAACGGTTGCCAAGCAAGTAGTGCCTCCATACTTTCAACGCAAAGACAACTGCTGCGAGTTCGAGGTCATGTGTTGGATAGTTGAGCTCATGAGTTTTCAACTGACGCGAAGCATAAGCAACGGCTTGCTTTTCTTGCATAAGGACCGCACCCAATCCTTGCGAGGAGGCGTCACAGAATATCTGGAAAGGCTTTGATGTATCTGGAGGAATCAAGACTGGTGTGGAAGTGAGCTTCTCTTTGAGGGTTTCAAAGCTTGCTTGACATGCAGGAGACCAAAGGTATTTCTTGCCTTTCTTAAGGAGATCAGTAAGAGGCTTCGTAATCTTCGAGAAGTTCTGAACGAAGCGACGGTAGTAACTAGCCAAACCAAGGAAACTCCAGACTTTTTTGACATTTTTGGGTGGAAGCCACTCGACAATTGTCCGAATAGTTTCTGGGTTGACGGCAATGCCCTTACCAGAGATGACGTGTCCCAGATAGGTGACTTCGGGAAGCCAAAATTCACACTTGGAGAACTTTGCATACAGACAGTTCTCACGAAGCTTGTTTAGGACACACCGAAGGTGTTCTTCATCTTCTTCTTTGACTTAGAATAGACTAGAATGTCATCCAGATATACCACGACGAACTTATCAAGATACTCCATGAAAACCGAGTTCATAAGCCTCGAGAAGGTGGCAGGTGCATTGGTGAGGCCGAAAGACATGATCGTGTACTCATACAGGCCATAACGGGTGGTGAAAGCTATTTTGGGAACATCTTCCTTGCGAATCTTGATTTGATGATATCCACTTCTCAAGTCAAGCTTAGAGAATACCACAGCTCCAGCTAGCTGATTGAAGAGATCATTAATCCGCGGAAGGGGATATTTATTCTTGATGGTTTTAGCATTGAGAGCCCGATAGTCAACACAAAGTCTATCAGTCAGGTCTCGCTTCTTCACAAAGATTGTTGGGCTGCCCCAAGAGGAAGTGCTATGTTGAATGAAACCCAACTTCTCTTGTTCATCAAGCTGACGTTTGAGTTCAGCCAACTCAGCAGGTCCCATTTTATAAGGCCGCTTGGAGATAGGAGCGGTACCAGGTTCAAGCTCAATCACAAACTCGACCTCTCGGTCAGGAGGCATACCCGGTAACTCTTCAGGAAAAACATCTAGGAACCCACAGACCACCGGAACACTCTGAATAGCCTCCATAGCATCATCATTCAGAGCCGCCAAAGAGAAAAGCTGAATTGCAAGAGTCAGACTTGGAGAATAGACTATATGGCCTTCAGGAATTTTCAGAGAAACCGAGCGTTCAGCACAATCAATCACAGCTGCATTTGCCGTTAACCAATCCATGCCCAAGATGACATCAATGTCAGAGTTGCCGAGAATGATTAAGGAAGCCATAAATGACGAACCACCAATTAGAATTTGATTGCCATGACTGATCTTGGTAGATAGCATTCTTGCCCCGGGAGAAAGAACCATTAACTTTTTATCTAGTTGGTCTATAGTTAGCTCATGCTCATTTGCAAACTTGTGAGACACAAATGAATGTGATACACCAGAATCAAACAAAACTCATGCAGGGACTGAGTTAACAGGAAGCGTACCCATCACAACTCCCGTTGCATGTTCAGCTTGAGCGATGTTGACACAGTTGGCACGAGCAACAGTGGACCCGGGCTTGGTGTTGATGTTGAGAGCCCGAGGTGGAGGTGCACGAACCATAGAAGAACTTGCTGCAGGTCTTGGAGGTGGTGGAGGAAGAGCTTTGTTGTTCATTGGACAACTCCAGTGTTGATGACCAGTGTTCCCACAAGTGTAACAAGCACCAGGTGGACGTGGAGCAGCATAGCCAGGGACTCCGCCAGGCGCTCCAGGGTAGTTGTGGTTGTAGCCCCTAGGAGCAGTGGTGAAGGAGTTTGGTGGCCTTGCCGCGTAGCTTGAAGGTCTTGGTGGAGCCGGGAGCGGCGGTGCGGTATTAGGAACCCACACACGGCGCTTAGAAGGAGTTGTCATAGCTGAAGAGCTTGCTGTGTCACGGCTGTGTTTCTTGGACTCTTCAAACACTTGCCTACTGGCTTCTTCCTGTAGAGCTGTATGTTGGAGTTCCAGAAAAGACCCCGGCCTTGCATGAGTGATTGCATATTTGATAGATGCATTGAGCCCTTGCCTGAACCTCTTTTGCTTCTTCTTGTCATCAGAGATCTCATCGCCACCATACCGAGAAAGATTCATGAAGTTTCTGATATAGGTGTTGACATTATCATTGCCCTGCTTGAGGTTGAGAAACACTTCCTTCATCCTTTCCATGACAATTTCTGACAGGTATTGCTCTTTGAAAGCCCCAGTGAACTGCTCCCAAGTAGGCTGAAAACTAGAGTGGTTTGCCTTGAGGTAATTCTCCCACCATAGAGCTGCGTCTCCCTTCAGAAGGTGAGTGGCACATTTTACCCATTCTTGCTCAGGAACATCAGCAGTCATCAGCAACCTTGACATCTCACGCAGCCAATCATCAGCATCTAGTGGCTGATCAGACACCTCAAAGTGGCGCGGGTTGAACTTCAGAAAACCCTTGATGTCTCCTCGCTTGGGAGGTGGAGGTAGCGGAACAAACTCATTCCTCCTGACACTTTCTTCAAAGCGTTGCTGGTTCTGTTGCATTGTTCCCAAGGCATTAGCAATACTTGCCAACACAGCCCCCAGTTCAGGTGGTATGTCCTCCTCATTGCGACGTGGTGGTGCCATCCTGGGATTGATATAAAACTCAAGTCAGTACCATAATGGAGAATAATAATAATCCAAAATAGTACCAAAATGGAATTAACCAAGATTAAAGGATACAAATCACTAAGATGATATTAAAATACCAACAAAGTTCGAAGCACCTAGAGATATTAAGCATATCGCACACGACTGAACAAGGAGTGTGGTACACAAAACTATCAAAGAAAAATTTTCCGCAAATTTCGGCATTAAAATACCACTATATGCGCAAAACCACTTAACGAATCAAGATTAGTAACTCTACTAATTCAATATACAAGAGCGAATGAGAAAAGTAGTGGTATGGTCGCGACTCCATCCCGCACTCAAATCATTAATCCGCACATGGATAAGTAAAACACATATCCCAACTCTCTTCCTTCTTAAGATGGACCTAAATAATAGCAACTATGGAAAACAAACACCCCAAACAAGATAGCGTCAGATAACACAGAGTAAGACAGATCGCGTCGGTTTACAAAAGCTTGTCGGTATGGAATGTACCAACAGTTGATAACCAAAAGGCAGATAGCGACAACAAGTTGGATGCAACAGATAGACAAGGAATTACACACACACACACACTCGCACAACCTATGGTACTATGGAACCCAGAACACGTGAATCCTAGTTTGAATTTTAGAAGAGGATTGAAAACGTTACACTTCCTTACCCGAAAAGGATGGGTGGGTAGGTAAGAAGAAAAATGGAAGCAGTCCTACTCTCACGTTTTGTTTTTCCCTAGTATACATAGCTACCAAAATATTTGCTAGACTGACAACGACCATTTGGCTGAGACCCTGAAGGGCGGGATGGCTCTGATACCAATTGTAACTACCTCGGACCCTACGCTCTAAGTTCAAGCCTGGATGAACCCAAAGTGGTTAAAGAAGTACAGCAGGGGCCCAAGTCCACCCACGTTTAGGCCCGTCGGCCGCCCTAACCACTTCCAAGAACATCGGGACAAGAACGAGCGGCATAGGCAACAGGCGAAGAGATCAAATACATACACAAGTGAGTATGTATGCAAGCTACCTTACAATAGTTCTCAGAGCCATACCATCTAAAAGAAATAGAAATATTGCAACGCCATACGGCAAGATCCAAATATCCTAGATAGTTATAATAGTGTAGGATAGCTCCTCATACATCAATCAACAGAGTATCAAGCGGAAGCGGGAAACAAGATCCGAGTACGGATAAGAAGCAAATCGGCATAAGATGCCACATAAATAAGCACATCCCGCCCATAGATCTCACAGATCCCCATCCCCAGAATCTCTACACTGAGTGATCGTTGCCAACATCATATGTCTCCTCCTCCCAGTATCCATCTTGTGAATACACCTGTTCATCTGAATCAAACAATTTATCGTGTGAGACCCTAGGGGTACTCAGCAAGTCTTTATGCCTCCAAAGGGGACATATACCTGGAGTGACGCAATTGTAGCAAAAGATAATAACTAACAAGTCTATAGATACTCGCTAACCATCCGCCTAACCAATGATAGACGGATGTCCGTTAATTAGAAACAACAGTTATAACAGTATAAAGTAACAGATCCATCCTCCTTCTCGCTTACCAACGAGAAAGCGAACAAACAACCCATCCGTTGGCAGTTTTATTACTCATTCCATGAATATTGCACTATTAACTAGTCAGATATTTAGTCAAATTAAAGTTGGTACTTTAGTTATACTTGTTTATGATCGAGAAACTGTGCTCCAAGTCGTCCATAACCGCGGACACGACTTTCAAAAAGATTTACCCTGCAGGGGTGCACAAATAGCAACACACCCACGATCGACCTCGGAAAAACCAAATCAAAACCCAACGAGGCTTTCACGACAAAGCATTCATAGGATTCATAAAATATTTTAGGGGGCCACCCCATTAAGCTACCCGCAACGAAGTTGGCCGGCTCCGAGACGGACCCAAGGTTTGTGTCAATGGCTGTAAACGACTGGGAACCCGAAAGTGTGACTGGGCTTGTCGATACCGCGAAAACATTCCACGATCCAAAACAGTACAGGTGCTCCACGCACAATCTTAAACGAAGCGGTAAAACATGGCATAGG
This sequence comes from Avena eriantha, assembly GCA_910589775.1. Classification (NCBI taxonomy): domain Eukaryota; kingdom Viridiplantae; phylum Streptophyta; class Magnoliopsida; order Poales; family Poaceae; genus Avena; species Avena eriantha. The sequence goes on from OU342740.1 coordinate 259,549,921, forward strand.
TGCAGGATAGTAATAAAGCCCCAAACTACTTTGTGGCCCCAAGAAATAAAGTACAAATCAAGCTCATGCAAAGGGGGATTCATAGTCTCCCGTATGTGGATAGTGCGAATATTCAAGGAACAGGTATCAAGTACTCGGGGTCCTACGGGACACAAGTGGACATAAAAACCAAATGACAGATATTGCCCACCGGTGCCTCTTTCATTAGTTACCCCATTACTACTCAGGTTAAGTTGTTTAGGTACCTCGTTATCCATCAGACACTCACATACCCTACACATGTTGTTCTACGACTCGCATGGCTCAAATCCTGTAGTAATGGCTCATGGGATGGAGGAACAAGCTCGGTGGGGTTTAAAAGTAAAGGCTATGCAGTACTTGGGATTCAATTTAATGTATTCGTGACTCCATGATGCAAGAATAAGATAGAAGCAATAGGTACTATATGTATGCAAGCATGTGGTAGTGCTTGCCTAGCAGCTCAGTTGAAGCGAGATGGATCTAGGTAGTACTCCTGGGATTCCTGATATTTCCCCTGGTCGGTGTCTATTCGAAAGAAGAACCAAACAAACAAGGGCCAACATAAATAAAGTGCACAAGCATATAAATAAAATGCAACAAGAAAACAAGCATGCCATGATGAATGATGCACAAATTACATGGCAATAAGGTAGCATGGCAAGGGTGAGGTGTGGGAACAAGAATAAAACATTTTATTAATTATTTGGTGAAGTTTTATTACCATAAACAGTTCTGATTTTTAATAATGACATGCTGCATGCTTCAATTCATATCATGGAATGCATAATCAGAACGGGCTCGTCGCACTGATCGATTTAGACATATTATTTGTCAAATTTGGAGTTGTAGAATTAAAGTTATGAATTAATTGAGCAAAGGCATTTTTATTGCAATTAAACAATTTCGAAAATTTAAAATAGCCAAACATTATTTTGGATGGCATATTTGAAATCCTCACATTCTTTTGATTCAAAAACATATATCATTTGTATTATTTGGATAAGTCAATTATAAGATATTATTTCCTGGATTTAAAACATATTTAACAATTTCTGAAATCGTTTTAATTAAATAGAAAAGAACAGAGACTTTTTGTACACAAAGGAAGCTAGCCTGAGTCACAGACAGGTGGGGTCGTCTGCTGAGTTGGCGGGAAAACGACGCAGCGGCTTTTCTCACCAGGCGCTCAGCCAGCCAAGGAGGATGACAAGCGGGACCCGCGTCTGTGCGGACCCACACGCGTGTGCGCGAACAGGGCGCAGCCACGTGGCCGAGACAGGGACTGCGGGTTGAGGAACCAACAAACCTGGGTACCTTTTTGCAAAAGTGCAACAGCGGCTGACCGGTGGGTCCGGGCTAGAGCACGGATTGAGGAAAACAAAAGGCGGGGGTAAACGGAAAAGGGGCTCAGCTACTGTTTTTCTTCTCGTTTTTGTCTAACGAACTGAAGGCGCGGACAGAGCGCAGCGGGGATTCGATCTCGCGATCTGGAGGCGCGCGCGGTGGTGGCTACCGCTGGGGTGGGCTTGGTTTGATGATGGGTAACGGCTGTGCGGCCAGGTGAGGTATCTACAGCGCAACGACGGGATGGCGAATGCGAGCGCGGCGCATAGAGATTGCTCGACGAAACAAGTGGCATGTCTGGGAGGTTCGTATGCTCACCAAGAGTGATTCGGTGGCAGCGGATCGGCCTAGGACGCATAGGAACGGCGGTGGAGCTGACGACCCGAGGCTAGGGTTTCTCGTCGGCGTGATGAGGTGCAGCGTGTACCGGCTGCCTCCTCCTCGCTGTTGTGTACGGGGACGGTCCAGAGGGTCTCCTCGGTATTCCTCGACAAGCCAAGCACCACGCCCGTCATCGTGTACAAGGTAGCCGAGAAGAAGCCGACAGTGAGGTTGGAGACGGTGAGAGGGAGGGGTAGAAGGCAGGTGGGAAGGAGGAGTAGACGGGCAAGGCCCTGGGTAGATCTGGGGACGACGCTAGGTACGAGAGGGAGTAGATAGGGACGGGACGGGAGAGGCACATGGGTGGCTCGGGTGGAAAGGTGGTGGTGGCCACCCTCTCTTCTCCCTCTGCTCACGTGCTGGCACGGCTCGGGAGGGGCCGGGGTGCCTATAGCTGGGGCCAGAGAGGTAGACGCAGGCTCGGGTGGGGTTTGCTTGGTGGCGAGAGAGAAGAACAGAGAGGGGAGGTGATGGCTCGGCTAGGGTTTGGTCTAGCCAAGGGGTAGCTAGGTTGGGGGTTTGGGTCGGGTCAGGTAGAAGGGCTGGGGTTGGGGGCCGAACCAAGCCACAAGGCTGGTGGTGGATTCGGTTTGGGGAGAGGGGAGGGGTGAGGTGAGTGTAGCTAGGGTTTAGCTAGTTGTAAAGAGAGAGGGGAGATAGCTAGGTTTAGCTAGAAAAGAGAGAAGGTAAAAAGATAGTTGGTTGAGCTAGGATTTGGAGTTGAGATGGACCCCGAAATAAATTTGAATTCCAAACAAAGGGGAAAAACAAAAGACCAAAGGAGAGAGGGAAGGGAGGAAATGGTCTTACATGTCTCATGCACATGATGTTATTTTGTGAAAACAAAATATACATCCCATGTATGCTAGACAAAGAGAAAACCACCAAAAGAGATGCAAGGTGGAAGACAAGAGAAAGAATAAGCATTTAATTGGTTCATTTGTTTCAATTGAGTTCAAACAATCTCCACCCAAAATATTCCAAAAGAATCCAAAATAGAAGAACAAGAGAGAGGCCTTGCATGGGCCATGCATGAAGAATAATTGCCACATTCATTAGTTGTGAAAACAACTACATATACATATGGGCACCTATTACACCCATGCACAACCATACTTGATTAAAGGCCACACCATAAGCTACAAGATTGATAAAATATGGTAAGGGTAGTTTTAAGCATCATTTAATATAATAGGCCATGCTAGTGTGTATGTCCGACTAGAAGATCATTTGGCCACAATTATATTTAAACAATGCTCAATTATTCCCAAAACAAACCATATGGAAGATAGAACAAGTGAAATTAACCACATGCATGCAAAGGTGGCCATGTGGCTCTCCACATATCAACAATGTGAAAACAACATGAGGCATATATGGGAGCATGTGGAATTAGAAGTGGATCCATCCCAACCCACATGAGCTAGAGGTAAACCCAAATAAAATGCAAAGCTCACATATAGTTGGATGGTGGAATTATGGGGTGGTGACAAGAAAAGGTGGTGGAGTTAAATAAAAGATATGCCCCCAACTCAACTTGGGCACCAAGCATTTATCAAGAACCAAATACAATTTATTAAGAACCAAATACAATTGATAAATGCATATGAGACAAGATCCAAAAGAAAAGGGTTTTATATGATGCTCAAATGAAAGGTGGCATGATAACATGAGCATGATATAATTATGATGCAACAATTATATGTATGAAGTAGCATTTTATTATTAGACCATGTAGCATTACCGATGTTAGACAGATGGGATGCTACAAACACACATGCAATGACACTGGTGATATGTGGTCGGTGAAAAGAATAAACATGCAATGACACTGGTGGATCCATATGTGGTTAGTGAGAAGGACAGATATGCAATGACACTGGTGGATCCATGTGTGGTTCATGGGAAGAACACAATTGCAAAGACACTTGTGATATGTGGTTTGTGAAAAGAACAGACATGCAATGACTCTAACTGTGTTTAATGAAAAGAGCAGACATGCAATGACACTGGTGGATCCATGTGTGGTTATGAGAAGAACACACATGCAATGACACTGGGTGTGATTCATGACATGGTTTGTGAGAAGAACACACGTGCAATGACTCTAGCTGTGATTCATGAGAGGAACACACATGCAATGACACTGGTGTATCCTTATGTGGTTTGTGAGAAGAACACACATGCAAGGACTCTAGCTGTGGTTCATGGAAAGAACACACATCCAATGACTCTAGCTGTGGTTCATGAGAACAACACACATCCAATGACACAGGTGGATCCATGTGTGGTCTGTGAGAGGATCACACATGCAATGCATCTAACTATGGTTCATGAAAAGAGCAGACATGCAATGACACCCATGGATCCATGTATGTTCTGTGGGAGGTACACACATCCAGTGACACTTCTGGATCCATATGTGGTTTGTGAGAAGAACACACATACAATGACACTGGTGGATCCATGTGTTGTCTATGGGAAGAACACACATGCAGTGACTCTAGATGTGGTTCATGAAAAGAGCAGACATGCAATGACACCGGTGGATACATGTGTGGTCTATGAGAGGAACACACATCCAATGACACCGGTGGATCCTTATGTGGTTTGTGAGAAGAACACACATGCAATGACACTGGTGGATCCATATGTGGTTTGTGAGAAGGACACACATGCAATGACACTAGTGGATCCATGTATGGTATCTGGGAAGACCACACATGCGATGACACTGGTGATATGTGGTTTGTGAAAATAACAGATATGAAATGACTCTAATTGTGGTTAATGAAAAGAGCAGACATGCAATGACACTGATGGATCCATGTGTGGTTAATGAGAAGAACACACATGCAATGACACTAGGTGTGGTTCATGATATGGTTCATGAGAAGAACACACATGCAATGACTCTAGCTGTGGTTCATGAGAAGAACACACATGCAATGACACTGGTGTATGCTTATGTGGTTTATGAGAAGAACACACATGCAAGGACTCTAGCTGTGGTTCATGGAAAGAACACACATCCAATGACTCTAGATGTGGTTCATGAGAAGAACACACATCCAATGACACTGGTGGATCCATGTCTGGTCTGTGAGAGGATCACACAGGCAATGAATCTAACCATGGTTCATGAAAAGAGCAGACATGCAATGACACCGGTGGATCCATGTGTGGTCTGTGGGAGGAACACACATCCAATAACACTGCTGGATCCATATATGGTTTGTGAGAAGAACACACATGCAATGACACTGGTGGATCCATGTGTGGTCTGTGGGAACAACACACATGCAATGACTCTAGATGTGGTTCATGAAAAGAGCAAACATGCAATGACACCGGTGGATCCATGTGTGGTCTATGACAGGAACACACATCCAATGACACCAATGGATCCTTATGTGGTTTGTGAGAAGAACACACATGCAATGACACTGGTGATATGTGGTCTGTGAAAAGAACACACACGCAATGACACTGATGGATCCATATGTGGTTTGTGAGAAGGACACACATGCAATGACACTGGTGGATCCATGTGTGGTTCATGGGAAGAACACACATGCAATGACACTGGTGATATGTGGTTTGTGAAAAGAATAGACATGCAACGACTCTACCTGTGGTTAATGAAAAGAGCAGACATGCAATGACACTAGTGGATCCATGTGTGGTTAATGAGAAGAACACACATGCGATGACACTGGGTGTGGTTCATGATATGGTTTGTGAGAATAAAATACATGCAATGACTCTAGTTGTGGTTCATGAGAAGAACACACATGCAATGACTCTAATTGTGGTTCATGAAAAGAGCAGACATGCAATGACACCGGTGGATCCATGTGTGGTCTATGAGAGGAACACACATCCAATGACACCGGTGGATCCTTATGTGGTTCGTGAGAAGAACACACATGCAATGACACTGGTGATATGTGGTATGTGAAAAGAACGCACATGCAATGACACTGGTGGATCCATATGTGGTTTGTGAGAAGGACGCACTCGCAATAACACTAGTGGATCCATGTATGGTCTGTGGGAAGAACACACATGCAATGACACTGGGGATATGTGTTTTGTGAAAAGAACAGACATGCAATGACTCAAACTGTGGTTAATGAAAAGAGCAGACATGCAATAACACTGGTGGATCCATGTGTGGTTAATGATAAGAACACGGATGCAATGAACTCTAGTGGGTCCATGTGGTTTATGAGAAGAACACACATCCAATGAACTCTAGTGGATCTATCTTGGCATAATTTGATGTATGCTACGATGTATTTCATTTTACAACACACTCACTTTCCATTTTTATACTACTCAGTTTTGCCCTTGGTTTTATGTGGTACTACTCAGTTTTGCCCCCCTCTCTCTATCTTTCATAGAAGCACAAACATGTGCTCACGCTGTCTGCTACTCCCTGATTGGTTGTCACAGTTGTCACATGGATCGTGTGCAGCAACCGTTCATTCTGTGCGATCCAATGATGATCATTGCACACGTCGTGCCCTTCACAGTACAGCGTGAGATAGCACGGACGTCTCCCTCAGCGAGACTTCTACAAGAACGAACACGATGCCGTCCATGGAAAAGTCGTCGAGCGGTCATGTCATGTTTAATCAAGTCTGAAAAGCCTACTACTGCTACTACTACGCCACAACGCATGCGTCATCGAGTGCACGGTCGTCGATGGACAGCTGCAATTTATTGCCACTTGATTTTAATAAGACATGTCCCATTTTTTATGCAGCGGCTCTCAATCGCCAATTTTAGGGCCGTGTCAAACTTCGTACATAGAAATTGTGTATGCGCCCTTTGCATGCGTCACAATATAGAACTGCCATGCATGGCCCGGAAAAAACGTGACGTCCGTGCGCGTGTCGCGGTGCACGGTGCAGTAGACTGCGCGGTGCGTTGCACGGTGGCGCAACGAAACATGCCTTGCTTCCATCCACCTTAACTATAGAGCCCCTCTCCGCACACCCACTCTCACTCTCGCTCACTGTCCCCACGCAACCCTCTCCACTGTCCCACCAGCATCCGCAAAGTCCCGAGAATACCCCATCCACGTTGGCGATGGCCGAGGAGGATAAGGTGGCCATCGTCGCCTCCGTGGCCGCCGGCGAGGAGGCCCCCGTCTCCTCGCCGGTCCCCCTCGACGCGTTGAAAGCAGCTGTTGTCCCTGTCCAGGCCCTAGTCGAGGCATCGATGGCAGCCGCCGTTCCCGTCTAGGCCCCCGTCCCCGCTACTGGCGGAGCCGCCGAAGAGGAGCCCCCTGTCGGCGAGGAGGCCCCCGCCGGTCACAAGCAGATCAAGCACTTCTTGGGCACCTATGATCCAGATAAGTACATCGCTCCGCTGAACCCCTACGACACCGACATCGATGATCCATGGTCGGAGGTAACTAGGGTTTGCTCGCCTCCCCTGGTTCTTCTACCGTTCCCATCGTTGGATGCTAGATCTTGGTTTATTAGGATTCACTTGTTCGCATTTCGATTGCTCGATCTTCTTACATCATCTACTCCCCCATTTTCCTTTTCTTCCAATAGGTTTCCGGCAGCAACGTCTGCAGCGATGACGAGTCCATACACACCAAGACTCGTCAGGTGCTGAGGAGGCTACAGGCCGACCAGTACGACGCCTTCTTCAGGGCGGCCCCTGGCGCTGCCCCTTCCACAAGGGGATCAACTTATGATGTGTGACTCTCGCCGGTGGCACCGACTTCATCTCCTAAATGAAGCATGCAGAGGCCACGGGCTCTGGCATCAACAAAGGCAGCGAGCGCGAGACCGTGAAAATCAATGCCTACATCGCTGAACACTGGTCTCTCGGCATTCACCTCCGAAACCTCCAGTGGTTGGCCATCAAAGAGGGTCGCATTCCTCCAATTAGGCCCAATCCCCCCAAGATCAAGGGACTGGGCAGCAAGAAGTGGCGGAGGCACCCGAGGGAGGCGGAGGCGCTGGCGAATGAACGGGTCGGATGTCTCACTGAATGTACCTGCTGCTGCGGCGGCTGCTGCAGCTAAGCAGCTTCTTTTGATTTTCTATATTTTGCTTGCATCCTATTTCTGGCTGAATGCATCGAACCTCGTTAAACAACCTACTTTCTATCGCTATATCCTATTTAGCTGCGCACAGCTATATATCTACATTTGTTTTGTTTTCTGGATGAATGTATTCTGCCTAGTGTGATTTGCTGCTCTAGATTTGCTACCTGATCGGAGACAAAAAGAGGTCCAAAAGGGAACGAATTATCGAAGAGAGAATCTTCTCTAGGTTTGCTACCAATTTGGGAAAAATGAAACATATATGTTTAGCGAGAGAGGAAAATGGTACTCTTTCAAACTGCTAGTTAACGAGCTACCATCTTGACGAGGCCCCATCTTGATCTCTCCCTCTACAAGAAGGAACACGATGCCGTCCATGGAAAAAGTCGTCGAGTGGTCATGTCACGTTTAATCAAGTCTAAAAAGCCTACTACTACTACTACTATGCCACAACACATGCGTCATCGAGTGCACGGTCGTCGATGGACAGCTGCAATTTATTGCCACTTGATTTTAATAAGACACATCCCATTCTTTACGCAGCGGCTCTCAATCTCACTTGCAATTGGGGCCCACCGTAAGAAGCTTACACGCGATAGCCGGAGGCCGAATAGCTGAGCTCGATAAGACCTAACGTCTCTGGCTTCATCGAGTCACTCGCAGCCATCAACACATCCCTTTACCCGATCTATCACAACCCCACAAATCTCGCCGTATAGCCACCTACCTTCCCCTCTACATTTCCACTTTTAACTATCACCAATTTTAGGGCCGTGTCAAACTTCGTACATATAAATTGTGTGTGCGCCCTTTGCATGCGACTCAATACAAAACTGCCATGCATGGCCCGGGAAAAAAACGTGACGTACCATGCACGTGTCACGGTGCACGGTGCAGTAGACTGCGCGGCTCGTTGCATGGTGGTGCAACGAAACGTGCCTTGCTTCCATCCACCTTAACTATAGAGCCCCTCTCCACACACCCACTCTCACTCTCGCTCACTGTACGCACGCAACCCTCTCCACTGTCCCACTAGCATCCGCAAAATCCCGAGAATACCCCGTCCGCACCGGCGATGGCCGAGGAGGATAAGGTGGCCATGGCGCCTCCATGGCCGCTGGTGAGGAGGCCCCTGTCTCCTCGCCGGTCCCCCTCGACGCGTTGAAAGCAGCCGCTGTCCCTGTCTAGGCCCCAGTCGAGGCATCGATGGCAGCCGCCGTTCCCGTCCAGGCCCCCGTCCCCGCTACCGGTAGAGCCATCGAAGAGGATCCCCCCGCCGGCGAGGAGGCCCCCGCCGGTCACAAGCAGATCAAGCACTTCTTGGGCACCTACGATCCATATAAGTACATCGCTCTGCTGAACCCCTACGACACCGGCATTAACGACCCATGGTCGGAGGTAACTAGGGTTTGCTCCCCTCCCCTGGTTCTTCTATCGTTCCCATCATTGGATGCTAGATCTTGGTTTATTAGGATTCGCTTGTTCGCATTTCGATTGCTCGATCTTCTTACATCATCTACTCCCCCATTTTTATTTTCTTCCAAAAGGTTTCCGGCAGCGATGTCTACAGCGATGACGAGTCCATTCACACCAAGGCTCGTCAGGTGCTGAGGAGGCTGCGGGCTGGCCAGTACGACGCCTTCCTCAGGCGTGGCGACTACAGCTGCCCCTTCCGCAAGGGGATCACCTACTGCTTGACGAGTCATGTTGGCGGCACCGACGTGAACACCTTACTAAAGCATGCAGAGGCCATGGGCTCCGGCATCCACAAAGGCGGCAAGCGCGAGACCATGAACATCAACGCCTACATCGTGGAACACCGGGCTCTCGGCATTCACCTCCGAAACCTCCAGCGGGTGGCCATCAAAGAGGGTTACATGACTCCAATCAGGCCCAAGGCCCCCAAGATCAAGGGACTATGCAGTAAGAAGTGGAGGAAGCGTCGAAGGGAGGAGGCGGATGCGCGGGCGCTTGCAGGATGTGCCTGTAGCTGCGGCGGCTGCTGCTGCTAAGCAGCTTCTTTCTAGCTATATCCTATTTCTGGCTGAATGCATCGAACCTCGTTAAGCAACCTACTTTCTATCGCTATATCCTATTTAGCTGCACACAACTTTGTTTTTTTCCCTTAATGAATGTATTCTGCCTGGTGTGATTTGCTGCTCTAGATTTGCTACTTGATCAGAGGCAAAAAGAGGTGCAAAAGGGAATGAATTATCAAAGTGAGAATCTTCTCTAGATTTGCTACCAATTTGGGCAAAATGAAACATATATATTTAGCGAGAGAGGAAAAGGGCACTCTTTCAAATTGCCGGTTAACAAGCTACCATCTTGACAAGCTACAAGACACATACATAAACATAACACAGCGAGGGTTAAATGTATTTTACTAGTATCACTTGAGGCGCTAGACATCTTGACAAGCTAACTGAGTTCCACAAAACATAACACTGACAAGTAAACTTTAATTCACTTCTCATCAGACCACTTGAGGCGCTTGCCATCATTCCTAGGCGACAAACTGCGACCATTCCAGGTACTCCACAGCTCACAAAATGCTTCGTCTCACCTGGGATCTGACTTGGCTTCCCTATCTTCAGCGTCCTGCGGCACAATTAGCGGTGCATCACAGGCCTGATTGTTGCCGCTAGAAGATGTTGCCTCTCTGTTTGCTGCTTCAGCTGCAACCTCTCTGTCAGCTGCTTCAACTTTAGCTGCAAGCTCTCTTTCAGCTGCTTCTGCAGCCTCTCTATCAGCTGCTTCAGATGCAACCATTTTCTTTGCATATGCAGCTTCAAACTCATCTATTCTGCATTTTCTACAAAGGGCTCCCCTAAGCTCGTCTTCCCTCTTGCAAATAGGGCAAAACACGAGGTAACGTACAAAAAATGGATCTTCTTGTACAGTTGGTAGGTCACGTAAGCATCTATGGCTGCATATTTCAGGTTTATATCAGACAACGACCACTCGTCCCAGAAATCATGCCTATCCGTAGGGAAATCTTTCTTCATTTTGTCGTACGACTCATCGAGGATTCTAGTTGCGAGTGATGCCATTCCATCCTTCCTTGAGCCCCCTAGGATCTTGACAAGACTCTGAATATCGATCCAGTTGTGTGCAGGATTATAATTCCCTCTTGATGAAATTTCGAAATATCAGTTGTTGTGTCGACAATGTAGAAAACAATTCCCTTTTCTACAAGGAACTGGCGCAGCGCCGAACATTTCCTGTCAGTCCTGAAAGTATGTAGTTTGTCATCACCAAAATTTATAACTACAAATATTTTTTCAATGCAAGATCATCATCTGAATATAATTTTGAAAAGTTTAGTAAATGCAAGATCAAGACTCTGAACATTGTCTTGTCATAATTTATTCAGTTTTGCTATTTCTCAGTCGACTGAACGAGTTGCACATTTCTTTTAACTATGGTTACACTTTTCTTAGGTGATTGAGACTAAAGAAAATCTCAGTAGATTGAGACATAGGCAAATCCTAATTTATTTGGTCCTAAATAAAATCCAGTAGTTGCAAGATGAGCAAGTGGATAAACAACAAGAGGAGAAAACCCTAAAAGCGGTTAGCTACAGAGAGTAGATCTACAAACTGGGAGAGGTGGTAGATGAGGACGTGTTTCCGCATGGCTAGTTGAACGACGGCGACTTCACTCCCTTCATATGGGTGCTCCGGGGTGTACTCGAGGTCCAATCCCACAACTTGTCCTCGTCTATCCCAAGCCAACCCTCGTACATCCTCAGGACATGCACCACTGTCTCCTCCTCATTGGTGTAGACAACGTCTATCTTCTTATTGTCATGGGTAGTGAACTTGTCTCTAGAGTGCGTAGATCTTCCATGGCGGCAAGGAGAAGACAGGAAGAAGATAGATGACAGGAAGAAGAAGAGTGGTTTCTGCGAGGTAGGGGAACGGTGGATCCATCAATGCGCTTTTAAGGTAGTGGTTAACGATTGGGACGGAAGTCCAAGGAGAGGCGTGGCGATGGCCGTTCCAGCTTCTGAGTAAAAATAATAATTATAACGCCGATACATGTGCCCTGTTTTGTCACGTCAATACACTAGGCAGGGGGTGTTGTCCTATCCACTGTGCCGGTGCTGCAAGCCTACGTGATAGCCACCCCGCCTAAGCGACGGGAGCGACATAACGGCGAGAACTGAGAGGAGGCAACTTGACGGCCGTTAGCTTGATTTTTTGTATTGAAAAGTAAAGTTGAATTCGTGCCAAAAAATACCCTCTGAGTATTTGGCACACCAACTGTAGTCATCCCGGCTGATTTCAGGGAACTTGGGTACCACGTTGCCAGTACACCCCAACTTTCGGGCCGCAAAATGATATTCTCGTCCTTTGTACCACAGAACTCCTTCTTCGTCTTTGGTGAATCCAAGTTCCTTTCTTGTACTAATACGATGCTTGATTCCGTCGATACTTGCATTTCCCTTCTAGGCTTCCTTGATTTGGCTAATCCAAGTGGGTTGAAGTTCAATGCTAGCTAAAAGTCCTTTGCTAACTAGCTCAGTTCTAAACTGCTCCAACTCCTCATACAAACTTGATTGCTTCTCCTTGATCATAGTGTTTAGCCTACATGGCAATTTGCTACGAGCATCCGCTACCACATTGGTTTTGTCGGGGTGATAGTGAACGTCAAGGTCATAATCCTTGATTAATTCTATCCATTTCCTTTGCCTCATATTCAGCTCCTTTTGAGTGAAAATATACTTCAAGCTTTTGTGATCTGAATAAATCTCACAACGATTACCCATAAGGTAATGACGCCATGTCTTCAATGCCAAAACTACGGCTACTAACTCAAGATCATGGGTAGGACAGTTCTGCTCATGCTGCTTCAGTTGTCGAGACAGATATGCGATGACTTTGCCTTCTTGCATTAACACACATCTGAGACCAATCTTGGATGCATCACAATACACATCAAATGGGTTCTTGATATCTGGCATGATCAATATTGGGGCTGAAATCAATCTCTTCTTGAGCTCTTGAAAACTTACTTCACATTTGTTGGACCATTCAAACTTCTTGTCCTTCTTCAACAATTGCGATGCTCAAAAATCCTTCTATGAACTTGCGGTAATATCCCGCTAATCCGAGAAATGCCCGGACTTGGGTTTGAGTGGTTGGGGCTTCCCATTCTTTGACATCTTTGATCTTGGCAGGATCAACAGCGACTCCTCCGACAGACACAATATGTCCTAGGAATCCTACTTCTTTCAGCCAAAACTCACATTTGCTGAACTTGGCATACAACTGATGCTCTCTAAGGGTTTCAAGGATGATTCTCAGATGTTGCTCATGCTCTTCTTTTGACTTGGAGTAGATAAGGATATCGTCGATAAACACAACAACAAACTTGTCTAGAAAATTCATAAAGATCTTATTCATGAGATTCATGAAATAAGCAGGGGCATTGGTTAATCCAAAAGACATGACCCTATACTCGTATAATCCATAACGAGTAGTAAAGGCGGTCTTTGGAATATCCGTTGCACGAATCTTAAGTTGGTGATAACCAGTCCTAAGATCAATCTTAGAGAACACATTTGCACCAGTCAACTGATCAGATAGATCCTCTATCTTTGGCAATGGGTACTTGTTTTTGATTGTAACATCATTCAGCTTCCTGTAATCTTTGCACAAACGGTTGCCTCCATCTTTCTTGTCGATGAATAACACGGGCGATCTCCATGACGATGTGCTTGGTTGAATCAAGCATGTTGCCAACATAGCATCCAACTGCTTCTTCAATTCCACTAACTCTAAGGGGTTCATACTATAGGGTCTCTGGGCTATGGGTCCGGTTCCGGGGATTAGTTCAATAATGAACTCAATATCCCTATCCGGGGGCATACCAGGCAATTCATCTGGGAATACGTCAGGGTATTCACAGACTACTCTGACTTGCTCAATGGTGGGTAGGGCTAGACTCTTATTGCACTTGAATTGACAGGGCAAGGTTTCAAATATATGCTCTACTAATACTCCAGAGCTACTCGTCATGGTGATGGCTTTCTTGGCACAGTCAATCAATCCTTTATACTTTGACATCCAATCCATCCCTAGTACTACTTCTAAACCTTTGGTTCCAAGTACTATTAGGTTGGCATAAAAATCTATCCCATGTATTCTGATAGGCACAGCTTTGCAAATTTTTCTAGCTTTTGTAGTTGAACCGGGGATTTGAACTATCATGACATGCTTCAAGTTGGTTGGGTGAATCTTACTAGTGCATGAAATTCTTCGGTGACAAATGAGTGCGATGCTCCAGAATCAAACAACACTCTTGCTAAAACTGAGTTGACAGAAAACATACCCAGCACTACATCTGGCGCTTCCTGGGCTTCTTCGGCGTTCATGTGGAAGAGACAGCCGTTGCGGTTGTGAGGGTTCCCTGGGGTGAATCTTCTTCCGGGCTAAACACGACGCTGTTGTTGAGCTAGGGCATTCACATTGGCAGTGGCAGCAATCTTCTTGGGACACTCATTGGAGTAGTGACCCTTCAATCCACACTCGAAACAAGTAATCTGAGACTTGTCTTTTGCTGCCATGGGCACAACATTGCTTCCAGTTCTGGGTGCAGTGTTGTTGTTGTTGTGCTTGGGAGGTGCACAATTGAAATTGCTGGATTTGCCGGGGTGGTTGTTGTTTCCTCCGGACTTCACATTTCCTCCGCTACGGTTGGGGTAGCTTGGGCGAGACATTGGGGGTCGATTGCTCCGCGGTGCATATCCAGCAGACGGGTTGGGACGGTACTTCTGGTGACTGTTGGATCCAGCTTGGTGCATCATCCGACATTTGCGGTTGTTGTTTGCTTGATTAATCTTCCCTTCCATCTGAATGGCAGAGTCAACTAGCTCTTCGAGATCCTCCAAACGAATGTTGATGAGGATAGTCTGCATCTCATCGTGCAGTCCGTTCAGGAATCTCTCATTCTTCTTGGCCTCCGTGTTGATCTCATCAGGTGCATACCTGGCGAGAGACAAGAATCTATCACAGTACTCCACTACAGTCATTCTGCCTTGCTTTAACTCTCTGAATTCATCTCTCATTCTGGTGACTAGACCCTGTGGCACATCGGTGTGGCTGAACTTGACTTTGAAGGCTTCCCATGTCATCACTTGACCATGGTTCATTGTGCGGGTGCTGTTCCACCATGCTCTTGCATCTCCTGCCAAATAGTGGGTGGCAAAAAGAACTTTCTCGTTGGCATCCACTCCGGCTACTTCTAAATTGTTCTCCATTGTCTACAACCAATCATCAGCATCTAGTGGGTTTTCAGACTGGCTAAAGATTGGGGGATTGGTATTCTGGAAGTTTTTGAGTTTGGATCCATGATGATCCTGATTCCCATGGTTCTGATTGTTGTGAGCCATCTGGGCGATCTGATGCAGTGTGGCTAGATTTGCTTGGTGCTCTGCCCTGCTAGCTTCACGGTCTGCAATGAGAGTCTGCGGAATCTGCAGCATTGGGTCTTGCGATGAGCTGCTCCCTCCTTGGTTTCCACGAGTCATCTGGAGATTGAGATAGATAAAGGGGTAAGAGGGAAATTTCTAAGGTTCATGGTTTTGGTTTCAAAGCCAAAACTTTGAGTTTGACTCAGGTTTTGAAACTAACTTCTTTTCATTCATTCAAGCAAAACACACGATACAAACACACACACACACACCACAACATCAAAGGAAAACAGATGGTTTTAAGAACCATTCTGTAAGGTAAGATACAATGGGACCGATACTCATCACTCCTACGATAGTGCTCCAGTGCATCTATTCATCATCGATGAAGTCGGAGTCATCATCGTCTGTGTAGATGTCCATGGCACCATCCTCCAGATAGTCATCATCATTGCTGAGGTAGGAGTCAATATCCCCTTGGATGTCTTCACCTTCCTCTTCTTCTCCTTTTGCTGCAAGCTGAGCTTCTTGCTCCTTGATGGTCTTCTCGAGGTCGTCTACCTTTTTGTGAAGACGGTCGATGGTGCGATCCTTCTTTGCACGCTGACGACAAAGAGACTGACGATCCTTGACGAGCAGTGAGAAAGTCTGGGCCTTCTAGGCGGCAAGGGCAAGGTTGTGGTTGGAGAACTCTCTAGCATTGTCCAACTCCTTCTGTCTGTCGTACATTAGGAAGTCGAGGTTCTCCACTTGACGCTTCAATATTGGGTGACTTGGCATCTCTAGCGGCATTCCCATAGAATCACGCCTTGCATAGTGAACAAAGCGGGTTCCTTGGATTAGGTTGACACTCTGTGCGCAAAGACGAGCAAGAGCTTCATGCATTGCCCTGACTAATCCATCTAGCCAGTTGTTCTCTCTCACGGAGAACTGAATCCTCTCGGACATTGGTGCTTCTAACTTGCCTCGAAGATCAGAAACCACTATCCATTGTAAATCTCCTCCAGGGGACCATTGAGTTGAGCTCCAAGAAATTCCGGATGAGGACGCTCCAAGTACTAAGACAGTGCATCAAGATCCCTCTCGAAGATCAGTTGGCCTCCATTGCCCAACTGGTAGAACTTGCTATATTGAGCTTCCATCTATAAGAATTCAGGATGAGAAGTTAGTGAAGTGACCAAGTGTGTCAAAGTTTTATGTAGTAATGTAAGAATTTAGAGGAACCTGAATTTTTTTGAGAGAAAAATTCCCAAGGGTAAGAGAGGAAATAGTTTTCATAAATACTTACTTTGGTTTTGGAAACTAAGTTTTTGTTCAGACGTCCATTCTAACTAGGGTCTCCTATGGTCAGGATGGCTCTGATACCAACTTGTCAACACCCGGATTTTTAATCCCAGATGCATGTTATGCCATACATCGCAATCCCAAGATTACCATTTTTGCGAGACATAACTGATTGGATATCACAGTACATCATCCATTACAAACCATAATAAGGTCTTACACAAATAAAGGATCTCATGATCCAGTCTTAGTACAATCAAGTAGCGGAATAAATAGCGTAGCGGTGGGGTCCATCTTCAGAGTCACAAGCAATGTTGACGATGGGAGATAGTCCTAGTTATCATAGCCGTCCTACTGTCCTCCTTCAGGGTAGTCCTCTTCATAGTCTGGCCACCGAAATAGCCAGGGACAAAAGCCATGAGTACTCTTTAAGTACTCGCAAACTATCACTAACAAGTAAGATAGTTCTAATAGGAATGCTAACTTCTAAGTTTATTTGTAAAGTTAAGTTTGAAACCTAAGCTGAGTTCAGAAAAAAAGAAAGATAAAATAAAGTTCTAAATCACCTAAGTGGGAACTTAGTTATCATAGTCACAACCATGTTGTGGTCAAGTCATGTCACAATTCATTTCATAAGTCATTTTGAAAAACATCTGACAACGGAACAGTATGGCCACTCCAACCGTCCATAACCGCGGACGTGGCTATTTGAATAGTTTTACACTTTGCAGAGGTGGTACACTTTCACCAAAAGATTCGATACATCTGTCAGGGATAACCCTGAATCATCATACTTAGTATGCAGATAATCAAACATAACCTTTCCTTTACACACCCTAGTATAAGCACCTCTCCTATGAGTATGGCCTCCCAGCCATGACCATCTGTCATCCTAGGCACTGCATAGGTGGACAACATTGAGAGGTAGCCTCAGCTCAAACCTCTCCCGCGAGGGAACTAATACTAATGCATATAAACTTCCGGCTAAGCCTTACCCAATTCAGGTATTATGGTTTTACGGTAAAATTGGAATGGGCTAAGGCTCATGCCTCAACATTAGTTTTTATAAAAGGGCTAAGGCTCATGCCTCAACATTTATAAAAGGGCTAAGGCTCATGCCTCAACATTTATAAAAGGGCTAAGGCTAATCGCATCTGAACCCAACCATTAGTTTTTATAAAAGGGCTAAGGCTCATGCCTCAACATTTTCATCATCATAAACCATTTGTGTTTCTCAACACATGTCAAAACATCTCAATAGAATGACTCATCATTCCAAGGATTTCACAAGTCATTTTCACCAAGTATTCCCATCTAAAGTGATCAAGTTTTTGATTTAGCTCTAAGATACTAAGTTAAGAGTGTTCACTAATGTGGGATGCTAAGATCAATCTCATGCCATAGAATGACATCTAAGTCTAACTAGATAGGTCAAGTTTTATACTCTTTATGCTATCTATAAACAAGTAAGGAACTTTGGTAAAGTAAATGAAGGTAAAGCTTGTAAGTAAAACTTTGGGTAAGTATAAGTCAAAATGCATAACCAAAGCATGCCTAATGCATCTTGCTTAGGTTATCTAGCTTGCACAGTTAAGAAACTTGCAAGTGCTAGCTTGCATTGTTAATGATGGCTTGCTAGGTATAATCCTTGCAAGTGTTAGCTTGCCTTGATTAGTGCAGTGGTTGAAATTCTCTTCCTCCTCTTCTTGGTAGAACTCCTCCTCGTAGACTTGGTCGATACAATCGTCTATAAATACATACGGAATACACAATCACCAAACAATACTTAACTAGTCTACTTAGCACACTAAGGCACACATTTGATGATCTATTATCATCACAAACATCACAAGGTTTAATGAACTAGTTTCATTTATTTTATTTGAGAAAAGTAATTTCTACTCATTGAAATTAACTAAGATTTAATATTCTCCAATTAAAATATGGGATCATGTGGACACATGTCATCACCACATATTCTAATGTATGGGAATGTGATTTAAAGGTTGGATCACATTTTAATAAGTTTAAGTTTAATAATTAATGATTTAAAGTGACTAGAAATGCCTATATAGCAATATTTTGGTACTAGTCCAAAGTCACTGCATGCAAACCTTAATATTATTACATAGTCAGATAGGTATGGTTAAATGTGATTTTTGAGAGTTGGAATCAACTCAAAAGCTATTATGGTTGATTTTAGAAAAATGTTTGAATCTGCAAAAGCTTCTGTCTTGTTATTTTTACTAGGAGAGATCTCTAACTCTAAATGATTTAAATCCAACGGGCTTGGATATAGATTTTTAGTAGCTTTCCAACAAAATTGGAATCACTCAACTTGAAGTTGTATAACTCTCTGAATTGATTTTTAAACTAAGGGACAAAACTAAGTCTAAGTCTAAAAAAAATCCTAATTTGAATCACAGGGCTAGCACGGGAAACTAATTGGGCCGCTCCGCGGCGCAGAGGACAGCTGACAGGGGGTCCACATGTTAGTGGTACATCTCATGCGAAGCAATACGGGGCGATATGGACCGCACGATTAGAACTAGATCAACGGCTCACAGTCATTGTTGACGATGAACACGTCGCCAGCGAGACTGAATCCTAGCAGCTCGGTGGGGGTGCAGTGGGGACGTACCGGGGCTCCAGCTAGTGCGGCAAGGCGGGCAAACGAACAAGGCGACGACGGTGATCTCAGGCGAAGTCGCGGCAGAGGCTGAGGTGGACGAAATCAACGGCAGCGTCTCCTCCTCTGCTGCGGCGGTCTCTAGCTCAATTCTGGCGAGAGGCTGCTCGAACTGCTCCGGCGAGAGGTGGGGAAGGACTTGTGGTGAGAGGGGAGTTGAATGGTGTGGCGATTGAGGCTGGGGAAGGCCTCCTTATATAGGCTCGAGGAGGGGACCGAGGGGGCGACGGCGAGCTCATCGGTGACGATGATACAGGGTGCTATCGGCATGGGCGGCGTAGGCGGACGGTGGCTTGCCTCCTGGCGGTCCTCTATGACTTTATGGCGATGCTAGGGGCAGTGGCTAACGGTCGGGAGCGTCGCGCGCTCTGGGAGACAGGGGCGGTGCTCGACGCGGTTCCTGGCGAGTGTGGGTCGCACCGCGGGGTACGGCCGTGTCTGGCGGGGTAAGGTGGTCAAGGCGGAGCGGCGCGCGTGGTCTAGTGTCAAGGCGCGGCATGTGGCGTGCTGGCGGTGACGGCGCGGCGCAGAGAGGATAGTGTGGGGCTTGTCCTCGGTGGTCCAATGTGTGGCAATGGTCGTGGGGTGGACCATGGACGGTGGTGAGGTCACGCCTTGCTTCCTGGAGCGACGGAGAGGGGCTGGTGGTCTGCTATGGCGTTGTCAAGGTTGGCCGGCGTTCATGTCCTCGGGGCGGCGTGGCACTGACGCTAGGGACTAGGGGATGGGCTGGTTTCGGTTTGGTTAGATCAAAGAAGGACATAGGGATTAAATGGGGTGCAATTGGGTGGCAAAACCCTGTAGAAACAGTGAGCCTAATCTAGAGTGTGATCAGTGCCTGCCAAGTGTTTGACAAAATGGCCGAAAGAATTCAAATCTGGAATTTTGAAATGAAATTTGGCGGAGTGGTTTGTCACATGCTTAAGCATCTATGGTTGCTAGGATTTGTTAAATGGAATTCATTTGGATGGTTTTTGAAATAGGGTGATCTATACATATGAACTAGATTCCATTTTCAAATGTCATTTAAAATTAGAGTTTGAAAGTTCCTGGAAGATCACAAAGCGGGCCTTGGTACATCACTACATGTACTAGCAAGGGGTGCAAAGATCCATATTTGTTTCTGTTGGAAAATGAGTGCTAGGAACACCTAAAGGGGGCTAGTTGATTAAAATGGCAAAAGTGACCATTTCCTTTATTTAATTCTTTTTGATTTCTTTTTCCTTGGATTTTGCATGGGAATGATCTAAATGATGTGACATTCATCATAGAACCATTTTACAACCATTAGAACAAACAATCATGGCATTTCAAACAACTCCAATTTAAATGTAACACTCATATGCATGCTTAAATAATTTTAAATGGAAAAAGTTTTTGTTAACCCCAAATTGGGTGATTTGGATCTTGATTAACCTTGATTAAAGATTTAGGATGTTACAGGTGGCCGGCCGGCCAAGGCCCCCCATGGGCCCAGCCGGCGGGTGCTTGGGGCCCGTGCGGCCCCTCCCCCTTTCTCCCTTTTGGTCTTTTCCTTCATGGGCCCTTTTCCCTAGGGATTTTTGCCCAATAGTGAATTTGACCATTTTAATTCCTTTTCTTTTATTAAATAAATATAAATAAATGATTAAATAAATATTTAACATTTAGTTACACATTATTCAACCCCCTTGGCTATGGAACTCCTTCCATCCCACTCCGAACATCCTCTAGACTTTCTGAAACCCTTTCGGTTTTCACTCTTTCTATTCTTCGGTGATTCTGCTAATACCAAAACGATCTCCGAGCATCATCAAGCCCTTAAGCATGATACCCCACGGTTCGGGAACACTCCATACATGGTCGAGACCCCTCTCGTACCAATGATCCTCAGCTGGACCTGGATGCCCATGATAACCCATGTGCATTCCACGTATCTTTGTCGTTGAACCATGAACGTCATGTCATATTTCTTTTGTCTCTGTGATACTTGCATTGTCCGAGATCTGATCAATGCCATAACCATGTCGTGTTCAATCTTGTTACCAACAAATGCTACTTAACTTGTTCCGACAAGTGATATCCCCATGACATAGTCACACGCTGCGCAGCTTTATGGATATAACTTTTCCGAGTGGGCCCTCGAGTATCTTTTCGTCACGTGGATGGACAAATCCCGCTCTTGACACAAAATTCCTCTACATGCCCCTCTGAATATCCGAACACACCTTTATGATCACCGTTTAACCGAGTGACATTTGATGTTATCAAAGTATTCTCGGGTGACAGTGATTGATATGGTCTCACGGTGTAAGAAATAAGATACTATGTTTCCTAATCACCGTAACTTGAACTTCATGACATGATTGTGTCATGATGCTTAGATTGGGTATAGTTCATCATATCATTGTCTTAGTGAGGTGACTCCATTGTCAACTAGCATAAATGCCATATGATCAGGAAACCTTGATTATCTATTGACCAATGAACTAGTGACTAGAGATTCATCGGGAACTTGTTGGTTGTTTATATATCACACGTGTATTGACGTTTCCTTTCAATATAGTTATAGCATGATATAAAAATTAATCATAAAACTTTATGAAATATGGTAATAATCCATAATATTATTTGTCTCTAGGGCATATTTCGAACAGTCTCCCACTTACACTAGAGTATAAATAAACTAGCTGCATTTGTTTACTAATCATCGTCACCATAATCATGGCACTTCTGATCATGCTTTCTCATGGAAGAGGTTGAGTCTGGGTTCTAGACTTTATAGCCCCTCATATCGTTTGCAACTTACTAATGTCACCTTAATTGACATTAATACTTTATCATCTTATGATAATGTCTTGTGTATGTATAGTAGTTATGGCAATTGAGTGAGGTTGGTTTCCAGGAGCTAGCAGTGACATTAGATCAGTTAATGCGAACTTTCTCATGGGAAATGTGCCCTAGGACACACTCTTTGTGAAAATATGAACTTGTCTAGCCACAACATTATACATTACTTTGGTAGTATCCTTATACTTTTATTTAAAATGTTGTTATTGAAACACTAGTGCACCATGCACATTTTTCTATGTTTGTCACCACACTTCCTCTTTGACTTAAATCTGTATTTACAATGCAGATATTTCCAATCCTTTAAGGTTAACATATGCCACCATATCATAACCCTTTATGCTTTAAGGTATGTCATCCTTCATGGATCTAGAAATCATGTCTATAGTTCTCATTAGACACAGTGGACAAACTTAGCTCAATGTTTAGTGATTCATACTTATTCACTTCTGAATGTTTCTTCTTGGATCATATATTATGTTGAATTCTCATCATGGTTTCTATGAAAGAACCTATGTCAAAACATAGTGGATGATAATCATCATTTTCTTTATTTCAACCATTGATGTTGTACTCAATGTCATTCCTAATTCGAATGATCAAGAACTATTCGTTAATCAATTCCTATTTTGAAACCACTTCAGAATCTCTTTTAGAAATACACTCCAACATGATTTTGTATTATACTTTCCTTCAACTTTTAACCCTTATAAATCATTACTTATCAGTACTTGTGCTTTTATTCTTAATGTGTTGTATACACACAAGAATTAATCTCCCACTCAAAATATGTTCCCTACATATTCGAGTGTGAAACATACATTACTCCCACTCAAAAATATGTCATTCACATATTATTTTAGGAAGACTTTATAGCTCCCACTCAATTTCATGCAAATTGCATATCTTCTCAATATTTTGAATAACTTCAAAATCCCTTGACCAATTATCAAATTGAGAGTTTCTTTTACGAGACACTAGTACTTTACTAGTATCTAATCCACTAGACTTCAGCACTTCTTAATCAAATTATTTTGAATTCATCCAAGACATTATTCGTGGCGAATCGTGATTTGTCTTTCACCTTTTTCCGTCATGACCTTGTGGTCCTTTGAAAAAATCAAGTAACCCCTTTACTTGACAAGGTTCAGTAACACTTTAGTTTCTCATCTTAAGTGAAACTTACTTCTAGGATTTCTCGTAACTTTAGTTCACCATCACCTCCTTTGTAGTTCGTAGGTATGTCATATTCTGATAGCGTGACAACTGATTCATAAATGTCTCCATACAAGATGTAGGGTACATTTTTGAATCCTACTTTATGTAATAAAAGACTAGTGGGGAAAAACACAATGATCATTATCATTGATCCTTTCCTTTATGAAGAGACGCATTCTGGAACATGTTTCGTTGTGCTTCTCAATATTCTGATGCAAGGTCATGAACCTTCATCGTGCTTTTTCTTTCTTCCATTGACTTCATTATCGAGAACATACTTTCTCAAGAATGCACCAAAATTTCAGCAATACTAGTTTTGCCTACTTTTTAGTTTTAGACATGGATTTCGTATTCAAAGTTTCCAATGAATACTTTACAAGGACTTGTTCGCTGTTACTTCGGTGATACCGCATAACTCCAAAGCTTCCACGACAATCCATAAAAATACGGCGCCGATCTCATAAATTTAGATGGTTCACTTTATAATCTAAATGAGTGTTTATTATTTCCTATTAATGGTCTTTACATTTACACTACAATGATTTATCTAGCACCATCTATTCACCCACTTAATATCAAATATCATACAGTGATGCTTTGCACTTCAACATATCAAAATGCATTGTATATCACAAGTTTTATGCCAATCTCATAACGTCGAATCTTATCACTATTGATCAAATCATAGTAATTGACTCTCTTTTATTTCAATACCCTTTGATGATGAAATTCTTTGATCATATCAAATAGTTTCATGCTCATGTTTCATTTGGTAAACTCCTTTTACAAAATTCAACAACTACAAAATGATAATCACCACTACATTGAAATATGGTACATCGAGTATGCATTTTCTTTCAACAATTCATCAAACACTTTGTATTCATATAATGCGCTGTGTTTCGTTATCTTGCCGACTTGGACATGATTTATATATGACAAGAAATTACCCTAAAAAATATATATGACAAGAAATCAAATGACTTTCACATATTATCAACATAACTTTGAATTTCAAACAATGGTTTCATTCAAAATGAATATATCATCAAGTTGGATATTTTCAAGGCATTTAAATATTTTACAAATATTCATGCATTATCAATTAGTTTTACAACACGAATAATTGACACATAATTGAAAACCATATGAACATGAATAAAAATCATTCATAAAAGTAGAACAACTGTTTTGTTACAAACTCATATGAATAATCGTCTCGTGAGGTGCAAGACACACTAATAAAGTTCATACTCCATCAATGACAATAACTATCCAAAACGATAAAATAAATGATTAATATCGAGGGAGAGTGTCGTCGGCCATCATCATCATGCTCGCCATCAACACATAATGTCACCTCTTCTCCAGCAAGCAACTCTCATGTGGAAGGACCTATTTTCACAAAACAGAACAAGTATCAGATACTTAAATACTACAACAAGTGTTTGCAAGATTATAACATTTATAAAACTTTATATCATATATATACCTTCATCATCGATGACCTCTCTGGTAATGGGTTCAACCTTCACATTCCTGAAATGTGATATGAACTCGTGGAAATCCTATGTTTCCCCATCGCCTCTCATGATGCAAGTCCTGGCATGCACTTGGTAGCTGGGAGGCAGCAATCATAGAAACACGCCTATTGCAAAAGAGTCTGTCATCCAGTGATCCACGTGGTATACAAGTATCATGTATGCATCATGCATGCGCTCCAAATGACTCTCTAGACAAGCGTGTTCCACCATCTTTATGGAAAGGAAATCTGCAAACAACTCGTGTTTCCACATGCGCTCCTGACCCACGAAATCTGCTTAAGCTGATCCAACATCGTATGTGGATCAAGATTACCCATAACTAGATGTAGTTCGTGTACCATTCCGAAACGCATCACTGAAATGAAGGTGGACATCTCACGAAAGTAGTAGCGATCTTCACGCTATGTGGGGTCTCATAGAAATATGGCTGGCCCAAATCCATCTCGTATCGTATGTAGTCGACCAAGTTGTTCTCTAAGGAGGTCATTTAGACGCGCAAGCCATTCAGGGAAGTTGGATCCATCAAGTTTAAGCTTTTCAGCATCTAACCAATCGTCAACCCGGAAAGAAGCATCGAGGAGAACCATTTCTACTTTTACAATTGCAAAAGGTTTTTAGACTAAGTTTATAATTATATGAGTTAGACAATAACTCCACTAAAACTACTATCCCTAAAAAGTTTTTAGTGATTACACGATCTCCATTCACTACACCACCCCCGATCATCACGGTCGGCGATATAGTTGCAAAGGTGGACGCCGAAACGTCGATCACATCATTCATGTGACTCGTGCTCGATCTTTCGATCATATGTCTTCTGAGGCCATGTATACACATGCTAGGATCGCCAAATCAACCTTACGTGTATTTGATGTGCAACATGGCTTACACCCACCGTATGTGAACGCATATATGTCTAACGGCCGATCATCACGGCCTACCTCATAATAGAGAACTTTCTTGGTGGTGCACACTAAGGAAGAACACTTTCGTTGGTATTTTGTTTAGGGATCATCTTATTTAGGCTACCGTCAAGTATCTAATACTAGCACACAACAATATGCACACATAATAAACATTGAATGTAAATGCAATGCGATATGGTCCTTCACGCTGTGATCTCCATCCCACTGATCCGGATTCGGCGCCAGGGTTCCGGTGCAAGGCACCTGTCCTGGTGCCTCTGCTGTTGTATTCCACCATTACGATGACTATTACTACCACTTAGAAACATAAAATAAACTACTTTACCTTGACTACGACCATATCACATCAAAACGCCCATGCAAAACAAAGTTAGACGCCTCTACTTTATCTTTGCATATTTTACGTGGTGGTTAGGGCTTTCGCACAAGAACCGTTCTTACCTACGAACTCCAACCACAACGCTGATCAAATAGTTGTCTATACTAAACCCCTTTTGTGTCCCTTTGTTGCAAATGGCATACCAACTAATGTGAGAGAGACAGACACCCCCCAAAGCCACTTTATACGGTACAAGCCGTATGTCAAGCATGGACCAGTCTCACGAATGAACGCGTAAAGTCAGTTGGGGGCCGCTTCATCAAGAATTACTACGGTATGCACAAGTACACGTGGGAGGGTAACAACTATAAGATCAACGCCCACACACTACAACTTGTGTGTTCTACCTATACTAGCAATACTACACATATATCTAGCTCTGATACCACTATAGGGGTTCCGGGCCTGAAAACAATATTTTTTTCCTACGCCAAGAACCCTAATTCTAGGACCTATGTATTAGTTGTAGTAACGGGAGGGTCTTTTCGCGAACTTACCCTTGAAGACCGAAAAGCGCTTTCAACGCTCAGGAGAGCATGGCTGATGTAGTTGTACCGACGCCGACCTCTGGGTCATGTTGAAGTCTGACGGCTCCTGCGGCTCCGACGACTCCTAGCTCCCCAAGTGTTGCGCCTCGTGGGGAGTTATACACGTTCGGTGCCTGACGATGACTCCTGCTCCTCCAATCCAGCAGCAGTTGCGGAAGTAGACCTTTTGGATCCGAATCCCACAGCGCGACGACGCTCCGCGGTGAAGAAGTCTCCTGTTCGCGCAGTCCAAACTTTGGACCGCGGTCATGGTAGAAAGAGAGGATCAACTAGAGGTCTCCAAAAAAGAGAGCAAACCTTTTATTGATTATTGGTGTATTTATTTTCTCAAAATACCTCTCAATATATAGGGGAAAAGGCACCCCATAGCTAATTAGCTTAGCCATGTGGGACTAAACAAAGGAGAGGAGAGGGGGAGGGGTGTACGGCCGGCCAAGGCCCCCATGGGCCCAGCTGGTGGGTGCATGGGGCCCATGCGGCCCCTCCTCCCTTTCTCCCTTTTGGTATTTTCCCTCATGGGCCTTTTCCCTAGGGATTTTGGCCCAATAGTGAATTTGACCATTTTAATTCCTTTTCTTTTATTAAATAAATAAAAATAAATGTTTAAATTAATATTTAACATTTACTTACATATTATTCAACTCCCTTGGCTATGGAACTCATTCCATCCCACTCCGGACATCCTCCGGACTTTCTGAAACCCTTTCGGTTTTCTCTCTTTTTATTCTTCGGTGATTCTGCCGATACCAAAATGATATTCGAGCATCATCAAGCCCTTAAGCGTGATACCCCACGGTTCGGAAACGCTCCAGACATGGTCGAGACCCCTCTTGTACCAATGATCATCAGCGAGACTTGAATGCCCATGATGACCCCTATGCATTCCATGAATCTTTGTCATTGAACCATGAACATCATGTCCAATTCCTTTTGTTTCTGCGATACTTGCATTATCTGAGATCTGATCAATGACATCACCATGTCGTGTTCAATCTCATTACCGACAAATGCTACTTAACTCATTCTGACAAGTGATATCCCCGTGACCTAGTCACACGCTGCGCATCTTTATGGATATAACTTCTCCGAATGGACCCTCGAGTATCTTTCTGTCAAGCGATGGACAAATCCAGCTTTTGACACATAATGCCACTACATGCCCCTATGAATATATGAACACACCTTTATGATCACCATTTAACCGAGTGATGTTTGATGGTATCAAAGTATTCCCGGGTGACATTGATTGATATGGTATCACGATCTAAGACAACATGTTTCCTAATCATCGTAACTTGAACTTCATGACATGATCGTGTCATGATGCTTAGATTGTGTATAGTTCATCATCCATTCTCTCAATGAGGTGACTTCATTGTCAACTGGCATAAATGCCACATGATCAGGAAACCTTGATCATCTGTTGACCAATGAACCAGTGACTAGAGATTCACCGAGAACTTATTGGTTGTTTATATACCACATGTGTATTCACGTTTACTTTCAATACAGTAATAGCATGATATAATACTTAAATTATAAACTTTATGAAATATGATAATAATCCATATTATTATTTGTCTCTAGGGCATATTTCCAACAGGCGGTGCCACCTAGGTTTCCCCCGATGGAGAATTTTTTAGGTATACCTGCAAACCTCACAAAGCAACGGCCCATGAGCAGATCATCGACTCCAATTGGACCATGTCACAAGAAAGCTCCCACGTCAATCTCTAGAGTAGCCGCCTGGAATGAGTGGCCCAGATAGAATGCACGCACTAGCGCACTAAACGATCTGAGACGTCCAAGGATGTAATCTGACGGTCCAAAACGTCAAAACATCATGAGAGAGCCTAGGTGGTTGATTTTTACTGTTTCCTAATACTTTGTTCTGTAGATTGTTTGAAGAAAAAAGAGGATAAGTCTCTAGCCAATTTTCCGAGAGTTCGATATAAACACTCGAGTCACCCTTAGGGATAAGACGCTTTATACAACACTATGCACTTGAAGTCCCAACGAGTTGGTACACATGCAGTTGTTGTCATCAAGAATATTTTTTGGCGTTGTTATAGGGGAATTGCAAGAGACATCCAAGAGTGGTTGTAGTGTGGTGAAACTCTTACTACAACTAACGGAACATTTTTTGACGTCATCTTCATCAACTTGTGCAAACACCTAATCTTGGGGAGCTTGCACCAGTGTGACTTTTTCTTTTTTCTTTTAGATTTACAAAGCAATTTTCTTTTGTCTTTTTTGTATTTTATTTGTTCTTTTTTGTTTACTTTTAGTATTGTTTTCACTTTTCTACTATACATAAAAATCCATAAAAAATAGTGTAGCTTTTAATATGTATGAACCATGGAAGAACTTCCTAGAATCTCCATGTGTGATGATTATGTTAAAATTATGGGAGCTTACTATGAATATCGATCAACCAAAGAATGAAAAGAATGGATGCTAAAACATCTCAACCATATGGCTATTGATTTTTATGAACTACATGATATATAACTTCCTGCATTAGAGAAGTCTACAAACAATATCATTATCAATGTAAGCATAATAGTGATCCTATAATTGCTTCTTATTAAAAGTGTAGATTTTCATGCCATGATATATAACAAGTTGAGAAATATATAGCTTATATTACACCATATGAGTTAGACTCTCTTATGAATGAAAAACTTAAAACTAGTCACGAGGCTCATATAATGAAAGGACACACATCTGTTATCCTCTAACTTTGCATAGAAGAATTTAGTGATAATGCTTATGTTATTAAATATAAATAAAAAACTCTTACTATCACGAAAAGTACTAATATTTTGCAATAAGAAGGTGAAAACATAATCTTGGAAGAAGAAGTATATGAGAAAGACAATAAGAAAGATATGGTCCAATCTAAGCTTGGGATGTATGAGAACCTCTCAAAGATGATAGTAACTCTTAAACTCAAAATTTATTTGTCATTTATAAAAACACATGCTATTATGATGAATCTATTAATGCTCATTTACTAGCTATGATACTAGTGAAATTATTGATGAGAACGCGGAGTATTGTTTAGATATACTATATGGTAATGTTTTAGATGATGGTCCAATGCTCGTAAGGATAAAAATGATATACTTGTTATTCATGATGATGCTCTTATTGCTAAAATGGTATACTTGCATCTGGGAAGCTCTTATTGCTAAAATGATATACTTGCATCTGGGAAGTCCTTTGTAATGACCTTTTTTTTCCGCGGTAGTCTATAGAGCTCTTTCATGTTGCCGCATGCTACACACTGGGCAACGGGGAGAGAGCTAAGTTCTGGCAAGATAAGTGGATCCATGGCCGCAGGGTCAAGGAGATCGCCCTGAACCTCCTTGCGGGGATCCCCCTGAGTAAGGTGAGGGCTTGATCAGTCCGAGAGGGGTTGGACGGGACCTGGCTGCGGGACTGTGGTCTAGACCTAGGGGAAGCGGTGGTGCTCGAATTCTTCCTCCTGTGGCATGCGCTAGCCGGGATTAGGCTAGACCCAGCGCACGAGGACGTGCTGACCTGGAGGTGGTCACACGATGGGGTGTACTCCGCCAAGTCGGCGTATGGCGCCTTCTTTGCGGGCACCACCCGAGCTCCGGCTGCCACCCAGATCTGGCATTCACGTGCCCCGCATGGGTGTAAGTTCTTCGCGTGGTTGGCCTCGAGGGACCATTGCTGGACGGCTGACCGCGACGTCATCTCCCGCGGCCGCCCAAGTGTCCGCTTTGCGACCAGGAGCCAGAGAGTATTCAACACATTCTGGTCGGATGTGTGGTGGCCCGGGAAATATGGGCATGGGCACTACGACGATGGGGTAAGCCCCAGCGGGTGCCTGCTGCGGATACATACCTGCTTCTCTGATGGACGACAAGACCTTGTGCGAAAGCACACTAGCGCGACCTCTGGACAACCATCCTCTTGGTCTTCTAGAGCATCTGGAGGCACCGAAATGACGTGGTGTTCAATGACGCGCGCCCAGTAGTGGCGACCATCAAGACGAGGATCCGGAGCAACTACCACCAGTGGCGTCTAGCTAGGCTGTTCCGATCCGAGGTGTTTGGCTTTTTAGAACCGGTGGACATGTTGTTAGTGGGAGAGTAGGCTTAGGTGCTAGGGGAGCTACCACCCCTTTTTATTGGTAGCCATGGCCCGCCGCGTTGCGGTGTTGTAAACTGCCGTCGGCAACTCCTTCTATGTGTTTGATACACCTCCAAGGATGTACCCTAAAAAAAAATAACATCATCTAAAAAAATTGACTTTTCTTTACAGTGTTTGTAATGACCTTTTGATTAAGTGTCCCACTGACAAAAAAAAAAGACACTCCCCCGTCGGCTATCTCACCTTTCGGTCGTTAACAAGAGCCGAAGAAGAGTCTAAAGAAGGTGGAAAGAGAAAGCAGAGCGAAGCAGGCCGGGCCGGAGCTGCGAAGCCTCGAGCCACCACCACCCTCCCGGTTGTCCTCCGATTCAGATCTCCACTCCCTTCCCATCCCATCCCACCGACCGGATTCATTTCCATCTCCATTCCTCCCGGCCCCGTCTCTCCCGATCCCTTCGTCGTACAAGGAGCCAGCGGCGGCGGCGGCCGAGGCGGAGGCCAATGGAGGCCATCCGGAAGCAGGCCTCCAAGCTCCGAGAGCAGGTCGCCCGGCAGCAGCAGGTGAGCAACGCGGCACCGCCCGCTCTGGATTCGTGTCCGTTTGCCCCTTCGGATGCGGCACCAGGATCTCCAGATCTCTTGTACTGCCACTTGTCTCTGAACGGCTATCCCGTGCGTGTCGCAGGCCGTGCTGAAGCAGTTCGGGGGCGGGTACGCGGACAGCGTGTTCGCGGACGAGGGCGAGGCGCAGCAGCACACAAAGCTCGAGAAGCTCTACATCTCCACGCGCGCAGCCAAGGTAAGACGAAAGGATGGTTTATTCCCAGCTCGTAGTTCTTTGCCCCGCCAAGTTTTCTCTTACAAATGTTTTTTGTGCCCCTGACAGCACTTCCAAAGGGACATAGTTCGCGGGGTCGAGGGGTACATCGTCACTGGCTCGAAGCAAGTCGAAATCGGTACTGTTCTCGCGGCAATGCATAGCCAACTTTGAAATTTGTGTGTAATGCGCCGGGTGGTTTTATAGGGATTGAATTTTGTGTGTTTTGTGGTGTCATAGGTAATAAGTTATGTGAGGATGGCAAAAAGTATGGTGTCGAGAACACCTGTACCAGTGGGAGTACACTATCCAGGGCTGCGTTGAGCTTTGCGAAGGCACGATCCCTGATCGAGAAGGAACGGGGCAACCTGCTGAAAGCTTTTGGCACTCAGGTATTCATTCCTTTTCGGGTTCATCCCTGTACGTATAGGAACAAGGCACTATGTGGTATGTACAATTAATCGGTTCGTTATGACGCGTCACGGTTTGACTAGCTCTGCTATTAATTTTGTAGACATGAATAATGAAAAAAAGAGCTGAGTAGTTGATTTACGTCATTATTTCCATGATATAAGTTGTGTGGGAACAAAAACACTGCCATCTTCACTTCTTCTGGTACACCCCATAGAGTAGTAATTAAGCAATACTTGTTACTAGTATAATTTGTAGTGTTTTAAATGATGGTCATCTAGTCCATGTAGCGTTGTTGTTGGTGAAACTTAGGTTACCAATGAATATATAGAATGGAAATAATTTTGTGCCACCTGTGGTACGCATGCAGCAGAACGATGACATATATGGCAATATATGATGGCTGTCCTCCAGTACGTGTGGTTTCCGGGAGGCGAATGCTGAGCATGCCATAAAGTTCAGGATATATCTCGGAATAGAATTTTTCCCCATATAGCATTAATAAACAAAAATGCTTTCATCCCGACCTAATCATGAATTTTCACCCCATCTGTGAGGGGTACTTTTGACTAGAAAAAAAGAAGAATCAGCTTTCACCTGCATCGGTCTGACACATGACTTAACGGCATGCCACACATGAATGCCACTGCTCAAACATATGTTGGGATGGTACCAGGTGAATCTTGTAGAACATCCAATGGCTAGCCACGGCTGGGAAGATACCCGCTTAGGCACTAAATCCACTGGCATATATGGAACAGATAGCTCCAGAACATTTTTCTTAATTTCTTAATCTTCTTTTTGTTAAACAAAATGCAAAAGTAGAAAATAGAAAAGGTAATACAACATGCGGGTGGGTGAGATGATTCTCTGTAGTATTACAACTATAGCTGACTAATAGATTACTAGATTGTAAATTACTGTAATTGTCCTTTTGACCATGTTGATGGTAATATTTTTGTCCACAGAAACCATCACATCAGTCAAAACTGTGTGAAAACTAATTATTCATTACCTTGTGCAGACTAATAACCACCTTATTATGACATGAATGTCATTACTTATAACAGCATTGCACAATCTTGTTCATTTGATATTGATTACTCAATCTGCAATTTTTTTTGGAACTAATGGTTAATATTTTCAGGTGGCAGAACCACTGAGGGCTATGGTGATGGGAGCTCCTTTGGAAGATGCTCGTCACCTTGCCCAAAGATATGACAGAATGCGCCAAGAAGCTGAAGCACAGGTTATTTTACTATGCAACATTCTATCTTTAACTTTTGTCTCTTTCCTCCATATGGCCTACAAAAGATCCATTAACTCTTGTCTTCTGTTTTCTGTGCTTGAACCGGATAACTAAAAGTTGAGCAGTTTACTGTCTTTTAGTTAGAAAATCAGTTTACTGTTTTTAGTTAGAAAAACAGTTTACTTCTCGGTTGACGTATAATTCTTTGGTATGTAGGAGCCAGAGGAAATAGGTGATATGGTTGACTCAATTAAGCAGTTGTGTAGTGAGTAGCAACTATACTAGCCCATCTTTTAATTGGATTTTCTGTGTGGCTGATTCCTAAGAAACTTTCATTGCTCAGAAACATCACCTCCCCCTTTAACGTTTCTACTGTTGCTCGGCATTTTGTTTATCCCATCAGTTTCTGCCGACTATTCAACTGCTGCACTAAAATTTGGTTTTATTGATCCTACAAGGAACTTAGCAAGGTACCTGTTAGTTCTGCAGGCTATTGAAGTTTCAAAGCGGCAAATGAAATTACGAGAGACATCTGGAAATGGTGATATGATTTCAAGGTTAGAGGCTGCTGAATCAAAGCTGCAAGAGCTAAAATCAAATATGGGGACTCTAGGCAAAGAAGCCGTTGCAGCAATGACTGCTGTTGAAGGCCAACAGCAAAGGCTGACATTGCAACGACTTATCGCGCTGGTATATTTTTCTTTGTTTAGTTGGATCACTTGATTATTGCCTTGCTTACCTTAAAGCTCTACTATTTCTTCAAATGACACTTGCTGACTTAAACTGAAGGTTGAATCTGAGAGAAGTTACCACCAAAGGGTCCTACAAATTCTAGACCAACTTGAAAGAGAGGTATGGATTGTTTTGTATGGTGTCTGATCATGTAAGGAAATGAAACCTGTACATGATGGAGAAAGATCTTGGTTTTGGTATCCTGATTCAGCATTGTTTAATTTACAGATGGTATCTGAGCGCCAAAGAATTGAAGGAGCACCTCCTCCAGTCATTGAGAGTTCTATGCCTCCTCCACCTTCATATGAAGAAGTTAATGGTATATTCATGAGGGCTCCAACAGTTGCAGAATTAGTGGAGACAGTGGAGCACTTCTTGGCCGAGGTAACCAAATATTGCTTTCTCATGATGGACAAGTTAGTAGCTTACTACTAATTTGTTTTACGTGTTATAGATATCTTCATGACTGCTATGTATGCCCATTTTTCTATTAGGCCATCCAGTCATACCGAGCTGAGAGTGAAAGCGAGCTCAACCTGTCATCCGGTGACTACATAGTGGTTCGCAAGGTGCCACTTTCTTTTCTACCAGTATCTTTAAACGATTGATTGCCGAATGTCATTTATTGCCATCTCTTATGCTTTTTACGTCAAGTCCAGATTCTGTTGCCAGCAACTCGAATCCCTGTCGCTTCCTGAATTTTTGTAGTGTCTTGAGTTTGAGTACCCTAAACTTCTGCTGATTGTAATCAGGTGTCAAACAATGGATGGGCTGAAGGAGAGTGCAAGGGGAAAGCTGGTTGGTTCCCTTACGAGTTCATCGAAAAACGGGATCGTGTACTGGCAAGCAAAGTCGCTCAGGTCTTCTAGAAGTTCATTGGGCCATACATATGTTCCTGGTGTCAACACTGGATTGTGATGTTCTTTTTGCTTGGAAAGAAGGCGATCTGCGAAGACTGAAGAACTTGTGGATATTCCCTCTTTGTTCTGTTCTTTTTGTCAAAAACCTGCCTGTTAGATGGCTTGTTTATCCTTCAGGCTAGCTATCTGCGGTGTTCAAATTATACCGGCCCTGAACTGAACAATGTCGTTCATGTGCTCTCTGCCTCAAATTTACACTGACTTACAATTTTTCCCTCAAGTACATATATCTCATGTGGAAACCCATCAATGTTTTGAACAATCAGAAAGTCGAGATCCTGTTTTGAAAGTTGGAGAATTGGAATCAGAAAGTCGAGATCCTATTTCGAAAGTGAATTGGATTCCTAATTGGACTGTTATTTGTAAATTTAAGTGAATTGGAATCCTAATTGGACCGTTATTTGTAAATTTGTGTGAAATTCCGGTGCATCTCAGATCGTAATGTTGTATTGTAACCTGGTAGTGTTCACTTGTTGGCGGTAGTTTTTGGCATTTTGCAACTGAGCGTCGTCTTCTTGTTTGAACGATATGGACTACCACACGCTGGCAGGTGGGCCCCGAGCCCCACAGTTCATGTTCTTGTCAATTTCTTATCCCTCTCGCTCTCTGTCTCTGCAGTTGCTGCCAGTGCCATCCCCTGCTTATCCCCTCGGAAGTTCATCGCCTCCTCGGCATTCCGTCGAACACCATGACGACCGTGGCGGCGGCGGTCACCCTCCTCCGCCTGCCTCTCGCCCGCCTCTCCTCTCACCTCCGATCCGTCCCATACTCTCCCATCCCGCCCCCTCGCTTCCACCTCTCCGCCTCACATCGTGCCCTCTCCTCCCTCCTCGCGCCCGGCCGCGGCCTCGCCGTAGCGGCCGTGTCTGAGGCAGTGACCGCTGCGGACGAGGAGGAACTCGAAGAGGCGGAAGAGCAGCAGGATGAGGCCCCGCCGTCCTTCGTGCTACCGCGGCTGCCACGGCCGAAGCTGGACGTGAAGGAGCGCAAGGAGCTGGCCTCGTACGCGCACGGCCTCGGGAAGAAGCTCAAGTCGCAGCAGGTCGGCAAGGGTGGGGTCACGCCCTCCCTCGTCGGTGCGTTCTCCGACAACCTGGAGTCCAACGAGCTCCTCAAGGTGCCTCCCCCCTCTGGCCCTCTCCTGCTGTCTACCTCATGTTACGTTTAGTTTTGCCTGCTATGAATTTTTGCCTATTGTTTCAGCATATCTCAAGCAAATGACATGCTGCTTATGTACTTGCCGGGAAATATTGTACTCCGTACTAGGACTTATGGTCATAGTAGAGTTCGTTTGCTATCAGGTGCATAGAAGCCATGGTCCTTAGTCCAGTTCATAGCCTGGTTTTCGGATTAAATGCATGCTGGTAACCACTTTCTACTTAGTAACATACTCTTTGAGCTAATGGAATTAAAACAATGATTACTTAAAAGGAGATATTTATATTCATATCCCAGAAAATTGAAATTTTATTTAACTGCAAAACATTGCGCATGTTTCGAAATGACTAGAGTTAGGTCATTGTATAATACAGTAAAGCAAGCATAATGGTACTATTTTGTTTAAGTTAGAGATTTC
The DNA here is from genome assembly GCA_910589775.1 of Avena eriantha. NCBI lineage: Eukaryota > Viridiplantae > Streptophyta > Magnoliopsida > Poales > Poaceae > Avena > Avena eriantha. The sequence continues at coordinate 259,586,404 of OU342740.1, forward strand.
TTAATGAAAAAATTAGGAACATTGTGCACTTGACAGGTCCATTCGAAGTGTCAACGAATCATATTTTTGATGATAGATAGCATGAGGTCATGGAGAATAAATCAACACAATCTCCAGCAGCTTAATAACAGCACAAGCACAGGTGAACTAGTAGAGTACTAGAGTCTACTATTACTAGGAACTAATGCACAATACATCTACATAGTATGAATTAGTTTGCAAGATTCACTAGAAATCAATGCCTAATAGTTGGAGCTTCGAATGAATCATGATTCATAGGGGATGGGTCTGCCCCTACCCCTCCCTCTGTCCCTGATGTAAACGTCTGAAGAGTAGTAGCGATCAAGAAAAGCAGCTCCTATCTGTTCGTGCCACCTCTCTTTTATAGTCCCCATGTTTGTCACTAGGTAATGCAGAGGGATACATCTTACATAAGCTAAATCTTCGTACTTATATTTTTTTTCCTGATAAACCATTCCTTATATGGGGAAGTGACACTGTAGCATTTAGGACAGAAAAAGGTTGAACCATGTTCTTCTAGATTTAGATTTAGTGCCCAGCATGCATGTCCTTGCGCACACCGTGGCATTTATATGTTTATGGCTTGGCTGGAGGCTGCTTGCTATGTATAGCTTATAATAAGTTATGGACAAGTTAGTTCACAAGCAGTTCTTATAGTGGTCTATATGATCCTCATGGAGCACATGCACACGGACCTTGCTATCGCTCAGGTGTCTCATGCTAGAAGATTCCCTCCTCCAAGAATGTCACACTTCACTGGTTTTATTCCTTAATGAGTAGGCTCGGGGATTGGCTGTGGTAACTATTAGTGAAGGTAGTAAGTGCGGATAGGACTATTATCAGTGTTCTTGGGTCTTTGAAATGAATAAGAGATTTCTCTCTCTCTCAAAAAAAAAAAAAAGAGATTGCAGGTTGAAACCTAATAGTTGGTTGGGCTGGGTGAGTTTTGGATAACCAACATATACTATGTTGGACTGATCATGTTTGCATGCAGAGGTTTCATATATACAGTACGATTCCTTCTAATTTGAACCATCTGCTCAGTCCTTACAGAACAATTTTATCCCAAGCCTATCTTCCAGGAGCTTTTGTTATAATGTGAAGCAACCTAACCTCTATGGCTTTATGACTCATATGATTGATGCATCAAAATGTGAGTTTGTCCTCAAAGTAATTAGCTTAATTTAGATAGCTCTAGAGTTTTGTATTCGAACCTGGCCAAGTTGGGAGGCATGCCAAATTGGGTAGTTGTGTGGTTGTATCCTAGTCTAATAACTATGATGCCTTACAGCATTGCACATAAATTTTCCTTCTATCCATTTCATGTGCAACAATGCGAACAAAACTGCACCATTTTTTGTGTATCGTATGCCTTTTTGCGTTTTGGTGTCTTCTTTCTTCAGTCCCATTTCCTCTGTTATTATGTTGTTCACCATTATTCCCTTCAACAGCTAAAGATTCACGGGAACTGCCCTGGAGAACTACCTGACGTGATACTGCAACTTGAGGAGTCAACTGGATCCATTGCTATCGACCAAATCGGCCGATCAGTTATTCTATATAGGCCTAGCTCCAGCAAGATGAAAAAGAGGGAAGAAGTTGCTAGAAACAGGGAAGAGTTTGCAAGAAATAGTGCAAGGTTTGGAAAATCTGAAAATGCATTCGGAGAACGTCCTAGAAATAGCACAAGCAAGAGATTCGGAAAATCTGGGGCAACATTTAGGACTCAACAGAAGAGAGGATCTGGCACATCCAAGGGGTCGTCATACGGACGAGGGTAGCAACATCAAAAATACAATAGTAGATTGTTGTTTTCGTTTATTGTCTGGAGAAATCATGTAAATTTTAGTCCAACTAATTGCATAATGGACAGCAGTGTTCAGTTTGTGCCAGTAAACTATGGTTCCAAGCCTCATCAACCACATAGACAGGCTAACACCATTTCAGATTGTTGTGATTCCCTTTTCAAATAGAAGTTCTGGGTTACCGAGTACTTAACATGATATGATGTACATGAGAATTTAAGCCCCACAATGAAATCTGAGATAACTAAACTGATGTCCGTATCTCACTCATCCCAGCAAGTTTTGTGGTTCATTATAGGCCTTCACCTTCTCATCTCTTTTATGGTCCTTCAATCACACCAAAGTAGTATTTGTCTCTGATTTTTTTCTGCCTCTATGTCTTTAGCTTTTGGGGGATTTTGCAGCTTCTGTAGCAATTCATGTTTGTTTCATGGGTGGGCCTGAAGAATATCCATATTTGGTCCTTACCATTCGGTATGACTATGTTCAGCAATCGTCGTAGCGTCACCGCCAAGGTTTTATAACTATGGCTCATGTGCACTTGGAACAAGATAAAGAACTATTGGGCATTCTAAATTCCCAGTTTCACAGTTGAGGTTTTTCTTGCCACAGAGTGAACCTCCTAATTTCTTGAGTTCTTTCGTGAATTTACACTAGATGACTGAGCCCACCACTGAAGGAAACTAGAGGATTTGTGGTGTGCTAAATCAACGGAACTCAGTCAGTTGTCGCACATGGTCATTTGAAATTCCCTTCACCTTATGGCATAGCAAACAGCATCTTTGAATCTTCCATGCTTCCATGTTGATCTCGTCATTATAGTTGTACCAATAGTCCAAGTCTTGTTAACTTTTCGCGATGTCCATTGTCCATCATGGTTGTTGGTGAGAGAGTTCTGCTATATCTGACGTTTCTTTTACCCCATTCTTGCAACCCAAAGGTCAATCCTTACGTCAAAGTTTTAGTACTTTGTGGGATAATTGAATTGTTGTTCCAATTGGTTGTTGAAAAGTTTGTCTGAGTTTGTAGTGTTTGGATGCAGTAGCAAGGAAAGTTTCACTCCATATACAGGGGGACCAGCCACATGGTCAAATATATTGATCTTAGTACTGTTTTTTAAGACTTTGATTGAGTAGGGCATGCACATAGATATCTTAATCCTCTACAGTGTAAACTACTCACTCCGTTCCGTAATATAAGGTGTTATTACAACCAATAAAACTTTATATTATGGGACGGAGTTAGTGTATTCCGAAGTCTCATAACCATATATGCTCACACCATTTTAAATTGTCGTGATTCCATTTATTCACACAGAAGTTCCTGGTTGGAGGAATATCAGTATGCACACGAATATGAAGCGCTATAGTGAAATCTGACACAACCAAACTGATGTGCGTATATCTAACCTATTCCAGCTAGTTTGGTGGTTCATCAAAACCCTTCCCCCTCTATCTTTTTTTTCCCGATGACATCCTCTATTTCTTTCGTATGTCCCTCTTCAAATAACTGCAGAGTACCATTCCTCTATTTTCTTTTGCCTCTCTCTGAAAACACTGAGATGTAACTATCAGGTCTGAGCTTTTGCAACTTCTGCACTCCGTTTGCATCATGGAACCTTCACAGTATCAAATGTAAAGCTATGTGTTACAAATAATGGGTAATACCTTTTGGCCCATGTTAAATTTTAGATTTTTCCTAAATCTCAAAACTCACGTGTGTGAAACCCCATATATGATGCAACCTATGTTAGTGGCATGTGTGAGTGCAAAGAGGAGCGTGAGATAAGTTTGGTTCCACGTGAAAAGTTGGAGGAGAGTTGCACCACCTTAAAATATGGAGTGTCTCACCACTTGGTAAATGAGTGAGAAGAGAAGTGCTATATGCGCACTCCTTCGACGCCACTTGCCGGCCCGTCCGGGCACGCGTGCCACGGTTTGCAGAATGATCCTCACAAACGTGTCAACAGTTAGTCGGTTCGGGTCGTTCTCAGATTGTGGGCTACTATAACCACCCCGAACGTCCGCGACGTGGACTCCACCCAAGTTGTATCTGTTACGGGCTTTGCCAAGCGGCTCTATATAAGCACATGTGCGTTTTCCACCATGATACACACCGAAACCAATCTACGATTTTTGCCCCCTCTCTACTTGCGTTACCACCGTAGACTACTCCATCTGGGAGAGCAAGTCTCCGGAATCACTCATCCTTGCGATATTGTACGGGAGAGGGCGAATAAAGTTTTTAGTAAGTGCTCCACGTGACTGCTCAAGTTCGTCACAACGACCCATCTTCCCGGTCGTCAAGCAAGACCGCGTGCGCATCATCTTCTACGTCGGCTTCTTCGACCGGTCTCTGAAAGATTTGCAACAATGGCCTCTCCATATATAAATGACCAGTATGTGCGTTGTATTCTAATATGTTCTTTTACTACGGCTGTTATAGGGTTTGCACCCCTACTATTCATGTTGATTAATACATTTAGTATGTTAGAGTTTCACATGATAATAGCTAGTGTAGTCATGAATTATATTTTGGAATTAATTGTAAAATATTTTCTAATAATCCAACAATTCAACAACTTTATTACAGTAAATTTCCCGAGTTAAACATGTGACCTTTGCCGATGCACTGAAACCGGATAGGTTTACTAGAGTACACTTTAAGAGGTGGCAGTACAAGGCCACGCTCTGGCTGCGAGCTTAGAAAATATTCGAGGCTGGTGAAGTCTTACCTGAAGGAATTATATCTCACGAGGATCAGAATAAGTTCGAGGACGCCAATACTGCCATTGTGAGATGCATTTTAAGTGTTCTTGGTAACAAACGGTTTTTATGTGTACATGCACATCACAGATGGAAAAGAGCTCTGAAAGGAGGCGGCGCTAAGTTCGGTGTAACATATGCAGGCAGTGAACTGTATATCATGGAGAGCTTCCATGATATCGGGATGGTGAATAACCGTTCTGTAGTAGAGCAAACTTATGAGATAGAGTGCATTGCAAAAGAGATTGAACTCTTTAAGTGTGTCTTACCCAAAAAGTTTGTGGCTAGGTGTAATATTGCAAAGTTGCTCCCTTCATGGAGGAACTTCACCACAACTCTCAAACACAAGAGATATGAGATATTGGTTGAAAACATGATAACATCCCTTGATATTAAGTAGAAGGTTCGTGTTAAGGACACTACTGAGAAAGGAGACGAAGGTCAGTCTAGCACCAACATGGTGCAGAAGAAAACCTTCGGCAAGAACAAAGGAAATAACCAACTCTTCTTTAACAAGCCTACCAAGACTACTACCTTCAAAAAGAATAAGACGCCGCACAAGACTAAGCTAGGTTGCTTTACATGTGGAGAGCTCGACTATTTTTCCAAGAACATCTCAAAACGTGCAGATCACAGAGAAAAAATTGGAAAGACTGTCAACGTTGTGACCGATAGCAATATTGATGAGTACGGTAATTTATTTACTGTTCTTTCGGTATTTTAATCTTCATGCTGGTGAATTGATACAGGTGCTAACGTTCATGTATGTGATGACATCTCATCCTTGCGATTCTGTACGTAAGAGGGCGAATAAGGTTTTTGAAAAACGCTCTGCGTGACTACTCAAGTTTGTCATCACGGCTCGTTTTCCCGGTCGTCAGGCAGGACCATGTGCGCGTCATCTTCTACATTGTCTTTTTGACCGGTCTCTGCAACATTTGCAACAACTGCTTATCCATCTACAAATGTCGTGGTGGTATCACGGCAGATGTCTGGGGTAGGCTTATGTTGGGGCTGATGGACACTGGAGGATCCAGGAGGGATGATGCAGTGAAGACCGCACACAGAAGAACACGGTAAGTACACACGCTATACCCAGGTTCAGGGCTCTCATAGTGAGATAACACTCATACTCCTGCATGCTAGATCATATCTCTTCCCATTACTGTAGCTTACAAGGGCTCCTTGAGCTGTTGATGAGAGGAGGAAGAAGGAGAAGAGAGCTTGTGAGTGAGCAGAGGGGAAAATGAGCCCCCAAGGGGTGTCCTCCTGAACGATCCCCCTGGTGCTCCTTATAAAAGGAAGCCTAGGGGACAAGGTATGCCCCACATACACTGTTCCTGAGTTGACTACTAGGATCACATCAACTATTCATGATTTGACTACTGGGATCTTGTCAATTGACAAGGCATGGGCCTTGTCGAGTCTTGTCTATCCTTTGTCTTGTCCTCTAGTGCTTGTCCTTGGTATATTCAGATAAGGGGGCATCTTGTACTTGACGATGCAGAACGTGCATGTTTGATCCAGGGGCGTCCCAAGACCGGCATACGATGAAGGAAGACTTGCAGGATGATGAGGCTAATGTAGAGGATGGTTTTGTAGTTGTAGCAGTGCAGGGACGACCGAGGTGATGCATCGATGTAGAGGACAGCCGGGGCAGCGTAGGTCGGCCCAGGATGTAGAAACAGCTAGATGCGAGAAGGTGGAGGTACAACAGAACCTGGCTTGGGCCGAGATGGCCTATGTCGGCCCATGAGCTTGCTAGGACGAGGTGGTGGCAAGGTCATCCCGGGGTGGGCCGAGATGTCCCGGTGTCGGCCCACTCGGGGAAACTCGGTGGTGAAGTGAGCTGGGGTAGCGTCACTGCAGCTTCCAAGAGGTGTCGATGTAGCGGCCTGGGCTTCCTAATGCCGGCCCAGGAAGGAGGTGGCGCTGGAAAGGTTTAGCCGGAATAGGAGCCCAGCCGAAATAGGCAATGTCGGCCCGGAGCATGCTATGCTAGCCCAGCCGGAGTGAGACGAAGTGGTGAGGAGACGATGCCGACTTGGGTTGGTCCGGCAATGGGCCAGACTCGACCCAGCTGGGTAGACGATGTTGGCCTGGCGAGGAGGCGGCGGTGACGACGAAGGAACCCAGCCGGGTAGACGAGGCGCTGACCCAGTCAGGTGAAGGCGGGAATCCTAGCCTGGGGTGGTTGGTCGACCAAGTGGGACTTAACTTGGCCCAGCCGGGCTAGAGCAACTCCGGCAAAGGGCAAATTCGGCCCAGGCGGGGCAGTCCCGGCCTAGGCGTAGTATAACCAGTTCCCTTTTTTCTATGTCAATCTAGTTTGAGTTTCCCCCCTCTTCTTTTATCTTATTCTTTTTATACTTCATATCTTCTCTCTATATATGTCTTCTCTCTATATATGTCTTCTCTCCACATATGTCTTCTCTACATATGTCTTCTCTCTCCACATGTGTCTTCTATACATATGTCTTCTATACATATGTTTTCTATTAAATCATCTAGTCTCCCAACTCTGGGGTACCTAGGGTCATATCCCCGACAACAAACGATCGATACGTGCGTTGTATCCCCGACAACAATTACTTTGAGTTCTGAATTTAGTCAAAGTCAAACTGGTAAGTTTTGACCAAATATTTAGAGAAAATATCAACATCCACAATATAAAATTTACAATATTAGAATCGTTGTAAAGTGTATTTTCATATTATATGTATTTGGTATTGTGGTTGTTGATATATTTTTTATTCTTGGTCAAACTTGATAGAGTTTGACTTTAAAACACGACCTAAATAGAAATGGAGGGAGTATATGGAACTTCCTGCAAAGTAAACCTCTTGATTACTTGAGTTTATACACTATTGCCAACATTTTACTAGACGGATCTGCACATTCCAAATTTCTCTTTCGAATGGACTGAGCATACCCTCAAAGAAAATAAGAGGCTTTGCTCCAGTAAAAGAATAAAGTGTTATCACTTGTCACCAAGTCTTAAATTCTAGGAGCGCACTTTGTAGAGTTTCCCCTATCTTTTGACTCTTGTGTTTCTCATCTTGATCTCGACATATCATTGCTCCTTCGATTCATGGCTGTTGGTTAGAGTGCTGCTACCATCGACTTGTTCTTGGTGTACTTGGACTGTTGGAGTCAAAAAGTCAATTCACAAGGGAACGTTTCAACGTCTCGTCCTTGGATAATCGGATTGTAGTTCCCATTGGTTGTTGAAAAGTTCTGATGGACCCTATGGTGTATGGACGTAAATCTTAGCAAAAAAGGACATATAAATGGGACTAATGAGATGGTAAAAGACGTACTGTTTATTGTTCTAGCGACTATAGCAACAGTGATCAGCAATTTCACCTTTGTCTCTTTGAGCAGGTGAGGTCAAATTTTTTTGAGTCATCGGACAGGCTACCGTGTGTAGGACGTGCTTTGTATTCCTTTTCCGTTGTCGATAGGAGTGGTTCATATGTAGTAGATTACACGAGCAGTAGCCTGCTAGTGTTGCACTTCACCGAACTTGAAGCTGATGCAACATTGCATAAAGAGATAAAATGGAGATGGCCATCTTCTCCGCTAAGCTCCTAGTGTGGCACAGTTATCATTCTTTAGAAATACTACTAATATGCTCACATCAGCCTGTGATAGATGTAGGATCCCACGCATCTTGTCCTCTGAATCATCATCTGGTGCCTCCCTACCCACACTGAAATGGACCCAACGACCTAGATCTCCCTTTCTCCAACAAACACAAGCAAGTCATTGTTATGCCTCTGGTCATCTGGTGGTCTGGTTGCATCTCCTTCTCCTTTGTCCAACAGCAACTGCATCTCCTTCTCCGTCGTTGACACGTCTCGGATGCTTTTGTCCCTACAACCAAGGCTTAAGACGCAAACTGATGTGGCAATGAACTGACGAACGACGGTGATTTTTCTTCAGGGTCTGGCAGGGAAAGCAATGTCCTACATTACTAGTCCAGGTTGTTTAGCTGCTCCTTTCCCCATGAACATTGTAATGCCTTTTACTCCACCCAGCTTCCAGGTCCTTCTTCCGGACCCCGGAGCAGCCATCAGAAGAGGTGGCCTGCCTTCTTCAGGTCAGCTCAAGGGTCATCATGCATGAAATGAATAAATGGTGGATTAGTAGGAAATTAAAATAATAAATGAGGACACTGGAAGCTGAGACGTATAGGAGATTAGAAGCCACCTGATCAGTATGCATCACACAGTGACAGTACGTTCACTGACTGTTGCACTTGTAGTACTGCGTTGGTGTGAGCTGCTACATCATGTCCAGTATGCCGTCAACAACAAACTGGCCTTATGGAACTCTGTTTCCGTTGTTGAAAAGAACGAACTAATTAATGCGAGTAACATCACAATTCACAAGAATGAAACTACCACTCCCTCCGATCCAAATTAATTGACTTGAATTTGTCTAGATTCGAATGTATCTAGCACTAAAATATGTCTAGGTTCATCCAAATCTAGACAAATCCAAATCAATTAATTTGGATAAGAGGAAGTACTTGTAGTTTAGGGCATTATGGTGCAGAATACTAGTAGCAGGCTAGCAGCCAATGAAGTCTAACGAAATGGCTGCCAAGTGAGGGAACACATGAACAACGGAAGCAGCGCCTGGGCTGGACAGTTTGAGTGCTACTGGCTTTGTCTTACATGAAGCCGCCTACTACGGATAATACTAGTATACTAGTACTGCAAAGATCTCAGTTGAGGCCACTTGATTCGTCTTTTCATTTTATGGATTGTTATACTCCCAAAAAAAAATCTGGCAAGCCATGCGTCATGCTTAAAGCAGAGCGACGTAATATAAACAAGCACACCATCACCAACTAAACCGAAAATAGTTTTACTGGAATTTTAGCTCTGAAAGTGATACGGGTACGATGATCAGATGACAGATGGCCTGATTAGTTCTGATGCTTGCACAGTCTGATTAAATTATGGGAACTGCTAGGCGTCCCCCGACGATGGGGAGCGTCCGGGAGTTCCCATCGTCCTCCTCCCCTGCGCTACACGTGTCCACCGAAATAGCTTCAAATCCCACTTTTGCTACAAAACACATATTTTTGCTGCATACGCCATTTTAGAAAATACAAAGTCTCACCAGAGACCATGTAGCAAATTATGCTAATGTAGCAAAACCGACCTCGCCGGAGATCTCGCCGGAAAAAACTCGCTGATGACTCTCGCCGAAGACCTTGTAGCAAAAAGTTGACACTGTTGTAGAAAATGAACAAGACGTTTGTAGCAACAAAGTTCTTCAAATGTAGCAAAAAACTGACTTCGCCGGATACATGGCTGCAGACTAGCTGGAAAACCTCGCTGGAGAACTTGTAGCAAAAAATTTACGGTATTGTAGCAAAATCAAGAAACGAAGATAGCAAAAAACAAAGCGCTGTAGCAAAATCGCAGGCCAGCCTTTGTAGCATCGTCCGGCTTAGTTTGCAGCTCCGACGAGCACCGCCATCATTAGTCTGTAGCTCCGGCGCCACCCACTGTAGCAGGGTCGTCGTACCGGTGTAGCAGGGTCGTCGTGCCTATGTAGCAGGGTCGTCGTGCCTATGTAGTAGGGTGCTTGGGGTAACGGTGGCGCAAGTGCTCGGAGCCACGGCGGCATAGTGTGCGCGTGGAGGGAGCTTGGTCCTAGGAACTCGCGGGAGGAGGCGCGGCTCAGGGCAGGTCAACGTAGGGGCATGCGCAGGCTCGCGGGAGGAGGAAGCCACGGCGAGGGCTCGCCGGCTGAGGTGTTCCCGGAGCCGACGGTGGCCGGGACGGCTGCAGGAGGGACCAGATGCGAGGCCTACGCGGGAGGGGGGGCACTGGGGAAAGGGAGCACGGGCGTGGGCGCGCATGCGGCGGGGCGTCGCAACGGGGGCGCGCAGCCGGGCGCTGCAGAGAGGAAGAGGGCGGCGGCGGGTGAAGACCTCGCGGCGCCGCCGCCGCCATGCGGGGACAGGGAGCGAGGGGAGAGAGGAGAGTGCAGGGGAGCGGGGTTGGGATGCAGCGCTGGGCGCGCGAGAGGCCCACCCACGTGCGTGTCAGGATGATTTGCGGACCAAGACGATGCCATCGTCCGACTGATGTACTCCCTCCGTCTCAAAATAAATGTCGTAAATTTGTTAAAATTTGAATGTATCTCCGACATCTATTTCGAGATAGATGGAGGAGTACATGTTCCCTTAAATTATTCCACAGGAAGGTAGGAAGTTCTAGCCGTGCATCTCAGGGCCGGGCCCATGCATATATGTTTTATTTTTCGGAAACTTGTCTTCTCATAGAAAGACGAACCTTTCGTTATCCCACCTCCCTACCATATAGTAGATGCATATTACATATTCGGATTTGGTCTCTGCATCATGATTCGTGTCGTGGCTTTTTTTTTACTGTACGCTGTGTTTCCTTTTTCTCTTTGAGGAACATGAGAAGTTTTATCGATTGGCTTTTCTTTACTGGGCTTCTTTCTGTTTTTCCATCCTAGCAAAGGGCCTTCTCTAGCTGGGCTGTAGTACAAACATTAATCAGAAGGGAATAGGTGGGTCGCATGCAGGGCCGGCCCTGAGGGGGACCAGCGGGCAGTCGCCCTGGCCAAAAAAAATCTAGGGGCCCAAAAAATATATAGACCTGCTATACATTGATCATCGATTCCCAGTCCAACCCTCGACGCTGATCGACCGCGGAAGGCGGCAAAAAACACATAATTAACCTAAACGAAAAGAAAACATAAAATAACCTGCTTTCAGAAAGATTTCACAATCTAACCTATTTTCTTGACACCCTACCACACGGCACCATGGGTAGTAGGACGACGCCGTCTGAAACGGCGCCATGGTGCCCATAACGCTCTAGTCAACGGCGCCATATATTGGTCCGACGTGGCGGTCGTCATCAGACTCGGGTCCACCTCGATAGGATGGCTCCATGGTAGACGGCGCCATGCTATCAAGCATGGCTCCTTGGTCGGCGGCGCCATACACCCTTGCATTCAATCCAGTCATGCATGTATGATCTCCGTGTAGTCTGGCCGTATTTCGGTGCATGCTCACCTATATATGGCGTTGTGGCTATATGCACGGATGCACCTATACTTCTCTCTTACTTAGGGATCTGAATCAGCTCAAGCATGGACCGACGGATGAGATGCATGCATGCATATGAACATATGGTACTGTGCTCTATACATGAATCACATGGTACGATCCATCAATACGAAACTGTATGCAATTCTTGATTAATCGATACGTTGCACATCACTCGGTCATGATCGAGTAAATATATATAACTACGTAATGTACTAATCTGCTAAGAGCTATTACTTACATAACATATTGCGATCCGTCTAACACAGTTACGGTTATACATATGTTGCCACCTCTACGACTATACGGTAGCTAGATTAATCTGAGGTCGATCGGTCATCTCTGCATGCATGGAAGAGCTAGGGCAAGACCTTACAAAGCAAACTGCCATAGTTAGTTCCAAGTTCCAGGGAATATGTGCTACTAATTGGGTGAATGCAAGGGTGTATAGCGCCGCCGGCCAAGGAGCCATGCTTGATAGCATGACGCCGTCTACCATGGCGCCATCCTATTGAGGTGAGCCTGAGCCTGGCGACGACCGCCACGTCGGACTGATATATGGCGCCGTTGAGTGGAGCGTCGTAGGAACCATGGCGCCATTTCGGACGAGCCGTCTGATACGGCGCCAAAAAAATAGATTAGATTATGAAATCTTTCTAAAGATTGGTTATTTGTGTTTTCTTTCAATCGTTAGATTAATTCTGTGTTTTTTGCCGCGGAAGGCGGACCGCCTAGCCCGGTCGCTTCCTTTCCTTGATTCCCTTCCCGAGCGGCCGAGTCTGGAGTCCCGCTTCGACTCAAAAACGGACACACGATCGATTCCCAGACCCGATCGGAGTCCCGCCTGGCCGCCTCGACACGTACACATAAGCCCTACACATGATCGATTCGATCCAGGCCCGTTGAAGAGGGCGTGCGAGCTGTGCGTCACGTATATGTTTCTATTACTCAGCATTTTCTGGAATTCAGTTCTCCCATTTACCGTCAACTTCCTCTAATCCCCCTGCTGCAAATATTGCCCTACATCACGCCGCCACAAACAACCTCCGGATTCTTCAATTCGTCTCTCTCCAGTTCTCATTTTTTTTTCTCGCTTGATTTGTTGTTCAGATTTCTCAGGGTTCCAAATTCTCCGTCCATGGTCTGCCTTCTACTAGCGTCAATCCTGAACCATGGGCACTCTCCATGGTTGTCCGCCATGGGTACAAACTCCCAAGACTCGATTAGCTGGCTGCAAATCTCCCTCCGCAAGGTGATTTAATTCTCCCTTATAGCCAAATTTGCCCCCTAATGCGTTTCCCTTAAATTTTAGAACACGGTGCCCCTTTTTCCATTGGCACTTCGTTGCTACACATGTGTTGTACGAACAAGCTAAAATTTTCATGGGTGTTCATGATGGAGTAATAATAATTGAGTGTGTGACCTGAAAATCAAAAAACATCGCTATCCTTTTCATATCATTAATATTAGTACTGCCGTGCTTAAATTTTGGCTAGTGATCCTCTTTTTAGACCTGATATTCTAATAGTTATAATGATTTTGGCTACTGATCCTCTGCCTTAGTTTGGCAGAACCTTCTTGTGTCTACGTAATAGTCCATATAATGATGCAGAAGAAAATTGTCATTTTGGGTCAGCAAATTATTTTGAACTAATTTCAGCTAAAACTTGAATTTGTTTTAAACCTAGTTATAAATTTGAGCTTAACATTTAACGTCCTATTTCACATTTCGCACCGGGGCCCCAAATTTCTGGAGATGGCCCTGATTCGATCGATTCCCATCGCATGGTGTTTCTGCTTTCCCCTACGACTAGTCGACTACAAGTCTCGAGTATCCTGTCCCGTCACTTCCCCGTGGAGCCCTGGAGGCTGGATCGGATCGGTCAGCGCCTCGATAGCAGCCGATCGACCGCCACCGCCTGGGCGCGAAGGCCATCATCCATCGATGATCGACCAACACTTGGTCTGCTCTCCGCCCACGCCTAGCCCATGCTTTGATGCTTCTGCTGATTACGCTCGCGGCTTGTTGGAGATATACTTTCCGGGTATCCTCACAGTTTCTCACTGACCAGGGTGGCCCACTTTGGGTTAGAGCTTTGCTTCACGGGCGGCTCAGTCAGGTAGAAAGACGGAGTCCAATCCGGCTACGGGAAGGCTCAGAAGACTTACCGACTTAGACCCATAATATTACTTGTAGTTCAAGATGTACTCTGTAACTGACTCTTAGTCGTAGTCGGATAGATCTCTCCTGTAAACCCTAGGCCGGATATCTATATAAGCCGTCCTAGGGAGATCCTTTAGGGCAACACCTCAATAGTCTACAATCTCAACTCGCACAGGCGAAACCCTTGTAACCCATATTCCGGCTCTGCCGTATTACTGGATTGCTAGCAGGAGTAGGATCTGTCCAAAGCCGGCGGATTCGAACCTGGGTAAACTTGTGTGCTCCCCGTCCCAAAACACCGTACGTCTCACACCCCTCTCTTCCGCACGCCTCGAGGACCCCCTCATGGCGTACTTGTCCTCAATCCGACGACAGTTGGCGCCCACCGTGGGGCAAGTGAGCTTCGGATCTGCGTTCCGAGCGGAATCTGCAAGAATCGTAAGCGGCGAGACTATCGCCGTCGGTCGCATCCTCTACGCCAGCGACGTCCCTCTCATCGTTCTCGACGAGACCTGGATTCCGGCTAGGGAGGCTGTGACTGCCTACACAATCATGTCTTTTAGCGAGATCGATGTTTACATCGGTTTCGCTGAACCTGCCCAACCCACCCCAGCGGTGATGATAGAGGCAGAAGAATCTTCTGGGTCCCCTTTGTCCGCGGAGGCGGCAGAGTTCCGGATCTTAGAAAACCCTAATCCCACCCAACCCGCACCAGTTGCGGAGATAGTGGAGAAATCCGAGCCTGAAGAAGACCTAGCGGTCCAAGTCAAATCTGGAGTAGATCTCCCTAGAGAAGCCGGATCCTAGATCGACCCACCCGTGAAATTCGAAATTCAAAAGGAGCATAACAACGACACTGATTCCAGCTTCGATGACGCCGGGATAGACAGACCTTTTCTAGTTTTAATTATAATTGTTGTTCTTGTTTGTAGCGAGCGAGGTTTACTATGCCCGTGACTGTTGCATCAGCTGAAAGAAGTTTTTCAAAGTTGAAATTATTAAAGAAGTATTTGAGATCTACAATATCTCAGAAGAGGTTAAATGGTTTGGCGATTCTATGCATCGAGAAGAAGTTAGCGGACGAGATTGATATTGATTCCATCGTCACGGATTTTGCTTTTAGGAATTTTCAAAGGAAATTTTAAGGTATCATGTAAACATTGTTATTTTTATATGAATATTATAGTTGGGAGTATACTTAATATATTTATTTTTCATCATGACATATATGCATAAAAAATTTATAATAAGGGGCCCAAAATTTTAGTTTCGCCCCGAGCCCCCGAAATCTCAGGACCGGCCCTGGTCGCATGTCCTTTTTTTTCTTCTTTTTGTTTGTTTGTATCACAGAGTTATTAGATGTCGGAAATTCAATTTGGCTAAAGGGCGCATATGAATCCATATTTCGAAAACACATTTTGGAATATCAAAAAATTAAGGAAAATGCATTCGCATGTACAACCAGATATTCTATATTCATGTACAAGTTTTTAGGAAGAAGGAACATATTTTGTGGCCCATGTTAAAAAGACAAATTGTGATGCTACAACATGACTATTCATGAATATTCTTTTGTAAACACACGCCACATAAAATATTCCTTTTTTGAAAACTTGTGCGAACATAAAATATCCGAATGTACACACAACTTCCTTTTTAGAATATGTTGATGGAAACTTGAATGATCCTTCTAATTCTCAAAGAATGGGGACAAGGAGATTGATACCGAGAAAAAATATCTGTTTATTATAAGGCTATATTTTGATTTTTTAAATGGATTTTACATAATAGCCACCTCCAGTTATATTTTTGTTTTTCTCAGCTGCTCCACTTCGTTCATTCAACTCAAATTGACACCTCCGTCTCTACACCTCAAAGGTATTCAGGTGGCTCCAACAGCTCAGGCTGTAAACCACCTTCTTTTTGCAGATGATAGTTGATGACTACAAGTACATATTTCATTTATAGCTAGTTTTGAAATAAGAGTATCGAACCACAGAGAGCTACTAGTAATGTGCTTTAATTCTCCTTATGCTACTATCAATTAAAGAGTGCTAAGAGTTACCTTCAATTTCTAGACAGGGCGAAAGAGTGTTTGAAAGTGTTTGTGTGAACAAAGCAATATTAAACTAGTGAATGAAAACAAAGGTTTGCAATGTAAAGTACTTGAAACTACAATAGGGCTAATATGTTCTCGGAGAGTGTTGGATCCACCATTAGCAAATAAATTAATTATGATTAGGATAAATCTACATCTTTCTTCATGTGTATGTATGGGAGAATCTCAAACTGGATGAGCACAGACCAACCATCTGATATTTCATCCCTCGTAACCACAGTCGTGATCAAAGGCCAACCACCTTAATCCCTAACAATTAAGGGTTAACCCCATGGTTATGGACAAGCTTTGTGAGCCCCCTCTTATCCTCATTGACCAGATGCTTGATCATCCAATGTGATGTGTCACTTAACACCATCACACCACCACATACCCAACAGTAATTCCCTCTCAAGTCCCTAAGGAAACTTTTATGTGGTCCACATTCACATAACATCAAGAGAGTTAATTAATACATACATTATAAATCTGAGTTATATATCATCTTTATTTTAATGCATAATCTTTGCTAGGGTTTCTCCATCTCCACAAGAACAAAGTAAACTACTCATGGAGGCAATATACATCATCATAGTTATATAAGAGGGATACAAATAGATGAATGAATACTCGTGCAAATCCAGAATGGGATTGAAGAATTACAACAAGATGAATAATATATGAGATGTAGGGATTAATGGTGATGCAGCGGTTGATGATGGATATGATGTCTAGGCCTTCAAGGATCTTCGTAGTGGTAAGGATTGATGCCTTTCTTCTTGTTCCCCCTCTAGATCACTTCCGGATGCGAGGTTTTTGCGAACTTTTGTGTCTTCGAATGTCGGATCTTAGATATGTCTATATGGGGTAAAAATATTTGATGAGGCGACTTGGACTGCACATGGTATAGGTATGTGGTAAGAGCGGCCTGCGACCATACCAATGCTCGTTAAAGCGTCTGACTCCTTGTGTGAGATGGATTTTTTCCTAGGTGTGTGGCGATGTTTGGAAGGCATTTACTACGTCCAATTGTCCTATTTATGCCCAAAAATGAATGCTTCAATTGATTTTTCTATCAACTTTTTAATTCTGGGATCCTAGTGAAACAAGAATAAAAGGTGCGAACGAGTGCAGTAAAATACCATAATTTTACCACTAATGCAAAAACATAAGATAAACATGCTGCAAAAATGCACTCATCAAGAGTCTATTGTTTGTCATAGCAAGCCTATTGGGAGCAGGAGATGTGAAGTTTTGTTACATAAATATTGTGAAGCATCAGGTTAACACATAAATTTGGACAAGTCCTCAGTATTCTTCGGTAAGGGGTTCCCAAGGACACTTGCCTATATGTTAAGCAGGTTTGACACATGCCATATTTAACATGAAATGAAACTATGTTGGAATGCCCTAAAACATTGAACGTTAACTCAATGGTGCTTTCAAGTACCTCAAGGATAGGGTACATAAGAGAGTGCAAGGCTGGCTAGAACAATTGTTATCAGTTGGAGGGAAAGAGGTTTGTGTAAAATCGGTAGCCCAAGTAATTCTGACGTTTTCCATGTTGTATTTCAAGCTACCGCAGGGTTTATGTCACCACATTAATTCCATGATCAACAATTTTTTGTGGGGATTCAAGGATGGAAATAGAAAGACACATTGGGTTTCTTGGGAGGTCATGTGTCGATCGAAATTTGTAGGAGGTCTTGGGTTCAGAAACATAGATATTTAACATTGAATTGCTGCTAGATAAGCAAGTGTGGGGGCTTCTACAGAACCCTCACTCTCTGAGTGTGAGAATACTCAAGGAAGTTTATTTCCCTACTACAAATCTTCTTGAGGCTATTGTTAGTGCACACCCCTCGCAAGTGTAGCAAGCTTTAATCTAGGGGAGGGATGTGATGAAGCAAGGATTAACAAGTCGCATTCATACATGAGAATCTACTCATGCATGGAATCAAAACTAAATCCCTCACGATCATATGATTTGTCCTATTGCATGTCCTAAAGAGAATCCTCGATGTGGGTGAGTGGTCTCATCAATGCTAACACCATGTCCTAGAATAAAGCAATCATCGTGGAGTTTTTCATTCACATGGATGCAGAGAATATCTGTCAGATTCCATTGATCACCCACAGGCACGAGGACACGTGGGTGTGGCATTACGAATGCTACAAAATTTAACCACTTCGTTCAGCATATCGTATGTTTATCTGTACATGAAAACAGAGCGGGGATTGGATTGAATAGAGACCATCTTGGTCTAATCAATAGGGAGATGAGAAATCATGGCAAAAATTGTGGAAGCCCCATGTCCCTTCAAAGTTGTGCATGTTTTAATGGCGTATTGCACACCACTCCCTACCGACTGGTGATGTTTGTCATGACCGTATGATGCATGTAAAATGCATCCATGAAATTTGTAATTTATTGTCACAGACTTTATCATATTTTTAGTTATTACCAATGTTCTTAACGATTTTGAGGATTTTATAAATAATCCCCTCTCTTTTGGTTCTAACCTTGTCTAGCAGAAAAACCTTATGTTAGTATTTTTGAGTTTTCAGGTGCTTCAGAACTCCAAAATTGGCAAGGTCAGAGAGCACGCTTCGGAATTTTGAGATGAACAAAATATGCTAAAGTAGGACATTGATACGTCCATTTTGCATCACTATTCTATGTCTTAATTCAGTATTATTCATTGATATATTTCGTATTGAGAGGTGATACTTATGTTATTTCATCTATTTTTGCATGGTTGATGAGTTTTGGAGCATGGACCGCTGTAGTCAGGATTCTGATGGAAAAAGTGCTGTTTGGAGGTAAAATTCACGAAGATCAGAAAATTCGGGAAAATATACGGAAAATCCTATTTTTCTAGAAGACTCGGGATGCCAGAAGATGGAGTGGAGGTGGGCCACAGGGGGCCCACACCATCCCATGGCGCGGGCAGGCCTAGGCCGCGCCTAGGAGTGGTGTGGCTGCCCTGGCCCACTCCAGCCTCTCCCCTCTGGCGTATATCGACCTCCCGAAACCCTAAGACTCGGGGAGTGACCACAGAAAGATTTCGCCGCCTCTGCGGGGCAGAAAACACCGAGAGAGAAAGATCTCTCCGGCAGACAGATTTCTGCCGGGGGAATTCCTTCCCGGAGAGCGGAGATCGTCGCCATCAACACCACCATCAAGCTGGACTTCATCGGGATCATCATCATCATCACCACCACCATCATCACCATCAGCACCCTCATCACCATCTCCATATTGCTGTAACAATTGAGTTGAATCTTGCATAGTTCATAGGGGAAACTTTCCCGGTGTTGATTACTCTTTGTAGTTGATGCTATTGAGTGAACCATTGAATTATTGTTTATGTTCAGATTGTTATACATCATTATTCTATCTGTGATCATGATCCATATGATGTCTTGTGAGTAGTTTGTTTTGTTCTTGAGGACATGGGAGAAGTCTTGTTGTTAGTAGTGGAGTTGCATTGAGAAAGATTCAATAGATTGTTATTTAAGTTGTGGTGTACTTCTTCTAGTGGTGTCATGTGAACGTCGACTACATGACACTTCACCTATATGGGCCTAGGGGAATGCATTGTGTATTTGGCTACTATTTGTAGGGGTTGCCGGAGTGACAGAAACCTGAACCCCCGTTAGGAAACCATTGCACAAGGGACGTAAGGGTCTTAGAGTTTAAAGCTGTGGTTAGGTTTCTACCTTAATTACTTTCTTACGGATGTTTGCAAGGGGTATAATCACAAGTATGTATTAGTCTTGGATGGGGAGGTACATTAGCATAGGTTCACCCACACAACACTTAGCAAGATAAAGAAGATTAATCGACTATATGAAGCGAAAGCACTTGACAGTCTTCCCATGTGTCCTCGAGAACGTTTGGTCATCTTAAATAATACAATCGGCTTGTCCTTTGCTGCATAAAGGATTGGGCCACTTGCTGCATTCATTCCTACTGTCTTTTATTTACTCGTACTTTGTTTACTTGCTTTATCGAAAACCCCTAAAAATCCATTTGCTAAGTATTTGTAGAGAATTCCTGATCCATACCACTAGCCAGCACCTTCTGCTCCTCGTTGGGTTCGACACTCTTTACTTATCGAAAATACTGCGATACACCCCCTATACTTGTGGGTCATCAAGACTATTTTCTGGCGCCGTTGCCGGGGAGTGAAGCGCTATTGGAGAGTGGAACTGGTAAAGGAAGCTTCTACTGTGAGTATTATTTACTACTGTTAGTTGCTTTATTTTCATTATGGATAATTCGCTGAGTTTCTTATTTGGTAATGCTACTACCCCTGCTAAGGTAGTAGATAAGCCACCACCTGCTGAGAAAGATGTTTTCAAAATACCCACAAGAATTATTGATCGTGTTATGGATAACTACTATGTTGGGGATGGAACTGTCCATCCCGGTGATCATTTACTCTTTATACACGAATTATGCGGGTTGTTCAAGTGTGCAGGTATCACTATAGATCAAGTTAAGAAGAAGTTATTCTCATTATCACTGAAAGGAAGAGCTAAGGAATGGTATAAGCTGCCGAAGAATGGTCAAGCTCTGGATTGGGAGGAAATAGTGCCTCTCTTTTATTCAAAGTTTTATCCTCCTAGTGAGATTCATAAAGATCGGAATCAAATATACAACTTTTGGCCTCTTGATGGAGAGAGTACAACTCAAGCTTGGGGGAGATTGAAGTTACTAATGCTCAAATGTCCCATTCATGAGCTCCCCAACAATATTATTATCAACAACTTTTATGCAAGGCTCCCTCTACATGACAAAGATTTATTGGATGCCTCTTGTGCTGGATCATTCACTCGTATGGAAGAAGAAGCTAAATGGGATCTTCTAGACCGAATTCAAGACAATGCTGAAGCTTGAGAGAATTACAAAGGTACAAAGTCAGGTATAAATTATGATTATGAATGCATTGAATCTTTTATGGGAACTGATGACTTTCAAAATATCAAAAATGCTTATGGTCTAGACTCTCAAGGTATTGCTTCTTATTTTAAGGCTTTTGCTTCTTACATTGAAGTGCCTAAAAAGAAGTGGAATAAGTATCATGAACCCTATAAAGATGTTGTTAAGAGTGTTCCTGCAAGAAATACTAAAGTTTATACTACTAATCATGTCTTACCTGAGCCTTACATTGAGAAAATGTCTTTCCCAGTCAAGGTAAAGGAACATTCCATGATAGCTAGTATGGTTAATAAAAGTACAAATAAAGCTGTTGAACCTGACGAACAAATGGTTGATGAACCTATTGTAGCAAATGTGAAAGACTTTGTCACTAAGTATGAGAAAGAGGGACACACTATCCTTTGTAAGGATACCTCTAATATTGTTTCACATAGTAGTGTTATGAGAGCTAGTATTCCTGCGTTTTCTGTTAGAATAAGTGATCATTGCTATGATGATCCTTGTGATAGCTATATTGTCAAGTTTATGCATGATACTGAAAGCTACTATGAGAGAGGGAAAAGTGTTCTTATGCATCTTAATAATATCAAGTTTCCTCGTTTTATGCTGAAAGTTTTTATATTGCGTTTCTTTTGCCTTCTTATGCAAGTTGCCTTTGGTTTCAATAACTTGTTTGTTTACAAAATCCCCTTGCATAGTAAGTGGGTTAGACTTAAATGTGTGTGTGTTTTTACTTCTTAATGCTCTCTTTCACTTCAATTCATATCCCTATGAGAGTTTCTTCAAAATTATCATGCCCATCTTAATGGCTATAAAGAAAGAGCTTTATGGGAGACAATCCAATTTGTTTTTGCTTTCAGTTTGTTTTTGTTTCTTTGAGTCTTGGAAGTTATTACTTCGGTAATAACCGCTCCTTATCCGTTTTGTTTGGTTTTTGTGTCAAGATCAACCTCTAATGAGAGAGAAATAATATTTGGGGAAGTTGCTGTCCCGAAACAGATTTTTGTGCTTCACCGTAAAAATTCGTGAGAGATCTTTGTATGTCGGTTTGAGCTGTAATTTTTTCTGCTTCTGCCCCAGGTTGTTATTTAACTTTCGTTAGTTTTGCACCTTTTTGATTTGAGAAACATAAGATTTTCAAAAAAATTGATCTTTACTTGTTGGTCTGTTTTGACAGATTTTGCCACTCTTGCATTTGCTTCTTTATTCGATTTCCTTTTTGAATTCTCTTTGGGTTTTCGGAAGGAGTTGCTACAGTAGCTTATGTTTTGATGGTTTTCAGTGGAAGTTGGACTCAAAAGGTTTTATCCCTTCACTTATACTAATGTTGCTAATGAGAACTGTGTGAAGTTTTGTGTGAAAGAAATTTTCAGGAAGTGGAGATAATGGTGTAATAAGGAAGAGAAGGGTTTTATGACTCAAAGTAATAAGTGTATGAAGATGAAGATATTGATGCTATTCAAGTGATGACTCCGGAAGAATCTACTAGATATCAAACTCAGAGACCTGCAGAGTCTGTTTTCAAATAGGTAACAGTTCTGGTAAGAAAAGTTCCACGAAAATACTATCCAACTATATTTTTGCAGTTTTTAGTCAATAAGGGAAGCTACGAAGCGAAAAAGGGACGAAAACGGAGCCAGGGTGGCTCACACCACCCTGTGGCGCGGGCCC
Organism: Avena eriantha; assembly: GCA_910589775.1. Taxonomy (NCBI): domain Eukaryota; kingdom Viridiplantae; phylum Streptophyta; class Magnoliopsida; order Poales; family Poaceae; genus Avena; species Avena eriantha. Next base: position 259,608,981 of record OU342740.1, read on the forward strand.
TCCCCTGGCCGCGCCACCAGGTGGTGAGTCCACCCCAGATTCCGCCTCCGACTCGTTTTCTCCCAGTACCCTCCTTTTGATATGAAACTTCGTAATATATAACCCCCTGGATCCCCCCAGGTCCGTATATCGTGTTTTCGTCGTGTTTTTGTTTCGATCTATTTCTGCCAGGACATACTCTTTGAAAGTTTAGAAGCACAATGGTGTCCGCCAAGGATAAAAGGAAGGAGCCCATGGAGGAAGACCTCCAAGACCCCGGGAAGGAGAAGAAGATCGAGAGTGAAGTTGAAGAGGAGCAAGGCCAACATCCGCACACCGGCACTACCATTGCAAGCATTGGAGTGGTGGAAAATCCATCCATTGGAGGGAAGCCTCCTCATTGTTGGAGATATGCCCAAGAGGCAATAATAAAAGTGATTATTATTATATCTTTGTGTTTATGATGAATGTTTATATCACATGCTATAATTGTATTATTAGGAAACACTAATACTTGTGTGTTTTGTAAACATAAGAGAGTCCCTAGTAAGCCTCTTGTTGAAACTAGCTTGTTGATTAATTGATGATCATGGTTTCCTGATCATGGACATTAGGATGTGATTAATAACAAGGTTATATCATTAGGAGAATGATGTGATGGACACACACCCATAGTAAGCGTAGCATAAGATCAAGTCATTAAGTTCGTATTGCTGTAAGCTTTCAAATACATAGTAACCTAATCCTTCGACCATGAGGCTATGTTAATCACCATCACCGGATGGATACTTTGATGACATCAAACGCCGCTTTGTAACTGGGTGGTCATAAAAGTGTCATTGGGTATTCTGAAAGTATGTGTTGAAGCGCATGAACCAAGATTGGGATTTGTCCATCCATATGACGGATAGATATGCTCTGGGCCCTCTCGGTGGAATGTCATCTAGTTAGCTTGCAAGCATGTGACTAGGTCACAAGGGATGGCATATCACGGAACGAGTAAAGAGTACTTAACAGTAACGAGGTAGAACTAGGTATAGAGATGCCGACGATCAAACCTCGGATAAGTATAGTATCGCGTGACAAAGGGAATTGGTTTCGTATGTAAATGGTTCAATCGATCACGAAGTCATCGTTGAGTATGTGGGAGCCATTATGGATCTCCAGGTCCCACTGATGGTTATTGATAGGAGATGTGTCTCTATCATGTCTACATATTCACGAACCGTAGGGTGACACACTTAAGGTTCGAAGTTGTTTTAAGTAGATATGGAATGTGCGTTGGATACCGAATGTTGTTCGGAGTCTCGGATTGGATTCGGGACATCACGAGGAGATCCGGAATGGTCCGGAGAATAAGATTCATATATAGGGGATCATTTTCTAAGTTAGGAAATGTTCCGGAGTGTTTGCATGAGGATTCTAGAAGGTTTTGGAATGTTCCGGAAGGTTCTAGAAGATATCTTGGAGTTTGCTTGAAAATCAAGATAGGGATCAAGGAGTCCTGGTGGGTCAAGATACGGAGTCGTGGGGGAGGAGGACTCCTCCCCTCACCTCCAATCCGCCGGCCTACAAGTGAGGGGTGTCCTACAAGGACTCCCCCTCCCTAGGCGCCTCCCTTCTTTAAATAGAGGGGCAGGGGCGCCCCCTCCTCCCCTGCTCCCATAACACCCAATCTCTGCCGCCTCTCTCCTCCACCTTTCTTCTGCACAGGCATAGGCGAAGCCCTGCAGAATTCTCTACTCCACCACCACCACCACGCCGTCGTGCTGCTGGGATTCCGTGGAGAAGATCTACTACCTCCGCTGCTCGCTGGAACGGGGAGAGGAAGGTCTGCTTCGACTCCGCACGTGTGACCGACTGCGGAAGCGCTGCCGAAACGCGTTGCCGGAAGGATCGTCCACTTGACCGACTGCGGAAGCGCTGCCGGAACGCGACACCGGAAGGATCGTCCACACGATCTTGAGATCGGCAAGTGATCGACTACATCAACCACGAGATCTAATCTCGTTAACGCTTTCGGATCTACGAGGGTTAGTTCCTATCTATCTCGTTGCTCATGTCTAATAGATTAGATCTTGGCTTTTATCTAGATTAGATCTAGGTTTTGTTCGTTCTTGCGGTAGAAATTTTTTGTTTTCCATGCTACGAACCCATCACTCATCACCATTCAGATCCCTGGTCACTTCCTCCATGCACCAAGAATCCTTTCCATACCCTTATCCATGAGCATCAATACCAGAATATGCCCAAGGGGAAATTACCCTCCAATTGGGATTTGCCTCGTTCTAGCCATGCAGGAAAAGAAGACTTCAAGGAGGAAGAGTGGGGAAAGAACAGCAAGAGCTGGAATTCTCAACACGACATGATCATGAGCCACATTGAGCAAAACTCACAACTGATTCGTAATCTCACCTTCGAGATTGAGGTACTTGGGGAAACTGATCAAAGAGTTCATCAAGAGGATACCACCACCACCAAAGGAGTAATTCGTCATCAGGTTTGGCATCCCCTTGGTTTGTTCCAAGCTTGGGGGAGTGTCACGGTATCACATCACTATCTTCTATCTTTTTACCTTATTAGTAGAGTCATATCATGAATAGAGGAGTTATTTTGTAGTATGGTTTGCATTATGGAAGTGTCCCCTCTCTCGTTAGATATGTATCCCTTGGTGTGAGTTTCCATTATGGAATATTAATGAGAAGTTCTATCATCCACTCTTTTGCATAGCTTATGTTAGTTTTCAATTTATGGTTATATGATTGATCTTGTTGTTAGTATTGATATCACTTTGGTATCATTGAGTTAATTTAGTTGGTTTTGGCAAACTAGGCTCGGTCAGTAGCAACACCTTTTTGAGAGTTGAAAAGAAAAAGATAGAAGTACTCTAGAGGAAAATAATTTCATCATCTTTCTTTCTTGATTTGCTCATAAGTCTAGTATTCTCTAGTTAAGATCTTTTGTGCTTCTAAGGAAGATTGCATGTTTGTCTTTATCACTTGTATGTTTGTTTGTTTCCTTCAACTCTTATACTTGCTACCCAGCCTTGCTAGCCAAAAACCTGTACTGGGAGGGTATTCTTCTCGTGCATCCACCTCCTTTAAACCAAAACCTTTGCCATTTGTGTCCACCATACCTACCTAGTAGCATTATTGCTATTCCAAGTAAATTCTTGTTTTATCTACCTCCCAAATTAAACTTGTTATGTGAAAATTAGTGATTAAAGCTCTCACGAACTTGATGGCACACATTATTTTCTTGCATTTAATAAACTTGAACCATTGGGTCCTTCTTTGTTGCGTATATGCTTGTGCTTTATGAGTTGAAGTTAGCCGAACCATGTATCATGGGGACCGCTTTCAACACTTCATTGGTACTTGTACCTAGTTGATATCATGTTCTTTTGCTTATGGATCCCAGCGGTGTGAAATAAAAGTGGAACTTGTAAGATCATGGAGTTTATATGTGTGTTAGAGAAACGCCTGGGCCGCTAGCCTAAGCCATGCCTAATCATGGTGGAAACTTGCAGCATAACTATAGTGAGCATTCTATGAAGTATTCTCAATAAAAACCTATGCAAATAGCAAATAAAAAGATCGCTGAGATGCTCACTGTCTGCTTGCCTTGTCATTTTGATTATGGGATAGCTCCTGTGTCATGTGCAAGGGGTACCCCGTTGGCGGTTCTCAATGATACGCGTGTATTTACAATGACAAGAGCTTGCTCGTGACTGAAGTTGAGTAGCATGAGGATCGGTACTCATAAGTAAGGGGCATGAGATTTCAACTTATAACTTGTCAAGCATATCCTCTTAGTTGTGTCACTTTAACCTTAATCACCTAAAGATGCCTATGATAGGGGCATGAGAGCTGAAAGCTAGTAAGTATCATAATTTTTGGGAGATCTTTATGAGACTTGCAATCCCTGCTTCCCTCTGCGAAGGGCCTTTCTTTTACTTTGTAGTTGAGTCAGTAAATCTACTCCCTTCTATCTCAGCAAGTATTTTGAGTTGATGTGTTTCATTCATTCATACGATGATTTATTCAATCATGTTTCTTATATTCCTTGTTTTGCACATTGCTCTTATCTTTATGTTTACTACTTTGAAAGCTATCATTGAAAAACCAGCTATTTGTGAACTCCAGCAAATTATCAACTATTCTTCGACCAAGAGCTAAGTTTGCCATTACCAATTATGATGCACTTTATGTATCTTTATTGTGTTTCCTTTACTCATTGCAGGTTGAGTTATATAATAGTGAGTTGTCTTCTATTAGGATCCATGATTTTGATGAATGTGATGCTTATTGTCCGTATTCTTTTATCGACTCTTCACTCCATAAACCTGGGGTCATGTTTATTGAGCTCAGTTTGCTTGGGGACAAGCGAAATCTAAGCTTGGGGGGAGTTGATACGTCCATTTTGCATCACTATTCTATGTCTTAATTCACTATTATTCATTGATATATTTCATATTGAGAGGTGATACTTATGTTATTTCATCTATTTTTGCATGGTTGATGACTTTTGGAGCATGGACCGCTGCAGTCAGGATTCGGATGGAAAAGGTGCTGTTTGGAGGCAAAATTCACGAAGATCAGAAAATTCGGGAAAATATACGGAAAATCCTATTTTTCCAGAAGACTCAGGATGCCAGAAGATGGAGTGGAGGTGGGCCACAGGGGGTCCACACCACCCCATGGCGCGGGCAGGCCTAGGCCGCGCCTGGGAGTGGTGTGGCCGCCCTGGCCCACTCCAGACTCTCCCCTCTGGCGTATATCAACCTGCCGAAACCCTAAGACTCGGGGAGCGACCACAGAAAGATTCCGCCGCCTCTGCGGGGCGGAAAACACCGAGAGAGAAAGATCTCTCCGGCAGACAGATTTCTGCCGGGGGAATTCCTTCCCGGAGAGGGGAGATCGTCGCCATCAACACCACCATCAAGCTGGACTTCATCGGGATCATCATCATCACCACCATCATCACCATCAGCACCCTCATCACCATCTCCATATTATTGTAACAATTGAGTTGAATCTTGCATAGTTCATAGGGGAAACTTTCCCGGTGTTGATTACTCTTTGTAGTTGATGCTATTGAGTGAACCATTGAATTATTGTTTATGTTCATATTGTTATACATCATTATTCCATCTCTGATCATGATCCATATGATGTCTTGTGAGTAGTTCGTTTTGTTCTTGAGGACATGTGAGAAGTCTTGTTGTTAGTAGTGGAGTTGCGTTGAGAAAGATTCAATAGATTGTTATTTAAGTTGTGGTGTACTTCTTCTAGTGGTGTCATGTGAACATCGACTACATGACACTTCACCTATATGGGCCTAGGGGAATGCATTGTGTATTTGGCTACTAACCGTAGGGGTTGCCGGAGTGACAAAAACCTGAACCCCCGTTAGGAAACCATTGCACAAGGGACGTAAGGGTCTTAGAGTTTAAAGTTGTGGTTAGGTTTCTACCTTAATCACTTTCTTATGGATGTTTGCAAGGGGTATAATCACAAGTATGTATTAGTCTCGGATGGGGCGGTATATTAGCACAGGTTCACCCACACAACACTTAGCAAGCTAAAGAAGATTAATTGACTATATGAAGCGAAAGCACTTGACAGTCTTCCCATGTGTCCTCGAGAATGTTTGGTCATCTTAAGTAATACAACCGGCTTGTCCTTTGCTGCATAAAGGATTTGGCCACTTGCTGCATTCATTCCTACTGTCTTTTATTTACTCGTACTTTGTTTACTTGCTTTATCGAAAACCCCTAAAAATCCGTTTGCTAAGTATTTGCAGAGAATTCCTGATCCATACTACTAGCCAGCACCTTCTGCCCCTCGTTGGGTTCAACACTCTTACTTACCGAAAATACTGCGATACACCCCCTATACTTGTGGGTCATCAGACATCAGTAGGTTAATGAGTTGGGAAAGAGGCCCCGACGTGTTTAGCCTTGAAGGTTGCGCCACCATAGCTCTTTCCCACCTCGGCTGTCCAATTTCCTCAATCTTTCGCCCACGGATGTGTTTGGATCTAAAATGTCTACATATATGCCCTAGTGGCTGTCCTCCATAGATACAAAGGCGGGGAGATTGATAACACATAAACAGAGAGTCTGTAGTCTACCACCAACAGAGATTGGAGGGGGGAACCATTGCCGGAATCATCTCTAGTTGGCTCCACCCCCTCTGGTGTGGTCATCATGATCATCTAAAACAACGCCCTCTTCATATCCCTACTGTAATATCTTGGAAAACATGATGTGTGATGCAATATTTTTCTCCCGTGATCTATTCTATCTCTATGTCTATGTCTGAGTAGTGATCTATTTATGGCAATTGTGAAATAGTTCATTGTTGGTTTCATACAAGTATGTTATCTTCTATGATGGTCTTATGTACTAGTGTATGAGTGCACACATATGTTGAGGAATGCATAGGGTTGTCACCATTGCATGTTTCTAGGAGGAGGAATGACTAGAGGCGCTTAACGAAAACCGTGTCCCAAGTCTTAAATATGCATGCTATATTAATTCATGGTTAATTAATAAGGGAATAAATTATCAGGACCTTGAAACCTATAGTGGTGGTTGGAATTTATATCTTAATAACTCCCTTGATTGCACAAAAACGGCCTTGGGATCAATCACTAGGGATGTAATTGCATGGTTACATGATTGCACCTATTTATGTCTCCTCTCTATAAGAAATAATAGAGTGTCTTTATAAAAGTTAGATGTGATGGTTAGGTGTGTTGATAGACACTTTTCCTTAAATAACCCATTGTACGCTACTTCCTAGATCCTAGGGTTTTAATCATCGAGTTCTTTATGCTTAACAGTATTTAGTACTTATGCACCTAGCTGGTATAAAACATGATGTGCTTCACTAATTGTGACAACCAAAACGAATAAAATAACAACATGCCAGAACACTTGCTCCCTTGAGTTAATTTCTTTTACTTTTACTTGCTTTTACCTTTACCTTTTTTACTTTGCCTATAGTAGTTTTATTTTCTATATTTACTTTAGCACTTTATAGTTTTCTAGTTAGAAGTAAAATGTACCTTACACCTTATAGTTCACCACATTGCACGAAAGGACATATAAGTGGGTTATAGGGCTTTATATAATAGATAGTTTACCTTATATCCTTGTGTATTTGACACTCTAATACTTATCAAGTTGTGCTATAGTGATTCCCCGAGCTTGAAGATTATCAAGTACTTTTCTGGTACCGTTGCTTGGGAGCATAGTGCTAAGTTTCTATTCTTGTTTTCATTGTATTTTAGTTTATGTTCAGTAGCTAACATATAAAACTAAAACCCCAACAAATTATATAATGGAAGATGCTTTGGAGCCTTATCGTAAGGCTCACATATATATGAATGACATGCTACTCAAATATGTTTAAATCTTGAATATTCCCTTGTGTACTAATGTTTTGAGTGCAATAAATCATGTTGAAAGTTCCAAGGAAGAGCAAAATAAGTAGGACAATGAAGAACAAGTGGAGAAATAATGGAGTAGCTACCCATCTCCTACTCCCAACAATGGTAATACACAAATTCTCATGAACAAACCTTCTTATACTATTTTAAGTAACGGTGATCTCTATTCTAATAAACCAATACTTTATGAATCCTTTGATATAAATGCTTTCTATGGAAAATCGTATGATATTTGGGTATAAAACAAATTTGTAAAGGATAAAAATGATTCTATTAGTGCCAGTCCTGTTGTTAGAAATGAAGATGAGGAGTTTAGCTTTGATAGTGCTATAGATTATGATCCTTTATTAGCTAATAGTCCACTATGTGGAACAATTGTGTCTACTATATGGGAGGATGAGAGTGACATAGTTGAGTTAGATGATCCCTTATGCTCATTAGATGACAAGTATTTATGTGGTGATTCTATTAAAAACTATGTGGTTCAGTTTACCTTTAATGCTTGCAAATATTATGAAAGAGGAAGATATAAGAGCCCTCTTTATGTTTCCACTTTATTTAAAATGCAAGGTATTGATAATTATATGCATTGGCTACCACAAAGTGGCTATTATTTGTTCATATACAAAATGACAATGCATAGGAAGAGAGTTGGACTTAAAATTTAATGGTTATCTGCTTTGTGGTGTGCTCCATAGGATTTCAAATACTATTTAGTTTGATCATAGCTTTGTATCCTTGTAACATGTAAAATAACTTTAGCTACTCCTTTCTAACAATTAATCTAGGATTTTAACTAAAACCAAAATTTGGAAAAGTAAATGAGAAGGATGAGCAATGGAGAAGCTAAGATAGACCTTGAGCATGTGTTATTCATTCCAATGGAATCATTGCAAAATCTATATCATTAAAACTTTTCCCATAATAAAACAAAATAACAAGAGTGTTTTTCTTGTATATATTTGCTTCCTGAATAAATTGGTCTCCGATAATAAGGGACTTGTATTTTTGTGTCCCTCCTTCGTTAGCTGTGCTTAGTTTTTCCCAGCCTCTAAATTTTCTCTCACTTTTCCCTCTCTTGCCTCAAACCCTCATAAACTCTCAAATGGCGTGTTATCGTTAGATCAATGGCATTGATTGTGACTGTAACGTGTTGGCAAGTGGGACCGCATTGGGCCGGTCCCGTAGTGACACCTATGACCAATAATCTCTCTCACCCAAAGCATTTGATTGTTACCCGCTGATTAGTGGGCCACTTTATAAAGGGACGATTACGCCGTTGTAGCCAATGACAGGTGGGACTAGTGCATGGGTACGAGGGGATCTTGAGAGGGGGATCCACAATGATTGCATGGATGAGTGGCCTGCGACGGTGCCAAGATGCGAGCGGCTACCACGAAGCACCCTAGAAAGCGAGACCAGGTGCGTTAGATAGATAGAATATATCCGTGTTTGGATAAACTGTGTTGGACATCAATATCAACCTCCTCTCTTCGGTGATGGTGTCAGAGACAAATACGAGCAATGGAAAGAGAACTATTCTCTCTCTGTTCTACCATGGCCATGTGGGTGCTATGGGAGTGTGGAGGTGCATGGAAAGAGCATGAGGTGGTCTATGTAGTCAAATAGAGCCAGGCCATGTCCACGGTGCTCCGCGAAGGATTCGGCCAACTAGTTGTTGGGTGATGTCGTCTCACTGTTGTGCATCTGCATGTTTTGGACCATGGCGAGGTGGTGGTACATGGCTCGGCCATGATGTAGTGTCGTTCGACATAGGGAGAGGCCGCGGAGTGTCTGGTGTTGGAGATATGCCCAAGAGGCAATAATAAAGTGGTTATTATTATATCTTTATGTTTATGATAAATGTTTACATCCCATGCTATAATTGTATTAACAGGAAACACTAATACATGTGTATTTTGTAAACATAAAAGAGTCCCTAGTAAGCCTCTTGTTGAACTAGCTTGTTGATTAATTGATGATCATGGTTTCCTGATCATGGACATTGGATGAGATTAATAACAAGGTTATATCATTAGGAGAATGATGTGATGGACACACACCCGTAGTAAGCGTAGCATAAGATCAAGTCATTAAGTTCATATTGCTATAAGCTTTTAAATGCATAGTAACCTAATCCTTAGACCATGAGGTTGTGTTAATCACCATCACCGGATGGGTACTTTGATGACATCAAACACCGCTTCGTAACTGGGTGGTTATAAAGGTGTCATTGGGTATTCTGAAAGTATGTGTTGAAGCGCATGGACCAAGATTGGGATTTGTCCATCCATATGACGGATAGATATGCTCTAGGCCCTCTCGGTGGAATGTCATCTAGTTAGCTTGCAAGCATGTGACTGGGTCACAAGGGATGACATAACATGGAACGAGTAAAGAGTACTTATCAGTAACGAGATAGAACTAGGTATGGAGATACCGACGATCAAACTTCGGATAAGTATAGTATCACGAGACAAAGGGAATTGGTTTCATATGTAAATGGTTCTATCGATCACGAAGTCATCGTTGAGTATGTGGGAGCCATTATGGATCTCCAGGTCCCGCTGATGGTTATCGATAGGAGATGTGTCTCTGTCATGTCTACATATTCACGAACCGTAGGGTGACACACTTAAGGTTCGAAGTTGTTTTAAGTAGATATGGAATGTGCGTTGGAGACCGAATGTTGTTCGGAGTCTCGGATTGGATCCGGGACATCACGAGGAGATCCGGAATTGTCCGGAGAATAAGATTCATATATTGGGGATCATTTTCTGAGTTAGGAAATGTTCCGGAGTATTTGTATGAGGATTCTAGAAGGTTTCGGAATGTTCCGGAAGGTTCTGGAAGAATTCTTGGAGTTTTCTTGGAAACCAAGAAAGGGATCAAGGAGTCCTTGTGGGGCAAGACAAGGAGTCGTGGGGGAGGAGGACTCCTCCCCCCCTCCCCAATCCGCCGGCCAAGGAGGGAGGGGAGTCCTACTAGGACTCCCCCTCCCAAGGCGCCCTCCCTCCTTTAAATAGAGGGGTGGAGGCGCCAACCCCGGGCCCCCTTCCACTCCAAACCCTGGCCGCCTCTCTCCTCCTCCTTCCCTCTGCTCTGGCTTAGGCGAAGCCCTACAGAATTCTCTACTCCACCACCACCACCACGCCGTCGTGCTGCTGGGATTCCATGGAGAGATCTACTACCTCCGCTGCTCGCTGGAACGGGGAGAGGAAGGTCTGCTTCGACTCCGCACGTGTGACCGACTGCGGAAGCGCTGCCGGAAGGATCGTCCACTCGATCTTGAGATCGGCAAGTGATCGACTACATCAACCACGAGATCCAATCTCGTAACGCTTTCGGATCTACAAGGGTTAGTACAGATCTATCTCGTTGCACATGTCTAATAGATTAGATCTTGGCTTTTATCTAGATTAGATCTGGGTTTTGTTCGTTCTTGCGGTAGAATTTTTTTGTTTTCCATGCTACGAACCCATCATTGGTATCAGAGCCGTGTCTATGCGTAGATCTGTTGCACGAGTAGAACACAATGGTTTTGTGGGCGTTGGTGCTCGTGCCATTTTTTTCTTTGTGTACTTTGCATCTTGCGGTATGGTGGGATGAAGCGGCTCGGGCTAACCTTACATGTCATCGCACATGAGACTTGCTCCACGCTTGACGTGTAACTTGCTTTGCACAAGTGGCTTTGCGGGTGTCTGTCTCTCTCACCATAATATAGATCCAATCTACACTTTGCAACTTGATAGCACTTGTATCAACGTTGTGGTTCAGTTTCGTAGGTAAGACCCGTTCTTATTCGAAAGCCTCAAGCCACGTAAAACATGCAAAGAAAATTAGAGGCGTCTAACTTGTTTTTGCAGGGGTTTTGTGATGTGATATGGCCATCATGTGATTGTGGTTATATTTGATGTATGCAATGATCCTTGTTGTAATATGGCAACCGGCAGGAGCCTAATGGTTGTCTTTAAATTTTGTTTAAGACCTGCGTGCCTATTCATCATGTAATAGCTTTATTCCAAGTAGTTGTAATAGTTGCTGTTGGTGATGGACAACCATGAAGCGGCGCCACGGACCTTGACGCCACGCTGGTGATGATGGAGATCATGTCCATGCTTTGGAGATGGAGATCAAAGGCACAAGAAGAAAGGCCATATCATATCACATATTATGAATTGCCTGTGATGTTAATCCTTTATGCATCTTGTATTGCTTAGATCGCGACGGTAGCATTATAAGATGATCCCTCTCACTAAATATCAAGTAATAAAGTGTTCGTCCTTAGTTGGCACCGTTGCTAAGACTCGTCGTTTCGAAGCATCTCGTGATGATCGGGTGTGATAGACTCTACGTGTGCATACAACGGGTGCAAGCCAGATTTGCACATGCGGAAACTGAGGTTAACCTTGACGAGCCTAGCATGTACAGACATGGTCTCGGAACACGGAATACCGAAAGGTAAAGCATGAGTCATATGGATGATATGATGAACATGTTGATTGTTCGCCTTTAAAGCTACATCATCTCACGTGATGATCGGACTTGGTGTAGTGGATTTGGTTCGTGTAATCACTAAAACAACTCGAGGAATGTTGTTTTGAGTGGGAGTTCATTTGTAATTTGGATTAGTCGAACTCAATTTATCATAAACACAATCAAAGTGAATTTGCATAGTTTGTTGTAGTCATTGGCATCCGTTCACCACCTTACGCTTAGTTATAGTTGAGATAGTGGAACTATAGAAATTCTGGATATTTACTTTACGAACTGGTATCGTATTGTTTTTGAATGTCAATTTAAAGTTTATAAGTCCTATTGCAAACTTTCAGCAAACTCTATTTACTCCATGAAGTTTAATAAATAGTATTAAATCAAGAGTAACAATTCCAGTGTTACTATCTAATGTATCATGTTTGCCTCCATGATTCTTGATACTCAAAAGATTGTTTTTAATATCAAGTTTATCTAAGAGCTGAAAGCAATGTTTCAGAAACCATCATATGTGAAAGGTATTGCGATATCTAAAACAATGTGTTGGTTACAACATGATAGAGTATACGTCCTCATATTTGATGAGAATTTGTGAAGGTTGGAGACGCTAGTCGTCCTAATCCTCCAAAAGGTTTTGAAAAAGAAACATTATACTCGCAATTCACCTTTATAAGCTATAGCAGCTTGATCATGAAAGTTGTCATGATAAGGATGAATAGAAGATGTAAGTAAAATATTTACTACACTAAAAGATTACTAAAGAATGGAATTTTGAAAGAATGCCAAACATTTGATGAAGGTGATCCACTTCAAAGTGCAAGTCCAAAGGTATTGGTATTTGACTATACACACTTTGTACTATGTGTCATGTGAATGACACCACTATTGATGTTGATAGATTCTTTTAAAAGAAAAGGAATTGTTGAAAGAGAATCTATAAAATATTTGGCAGAAAATAAAAGGTTGGAGATGTCTAACTTAGACATATAGAAGATATACATGTTATGGTTATATTCCTTGCTTGTTAAACAATGTGGTTCTCCGGTATTGGATACCGAATTGGTTGGTATGAAGTGTCATACAGGACAACACAATTCATGAACTTCAATAGCCTAAGTAACTAGCAAGAGAAAATGTGATGATATCATCGAAAACAAACAAAGGGTTGTTGTGTTGCTCGTTAACATCAAAGCTTGCCTTCAAGATTTGTTTCAATAATTGTTATTTTGATCAGGTATTATGACGACAAAAGGTTGTTCAAATAATTACCGTATTCCATAATAGATGGATAATATACAAGTCTGGTAGGAGAAATAAAGACCATAAAACTAATGCAAAAATGTCGCCAGACAAATGATTGAAAGATCACTTGCGAAGTGACATCGCCGTTTAAATTATATTAAAAGGATATATGAAGGAACTCCATGTTGATGGATTTTTTGGAGTCTTTGATTTGGATCAAATGACGCTTGTGATACTTTCCTGGAGATAATTAAAACTCCGTTCGTAGGCCAAAAGAGGAACAGACGACTAACTGATTGGAATTTGTACATATTGATGTATATAGTCCATTATGTGTAGTCGTGGGCGATGGATTCAACTTCATATGCTTTCTCCGAAGATTTGAGTGAGTATATGTATATACTTACTCAATAAGGAAGAAGTATGAAACATTTGAAAAATGTTCAAAGACTTTCAAGATGAAGTGGAAAATCATTGTAACAAGAAAATAAAAGAGTTTATGATTGGATCATAAAGAAAGATGTTTGAGTTACAAGTTTAGCAAAACACCTAAGATTTGAGGAATCGTTCCATGGATTTGCATTTCCCAAAATACCATAGGAGTATGGAGTGTTCGAGATATGTAATGAAACCTTGTTTTACATGGTAAGATCAAAGGTGTCATTTATAAAATTTCCATTATATTTTAAATATTAAAGCTTTAGTGACTACCGCTTTTACACTGAAAAGAGCTCCATCGTGATCCGTTGAAATGACACCATATAAGTCATGGTTTGGGATAAAACCCGAATTCTCTTTTCTTAAATTTTGGTATGCTGTGCATAAGTAAAATGTTTACAACCAAAGTCGGATAAGCACGTCTTTGTAGGTTATTCCAAAGAATTTGTTGGGAATTTCTCCATAACGCCGAAGACAAAAGAGTTTGTCGCTTGGAACGTCAAGTTTCTTGAGAAGGAATTTTTCGTGAAAAGTTAAGTGGGAGGACAATAGAACTTTGATAAGGTTGTTAAACCTTAGCTATATGTGCTAAGTAGCGCAGCGCCAGAAAGTGTCCCGGTGGCGGCCACAATGCTCATGGCTCTCGTGATTACAAAAGGTGTGATCTCGGAGATTAGAGTTCCTATAGAACCGTGTGGGTCAGTAAGAATCAAATAGTAAGATTTGATAAGCAAGTAGTTATTGTTTTGACAATGATGAACCGACTACATGCAAAGAAGCGATGATGGGCCCTGACTCCATAAAATGACTAGAAGTCATGGAATCCGTGATAGTATCCATACACGAGAAATCAAGTTTCTGAACTTAGAAGACCCTCCGGAAAGGCGTGAAGCATATCGGTTGTGTTTGGATCTATAAAGAAATAGACATGGATGTTTCAAATCTATGAAATAGTCGACATGTCGGAAAGAGTTTACGACAATGTTCAAGGAATTGACTATGATAAGATTTGATCTTTCATAGCGATATTTAGTCTGGACGGATTAATGTAGCAACCACTACATATATTTTGGTATATGGTAGTTGAACAAAAAAACAAGTTCTTCTAATAGAATGGTTACCTAGGACGTGTACATGACACGATCCAAAGGGTTTTGTTAATTCAAAGGATGCTAAAAGAGTATGCAAAACTTCAATGGTTGAAGTGAGCATCGCGGAGTTGGAATCTTCAGAGACGATGAAGATGTTTGCATTTTGCAAGAAATTAAGTGGGAGTGCTAAGACATATTTCTAATACATTATGTGAAAGATATTGTTGATTAGAAATAATGTATCTTTTATTGACACAGGTTAAGAATTTCATTTCGATGAAAGACTTAGGCATAACTCAAGAATTAGGCATCAATGTCTATATGAATAGATTGAGGCGCTAATATGGTTTTGCCAAATGTACATAGATAAGATGTTGAATGAGTTCAATATGGAAACAACAAGAAAGGTTCTTGACGCACGGAAAGGACTAAATCAAGATTCAAGTGTGTTGACACGAGATTCAAGTGTTTTGACACTTGGTGAAATCACAAGAATATTTTGATCAATCATTCTTTGAGATGTACACATCCAGATATGTCCTATGCTCTAAATGTTATGAGCATATCCCAGAATGATTCATAAGATGATCATTGGACAATAGTAAAGATATTCTTATGAGCTTTGGAATAACTAAGAATATATCATGTATAAGTGACAAATAGTTAAAGGTAGTTCATTGTAAAGTGTTACATTGATACTAGTTTTGTCACAAGATACAAATTAAATTTATCTCAATTTAGACTATGGGTGACACAATATAATGGAAAGGATGTTCCATGATGGATTTGGATGAGTTCCAAAGTTGAGATATTGTGACGGATACTACAACAAAAGGCTAAGTATATAACTACTATAGTAGCAGCAAAGGAGGGCATTTGTGTTAAGTAGTTTGTTATCAAACTAGGTGTGGTTCATAGCGGGATAATACTATGAAGATACATTGTATGACAATTGTATCAACATGATTTAATCCCAAGAAACTAAAGGTCTCACCAAAGGACCAAATTTATACAATGCCATCTCATTGGAGAATGAGTAATGCGTAGAGACGCAAGGACATGCAAATACACACGGACCTGGAAGTGCCAGATCCGAAGATTATGTTTACCACTAGCAATAGTGTCTATACAACACCAGAAAGCCATAGGTGTTGAATGCACAAGTTTTTAAACTAGATTATTGACTCTAGTGCAAGTGGGAGACTGTTGGAGATATGCCCAAGAGGCAATAATAAAGTGGTTATTATTATATCTTTATGTTTATGATAAATGTTTACATCCCATGCTATAATTGTATTAATAGGAAACACTAATACATGTGTGTTTTGTAAACATAAAAGAGTCCCTAGTAAGCCTCTTGTTGAACTAGCTTGTTGATTAATTGATGATCATGGTTTCCTGATCATGGACATTGGATGAGATTAATAACAAGGTTATATCATTAGGAGAATGATGTGATGGACACACACCCGTAGTAAGCGTAGCATAAGATCAAGTCATTAAGTTCGTATTGCTATAAGCTTTTAAATGCATAGTAACCTAATCCTTCGACCATGAGGTTGTGTTAATCACCATCACCAGATGGGTACTTTGATGACATCAAACACCGCTTCGTAATTGGGTGGTTATAAAGGTGTCATTGGGTATTCTGAAAGTATGTGTTGAAGCGCATGGACCAAGATTGGGATTTGTCCATCCATATGACGGATAGATATGCTCTAGGCCCTCTCGGTGGAATGTCATCTAGTTAGCTTGCAAGCATGTGACTGGGTCACAAGGGATGACATAACATGAAACAAGTAAAGAGTACTTATCAGTAACGAGGTAGAACTAGGTATGGAGATACCGACGATCAAACTTCGGATAAGTATAGTATCGCGAGACAAAGGGAATTGGTTTCTTATGTAAATGGTTCTATCGATCACTAAGTCATCGTTGAGTATGTGGGAGCCATTATGGATCTCCAGGTCCCGCTGATGGTTATTGATAGGAGATGTGTCTCTGTCATGTCTACATATTCACAAACCGTAGGGTGACACACTTAAGGTTCAAAGTTGTTTTAAGTAGATATGGAATGTGCGTTGGAGACCGAATGTTGTTCGGAGTCTCGGATTGGATCCGGGACATCACGAGGAGATCCAGAATTGTCCGGAGAATAAGATTCATATATTGGGGATCATTTTCTGAGTTAGGAAATGTTTCGGAGTATTTGTATGAGGATTCTAGAAGGTTTCGGAATGTTCCGGAAGGTTCTGGAAGAATTCTTGGAGTTTGCTTGAAAACCAAGAAAGGGATCAAGGAGTCCTTGTGGGGGAAGACAAGGAGTCGTGGGGGAGGAGGACTCCTCCCCCCTCCCCAATCCGCCAGCCAAGGAGGGAGGGGACTCCTACTAGGACTCCCCCTCCCAAGGCACCCTCCCTCCTTTAAATAGAGGGGTGGAGGCGCCAACCCCGGGCCCCCTTCCACTCCAAACCCTAGCCGCCTCTCTCCTCCTCCTTCCCTCTGCTCTGGCTTAGGCGAAGCCCTGCAGAATTCTCTACTCCACCACCACCACCACGCCGTCATGCTGCTGGGATTCCATGGAGAGATCTACTACCTCCACTGCTCGCTGGAACGGGGAGAGGAAGGTCTGCTTCGACTCCGCACGTGTGACCGACTGCGGAAGCGCTGCCAGAACGCGGCGCCGGAAGGATCGTCCACTCGATCTTGAGATCGGCAAGTGATCGACTACATCAACCACGAGATCCAATCTCGTAACGCTTTCGGATCTACAAGGGTTAGTACAGATCTATCTCGTTGCACATGTCTAATAGATTAGATCTTGGCTTTTATCTAGATTAGATCTGGGTTTTGTTCGTTCTTGCGGTAGAAATTTTTTGTTTTCCATGCTACGAACCCATCATTGGTATCAGAGCCGTGTCTATGCGTAGATCTGTTGCACGAGTAGAACACAATGGTTTTGTGGGCGTTGGTGCTCGTGCCGTTTTTTTATTTGTGTACTTTGCATCTTGCGGTATGGTGGGATGAAGCGGCTCGGGCTAACCTTACATGTCATCGCACATGAGACTTGCTCCACGCTTGACGTGTAACTTGCTTTGCACAAGTGGCTTTGCGGGTGTCTGTCTCTCTCACCATCGTATAGATCCAATCTACAATTTGCAACTTGATAGCACTTGTATCAACGTTGTGGTTCGGTTTCGTAGGTAAGATCCGTTCTTATTCGAAAGCCTCAAGCCACGTAAAACATGCAAAGAAAATTAGAGGCGTCTAACTTGTTTTTGCAGGGGTTTTGTGATGTGATATGGCCATCATGTGATTGTGGTTATATTTGATGTATGCAATAATCCTTGTTGTAATATGGCAACCGGCAGGAGCCTAATGGTTGTCTTTAAATTTTGTTTAAGACCTGCGTGTCTATTCATCATGTAATAGCTTTATTCCAAGTAGTTGTAATAGTTGCTGTTGGTGATGGACAACCATGAAGCGGCGCCACGGACCTTGACGCCACGCTGGTGATGATGGAGATCATGTCCATGCTTTGGAGATGGAGATCAAAGGCACAAGAAGAAAGGCCATATCATATCACATATTATGAATTGCCTATGATGTTAATCCTTTATGCATCTTGTATTGCTTAGATCACGACGGTAGCATTATAAGATGATCCCTCTCACTAAATATCAAGTAATAAAGTGTTCGTCCTTAGTTGGCACAGTTGCTAAGACTCGTCGTTTCGAAGCATCTCGTGATGATCGGGTGTGATAGACTCTACGTGTGCATACAACGGGTGCAAGCCAGATTTGCACATGCGGAAACTAAGGTTAACCTTGACGAGCCTAGCATGTACAGACATGGTCTCGGAACACGGAATACCGAAAGGTAAAGCATGAGTCATATGGATGATATGATGAACATGTTGATTGTTCCCTTTAAAGCTACATCATCTCACGTGATGATCGGACTTGGTGTAGTGGATTTGGTTCGTGTAATCACTAAAACAACTCGAGGGATGTTGTTTTGAGTGGGAGTTCATTTGTAATTTGGATTAGTCGAACTCAATTTATCATAAACACAATCAAAGTGAATTTGCATAGTTTGTTGTAGTCATTGGCATCCGTTCACCACCTTACGCTTAGTTATAGTTGAGATAGTGGAACTATAGAAATTCTGGATATTTACTTTACGAACTGGTATCGTATTGTTTTTGAATGTCAATTTAAAGTTTATAAGTCCTATTGCAAACTTTCAGCAAACTCTATTTACTCCATGAAGTTTAATAAATAGTATTAAATCAAGAGTAACAATTCCAGTGTTACTATCTAATGTATCATGTTTGCCTCCATGATTCTTGATACTCAAAAGATTGTTTTTAATATCAAGTTTATCTAAGAGCTGAAAGCAATGTTTCAGAAACCATCATATGTGAAAGGTATTGCGATATCTAAAACAATGTGTTGGTTACAACATGATAGAGTATACGTCCTCATATTTGATGAGAATTTGTGAAGGTTGGAGACGCTAGTCGTCCTAATCCTCCAAAAGGTTTTGAAAAAGAAACATTATACTCGCAATTCACCTTTATAAGCTATAGCAGCTTGATCATGAAAGTTGTCATGATAAGGATGAATAGAAGATGTAAGTAAAATATTTACTACACTAAAAGATTACTAAAGAATGGAATTTTGAAAGAATGCCAAACATTTGATGAAGGTGATCCACTTCAAAGTGCAAGTCCAAAGGTATTGGTATTTGACTATACACACTTTGTACTATGTGTCATGTGAATGACACCACTATTGATGTTGATAGATTCTTTTAAAAGAAAAGGAATTGTTGAAAGAGAATCTATAAAATATTTGGCAGAAAATAAAAGGTAGAATTTTTTTGTTTTCCATGCTACAAACCCATCATCTGGCGTGTCCGTGCCCACAGGGGCATTCTAGTGGTGGATTGCATCATTGTAGATAGATTATAGTGAGGGGAGGGATGCCAATGAATCGTGCACAATAAAAATCATTTTGCACAACCAACCTAAGCCCATAGCGAGATCTTGGCATCGATCATGCATGACACAACTCATTTTGCACGAACAGAATTGACCACATCTAGTTTGAAAAAATATAGCAGGAAATAAATAAGTATGCATGCCTAATTTTCACTAGAAAATGAAGTGTATGTTAGTTTCCTCCCCAAAACTACATAAAATATCATGCAAAGTAGTAGGTTGGCATTTGATCATGTTGTTTACTTAGAATTTGTAAAACATTGGTCCAATGAAGAACAAGTGAGTTGGCATTTGATCTCATTATACTTAAACCAAAGATATATGAGAGATATTGGATTCACTAGATGTATCAGAGTAAATAATAGCGCTAGATTGTTTCAGCTCAAACTGCTATCCACGTCGTCCCGATTCTTTCTGGTTGCAGGATGGATGCCGGAAAGGACACGCGACGATGTCGCAACGCAACCCTACTATCTCATGAGGTGGACCCCATTGCAGGCCAGGGCAAAAGTTCTCTACCGCATACGTGAGTCACGCGCGTCGTCGTACCCGACGTCGCAGGACGATGGACCGAGCGCGTGCCATGGGTCCGCCGTTAGTGTACACGTGCAGGACCGCACTCAGTTAGAGGCGTTCCCGTCGTGACACGCCTCTGCACCTGCCGGGTGGCGGGGCCCACCAGAAGGTGGCGTGGCGTCATGAGCCCACATCGGGTGCTTCTAATCGCGGTCATGGGGTCCTCCTGGAGCATACGTGGCAGCGTAGACCCTAGACTACCGCGATGTCTCGTGGACCTAGGGCCATCCATAGGCGATGTGCCGCCATAGAATATAGCCGGACACGGTTCCTCGTGGCGGAGGGGCCTGCAGACAACCGATGTAGCATCGTAGGCTCTATTCGGCTACGGTTCCTCTCAGCGGAGGGGTGCGCGCAGAGCCGACGTGGTCCCATAGACTATAGGCGTGTAGGGTTTCTCGCCACTACGGGGTCCACATATAACCGAGGTGGCTGTTTCAGTCTTAGCCACACGCGGGTTCTTGCGGCAGGACGGTTAGTTGGCAGCGGAAATCCTTGACACCACGGTAGGTGATCTACCTTTCATGCTTGCCTCTTAGTCGCTTCTAGGTGGGTTCGTGCTAAGGATCTAGGAAATAGCACCTGTAGGCTGCACGTTTTCTCGCGAGCTCATAGTTTACTTCCATTTCCGTACGTGGTTATTGCTATTATCATGTTGTCGTGGGGAGGGGTCGCGCGCGAGAGAGACACGTTGTGCAGATTTGCGCGGCATCAGATCGCTTGCGATGCTTATAAAAGTCATTTCCTAGTCTTGGTTATCTGCATCCCCTCTCTTTCTTCATCCCTCTCTTCACACATGCTCTACGCGCTTTTTTCCAGCTAGTTCAGCCAGACGTTTGGTTCGCCGGCTGTTTAGTGTCATTTATCTCTTCTCTTTCCCTTGCTCGCTAACATGCTATTTCCTCTTATTTAGCAGGTTTCGTTCTCTAGCGTTTATGCTTTGTTCTATGCCTTCTAGGATGGTTCTGCTAGGTATTATTTTTTGTCATTCTTCTTCACCTACTCATGCACTTTTTTGTCTTTTTTATTGACAGATCTCCGGTGCTATTCTTTGCGTATGCTAACTATGTTTCTCTTTCTCTGTCTTTCACATGTTTCTTTCTCTGTCGAGGTCCATCATGGTGCATGGTTCTCCTGTCTTGGTTCTCGAGATGGTTAGTTCTTTTTTTGAGTGTCACCTGTGTTCCGTGCGTCTAAATTTTCGCCGTGTTTTTCTTCTTGCAGGTTTGCTAGGCTCATCTCAGGAAACATTCTATTGTCGCTTCCTTTGCCTATCAGCGACCACTGGCCTCGCTTCCTGATCTAGGTAAGTATACATCCTTATTTGTTTCACGAGTATGTTGCCGAGAGGCTCTTCTATCGGTCTCCAAGGTTTACTGACGCATGTTCTATATATGATACACTAGTTAGAGACGTGGTTTACATAAACTGAGTTCGCTTCATCTTTCTAACATCGGCTCCATATTTTCTTCCAACATATGGGAGCATTATTCATAGGGCTTTATGTAGGTTTCATGCGCGAGTCTCGCGCTGGTACGACTACTGAATAGCTGAGCTTTCTTATAGGTATTTGCAGGGTAGCCATTGTACATGTTCTCTACGGTATGCATCACAACGTTCATATTTTCACAACTGATGTTCTTGCTACCACTACAATACGGATCTCGGTCACTGGCGCTTATAGATGCTGAGGCACAGCCTTAGTCGTCACACTTGCGCTGGTGTGGCAAAAAAACTATCACGGATACGGCGGATTTTTTTTGGCTCGGCACAACATGATCCGCCGACCTAGCGCTTCCACAACAGCAAGGCATTTATGCCGTGGCCCATGTAGGACGACACTGCGTACATGCTGTGCCAACTGTGAGATGACGACACAAAGATACTGCATGGTCTGATATATCTAGGTGCATACCTTTTCGAATAGCAATTTTAGATTCACTGCACCATATTATATATGCGATTCAAAATATCAATATCAAAATAAAGAATGACCAAATATATTATATCACACGAGCACACGATACATATAGATTTATATAGTATACATTCTACTATATATCCTATATATGGCTACACGCCTTTATGTCTTGGTCATCTCGTACACTTTGGAACATGTTTGTTGCTATCAAACAATAAAAGAAATGATATGCACAAAAATTATAGATGTAAGAATGAGCATACATACATATATATATATGATAGCATATGCTAATTACCTGGTATCATAGTATAAGGATATATATAGTGGATTTTTGGAGATAACCATATATCTTCTTCCACTCATAGTTGTTCACATCTAATAAGTATACATATTTCTTCATCTGTGTAATCAAGATATCTCTTTCTTCAAATGCATTTAGACAAATCAACTTCTCTATCAAGTGTCCATATGTGATCACCTGCTATTGACCTGACATTGCTCTAGGTCTGTAGGGTGGAACCTATTAGAACGGCAAGGCCAACACCTCCATATTGCCCTTTAAAGGTGTGAAGTCTACACCGGAACAAATCATCATGTGTCCCTTCTATACACTCGACATACCATAGAGCCTTTGTAGTGTTGTCAAATGCAAGGATATATCTGGATGTCGTTACCTAGTACTGAACACAACCTATGAGAGGAGCTGGACTCGATTCACAAACCCATGACATTTCTATCGATGGAATGGATGCAACAGAATCCCATCTACATTTCTCCAATGAGTACCTTTGTACCTCTTCCTGTTTAGTGTTTATTGTTATCCAAACAATCAGGAAATTGCTTGTATGACAATTGTGGGTAAATGGTCCAGCATGGTTGCTGGAATAGAGAATTGTTCTGTTGAACTTAGTATGGAATCCACGCCATAATGGTTCACACACAAATATATCACTATTTCTGGTTGGATCCTAGACTAACATGACTAGGTAAGCTAAAGAATGTAGTACCACACACTCATGCCGGTATGCAAGGATACACAGGGTTCCGTATACCCCGCCATCACTATCACTATCAATCTCACCGACAATGTCTTCACTCTCGGGGGAAACTTTGGAAAGATGGTTGGGTCAAGATGATGCTCAATGATTAAACAACGAGCATTGTCACTGCTTTGGTATAAAAATCCTAGCAAAGCGATTCAACCATTGTGTGACAGGGTTAGCTGTCTAAAACCATTGGTTCTGATCAGTCCCCTCCAATTAGAACATACAACTAATATTGTCAGTAAGCTGTGAGGATGTAGAGGAATTCTGAGAAGAATATGAGTGACTACATCGACTGGTAGTTTCCCTAATGTTGTTTTCCTTCGAGTGAAGCTCGTAGTATTTGCCAATGCCATTTCCTAAAATCCCAAGACTGTAATGGAGAGAAATACATAAAAAATCTAGACCGGTGAAGGCCTTAGATGGTGACGTACTAGGGAGCGAGACTGCATGGTTGACGGAGGGCTGCGCTGATAGAGAGGAAGAAGGTGAGGTCAATATAGGGCAGCACGACAACAAAGGGGGGAACGGTCTTGTCGAGAGCAGATACACTACGAAGAGTGGAATGGTCTGGTCGAGAGCAGCGACACCGAGAAGAGAAGTAGCTGCATGAGGCAAGATCTGGCGCTAGAGGTGGGTGGCGCGGCGCGACGCGGGTTCAATTTAGGGTTCTGTCAACACCCGGATTTTTAATCCTAGATGCCTGCTATGTCATACATCGCAATCCCAAGATTACCATTTTTGCGAGACATAACAGATTGGATATCACAGTACATCATCCATTACAAACCATAATAAGGTCTTACACAAATAAAGGATCTCATGATCTAGTCTTAATACAACAAGCAGCGGAATAAATATTAAGCGTAGCGGTGGGGTCCATCTTCAGGGGCACATGCAATGCTGACGAAGGCAGGTAGTCCTAGTTATCGTAGCCGTCCTGTTGTCCTTCATCTTGGTAGTCTCCTTCACAGTTTGGCCATAGGAATAGCCAGGGACAAAATCCATGAGTACTCTTTAAGTACTTGCAAACTATCACTAACAAGTAAGATAGTTCTAGGTAGGAAATGCTAACTTCTAAGTTTAAATATAAAGTTAAGTTTGAAACCTAAGCTGAGTTTAGAAACAAAGAAAGAGAAAAGAAGTTTGAAAACACCTAAATGGGAACTTCATTATCATAGTCACAACTCTGTTGTGGTCAAGTCATGTCACAATTCATTTCATAAGTTGTTTTGAAAACATCTTACAACGGAACAGTATGGCCACTCCAACTGTCCATAACCGCGGACGCGGCTATTCTAATAGTTTGACACTCTGCAGAGGTGGTACACTTTCACCACAAGATTCAATACATCTGTCAGGGATAACCCTGAATCATCATACTTAGTATGCATATAATCAAACATAACCTTTCAATTACACACCCTAGTATAAGCACCTCTCCTATGAGCATGGCCTCCCAACCATGACCATTGATACGTCCATTTTGCATCACTATTGTATCTCATAATTCACTGTTATTCATTGATATATTTCGTATTGAGAGGTGATACTTATGTTATTTCATCTGTTTTTGCATGGTTGATGACTTTTGGAGCATGGACCGCTGCAGTCAGTATTCTGATGGAAAATGTGATGTTTGGAGACAAAATTCACGAAGATCAGAAAATCCGAGAAAATATATGGAAAATCCTGTTTTTCCAGAAGACGAAGGAAGCCAGAAGGGGAGCTGGAGATGGGCCATAGGGGGCCCACACCACCCCCTGGCGCGGGCCACCCTAGGCCGCGCCACCAGGTGGTGTGGCCGCCCTGGTCCATCCCTGGCACTCCCCTCTGGCGTATATTATCCTCCCGAAACCCTAAGACTCGGGGAGCGACCACAGAAAGATTCCGCCGCCTCTGTGGGGCGGAAAACACGGAGAGAGAAAGATCTCTCCGGCAGACAGATTTCTGCCAGGGGAATTCCTTCCCGGAGAGGGAAGATCATCGCCATCAACACCACCATCAAGCTGGACTTCATCGGGATCATCATCATCATCATCATCACCACCACCATCATAACCATCAGCACCCTCATCACCATCTCCATATTGCTGTAACAATTGAGTTGAATCTTGCATAGTTCATAGGGGAAACTTTCCCGGTGTTGATTACTCTTTGTAGTTGATGCTATTGAGTGAACCATTGAATTATTGTTTATGTTCAGATTGTTATACATCATTATTCCATCTCTGATCATGATCCATATGATGTCTTGTGAGTAGTTCATTTTGTTCTTGAGGACATGGGAGAAGTCATGTTGTTAGTAGCAGAATTATGTTGAGAAGATTCAATAGTTTGATATTTAAGTTGTGGTGTACTTCTTCTAGTGGTGTCATGTGAACGTCGACTACATGACACTTCACCTATATGGGCCTAGGAGAATGCATTGTGTATTTGGCTACTAATCGTAGGGTTTGACGGAGTGACAGAAACCTGAACCCCCGTTAGGAAACCATTGCACAAGGGACGTAAGGGTCTTAGAGTTTAAAGCTGTGGTTAGGTTTCTACCTTAATTACATTCTTGTACTTACGGATGTTTGCAAGGGGTATCATCACAACTATGTATTAGTCCTAGGAAGGTCGGTACATTAGGATAGGTTCACCCTCACAACACTTAGCAAGCTAAAGAAGATTAATCAACTATATGAAGCGAAAGCACTTGACAGTCTTCCCATGTATCCTCGAGAACGTTTGGTCATCTTAAGTAATACAACCGTCTTGTCCTTTGCTGCGTAAATGATTGGGCCACTTGCTGCATTTATTCCTACTGTCTTTTATTTACTCATACTTTGATTACTTGCTTTATCGAAAACCCCTAAAAATCCATTTGCTAAGTATTTGCAGAGAATTCCTGATCCATACCACTAGCTAGCACCTTCTGCTCCTCGTTGGGCTCGACACTCTTCCTTATCGAAAATACTGCGATACACCCCCTATACTTGTGGGTCATCAAGACTATTTTCTGGCGCCGTTGCCGGGGAGTGAAGCGCTATTGGAGAGTGGAACTGGTAAAGGAAGCTTCTACTGTGAGTATTATTTACTACTGTTAGTTGCTTTATTTTCATTATGGATAATTCGCTGAGTTTCTTATTTGGTAATGCTACTACCCCTGCTAAGGTAGTAGATAAGCCACCACCTGCTGAGAAAGATGTTTTCAAAATACCCACAAGAATTATTGATCGTGTTATGGATAACTACTATGTTGGGGATGGAACTGTCCATCCCGGTGATCATTTACTCTTTATACACGAATTATGCGGGTTGTTCAAGTGTGCAGGTATCACTATAGATCAAGTTAAGAAGAAGTTATTCTCATTATCACTGAAAGGAAGAGCTAAGGAATGGTATAAGCTGCCGAAGAATGGTCAAGCTCTGGATTGGGAGGAAATAGTGCCTCTCTTTTATTCAAAGTTTTATCCTCCTAGTGAGATTCATAAAGATCGGAATCAAATATACAACTTTTGGCCTCTTGATGGAGAGAGTACAACTCAAGCTTGGGGGAGATTGAAGTTACTAATGCTCAAATGTCCCATTCATGAGCTCCCCAACAATATTATTATCAACAACTTTTATGCAAGGCTCCCTCTACATGACAAAGATTTATTGGATGCCTCTTGTGCTGGATCATTCACTCGTATGGAAGAAGAAGCTAAATGGGATCTTCTAGACCGAATTCAAGACAATGCTGAAGCTTGAGAGAATTACAAAGGTACAAAGTCAGGTATAAATTATGATTATGAATGCATTGAATCTTTTATGGGAACTGATGACTTTCAAAATATCAAAAATGCTTATGGTCTAGACTCTCAAGGTATTGCTTCTTATTTTAAGGCTTTTGCTTCTTACATTGAAGTGCCTAAAAAGAAGTGGAATAAGTATCATGAACCCTATAAAGATGTTGTTAAGAGTGTTCCTGCAAGAAATACTAAAGTTTATACTACTAATCATGTCTTACCTGAGCCTTACATTGAGAAAATGTCTTTCCCAGTCAAGGTAAAGGAACATTCCATGATAGCTAGTATGGTTAATAAAAGTACAAATAAAGCTGTTGAACCTGACGAACAAATGGTTGATGAACCTATTGTAGCAAATGTGAAAGACTTTGTCACTAAGTATGAGAAAGAGGGACACACTATCCTTTGTAAGGATACCTCTAATATTGTTTCACATAGTAGTGTTATGAGAGCTAGTATTCCTGCGTTTTCTGTTAGAATAAGTGATCATTGCTATGATGATCCTTGTGATAGCTATATTGTCAAGTTTATGCATGATACTGAAAGCTACTATGAGAGAGGGAAAAGTGTTCTTATGCATCTTAATAATATCAAGTTTCCTCGTTTTATGCTGAAAGTTTTTATATTGCGTTTCTTTTGCCTTCTTATGCAAGTTGCCTTTGGTTTCAATAACTTGTTTGTTTACAAAATCCCCTTGCATAGTAAGTGGGTTAGACTTAAATGTGTGTGTGTTTTTACTTCTTAATGCTCTCTTTCACTTCAATTCATATCCCTATGAGAGTTTCTTCAAAATTATCATGCCCATCTTAATGGCTATAAAGAAAGAGCTTTATGGGAGACAATCCAATTTGTTTTTGCTTTCAGTTTGTTTTTGTTTCTTTGAGTCTTGGAAGTTATTACTTCGGTAATAACCGCTCCTTATCCGTTTTGTTTGGTTTTTGTGTCAAGATCAACCTCTAATGAGAGAGAAATAATATTTGGGGAAGTTGCTGTCCCGAAACAGATTTTTGTGCTTCACCGTAAAAATTCGTGAGAGATCTTTGTATGTCGGTTTGAGCTGTAATTTTTTCTGCTTCTGCCCCAGGTTGTTATTTAACTTTCGTTAGTTTTGCACCTTTTTGATTTGAGAAACATAAGATTTTCAAAAAAATTGATCTTTACTTGTTGGTCTGTTTTGACAGATTTTGCCACTCTTGCATTTGCTTCTTTATTCGATTTCCTTTTTGAATTCTCTTTGGGTTTTCGGAAGGAGTTGCTACAGTAGCTTATGTTTTGATGGTTTTCAGTGGAAGTTGGACTCAAAAGGTTTTATCCCTTCACTTATACTAATGTTGCTAATGAGAACTGTGTGAAGTTTTGTGTGAAAGAAATTTTCAGGAAGTGGAGATAATGGTGTAATAAGGAAGAGAAGGGTTTTATGACTCAAAGTAATAAGTGTATGAAGATGAAGATATTGATGCTATTCAAGTGATGACTCCGGAAGAATCTACTAGATATCAAACTCAGAGACCTGCAGAGTCTGTTTTCAAATAGGTAACAGTTCTGGTAAGAAAAGTTCCACGAAAATACTATCCAACTATATTTTTGCAGTTTTTAGTCAATAAGGGAAGCTACGAAGCGAAAAAGGGACGAAAACGGAGCCAGGGTGGCTCACACCACCCTGTGGCGCGGGCCCTCCCCTGGCCGCGCCACCAGGTGGTGAGTCCACCCCAGATTCCGCCTCCGACTCGTTTTCTCCCAGTACCCTCCTTTTGATATGAAACTTCGTAATATATAACCCCCCGGATCTTCCGAGGTTTGTATATCGTGTATTTGTTTCGATCTGTTTCTGCCAGGACATACTCTTTGAAAGTTTAGAAGCACAATGGTGTCTGCCAAGGATAAAGGAAAGGAGCCTATGGAGGAAGACCTCCAAGACCCCGGGAAGGAGAAGGAGATCAAGAGTGAAGGTGAAAAGGAGGCAAAGCACACCGAGACTACCATTGCAAGCATTGGAGTGGTGGCAAACCCTGCCAGGACTATGTCAATTGGAGGGAAGCCTCCTCATCACCGTTCAGATCCCTGGTCACTTCCTCCACGCACCAAGAATCCTTTCCATACCCTTATCCATGAGCATCAATACCAGAATATGCCCAAGGGGAAATTACCCTACAATTGGGATTTGCCTCATTCTAGCCATGCAGGAAAAAATACTTCAAGGAGGAAGAGTGAGGAAATAATAGCAAGAGCTGGAATTCTCAACCCGACATGATCATGAGCCGCATTGAGCAAAACTCAGAGCTGATTCGTAATCTCACCTTCGAGATTGAGGACTTGGGGAAACTGATCAAAGAGCTCATCGAGAGGATACCACCACCACCAAAGGACTAATTCGTCATTAGTTTTGGCATCCCCTTGGTTTGTTCCAAGCTTGGGGGAGTGCCGCGGTATCACATCACCATCTTCTATCTTTTTACCTTATTAGTAGAGTCATATCATGAATAGAGAAGTTATTATGTAGTATGGTTTGCATTATGGAAGTGTCCCCTCTCTTGTTATATATGTATCCCTTGGTGTGAGTTGCCATTATGGAATATTAATGAGAAGTTTTATCATTCACTCTTTTTCATAGCTTATATTAGTTTTCAATTCGTGGTTATATGATTGATCTTGTTGTTAGTATTGGTATCACTTTGGGATCATCGAGTTGATTTAGTTGGTTTTGGAAAACCTGGCTCGGTCAGTAGCAACACTATTTTTGAGAGTTGAAAGAAAAGATAAAAGTACTTTAAAGAAAAATAATTTCATCATCTTTCTTTTTTGATTTGCTCATAAGTCTAGTATTCTCTAGTTAAGATCTCTTGTGCTTCCAAGGAAGATTGCATGTTTGTTTTTATCACTTGTATGTTTGGTTGTTTCCTTCAACTCTTGTACTTGCTACCCAGCCTTGCTAGCAAAAAACCTGTACTGAGAGGGAATTCTTCTCGTGCATCCACTCCTTTAAACCAAAACCTTTGCCATTTGTGTCCACCATACCTACCTATTAGCATTATTGCTATTCCAAGTAAATTCTTGTTTTATCTATCTCCCAAATTAAACTTGTTATGTGAAAATTAGTGATTAAATCTCTCACGAACTTGATGGCACACTTTACTTTCTTGCACTTAATAAACTTGAACCATTGTGCTCACCTATGTTGCGTATATGATTGCACTTTGTAAGTTGTGAATTAGGAGAACCATGCTGTCATGGGGACCGCTTTCAACATTGCACTGGTACTTTGTACCAAGTTGATATCATGTTCTTTTGTCTATGGATGTCGTCGGTATGAAATGAAAGGGGAGCTTGTAAGTCCATGGAGTTATGCATGTGTGTTAGAGAAACGCCTGGGCCGCTGGTCTAATCCATGCTGACATGGTGGAAACCTACAGCGTAACCATAACGAGTATCTATGAAGCATTCTTCTTATAAAAAAAGAGAGTTATAGATTGAAAAAAAAGAGAAAAGAAAAAAAAGAGATGTTATGAAAAGAGGAAAGAGAGCAAAAAGCACCATATTCCCATGGTAAATAAGAAGATTGCTGAGATACTTGTTGTCTGCTTTCCTTGTCATTTTGATATGGGGATTCTTCCGTATCATCGGGCAAGGGGTACCCCATTGGCGGTTCTCTATGATACACATATGCTTACGATGACAATAACTTACCGGTGACTAAACTTGAGTAGCATGAGGAGCGGCCCTCGTATTCAACGGACATGAGATTCTAAATTTACAACTTGTCTATGCATATCCTCATATTTGATCACTTTAACCTTAATCACCTAAAGATGCCTATGATAGGGGCAATGAGAGCTGAAAGCTAGTAAGTATCATAATTTTTGGGAGCTCTTTATGAGACTTGCAATCCCTGCTTCCCTCTTTGAAGGGCCTTTCTTTTACTTTGTAGTTGAGTCAGTACTCCCTTCCAGCTCAGCAAGTATTTTGATTTGATGTGTTTCATTCATTCATATGATGATTTATTCAATCATGTTTCTTATGTTCCTTGTTTTGCACATTGCTCTTATCTTGATGTTTACTACTTTGAAAGCTATCATTGAAAACCAGTTATTTGTGAACTCCAGCAAATTATCAACTAATCTTCGACCAAGAGCTAAGTTTGCCATTACCAATTATGATTTACTTTATGTATCTTTATTGTGTTTCCTTTACTTATTACAAGTTCAGTTATATAATAATGAGTTGTCTTCTATTATGATCTATGTATTTGATGAATGTGATGCTTCTTGTCCATATTCTTTTATCGACTCTTCACTCCATAAACCTGGGGTCATGTTTATTGAGCTCAGTTTCGCTTGGGGACAAGCGAAGTCTAAGCTTGGAGGGAGTTGATACGTCCATTTTGCATCACTATTCTATGTCATAATTCACTTGTATTCATTGATATATTTCGTATTGAGATGTGATACTTATGTTATTTCATCTGTTTTTGCATGCTTGATAACTTTTGGAGCATGGACCGCTACAGTCAGGATTCTGATGGAAAATGTGTTGTTTGGAGGAAAAATTCGCGAAGATCTGAAAATCCGGGAAAATATACGGAAAATCCTATTTTTCCAGAAGACGAAGGAAGCCAGAAGGGGAGCTGGAGATGGGCCACAGGGGGCCCACACCACCCCCTGGCGCGGGCCACCCTAGGCCGCACCACCAGGTGGTGTGGCCGCCCTGGTCCACCCCTGGCACTCCCCTCTGGCGTATATTATCCTCCCGAAACCCTAAGACTCGGGGAGCGACCACAGAAAGATTCCGCCACCTCTGCGGGGCGGAAAACACCGAGAGAGAAAGATCTCTCCGGCAGACAGATTTCTGCCGGGGGAATTCCTTCTCGGAGAGGGAAGATTATCGCCATCAACACCACCATCAAGCTAGACTTCATCAGGATCATCATCATCATCACCACCATCATCACCATCAGTACCCTCATCACCATCTCCATATTGCTGTAACAATTGAGTTGAATCTTGCATAGTTCATAGGGGAAACTTTCCCGGTGTTGATTACTCTTTGTAGTTGGTGCTATTGAGTGAACCATTGAATTATTGTTTATGTTTAGATTGTTATACATCATTATTCCATCTTTGATCATGATCCATATGATGTCTTGTGAGTAGTTCGTTTTGTTCTTGAGGACATGGGAGAAGTCATGTTGTTAGTAGTGGAATTGTGTTGAGAAGATTCAATAGTTTGATATTTAAGTTGTGGTGTACTTCTTCTAGTGGTGTCATGTGAACGTCGACTACATGACACTTCACCTATATGGGCCTAGGAGAATGCATTGTGTATTTGGCTACTAATCATAGGGTTTGCCGGAGTGACAGAAACCTGAACCCCCGTTAGGAAACCATTGCACAAGGGACGTAAGGGTCTTAGAGTTTAAAGCTGTGGTTAGGTTTCTACCTTAATTATATTCTTGTACTTACGGATGTTTGCAAGGGGTATCATCACAAGTATGTATTAGTCCTAGGAAGGTCGGTACATTAGCACAGGTTCACCCTCACAACACTTAGCAAGCCAAAGAAGATTAATCAACTATATGAAGCGAAAGCACTTGACAGTCTTCCCATGTATCCTCGAGAACGTTTGGTCATCTTAAGTAATACAACCGGCTTGTCCTTTGCTACGTAAATGATTGGGCCACTTGCTGCATTTATTCCTACCGTCTTTTATTTACTCGTACTTTGATTACTTGCTTTATTGAAAACCCCTAAAAATCCGTTTGCTAAGTATTTGCAGTCCTGATCCATACCACTAGCCATCACCTTCTGCTCCTCGTTGGGTTTGACACTCTTACTTATCGAAAATACTGCGCTACACCCCCTATACTTGTGGGTTATCAACCATCTGTCATCTTGGGCACTGCATAGGTGGACAACATTGAGAGGTAGCCTCAGCTCCAACCTGTCTCACGAGGGAACTAATACTAATGTATATAAACTTCCGGCTAGGACTTACCCAATTCAGGTATTGTGGTTGTACGGTAAAATTGGAATGGTATCGCATCCGAACCCAATCATCAGTTTCGTAAAAGGGTTAAGGCTCATGCCTCAACATTTTCATCCTCATAAACCATTTGTGTTTCTCAACACATGTCAAAACATCTCAATAGAATGACTCATCATTCCAAGGTTTTCATAATTCTTTTTCACCAAGTATTCCCATCTAAAGTGACTCAAGTTCTAGTTTAGCTCAAAAATACTAGGTTAAGAGTGTTCACTAAAGTGGGATGCTAATCTCAATCTCATGCCATAGAATGAAATCTAAGTGTAACTAGATAGGTCAAGTTTTATACTTTTTATACTACCTTCCAAAAAGTAAAGGACTTTGGTAAAATAAGGAGAGTAAAGCTTGGAAATAAAACTTGCGGTAGGTAATATTCAAGGTGGTATAACCAAAGCATGCCTAAGGCATCTTGCTTGGGTTATCTATCTTGCAAGGGTTACCTTGCATTGTTAATGATGGCTTGCTAGTATAATACTTGCAAGTGTTAGCTTTCCAATAATAGCTTGCCTTGGGTAGTTCAGTGGTTGAAGTTTTCTTCCTCCTCCTCCTCAAAAGCTTGGTCGGTACTATCTTCTACAAATACATGTGGGATACACAATCACCAAACAATACTTAACCAGTCTACTTAGCACAGTAAGGCACACATTTGATGATCTATTATCATCACAAGCATCACAAGGTTTTATTAACTAGCTTCATTCTTTTTATTTAAGAAAAGTAATTTCTACTCATTGAAATTAACTAAGATTTAATATTCTCCAATTAAAATATGGGATCATGTGGACACATGTCATCACCACATATTCTAACATATGGGAATGTGATTTGAATGTTGGATCACATTTTAATAATTTTAAGTTTAATATTTAATGATTTTATAGTGACTAGAAATGCCTATATAGCATTATTTTGGTACTAGTCCAAAGTCACGGCATGAAAACCTTAATATTATTACATATTCAGATAGGTATGGTTAAATGTGATTTTTGAGAGTTGTAATCAACTCAAAAGCTATTATGGTTGATTTTAGAAAAATGTTTGAATGTGCAAATGCTTCTGTCTTGTTATTTTTACTAGGATAGATCTCTAACTCTAAATGAATAAAATCCAATGGGCTTGGATAGATCTTTTCAGAATCTTTCCAACAAAATTGGAATCCCTCAATTTGGATTTGTAATTCTTCCTGAATTGATTTTTAAACTAAGGGACATAATTGAGTTCAAACCTAGATGGAAAAATCTATTTTTGAATTCGTGGGCTACCGCGAGAAAAGAAATGGGTCGGCCCAGTGACGCTCCGCGGCGCGGATGACAACTAACAGGGGGGTCCACATGTCAGCGGCACAACTCAACGCGAAGCGGTACGACACGATGTGGGCCGTGCGATTAGAACTTAGATCGACGGTGGTGGTTCATCGTCGACGTCGAACTGGTCGCCGGTGGGACGAAACCCTAGCGGCTCGGTGAGGGTGCAATGGGGACATACCAGGGCTCCAGCTAGCGTGGCGATGGGGGCGATCGAACGTGCGGTCGATGACGGACTCAGGCGTGGTCGCGGCGGCTCCTGGGGTGGACGAAATCGACGGGGTGCTTCCTCCTCTGCTGCGGCGGCTCTAGTGGAAATTCTGGCGAACTAAGGCTCGAGTGGCTCCAGTGAGAGAGGGGAAATGCTCAGGGGAGAGATGGGAGTTTTGGAATTTGGAGAATTGGTGCTGGAGAGGGATCCTTATATAGGTCGATGAGGGGACCGTGCGGCACGACGGTGAGCTCGTCGGTGACGTTGATACAGGCTACTAGACGCATGGGTTGGGTAGGCAGACAGTGGGCGGTTCCCTGGCGGTGCTCTACGACGTAATGGCGACACTAGGGGCGGTGGTATATGGTCAGGAGCGTCACGCGCTCTAGAGACAGAGACGATGCTCGACACGGCTCCCGGTGACTGTGGGTCACACGGCGGTGCACACCCGTGTCTGGCGGGGAGCTGGGGTCAAGGCGGAGCGGCGTGCACGGTCTGTGGCGTGCTGGCGGCTACCACGCTCTGGCGCGCTCTGGCGAGCTCGCAGATGGAAAGGGCGGCGCTGCTGGGGAGCGGTCCAGGGGCTGTGGGTGATCGAGGGGTGGACAGTGGGCGGAGGTAGGGTTAGGCAGAGCTAGTGGTGGTGCTGGAACAGCGTGGCGCTGTCTATGGAGCTTTGCCCACGTTCGACCGGCGGTGACCAAAATGTGGCGGCGCTGCACTGCTGCTGTGGCTAAGGGGTACGCCAGTGAGGGTCTGGTTGGACTCAGGGGGGACAAGGATGATCAATGCAACTCAAATGGCTCGACAAGATTTGCTCAAAAACAGTAATAGTTAGGCTAATTTGATTCTGCTAACAAGGTGTTCGACATAATGGCCGCATGAACAAAATATTTGAATTTTGGGCTGAATTTTGGTGGAGTTGGTGATCACATGCTTGAGCATCTCTGGTTGCTTGGGATTTGAAAATGGAGTTCATTTGAGTGGTTTTTGAATAAGTGTGATCTTGACATATGAACTACATTCAATTTTCAATTGTCATTTAAAATTAGAGTTTGAAAGTTTTTGGGATGAAACAAAGTGGGCCTACTTGTACTAGCAAGGGGTGCAAAGATCCACATTTTTTCTGTTAAGATTTGAGTTCTAGGAATAGCTAAAGTAGGCATGGTGATTAAAATGGCACAAATGAACATTTGTTTATTTTATTATTTTTGATTTGTTTTTCTTTGGGATTTGTTTGGGAATGATCTAGATGATGTTTAATTCACCTTAGAATCATTTTACAATCAATGGATCACTCAATCATGACAATTCAAAACAACTCCTAAATTATATGCACACACATATGAAT
The DNA here is from genome assembly GCA_910589775.1 of Avena eriantha. Taxonomy (NCBI): domain Eukaryota; kingdom Viridiplantae; phylum Streptophyta; class Magnoliopsida; order Poales; family Poaceae; genus Avena; species Avena eriantha. The sequence continues at coordinate 259,644,909 of OU342740.1, forward strand.
GCTTAATTATTTTAAATGGAAAAGTTTTTGTTAACTCTAAATTTGATGATTTGGATCTTGATCACTTGGATTAGAGTTTTGGGATGTTACAAATCTTCCCCCTTAAACAAAATCTCGTCCCGAGATTTACGAAAGAAAACTAGGAACTAAAGAGATCTGGGAACTCAGTCGTAATGTAATCTTCTCGCTCCCGTGTGGCTTCTTCTTCAGTATGGTTGCTCCATTAAATCTTGAGAAATTTGATACTTCTGGTCCTGGTGGTTCTGTAAGCTTCCTCCAAGATACGGATGGGCACTTCACGATATGTCAGGTCCTTGTTGATATCAACAGCTCGGTGATCGATGTGCTTGAAAACTTCAGTCTTCTCCGGCACTTCTAAGCATTTGCGAAGTAACGAGATATGGAACACATTGTGGATGGCTGACATCTCTTCAGGCAGTTCCAGTTGATACGATACTTCTCCTCGACGATTCAGAATCTTGAATGGTCCGATTTATCTGGGGGCTAACTTTCCTTTCAGACTAAAGCGTTGTGTTCCCTTCAATGGCAAAACCTTGAGATATACAAAATCTCCGACATTGAAAGTCAGGTCTCTCCTTGTCTTGTCAGCATAACTCTTCTGTCTGGATTGGGCGGTCTTGAGGTGCTCACGGACTTTGTGAACCTTCTCTCCGGATTCTCGGAGAATGTTGGGTCCAAAAATCTGGCTCTCTCCTACTTGCGACCAATTCAAAGGGGTGAGACACTTTCTTCCGTATAGGAACTCAAATGGTGCCATTTGCAAACTAGCTTGATAACTGTTGTTATATGAGAATTCTGCAAAAGGCAGGCAGTCTTCCCATTTTGATCCGTATTCCAACACACAATCTCTCAACATATCCTCTAGGATTTGGTTGACTCTTTCAGTCTGTCCATCAGTTTGCGGGTGATAAGCGGTGCTGAAATTCAACTTGGTTCCTAATCCTTCCTGGACTTTCTGCCAAAATCTCGAGGTAAATTGGGTTCCTCAATCTGGTACTATGGTCTTGCGGGTTCCATGCAGACTAACAATTCTAGCAATATACAACTCTGCTAGATTCGAACTCTGGTAGGTTGTCTTGACAGGTATAAAATGAGCTACCTTGGATAGTCTATCAACGATGACCCAGATTGAGTCATTTCCCGGACTCGAAATAGGCAATCCGGTGATAAAGTCCATTCCGACAGAATCCCATTTCCATTCCAGAATCTACAATGGTTGCAACAGTCATGTGGGTCTCTGATGCTCTGCTTTGACTCTTTGACATATGTCACACTTGGCGATCTAGCTTCCGATTTCTCTCTTCATCTTGTGCCACCAAAATTGCTCCTTCAAATCTTGATACATCTTCGTTCCTCCAGGGTGGACAGAATAAAGAGTATCATGAGCTTCTTGCATGATAACTTTCTTCAGGTCCGAATCTACTGGCACACAGAAACGCCCTTTGTACCACATAACTCCTTTGTCTTCAGTGAATCCAGATACCTTTCCTGTACCAATACGAGGTTTGATTCCATCGATACTTTCATTTCCCTTCTAGGCTTCCTTGATTTGGCTGATTAATGTGGGTTGAAGTTCAATGCTAGCTAAAAATCCTTTGCTAACTAGCTCAGTTCTAAACTGCTTGAACTCCTCATACAAACTTGGTTGCTTCTCCTTGATCATGGTGTTTAGCTTACAAGGTAATCTGCTAAGAGCATCCGCTACCACATTGGCTTTGCCGGGGTGATAGTGAATGTCAAGGTCATAATCCTTGATTAACTCTATCCATCTCTTTTGCCTCATATTCAGCTCCTTCTGAGTGAAAATATACTTCAAGCTCTTGTGATCTGAGTAAATCTCATAGCGATTACCCATAAGATAATGACGCCATGTCTTCAATGCTAGGACTACAACTGCTAGCTCAAGATCATGGGTCAGATAGTTCTGCTCGTGCTGCTTCAGTTGTCAAGACAGATATGTGATAACTTTGCCTTCTTGCATCAATACACATCCGAGACCTATCTTGGATGCATCACAATACACATCAAACGGCTTCTTGATATCTGGCATGATCAATATTGGGGCTGAAATTAATCTCTTATTCAGTTCTTAGAAACTGGCTTCACATTTTTCGGTCCATTCAAACTTCTTGTCCTTCTTCAACAATTGGGTCATGGGTCTGGCGATGCTCAAAAATCCTTGTACGAACTTGCGGTAATATCCCGCTAATCCGAGAAATGCACGGACTTGGGTTTGAGTGGTTGGGACTTCCCATTTTTCGACATCTTTAATTTTAGCGGGATCAATAGAGACTCCTCCGGTAGACACAATATGTCCTAGGAATCCTACTTCTTTCAGCCAAAACTCACACTTGCTGAACTTGGCATACAGCCGATGCTCTCTAAGGGTTTCGAGGATGATTCTCAAATGTTGCTCATGCTCTTCTTCTGACTTGGAGTAGATAATAATATCGTCAATAAACACAACGACAAACTTATCCAGGAAATTCAAAAAGATCTTATTCATGAGATTCATGAAATAAGCAGGGGCATTGGTTAATCCAAAAGACATAACCGTATACTCGTATAAACCAGAGCGAGTAGTAAAGGCGGTATTCGGAATATCCGTTGCACGAATCTTCAGTTGGTGATAACCAGTCCTAAAATCAATCTTTGAGAATACCTGGGCACCAGTCAACTGATCAAACAGATCTTCTATCTTTGGTAGAGGGTACTTGTTTTTGATGGTGACGTCATTCAGCTTTCTATAATCTGTGCACAAACGGTTGCCTGCATCTTTCTTGTCGACGAATAATACTGGTGATCTCCATGGCGATGCGCTTGGTTGAATCAAGCCTGCTGCTAACATAGCATCCAACTGCTTCTTTAGTTCCACTAACTCTGAGGGGTTCATGCTATAGGGTCTCTAGGCTATGGGTCCGGTTCCAGGGATTAGTTCGATGATGAACTCAATATCCCTATCCGGGGGCATACCTGGCAATTCATTTGGGAATACATCGGGGTATTCACAGACTACTCTGACTTGGTCTATGGTGGGTAGGGCTAGAATATTGTTGCACTTGAATTGACGAGGTAAGGTTTCAGATATATGCTCTACTGTTACTCCAGAGCTACTGGTCATGGTGATGGCTTTCTTAGCACAGTCTATTAGTCCTTTATGCTTTGACATCCAGTCCATTCCTAGTACTACTTCCGGACCTTTGGTTCCAAGTACTATTAGATTGGCATAAAAATCTGTCCCATGAATTATGATAGGCACAACTTTGCAAATTTTTCTAGCTTTTGTAGTTGAACCGGGGATTTGGACTATCATGACATGCTTCAAGTTGGTTGGGTGGATCTTACAAGTGCATGCAAATTCTTCGGTGACAAATGAATGCGATGCTCCAGAATCAAACAACACCCTTGCTAAAACTGAGTTGACAGAAAACATACCTAGCACTACATTTGGCGCTTCTTGGTCTTCTTTGGCGTTCATGTGGAAGAGACAGCCGTTGCGGTTGTGAGGGTTCCCTGGGGAAAATCTTCTTCCTGATTGCACACGACGCTGCTGTTGAGCTGGGGCATTCACATTGGCAGTGGCGGCAGTCTTCTTGGGACACTCATTGGAATAGTGACCCTTCACTCCACACTCGAAACAAGTGATCTGAGACTTGTCTTTAGCTGTGACTGGCACAATATTGCTTCCGGTTCTGGGTGTAGTGTTGTTGTTGTTGTTCTTGGGAGGGGCACGGTTGAAATTGCTGGTGTTGCCGGGGTTGTTGTTGTTTCCTCCGGACTTCACATTGCCTCCGCTATGGTTGGGGTAGCTTGGGCGAGACATTGGGTGTCGGTTGGTTCTTGGTTCATACCCTGCAGACGGGTTGTGACGGTACTTCTGGTGACTGTTGGATCCATCTTGGTGCATCATATGACGTTTGTGGTTGTCGTTGCCTGGTTAATCTTCCCTTTCATCTGAATGGCAGAGTCGACTAGCTCTTGGAGATCCTCGAAGCAGATGTTGACAAGGACAGTCTGCATCTCATCATGCAGTCCGTTCAGGAATCTCTCCTTCTTCTTGGACTCCGTGTTGATCTCATCAGGTGCATACCTGGCAAGGGACAGGAATCTGTCACGGTACTCCACCACAGTCATTCTTCCTTGCTTCAAGTCGCGGAATTCATCCCTCATTCTGGTGACTAGACCCTACGGCACGTGGGTGCGACTGAACTTGATTTTGAAGGCTTCCCATGTCATCACTTGACCATGGTTCATTGTGCGGATACTGTTCCACCATGCTCTTGCATCTCCTGCCAAATAATGGGTGGCAAAAAGAACTTTCTCGTTGTCATCAACTCTGGCTACCTCCAAATTGTTTTCCATCATCTGCAACCAGTCATCAGCATCTAATGGGTTCTCCGAAGTGCTAAATATTGGGGGATTGGTATTCTAGAAGTTTTTCAGCTTGGATCCTTGATGATCCTGATTTCCATGCCCTTGGTGGTTTTGGGCCATCTGGGCTTTCTGCTGCAGTGTTGCTAAGTTGGCCTGGGGTTCTTCCCTGCTTGCTTCACGGTCTGCCACTAACATCTGCATAATCTGCAGCATTGGGTCCTGCGATGAGCTGCTCCCTCTAGGGTTTCCACGAGTCATCTGAAGATTGAGATAGATAAAGGGGTAAGAGGGAAAGTTCTAAGGTTCATGGTTTTGGTTTCAAAACTAAAACTTTGAGTTTGACTCAGGTTTTGCAACTAACTCCATTCCATTCATTCAAACAAGCACACGATACAAACACACACACACCACAACAAGGAAAACAGATGGTTTTAAGAGCCATTCTGCAAGCTACGATACATTGGAACCGATACATCTCATGCTACGACAGTGCTCTAGTGCATCTACTCATCATCGATGAAGTCGGAGTCCTTATCCTTAGTGTAGAAGTCCACAACATCCTCCTCCAGAAAGTCATCATCATTACTGAGGTAAGAATCCATATCTCCCTGGATGTCTTCACCCTCCTCTTCTTCCTCCTTGGATGCAAGCTGAGCTTCTTGCTTCTTGACGGTCTTCTCGAGGTCGGCCACCTTCTTGCGAAGACGGGCGATGGTGCGATCCTTCTTTTCGCGCTAGCGGCGAAGAGACTGACGGTCCTTGACAAGCAGTGAGAAAGTCTGGGCCTTCTAGTTAGCAAGGGCACGGTTGTGGTTGGCGAACTCCCTAGCATTGTCCAATTCCTTCTGGCAATCGTACAACAGGAAGTCAAGGTTCTCCACTTGACACTTCAACTCTGGCTGACTTGGCATCTCCATTGGCATTCCTATGAAGTCACGCCTTGCATAGTGAACAAAGCGGGTTCCTTGGGTTTGGTTGACACTGAGGGCACATAGACGTGCGAGAGCTTCATGCATTTCCCTGGCTAATCCATCTAGCCAGTTTTTTCTCTCTTATGGAGAACTGAATCCTCCCGGATGTGGGTGCTTCGATACTTCCTCGAATATCAGCGGTGACGAGCCATTGCAAATCTCCTCCTGGGGGTCTAGGAAGTTGAGCGCCCAGAAACTCCGGATGCGGGCGTCCCAAGAGTTCTGATAGTGAATCCAGATCCCTTTCGTAGATCAGCTGACCTCCGTTTCCCAACTGGTAGAACCTGCTGAACTGAGACTCCATCTACAAGAATCAAGGATTAGGAATTTAGTGAAGTGATCAAGTGTGTCAACTTTTAGGTAGTAATGTAAGAATTTGAAGGGACATGGATTTTTTTGAGAGAAAGAATTCCCAAGGGTAAGAGAGCAAATAGTTTTCATAAATACTCCCTTTGGTTTTGAAACTAAGTTTTTGTTCGGACGTCCATTCTAACTAGGGTCTCCTATGGTCAGGATGGCTCTGATACCAACTTGTCAACACCCGGATTTTTAATCCCAGATGCCTGTTATGTCATACATCACAATCCCAGGATTACCATTTTTGCGAGACATAACAGATTGGATATCATAGTACATCATCCATTACAAACCATAATAAGGTCTTACACAAATAAAGGATCTCATGATCCAGTCTTAATACAACAAGCAGCGGAATAAATATTAAGCGTAGCGGTGGGGTCCATCTTCAGGGGCACAAGCAATGCTGACGAAGGCAGATAGTCCTAGTTATCATAGCTGTCCTGCTGTCCTTCATCTTGGTAGTCTCCTTCATAGTTTGGCCATAGGAATAGCCAGGGACAAAAGCCATGAGTACTCTTTAAGTACTCGCAAACTATCACTAACAAGTAAGATAGTTCTAGGTAGGAAATGCTAACTTCTAAGTTTAAATATAAAGTTAAGTTTGAAACCTAAGCTAAGTTCAGAAACAAAGAAAGATAAAAGAAGTTTGAAACACCTAAATGGGAACTTCATTATCATAGTCACAACTGTGTTGTGGTCAAGTCATGTCACAATTCATTTCATAAGTTGTTTTGAAAACATCTGACAACGGAACAGTATGGCCACTCCAACTGTCCATAACCGCGGACGCAGCTATTCGAATAGTTTGACACTCTGCAGATGTGGTACACTTTCACCACAAGATTCGATACATCTGTTAGGGATAACCCTGAATCATCATACTTAGTATGTAGATAATCAAACATAACCTTTCAATTACACACCCTAGTATAAGCACCTCTCCTATGAGCATGGCCTCCCAACCATGACCATCCGTCATCTTGGGCACTACATAGGTGGAAAACATTGAGAGGTAGCCTCAACTCCAACCTCTCCCGCAAAGGAACTAATACTAATGCATATAAACTTTCGGCTAGGCCTTACCCAATTCAGGTATTGTGGTTGTACGGTAAAATTGGAATGGTATCGCATCCGAACCCAATCATCAGTTTCGTAAAAGGGTTAAGGCTCATGCCTCAACATTTTCATCCTCATAAACCATTTGTGTTTCTCCACACATGTCAAAACATCTCAATAGAATGACTCATCATTCCAAGGTTTTCATAATTCTTTTTCACCAAGTATTCCCATCTAAAGTGACTCAAGTTCTAGTTTAGCTCGAAAATACTAGGTTAAGAGTGTTCACTAAAGTGGGATGCTAATCTCAGTCTCATGCCATAGAATGACATCTAAGTCTAACTAGATAGGTCAAGTTTTATACTTTTTATGCTACCTTCCAAAAAGTAAAGGACTTTGGTAAAGTAAGGAAAGTAAAGCTTGGAAATAAAACTTGGGGTAGGTAATATTCAAGGTGGTATAACCAAAGCATGCCTAAGGCATCTTTCTTGGGTTATCTATCTTGCAAGGGTTAGCTTGCATTGTTAATGATGGCTTTATATTATAATACTTGCAAGTGTTAGCTTGCCAATAATAGCTTGCCTTGGGTAGTGAAGTGGTTGAAGTTTTCTTCCTCCTCCTCTTGGTAGAACTCCTCCTCCTTGAAACCTTGGTTGCTACTATCTTCTATAAATACACGCGGGATACACAATCACCAAACAATACTTAACTAGTCTACTTAGCACACTAAGGCCCACATTTATGATCTATTATCATCACAAGCATCACAAGGTTTTATTAACTAGCTTCATTCTTTTTATTTAAGAAAAGTAATTTCTACTCATTGAAATTAACTAAGATTTAATATTCTCCAATTAAAATATGGGATCACGTGGACACATGTCATCACCATATATTCTAACATATGGGAATGTGATTTAAATGTTGGATCACATTTTAATAAGTTTATGTTTTATATTTAATGATTTATAGTGACTAGAAATGCCTATATAGCATTATTTTGGTACTAGTCCAAAGTCAGTGCATGCAAACCTTAATATTATTACATATTCAGATAGGTATGGTTAAATGTGATTTTTGAGAGTTAGAATCAACTCAAAAGCTATTATGGTTGATTTTATAAAAATGTTTGAATGTGCAAATGCTTTTGTCTTGTTATTTTTACTAGGCAAGATCTCTAACACTAAATGAATTAAATCCAATGGGCTTGGATAGATCTTTTCAGAAGCTTTCCAAAAAAATTGGAATCACTCAATTTGGATTTGTAATTCTTCCTGAATTGATTTTTGAACTAAGGGACAGAATTGAGTTCAAACCTAAATGGAAAAATCTATTTTTGAATTTGTGGGCTAGCGCGGGAAAAGAAATGGGCCGGCCCAGTGACGCTCCGCGACGCGGATGACAACTGACAGGGAGTCCACATGTTAGCGGCACAACTCAACATGAACTGGTACGGGGCGATGTGGACTGTGCGATTAGAACCTAGATCGACGGTGGTGGTTCATCGACGACGACGAACTGGTCGCCGGCGGGACGGAACCCTAGCGGCTCGGGGAGGGTGCAATGGGGGCATACCAGGGCTCCGGCTAGCGTGCCGATGGGGGCGATCGAACGTGCGGTCGACGGTGGACTCAGGCGTGGTCGCGGCGGCTCCTGGGGTGGACGAAATCGACGGGGCGCTTCCTTGTCTACTGCGGCGGCTCCGGTGGAAATTCCGGCAAACTAAGGCTCGAGTGGCTCCGGTGAGAGAGGGGAAATGCTCAGGGGAGATAGGGGAGTGTTGGAGTGTGGAGAATTGGTTCTGGGGAGGGATCCTTATATAGGTCGACGAGGGGACCGTGCGGCACGACGGTGAGCTCGTCGGTGACGTTGATACAGGCTGCTAGAGGCATGGGCTGGGTAGGCAGACGATGGGCGGTTCCCTGGCGATGCTCTACGGCGTAATGGCGACGCTAGGGGCGGTGGTATATGGTCAGGAGCGTCGCGTGCTCTGGGAGACAGAGACGATGCTCGACGCGGCTCCCGGCGACTATGGGCCGTGCGGCGGTGCACGACCGTGTCTGGCGGGGTGCTGGGGTCGAGGCGGAGCGGCGTGCGCAGTCTGAGGTCGAGGCGCGGTCTATGGCATGCTGGCGGCTACTGCACTCTGGTACGCTCTGGCGAGCTCGCAGAGGGAAAGGGTGGCACTGCTGGGGAGTGGTCCAGAGGCTGTGGGTGATCGAGGGGTGGACAGTGGGCGGCGGTAGGGTTAGGCGGAGCTAGTGGTGGTGCTGGAACTGCGTGGCGCTGTCTGTGGAGCTTTGCCCACGTTCGACCGGCGGTGACCAAAATGTGGCGGCGCTCTACTACTGCTGTGGCTAAGGGGTAGGCCGGTGAGGGTCTGGTTGGACTCAGGGGGAGAAGGATGATCAATGCAACTCAAATGGCTCGACAAGATTTGCTCAAAAACAGTAATAGTTAGGCTAATTCGATTCTGCTAACAAGGTGTTCAACATAATGGCCGCATGAACAAAATATTTGAATTTTGGGCTGAATTTTGGTAGAGTTGGTGATCACATGCTTGAGCATCTCTGGTTGCTTGGGATTTCAAAATGGAGTTCATTTGAGTGGTTTTTGAATAAGTGTGATCTTGACATATGAACTACATTCAATTTTCAATTGTCATTTAAAATTAGAGTTTGAAAGTTTTTGGGATGAAACAAAGTGGGCCTTGGTACATCACTACTTGTACTAGCAAGGGGTGCAAAGATCCACATTTGTTTCTGTTAACATTTGAGTTCTAGGAATAGCTAAAGTAGGCATGGTGATTAAAATGGCACAAATGACCATTTGCTTATTTTATTCTTTTTGATTTGTTTTTCTTTGGGATTTGTTTGGGAATGATCTAGATGATGTTTAATTCACCTTAGAATCATTTTACAATCAATGGATCACTCAATCATGGCAATTCAAAACAACTCCTAAATTATATGCACACACATATGAATGCTTAATTATTTTAAATGGAAAAGTTTTTGTTAACTCTAAATTTGATGATTTGGATCTTGATCACTTGGATTAGAGTTTTGGGATGTTACAGGTTCGAAGCCAGCGAGCTCTAGATGAGTGGGGGATTTTGTGCGCATAAATTTTGACTAGTTGACCACTAGGTCACTCCGCCCTTTTGCAAACTAATATTGTGGACTCACAAGGATATGAGCACATATGTACTCAATTTGCGAATAATAAAAAAAAACATACTACAAAGTGCATAATAGTAAAACACTAGCAACTGGAGAATAACAAAAATAAACATACTACAAAGCGCATAATTAAACATAAGTACTTGCTAATAAGCAGTTCAGAAAACACTAAAAAAAATTCCTCGGGGGAACGACTTTGAATCCCATGTTATCTGGTGATGCCATAACCGGCTGCAAGCCATGACTAACTATGTTGCACACAGTCTTAATCGCACTGAGCGATTCACTGATCTCTTACCTTGCTATAATTGTTGTGTCCTCCTCGTACTCTTATTTTTTGGTGTCCTCCAAAGCTCCAACTTTCGGTGATCGATCATCGTTAGCTTCCTCAGTTAATCTCTTCAAGGTATGGTGCATCTGTCAGGCCAAGGTTTTAGGGGGGGGGTGCCTTGGCCCACTTGTGGCTAGGGCGCCACCCTAGCCGGCAATCACCCAGCGAGGGGCTCGCCGGGCCTCACCAGCTCTCCGCGAGGGAACCTCCACTAGGAGGGTTTCCAGAGGGTGGTTCGCCTACTTGGGGCCTCCTTCCTTTGGGAGGACTCATACATCCTCCTGAACAACCAGGGTCATTATGGTAACTTTCTTACCCTAGAAGAAGACGATGAGCCCAACGGGCAGTCCTTGCTCCACGTAGATCATGTGGTCTGCCTCGGTAAGGAGGAAATGCTGCATGTCCGCATCGATGTTAAAGAGGCGCTGACGACACCCGCGTCAGCCCCCTCTCTCTTTACTATTTTCATGCAAGGATATGGTGGATGGAGCCATGCGGTAGGGATGACGTCAGTGGCGATCTGTACTTTATGCTGGACCTGCGACTGATAGCTCCAAATTTCAACGTTTTCTACCATTGTTTTTTCCTCTTGTTTCTTGCCAGATTTCACTAAAGATTACCCTTCATACTAACGTTAACATCGCAGTTAGTGAATCCTTTGTTTCTTGTGATGGTTTTCAGGTAATGAACATTTATGGAAGATCTAATAGTATTTATGGGCTAATTACACCAAAAGAAGCTAATCCCCAATTGTAGCCCCTTCCATTGGAGGCGTTCAGAGCATGTAACGACCACTGGTTACCGTCCGTCCATACTACCTGCCGATGACTCCATTATATCAATACAAGCAACTTCCGTGAAGGGGAGACAACGAAAAATAGAACACAACCACAACAAACTCGTCCAGAAGAGGATAGATCAGATCTGGAGAAGGAGGAGAACATCGTTCCATTCTTCGACGATCTCTAGCCTCCACAACATCCACTCCACCATCATCTCCATTATTACTTAGATAGAGAGAGATTGGCACTTATAAGATTAGGGTTTGATACTTTGATCTACCTTTGGTTTGTATTTGATTCGATCTTCAGCTAGTATTGTGGCTTGCTACGATAACTCTGAGATGATTTCCATTTGCAATACAATTATGCCTTTGATATATCTTCCTCTCATGTCTGAGTAAATCTCCATAGGCGTGGGAGATGTAGGGGATTGGTGAGATGTGTTGTGCCTTCTTTAATTCCATCTATTCGTGATTGTTTTAGTTTTTATTAAATTGTGAGAATGATTATCTATGTTTGCCTAATGCTTGTTATCTAATTTAAGGGCCCAAGTAACATGATCCATAGATCTCATAGGTATGAACTTGTATGCTAGCAAATCAGCGACCCCCCGAGTGACACGGCCGATATCAATGAGGATCTAGTACTACTCGAGGACAACAAGGAACCATTAAGATTAAAGCCTTGATCCGATCGGAAGACCTTAATTAATGCGCTGACCATGGCCGTGGTAACAGGCAGATGGATCATTGAGACTAGGAAGAATTGGCCATGAGGACTTCCAGTTGGTTTATGGGTTGTTTGCCTACTCACTTACAAATAATAAATATCACAATCACTTATTCCATTTTATTAATCTAGCACTTTTACTATTACCATGAACCATTTTTCTCCGCGCCTAATCTCTCATCTGTAGGAAACTCAAACACCTTTTTCATCTTTACTTTTATGTTATTTAATCCTTGTTTTTCCTTATGCAAGTTTCCTCTAATATTCACTCACCACTTTCCATCTTCAATAATTGTAATCAATTCACTCAAGAGCGGTGACACCTTGAGTGCGATAGAAACGCCACATAAAAACACTTACCTAAGATCCTTATTGGGATCAATATAAAAACTATAATTAATACTTCCATGAAAACATGCTCTAACGAACCTGTGCACTTGCAGGGCATCAGCTACCCTCGATGATCCTAGACCGGGTCCATGCAAAGTATCTTGTAGACCAACTCTCCCTAGGCGGCAATGTGGCAACCCTTCCTACCAAAATGAATTGGGGGAAGAGGTCCGACACCCCTATAAAAGGGAAGCCACCCCTGCCTTAAAAGGGGACGATTCTTAGGATCAGAAACCCTAGACATTCTCTTGTCACCATACCCCCACGAAGCAACACGGGAATTACAACCAAGCAAGAGTAGGGACTTTACCTCCTCACGAGGGTCCTGAACTTGGGTAAAAAATCCATGTGTTATCTCTCTATCATGTGCGAGCTCCGTCGTCCCATCACCGAGCTGAAGATCTAAGTGCATGTTCAGTACCCTCACAAATCTAGGGCTCGTCGGTGCAGAAGGGATGTTCCTCTTGTGTTCGGATCTGCAAAAGTGTCTTCATCGCATATTTGCCCTAGAGGAGACGAACAAGAAACTCCGCGCAACTGTTTCCAACAGAAGTCCTTCACCTTGAAGAGTGCAACAGTATCAAATAATCGCAAAGGATTATTTAATCCCACCGGCTTGATCCCAATCTTGGGGAGATCTATAACACTTTGTAAGCTATCTTACAGTTTAGCAAGTTTACTTTACCACACACATGTTAGGTTTTAATTCAAGAATTTGCATTAGTTGTGTCATCTTCAAGCACCCTTCTATTCAAGGAAAGAATTATATCCGTTGAGTTTTGAGACTTTATGATATTTGAAGTTATCTTTTAATTCTTGACTATTATATCAGATGATTGAATTAGGTTGAGTGTTATGATACTTGTACAACTATCATGATTTTAGGGTCTTCCACACCAATAAAAGTATTGATTAAATTATGAGAAGAAGAATCTTGGTGGCATATTATAGTCACAGGTTTTAAAACCCATAAAAAGTAGTGAGCATGATCAAGTAGTTGTGCTATAGAAAAAAGGAAAGGAGAAAAGAAAAAAGAAAAAAGGGGAGTATCAACCATTAAGAGAAGTTCAAGGCAAAAGAAAAGTACAAGCTTGAAAAGAGAAAAAGAAAAAGAATGATCATGAATCTTCATTACTTAAATCAAGTGCTCAACCAATTTAACCTTATGATTATATAATATGTTGAATCACAAAAAGCTTCTTATAACTTCATTAATACAAAAAAGGTGTGGAAGCATCTAAGTCATGCGATGTGTAAGGGTGTGATAATACCCTCAAAGTAACTTTACATCTGATATTATATTCCTGTTTCAGTCTCTGCCTCATTTATTGTAACGTCTCGTGCCTCATGAACATGATGATCTTGTCCATAAGCCACCATCTTGCTCGGGGACGATCAAGGGTCTATATTGGGGGAGTTTATTGTAACACCCCAAGCCAACCAAGCACTTGAGATGTTACCACATACGTTACACATACAAACTAACTAAGACTTTTTAGGAAAAAATCGCCAGAGTCTCCTTTGTTTTAGGGACATCCATGACAGACAATAATATTTGCGCAAGAGTATAAGGATAAAATTCAATAAAATATAGACGCACATTCATTTACCATATAAGTCTCCAATACCACAACTATAAAAAACCACCATCCGAACACAATATGGGTAAAAAATGTCAAGCAGGAAAAAACCAACAACGTCTAAGTGATAAACTTCCGTAAACTCCGAAACAATTTATGACAAGAATGTCTCCTAGCGTCCAATAACAAAGTTCCAAAATAATGGTGAGGATTGTGTGAAACGCGAGGTGATAATGGTGAAGGTGCTAGTCCCATAACTCCCCATGCATGATGCCAACAAGGTTTACCTAAAAACATGAAAGCAACAAGGGTGAGTACAAAGACTCAACAAGTTCATAAACAAATAGTAACCTTACATAAATCAAAACACTGAGGCATCATTAAACATCATTCATCTGTTAGAACATAATATGATGTCCAACATGCCTATATGCTCATCACATCTCATTGTGAATACCGGTATCGCTCGAGTGGACACCCGTCGGCATCCACTCGCTCCATCTCGTGGAGGATGCCTCCAAAGTGGGTCGCAACCCATCAATGGAAGTCGCATTGTGCCCACCATCGTAGGTCACACTATCATCATTATCATCGTGGTATGCAAAAGTAGAATATGCATATGCCATCATCATTATCTTTGCCATTGTCATCATTGACATATCATAAGCATTAAATAAAATTGAGTGGAGACATATATGCAAAATGCACTATCCATCATGAACTTGCCTCAACCACGGGGCACAAACTGTGAATTGTATAACTGTGAATCGGAAGGACCAACACCTGTTACATAGGATAGGCCACACTCAATAAATTGCATCACTTCAAAAACATGCAAGCTAATCATATCATCGCTCCTACGCACAGATAACCCACAAAAGCACTCTCGTGTCCATTACACACTATTCATGAAACCGCCATGAAGGCTATTTTAAAAAAAATGGCAGCAGGTCGAGAAAATCACTATTAGTGGCTACCTGACCTTGTCTTTTCCTTTTATTGTTCAGATATCCAACCAAAGAGGTGCCCTTAGTTACTGTCATTACAGTAAAAACATATAGTACCCAACATCTAAAGGCCCAAGGATTTATATTGCCAATAAAAACTTCTCTAAACAAGACCTCATAAGACTGATATGCATCAACACTTGTAGCTACACAAAGGAACAAAATAAAAGACCGAAACATGCACATGTCTCACGGACTACTCCAGGCAATTAAGTGGAAAGAATTCAGCTAATTCCTCGTTCTCCTTTAATCCCATCAATCGTATGCAAGAAAACTCTAGAGGAAAACACTACAGCAAACAGTCCCAATAGTCAAACGGTGAAATCCACTAGTCAAAAGAAAAAACTAAAAGTCTCACGTACTTAGTTGCAGAGTATAAAGTTTGACCAGGTACAGAACAATTCAAATATAGATTAGTTGGTCAGATGAATTCCTGAAATTGGACACTACCGATCCTCAATTATCACACAAGGAAAGAGCAACCAAGACACTAATCGAAATTGCAGATGATTAGACGCCAAACCGCCTTCTCCTCTCACGATGGTGTACGGGAACCTAGAAAATACAAACAATACCAAACCATTCCTGAAGCTAACCCTCCGGACAACACCAAAGAATAGGCCTGCTACAGCGTCGATGAATGAGCTTAAAAACAAGGGAAAAGACTCATGCACTGCTGCAACAATGGCGACGCGGCGACAACTTGATCCGGCAACCGACGGACCTGAGACCTCGCGGCAGTCGACGCAGCCAAGCAATCCCATGGAGGCCGCGGCCGCAACCTGAGATCCTGCAGCAGCAACGTCTCAGTTCGTGAGTCGGAAACGGCGACGGCGGCAGCGAACTATCTACTAAAGAAAATCTTTAGGGCAGGGATGAGGCAATGGAGTCTAACTCGTTACGCATCTCTCGTAACGGGGCAGCGGCCGGAGAACAGTCCAACTCGAATAAAAAGATGCCTAGCCCGGTCTGTCTACTTTTCTAAGTTAGACAAAAAAAAGGAGCGTGCCTGCCCTTCTATCATCAAAGATACAAAAAGATAAAACGGGTGCTACTAAAGATTTTTAAATAATTGGTCGGCAATTTAAATATTGGTACACACTTCTTTTTCTTTAATCTTTTTTCTTTCTAATTTCATGTCTTCAAATCATATTTAAAAAATCTCCAAACACTTATTTATTTTTTTCTTAAATAGACACGAAAAGCTAGCATCCAAATTTGGGGTATTACATTCTTACCATCTTAAACAGAATTCGACCCCGAATTCTTACTCGCATTACTACTCGCAACACTAAATGTAGAAGTAAAACATTATCATGTGTCACATACCAGCCGTGACTAAATTTGGATACTTCTCCTGCATGCGAGACTCAAGCTCCCAAGTCGCCTCACGCCAAGTTTGTTGCGACCAAAGAATCTTCACATATTTTAGCGTCCTATTTCGCATCACTCTCACAGACTCTTCCAATATCCTCACAGGACGAACCTCAAAGGTTAAATCCTGTTCAATGATAATTGGTTCCATGGTAATCTAATGTTCTGGATCATGGAAATGCTTCCGTAGCATAGAGACATGGAACACATTATGCACACCTTTCATAGACTCGGGCAATTCAAGTCGGTAGGCTAGCTTTCCCACTCATGCCAATACCAAGAAAGGTTCAATGTACCGTGGACTAAGCTTTTCTTTGATGTTAAATCTTATAACACCTTTAGTGGGTGACACCCTTAGGAGTACCTCCTCCCCAACTTGAAATTCCACATTCGACCTCTTGGAATCAGCATAGCTCTTGTCTACTTTGTGCTACCAACATATGTTGTCTAATATCGGCTATCCTCTTTGTAGCTTGTTGAACCCAATCAGGTGCACGCACTGCCTTTTCGCCCACGGCATCCCAACATAGTGGATATCTTCACCTTCTTCCATACAAAGCATCATAAGGGGCCGTCCGTATGCTAGCCTAGTAACTATTATTATAAGCAAACTCGACAAGTGCCAAATGATCCTCCCAGCTCCCTTGCCAGGATAAGACGCAACACCTCAACATATATTTGAGTGTTTGGATTGTACGCTCTGACTGACCATCTGTCTAGGGATGAAACGATGTACTAAGTCTCAATTGCGTCCCCAAGGCACTCTGTAAGCCCTCCCAAAACTTTGATACAAACTTAGCATCCCTATCAAAAGTAATTGTCTTAGGAACCCCATGCAAACTTAATATCTCCCTTACATATATTGGTGCCAAGTCACTTGTAGAGATAGTGGTGCCGATAGGAATAAAATGAGCAACTTTGCTAAGTCGATCCACGACCACCCATACTGCATCTTTCCCCCTTCGCGTACGAGGTAGCGTAATCACAAAATCCATGGCAATGTCATCCCATGGCCATTCTGGAACCTCTAAGGATTGTAGCAGTCCCGTTAGCCACTTAAGCTCGACCTTTACTCGCTGACAAACCCCACAAGAGGACACATACTTGGCCACGTCAACTTTCATTCTTTTCCACCAATAAGTTTGTTTAGGTCCTGATACATCTTTGTATACCCAAGATGAACGATGTAGGCGTACTATGTGCCTCCCGAAGAATGTCCTCTTTCACCTGAGACTTTTGTGGAACACATAGATGACCATGGAACCGAACCGCCCTGGTCCCGCCTATAGTAAACTCTCTAGTTCTGCCTTGTAGAATGCACTCTCCTACTTGTTGTAACAGTTGATCACATTGTTGTGCCCATCTCACTCTATTTGGAATTTAACATCCTTTTGGGTTAGCTTAGCGGTAAGAAAAAAATCCTTCATAAACTTCCAAAAATAACCCGCCAAGCCCAACAAAATTCTTACTTCCTTGACATTAGATCAGCTATCCAATAATTTTAGAAACCTTATTAGGGTCTACCAAGATATACACTGATTAATGACCTGGCCTAGAGAAGCCACTTTCGAAACCCGTAACTCGCATTTGTTTGGCTTCACATAAAAAAAATTCTTCCTCGAATTCTCAAGAACAAGCTTCAAATGACGCTCATGCTCTCCTTATGTTGTGAAACATATGAGAGTACCATCAATGAACACTACCACAAAGTTATCAAGGAATCTATTCAGCATACTGTTCAATGCCTCCATAAGGATGGCAATGAAATGTTTAGTCCAAAAGACATAACCATATATTCATAATGTCCATACTTAGTGGGGAAGGCAGTCTCGTCATGTTCTCACATATGAATTCGATTATAGACAGGTTAATCTTCGAGGATACCTTTCCTCCAGTCATCTAATCAAACCAAGTCCTCAACTTGGGTCACATGATATTTGTTATTGATGGCTACCATGTTAAGAGTATAATAATCCACAATATTCCGTTGACTACTATCTTTCTTTGATGTAAACATAAGAGGCTATCCCCTAAGTGAGACACTATTAATCAAACCTTTGGAAAACATAATCCAATTCTTTCTTCCATTCTTATTGAAATGGTCATAACAAAATGATAAGGAAACAAAAAGGTAGGCCAGGTGTAAGGAATAAGATCAAAGTGAAACTCCACGCCCCTCTCTCAACGAACTTAGAAATAAGGATGATATCTTGGCCATAAGAAATTCTCCCTGTCCTTGGTGATTCCGAAAGCTTAAGAAGATTAGCAATGGTACACGACCATTGAATGCTCAACATTCAAATTTGGAGCACATCAAGAGAGTACCACAAAACCTATCTCAAACTCTCATGGTGGTTTAGAAATGAAAAAGGTATCCTCACCGCATCTCCTAGGCTTGGGAACAATTGCCCCTAATACAAGTAGAACATCATAGTATTCTATGGTTTATGTTACACAACACCGTCTCTCAACTAACTAAAGGAACATGAAAATGATTCACTGCCTCATCATAACAAGAGCAAATAATAAGGGTAATTTGTATGGGGGCCAATCCATCGCGCACCCAAACTATTAACTCTGTAGCTGAAATACTGAATCATGCAACACTAACACTCATGCATCCTCACTCACATTGCAAACAAATTCCATGGGCACGAACCAAAGGCTCGAGGTCGACTCCCATCTATCGTTATTGCAAAGCCACTACAAAAGTCTAAAATATCAACCTTTCAAGAACACACAGAATTGCGTGTACTAGATACACATTTTAAAAGAACAAAGCATCACTACATGGGTTACTAACTTGATCTAAAACACTAACACTTGAGGATAAAGGAAGGATAAGCTTCTCATCTAGTATATCAACCAATTACAAGGATTTTGGCTAGAAACAAAACTTTCTTTTCTGAAAGAAATCCATGTTGCACCAAAAAGAGTAGCGTGTTCATCATTCTTTATACTCCATGGTGGAATAATGGATACCAAGGAATGTTAAAGAAAATAAAATAAAAGATAGATAATTTGACAAAAGAAAGTGTTGATCCTCATAGACTAATAGTTAGCGAGAAGGACATTTGAAGTACATGATTAGAAATGTGCCATAATCATTGGACGATAAGCCACCGAAGATAATTCCTCTACTAGATGATAACAAACCAGAAGTGTAGGTGAAGCACTAGAAAGAATAGATGAAAGGTAATAAGGAGGACAAATAGAAGGTTTTTCTCAGGGGACATGGATATAGGAAAGATCCTCTTGTAGTGATTTGGATCCATCAAAGTCTTCAAAACAATAATTTATCTTCTCCAAAACAACACCATCCAGGTTAGCCAACCTATCATTATCCGTTCAAAAACCAATCACCTGGTCCACCCCGTCTTGTCAAGATTAGAAAATTATTCACTCAAATTCCTTTAGGATATTTGACACATCTCAAAATTTAAAATAACATCCGGCAAAGCCACCTTGAATCTTCCATGCTAACATCATCAAACAGTAATGTCAACACCAAGCTACTCAATTTTCCCCTCATGAGTCCATCAAAGAAACATGAACATCTAGATCTATCAATACAAATCCTTTCATCGTGCTCTTCACACTTTACGGAACCATCATAAATTATAAAACATCTTCCAATACTGAATTCATCAACCATGAGAAGACTCTCTCTCTCTCTCCAACTCTAGTCAACTATTTACTACCAAGAACAAAGGGACAAGAATACATGAACCTGGGCCTGAAGCCTCCCACGATAATGGCCTGCCCACAAGCATGCCAACATAATAAAGATAAAAGAGATCCACAATAAGATAGCGGAAGCGTAAATACAATGCATGACCCAACCCATCCTACTGTGCACTAGTGTGTCAAATTTTAACGTTATTTGGTAAGTTTATTTTCATACCACGGACCTAAAACCTGGCTTTGATACCAACTGTAACACCCCAAGCCAACCAAGCACTTGAGATGTTACCACATACGTTACACATACAAACTAACTAAGACTTTTTAGGAAAAATTCGCCAGAGTCTCCTTTGTTTTTGGGACATCCATGACAAACAATAATATTTGCGCAAGAGTATAAGGATAAAACTCAATAAAATATAGACGCACATTCATCTACCATATACGTCTCCAATACCACAACTATAAAAAACCACCATCCGAACACAATATGGGTAAAAAATGTCAAGAAGGAAAAAACCAACAACGTCTAAGTGATAAACTTCCGTAAACTTCGAAACAATTTATGACAAGAATGTCTCCTAGCATCCAATAACAAAGTTCCAAAATAATGGTGAGGATTGTGTGAAACGTGAGGTGATAATGGTGAAGGTGCTAGTCCCATAACTCCCCATGCATGATGCCAACAAGGTTTACCTAAAAACATGAAAGCAACAAGGGTGAGTACAAAGACTCAATAAGTTCATAAACAAATAGTAACCTTACATAAATCAAAACACTGAGGCATCATTAAACATCATTCATCTGTTAGAACATAATATGATGTCCAACATGCCTATATGCTCATCACATCTCATTGTGAATACCGGTATCGCTCGAGTGGACACCCGTCGGCATCCACTCGCTCCATCTCGTGGAGGGTGCCTCCAAAGTGGGTCGCAACCCATCAATGGAAGTCGCATTGTGCCCACCATCGTAGGTCACACTATCATCATTATCATCATGGTATGCAAAAGTAGAATATGCACATGCCATTATCATTATCTTTGCCATTGTCATCATCGACATATCATAAGCATTAAATAAAATTGAGTGGAGAGATATATGCAAAATGCACTATCCATCATGAACTTGCCTCAACCGCGGGGCACAAACTGTGAATTGTATAACTGCGAATCGGAAGGACCAACACCTGTTACATAGGATAGGCCACACTCAATAAATTGCATCACTTCAAAAACATGCAAGCTAATCATATCATCGCTCCTACGCACAGATAACCCACAAAAGCACTCTCGTGTCCATTACACACTATTCATGAAACTGCCATGAAGGCTATTTTAAAAAAAATGGCAGCAAGTCGAGAAAATCACTATTAGTGGC
The DNA here is from genome assembly GCA_910589775.1 of Avena eriantha. Lineage (NCBI taxonomy): Eukaryota > Viridiplantae > Streptophyta > Magnoliopsida > Poales > Poaceae > Avena > Avena eriantha. The sequence continues at coordinate 259,666,133 of OU342740.1, forward strand.
TACCTGACCTTGTTTTTTCCTTTTATTGTTCAGATATCCAACCAAAGAGGTGCCCTTAGTTACTGTCATTACAGTAAAAACATACAGTACCCAACATCTAAAGGCCCAAGTATTTATATTGCCAATAAAAACTTCTCTAAACAAGACCTCATAAGACTGATATGCATCAACACTTGTAGCTACACAAAGGAACAAAATAAAAGACCGAAACATGCACATGTCTCACGGACTACTCCAGGCAATTAAGTGGAAAGAATTCAGCTAATTCCTCGTTCTCCTTTAATCCCATCAATCGTATGCAAGAAAACTCTAGAGGAAAACACTACAGCAAACAGTCCCAATAGTCAAACGGTGAAATCCACTAGGCAAAAGAAAAAACTAAAAGTCTCACGTACTTAGTTGCAGAGTATAAAGTTTGACCAGGTACAGAAAAATTCAAATATAGATTAGTTGGTCAGATGAATTCCTGAAATTGGACACTACCGATCCTCAATTATCACACAAGGAAAGAGCAACCAAGACACTAATCGAAACTGCAGATGATTAGACGCCAAACCGCCTTCTCCTCTCACGATGGTGTACGGGAACCTAGAAAATACAAACAATACCAAACCATTCCTGAAGCTAACCCTCCGGACAACACCAAAGAATAGGCCTGCTACAGCGTCGATGAATGAGCTTAAAAACAAGGGAAAAGACTCATGCACTGCTGCAACAATGGCGACGCGGTGACAACTTGATCCGGCAACCGACGGACCTGAGACCTCGCGGCAGTCGACGCAGCCAAGCAATCCCATGGAGGCCGCGGCCGCAACCTGAGATCCTGCAGCAGCAACGTCTCAGTTCGTGAGTCGGAAACGGCGACGGCGGCAGCGAACTATCTACTAAAGAAAATCTTTAGGGCAGGGATGAGGCAATGGAGTCTAACTCGTTACGCATCTCTCGTAACGGGGCAGCGGCCGGAGAACAGTCCAACTCGAATAAAAAGATGCCTAGCCCGGCCTGTCTACTTTTCTAAGTTAGACAAAAAAAAGGAACGTGCCTGCCCTTCTATCATCAAAGATACAGAAAGATAAAACGGGTGCTACTAAAGATTTTCAAATAATTGGTCGGCAATTTAAATATTGGTACACACTTCTTTTTCTTTACTCTTTTTTCTTTCTAACTTCATGTCTTCAAATCATATTAAATAAATCTCCAAACACTTATTTATTTTTTCCTTAAATAGACACGAAAAGCTAGCATCCAAATTTGGGGTATTACATTTATGAGTCCAAAATGGAAGCATATTTACTTTTTGTTTTTTCATAAGTAGAATAGGGTTTTTGTTATTTTATTGCATTCGTGCCCACCTTTTGTCCTTGTTTCAACAGGATCCTGAATTAAAAGTCTCTTATGACCATATCAATTGGAACTATCATATTATGTTGTAATATGATATTTTTAAGTGATAAAAGCCATTTAATTGATTTATCTTCGTACCTGGGAGAATAGCAAGCGTGAAGGAAGGCTAATGCAGGCTTAATGACCTGTGGTACAGGCGGAATCCGCCCGTATCATGTGGCAGCGCAACCGCCTCATCAAATACTTTGGCCCCGCAAAGACGGATCACAGATCCGACATTCACAGAAAACTTGACCCATGAAAAACCACACCAGAAAAGGATCTGGAGGAGTAACTTGGAGAAGGGAAAATCCATGCTGCTTCACGGATCATTGGAGGACATCGCGTCATCCCCTTCATCATCAATCGCTGCATCGCCATCACCACTACTATCCCATCTTTCATTCATTAGATCTTGTTATAATTCCAGATTCAATTATGGTTTGCACTAGATTTATCCCCGTACTTTTATCCATCCACTTGATTATGATGATTTCATTGATTGCTTCCATGTGTGAGTAGTTTACCTCGTTCTTCAGGAGATGGAGAAACCCTAGCACTATTATGCATTTAAATAAAGATGATCTATACTTGTGTCCATTGACTTATTGGTCTATGACGTTTGTTAGATGTGTGTTTGATCTCTCTCTCTCTTTAGATGGTATGTGTAGTCGACCACATATAATTTTCCTTCGGGTCTAAAGAAGAGGGTGAAATCCTTTAGACGTGTTTGGAGGTGTGCCTAGAGCTATTGTGACTAGAAGCACCAGCTAGCATCCTGCACAGTCAAACGAGGATTAAAGAGAGATTCCCTAAGCTAATTATGATATCCACAAGGAGACCCTTAATTGTGGCGGTCTATATGGGTGACTGTTGTTAGACATCACGATGGTTATTTAGAGATGACCTCATTCTTGGCTCAACAAAGTGACCGCCTATGAGCCTTGTAGTGAAAATCTTTTTATGGAGATCTCTCCATATATATCATGACATAAGAAATATGTTATCCTAATTATGATTAATTACAACATGGTAGTGGTATATCCTACATCCCCGAGAATGCTTTAGCCTTATTGAGTTCAACCTCCATTCCAAATGCTTTTGTTACTTGATTCTCTTTTACCTATTTTAATTACTTCTCTGCATTCAACAAGAAACCTTTCAAATACCGTTTACTTAAAATCAAAGGCAGCTTACAAGTATCCTTTGGTAGACAGTGACGAGGGGCATAAAGGCCTTAACAAAATAGCTCTCTATGGGTTTGATACTCTTATTTTAAAACTACCTGCAATCGATCTGTGAACTTGTAGTCATCATTGGGACACCACAGAATTGTAAAAACCATAAGCTTGGGGATGTCCAGGCAACCCCACTTGACCCATTACACTCATAGTTTGTACACCTCTAAATTTTGTTTTTTGAGGAACATAAGATTTTCCAATAAACTTGGAGCGTATGTATCTTTACTTTTATGTTAAGTTTGCATTTTATTCATGTTTTGCTAAGACCATTATCAATAAATTTCCTGTAGAAATAAAAATAAAATTGATGCATGCTAAAAATAAGGGGAAAGTGAAGAATATTTACATTACAAGTTATGGATGTTGTCACACTTTGTTAAATGGTTCATTTATTTGAATGAGTGATAGTTTGCAAGTGTCTTATTTAGTGTTATCTCTTATTTACGACATAGATGTTTAACTTTAACTTGATCATGTCTATTAATAAATGATCAGTACTATGTAATCTTTTACATGCTTGTAGATGGTCAACTATCCCCTCTTGCTAGCCTTTCTAATAAAAACAAGCAAAGACTTATGCATACATAATCCCTTAAAACCAAGTTATTTTCTAGAAGTATCCACCATACCTACCTATGCAGAAAATTTATATTCTAATTATATTTATCATGAGGTATTTAGATTTTGAATGTTTAATGTTTTTTCCTATGCTTGCATGGTTTCATGGTTAAGGATATAGTGATCTTCCATGCTAAACAAGTTTCCCAATCACGCTAAACATGACAAGCATGCATAATCTTCTTTATCTTAAATTTGCAAGAGAGTAGGCAATAAGTAATGGTTAAAGGGATGCCCAGTCCCAAATAATGTACAAATATGGTAAACTCCTCCTCTAGACACATTCATGCCTAAAAAGTGGAGGGTGGCTGAATATGGGGGCCTCTCTTAAAACTCTAAACGAAGTTATTATGGAAGATCATGGTGTTGTTGGCTATCAGACAATGTTTAATATGCATGCCCTTAAGTGTCGAGGTTTGGAATATAAATAAGTAAATGTTTAATCAATTCTTACTTTATACTTCTTGCTGAGTCAAAAAAAATTATCTATTCTAAGACCAAAGTAGGACAATATAAAATACACAATGCACTTTCACTTGCACTTTGCATGCTTAATGGTCCATAGTACTTAGTGCACTTGTTTTTTTATACAAGATTGACTTATTAGAAATCATATATGAGGTATGAGAAATTGCTTTATAAGGTAAATGCTTTGTGTCATTCTTTAAAGGATAAACTATCTAATTTGTGTAGCAATGATCATGACTTATGATGTTCAACATAAACTCCAAAGTCCATGTTAGTTTTATCACCTTTATGATCGAGGACGAGCATATGTTAAGCTTGGAGATGTTGATGCATGTAAAATGCATACATGAACATTGTAGATTATTATCACATATCCTATCATATTTGCATCATATTAGTAGTTATTACCAATGTTCTTAATAATTTCAAGGATTTTCTAAACAATCTCCTAATTTTGATTCTAACTCTATCTAGCAAAAAAACATTTTGTTAGTATTTTTGAGTTTCAAGTGCTTCAGGACTCTAAAAAGGGCAAGGTCGGAGAGCATGCTTAGGAATTTTTGAGATGAACAAAATGAGCTAAAGAGGGCCATCAGGAGGTTAATGAGCTGAGAAAGAGGACCCATGATGCGTTCATCCTTGTAGGTCGTGCCACCATATCTATTTCCCACCTTAGCCGTCGAATTCGCCTCAATCTTTTGCTCACAAACATGTTTTGACCTAAACATGTGTACATATACCCCTGAAACCGTATTCAATAGATACATAGGCGGAGATTAAAAACACATAAACAATGACTCTGTAGTCCACCAACGGCGGACATCGGAGGTGGGAACCGCTGCGGGAATCACCTCCAGTTGGATCCACCCACTCTGGTGTGGTCATCATCAACATCCTCTTCATCTTCCTACTGTAATCTCTTGGAAAAAATGTTGTGTGATGCAATTTATTGTTTTTCCATGATCTATTGTGTCACTATGTCTATGTTTAAGTAGTGTTCTATTTATGGCAATTGTGAAATAGTTCGTTGTGGGTTGCATACAAGTATGTTATCTTCTATGATGGTATTATGTACAGATGTATGAATGCACACATATGTTGGGGAATGCATAGGGTTATCCCCATTGAATGTTGCTAGGAGGAGGGATGGCTGGAGGCACTTGACGGAAACTATGTCCCAAGTCTTAAATATGCATGCTATATTAATTCATGGTTAATTAACATGGAGATAAATTATGAAGACCTTCAAACTTACAGCGGTGGTTGTACTTTATGTATTAATAACTCCCTTGATTGCACGAAAATGGCCTTGGGATCAATCACTAAGTGTGTAATTGCACTACACGGATGCACATATTTATGGATTCTCTCTAGAAGAAACAATATATTATATTTATAAAAGTTAGATATGATGGTTAGTTGTAGACACTTTTCCTTAAATAACTCATTGTGCACTACTATCTAGGGTTTAGGGTTTTAATCATCGAGTTCTTTATGCTTAATGGTACTTAGTACTTTATGCATCTAGCTGGTATAAACCATGAGGTGCTTCACTAATTATGACAACCTAAACGAATAAAATAACAATTTGCTAGAACACTTGCTCCATTGAGTTACTTGCTTTTACCTTTGCCTATTTTTACTTTACCTGCACTAGTTTTACTTTCAGCACTTTACAGTTTTCTAGTTAGACGTAAAAAGTATCTTACACCTTCTAGTTCATTGCATTGAATGAAAGGACATATAAGTGGGTTATAGAGATTTAGAGAATAAATAGTTTATCTTCAGCTCCTCGTGGGTTTGACACTCAAATACTGATCGAATTGTGCTAGAGTGATTTCTTACCCTTGGGGATCATCACCGTCACATGGTTGAAACGAGTAGACTATATACTTGTGGTGCGGAGGCTTCATGGATACATTCTATATTCTACTACACTGTGTCTCATTGTGTCTTATTCTTGGTTAATGAAGAAACCACTAACACTTGTGCATGTCGGAGGATCCATCTACCAAGCAATTGATTTTCCTAATTATGGACACCCTTGATCATTCTTACTTTGTGGAGATGGCGACTACACTATGTGGGATTTGGTTTGCATGTAGAAAAATTACACACGAGGGAGAACATTAGAGTCCTATGTCTACATACATTTCTGTTAGAACTTCCTTGATGATCTTGGTCAAATTCCATCCCAAGAGACCAAGAAGAGGAAGGAAGCCTCTATGTCGGGGGCATCACAGTTGCTTGCTCAACCTCGGGATATGCCAAGAAGAATACATATGTTGCGATCAAGAGGAACAGAGAAGGAGGTGTTGTGGTAGTAGTTTGCCACATCGATCAAAGCATGTTCATGGGTGCTTCTACCCTAACTCTATAGAGATCTTATACTACAGCAACACTAGAGGGAATGGCATGTCACTGAGGTACTTGCCTTGGCACATGACTTAAACCACACACATTTGTGTGGCGTTTTACTTTCGGGAAGTGGTCAACAACCTAAAACAACCATATTTTGAAGAGTATGGTGTTATCATAAGGGAGATCAAGGAAACTTCATGCTTATTCATGTCAACGACCTTCATGCATGAATCAAGATATTCGAATAGATAAGCTTGTTGATTTGCTCGTAGTTCTGCTAGTATAGAAGTAAGACATCAACTTTGGCTGCTTTAGCTTACACGTGATTTATCTATTCCCATGAACTTGTTTAATCAATAAAGAGCAGTCGAACCCTAAAAAATCAACTCAAATCGACTACAAGAATATATTAAATTGGATTATCCTCTCAATGCATAAAATATTTTTATTTAATATTCTTTTGAAACGTTTTGCTTGTCATTTTATTTTTGAATGTTTTGTTTATTTTAATTTTCATTTTTATATACTTGCTTTTCTATTTTATCCTTATTTTCTCTATTATTCTTCCCCCTTTCCCCATTTTATTTCTCCTCTTTCTCAAATTTCCTATGGTTTTTATTTGTTTTTATGTATTGATGTTTGCCCCTAGAAAGGTACTTTCATTTTTTTTGTCAGGTTTATCCTATTTTTCTACTATTTATTTTATAATTATTCTAATTCTTCATGAGTCAAGTTTTTAAAGGTTCGATTGACTCGTATGGTGTCATGATTTATGCATGTGAGAGTTTCAAGTTGGTTGCCACTAAGATTTATCATTTGCAAGTGGGTTGAAAACAAGTTTTTTCCTAGTTGCAAGTAGGTTTCAATTGAGAAAAAAAGGTTCAGAACCATTGAATTTGCATCGTGTTTCGTCCTAGTGTGAGAGTTGCAAGTGGTACACAACTCGGATTTTCCAATTGCAAAGTCGGTTGCAACAAATTATTTTTTAGTTGCAAGTAGTTTACAATTGGGGAAAGATGGTCTTGACCGTTGAATTTGCGTCGTGATTCATTCTAGCTAGGAGTTGCTAGTGGGCTGTAATTCAGATTTTCCAGTTCAAGTGAATCACTGTTGCAATTGTGTTTTTTCAGTTGCAAGCGGGTCATAACTGAGTTTTTCCTATACAAGTGGTTTAAAACCGAGAAGAATGTATCCAACCGGTTGGATTTACATTGTTAGTCCTGATGGCTATGAGTTACATGTGGGTTGCTATTGGGTTCGCAGCATAAAAAACAAAAAATTCCTACGATTTGAAAACTAAGAACCAAGATATATCTACCTAGATACAATCAACGAGTTGATATACATCCATAGAGAACTTACCCTCGAAGATAGAAAAGCGTTGCGAGATTACTCTCGTGGATGATGTAGTCGTACACTTGCCGATCACAAGATCGTGGGGATGTCCAGCTCCAGAAAGCAGCGGCACATCCGTGATCGCACACACATTCGGTACTCCAACAACCCTCGATTCCTCGCTATAACAAAGAAACGGAAGCAACAAATTCTTCTAAAGAAACCACCGGGAACATCTAGTTCGCAAATCTGAATCCATGGGGAATATTCTAGAGGAGGAGAGAGATCCTTCACGAGAAGGCGTGAGAGTGTAGGAGGAGGAAATCACCTTTTATAGGGGAAGGAGGCAGCCCCCTCCCACTGCCGGCGGCTAAAGGAGGTGCCCCCCTCTCCCTCATTCATGTGGGTGGAATCTCCACTCACATGTCCAGTCACATGCATTATATTTCACCAAATTAATGTATCTCTCATTTAATAAACTATTTTATTTATTTTAATCACAATTTTGTTAATTACTTTAATTAATAAACATTTGCATAAACCCCCTTGCAATACTTTGATATTACATCTAAAACCATTTTCAGCAATTTGACCCGAAACAATTCCGGTGTCTATCGAAATAATTCCGACGCTTTCAAATCTTTTGTCTGGTATTATATTGGATCCATTTGGTGTCGGTATACCTTAAGTGTGTCACACTATGGTTTGCGAATAATGTAGACATGATCGAGACCCCTCTTCGATCAATAATCAGCTGCGGGACCTAGAGATCCGTACTGACTCCCACACATTCAATAATGACTCTAGTGATCGTGAGAACCTTTAAAGTTCTAACTAAATCCCTTTGTCTCGTGATATATTATATGTCCAAGATTCGATCATCGGTATCCCAATACCTAGTTTGATCTTGTTACCTACAAGTACTCTTTTCTCGTTCCCGCGATATAACATTCTTAGTGATCCTATCACTTGCTTGCAAGCTATGTCAATGTGATATCACCAAGAGGGCCCTGAGTATATCTCTCTGTCATGAGGATGGACAAATCTCACTCTTGATCCATGAGCCTCTACATAACACTTTCAGAGTATCTGAACCAACCTTTATTGTCACCCTATATGGTGTGACATTTGATGTCATCAAGTTACTCTTTTGGTGTTAGTGATTGGCATGATATCATGGTCTAAGGACTAAAGTTACTTCGTATGCAGCAATGTAAACATAATGACTTTGATCGTATTACTGTACTTTGGATGAATTTTTATCACATAATTCCACCAATATTGTGACCTTGTTATTAACAACATCCAATATCCATGATCATGAAATCTTGATCATCTTGTTAATCAACGAGCTAGTTTATATGAGAGAAATAACTAAGAACTCTATATATTCATTTATTAAGCACACATGTATTAACTTTTCCAATTAACATAATTATAGCATGCAAAATACACATCTATCATATACTTGGAATAAGATAATAATAACTTTTATTATTGTCTCTCAGGCATATTCCCTTCAGTCTCCCACTTGGACTACAGACAATAATCTAGTTTACGTAGTGATAAATATAACACCCATTGAGTTCTCGTGTTGTTCATGTTTTGCTCTACGGAGAGTTTTAGTCAACGGATCTGCTACATTCAGATCTGTATGTACTTTACAAATCTTTATATATCCATCCTTGACATGCTCGCGGATAGAGTGAAATCGGTGCTTGATATACTTGAAATTCTTGTGAGACTTCGGTTCTTTGATATTGGCTATGGCCCCATTGTTGTCACAATAGATTACCATTGGGTCCAACGAGCTCGGAACCACACCTAGTTCATTTATGAACACCTTCATCTAAACCGCTTCATGCATCGCTTCTCAAGAAGCAGCATATTACGCCTCCATTGTTGATCCCGCCACCACGGGTTGTTTGGGACTCCTCCAACTAACTGTTGCTCCATTCATAAGAAACACTTACCCGGATTATAACTTAGAGTCATTAGTATTGGTTGGATCATTCCAACAATGCTATATACCAAAAATGTTGTTCTTGTTCCCCAAAAAAAGAATTGAGAGACTTTTCAAAATAATAGATAATGCATGTCTGCATTCTTGTCTTATATGGCATAAATGATATTTGTGGAAAGAATATTCTTATTTGGTCATTTTCTAAATAGCTCAAAAAAAGACGCTAGTGCTCCCTATGGGTGATGTGGAGTGCAAAGCAAATTTAATAATCCATATTAAACGGTATTATATTTTTTTCAAACCTTTGTTAACCTCATTAATGGACTTGATGCGACTCAACAGCTAAGAACGGACTGGTTGTATTTTTTATAAGACATTAGTCAATCAAGAAGGCATGATTTTGGATTACTAGCCCTCAAGCAAGAGGATCTGTCGACTAATATACCGACGTGATTTCTAATTCTTTTAGATCATTCGATATAATACAAAATTTGTTTAGATACGAGAGAGAATCCAAAGTTGAATCTTTCTAATTCATTCTCACCCTCATAGAAACAACTCGTCTATTGCTGATCTAGTCCATGCATGGATCCATCCATATCTAATTGGAGGAATAATATTTAGCGGTCATTATTAGGTAAGTCACAATATATTGTCTCATATATCATGTTCTCCTACAAGGGAGTATAATTTTAGAGATAACTCTCCCTGTGAGTTGTGTTTGACATGGACGTAACATTGATACAATAGCCTAAAATATTGAGTGAAAACACTTTTTTTAGTGAAAATTTGCAAACTTTTTTTGGCCATCAAATCAACAATAGGTGGCATAGATCAAACGTGGAATTATTAGCCACCTAGTGAACACTCTTTTACAAATAAACCCCTCCACTTGAAAATGATTCTGCTCAAAGGGAGAAGAATACAATTTGTCTTTGATCTATACACATGGAGAATCCTCCTACATCGATGGTCATGAGCGCTTTCCCTCCGCCAGACCGATCTTTAAGTTCTCAGCTCTCCCGCCCTTTGCTAGCCCGGTCATGAGCTATTTCCCTCCACTTCTTGTGTCTCGCCCTTCGGAGTACATGCCAATTCTGCCAAACAACGTTGCCTATCCTTTGTCCCCTAACATGCACTCGTCTCCTCGTAGCACTACACATGTAAGTAATGTGTTTATTTTGATGATTGTTTTGTTCCTTCATTCATGCAAACTGATCACGCCAACCCTTTTATACTTGTAGCTTGGCTTTGTGAATTGGCTTTGCAAACCCATGACTACAAGGAGAAGGAACGCCATGAGACATAAATATATCTTCCCTTGTCAATTTGGATAGGTTCAACACACAAAAAAGAGCTAGGGATGACCTAGCCTATGCTAGTATCATTATCACCACGATTTTGTTCAAATTTATCTTACAGTTACTAACTTGCATGACTAATGTGTGTTATAGTTTTTAGGGGTCACCATGAACACCTAATGTGATGAAAACTTAAAGCCAATTGCATGTTTGACATTTGGTGGTATAAGCACTCAAGGTGTTTAACAAGGCTTATGCGATAATTTAGGATTTTTGTTTTGAATTGGAGAGACGAAGACTGTTGATAATGTGATAGTGTAGCATTCTTTGTGGAAAATAAGGTTTCCAAACAAAATAAGAGGAACCCGAGACAAATTTAAATGGAGAGAAGAAAAACACATGACAGAAAGATGACTAGGAATGGTTTTTAGACCATGATAGCTATGAAGCATATGAAGGATGGAAAAAATACTCGGCATTAGACAGCAGCATTAAAGTATATCCTACGAGTTAGTGAGAATGCCAAGGGCACTATATTTACGTGTCATACAATTAGAATTTACACATATAGGGTCTTTTAGTTGGTAAGGGCGGATTATAGTTTGTAGTCTGCAGAGTTATCATCATGACATGATAATTACATTTCAAGGATTCAAATGCTCAAAGTTCATTGACAATCTCATGAAGAGAAGGAAATCACCCTAGGGTTCTTCTTTGAGTATGTTCTTGGTGATAAAAATTGGTTGATACTTTTGTTTGAAGTTGATTTTTTTGTAGGACAAATTGAGCATTGTTTGGAGAAATGGTGTCTTTCGACTCTACATATAGCACCAACAAGTATACCATGATTTGTTTCTTCATTCACATGAATAAACCACCACATGGGATCTATTTTTATGGTGCCACATTCGTTGTTAATGAGAACATGGAGTCATGCAAATGGTTTGAGACATTCTTGAAAGCAATGGACGATGAAACATTGAGGTTTATAATAGTTGATGAAGAAGGCACCATTAAGATTCCAGTTGAAGAAGTTATGCCTAAGATCATCCTTAGGATATGCACGTGGCACGTAATGAGAAAACTTCCATAAAAGGTTGGTCCTCCGCTTATAGCGCAGTTAGCTCATATGTATGGGGCTACGAAAAACCCAACTGAATTTGAGCCAAAGTCATCGTCCATGATTTTTGAATTTCGTCATGAGGATAAAACGTCGCAAGAATTTTAAACACCAACACATAAAAAAGTGTACACAACAAATCCCTATTAGTCACACCGAATCATCAAAAAAACAACCATCGCCTGCATGCATCATGGACGCAAATGCTTGCAGTATCATAGAAAAAAGATGCAAAACCATGAAGGCGACATTTGCACCAGACGCCCAAATTCATCAAACCTATACTCCATGTGTTTGCAACAAACAAAAAATATGGTTCAAGCACGTGGAAATATCGTATGCAACATTAAAAAATCATAATCACTAACTTGTATTTTAAAGTACCGACCTCATGAGATCGATCTTGTTGGATCTGTGTTGATTCATATCGTGAAATCCTAGGCCCATTCATCTTGGTGCCCCATATGCTCGGTTTCCAAGATGACCTTGATTTCGAAATTAACTCATCTATGGATATTAACTTTCCAGCGGGTGGAGGACGAACTGCGCAGTAGGAGAAGAAAGCAGTATCAAATCTCTAGCTCCACAAAGTGGAATTATTTACCATAAAAGGTACTTTTTAATTAGTCCTTCCATATCTTCAAATGAGATCTAGCTTAATCATGAATTAAAATTGGTCTATGTATTTTTTTGTTCATATCATGTTAATACTATTTTATTTTGGTTATTTCACCTGATTTATCCGCAAACAAATAGTCAATGTTTTGGAAACTTCATCTACTTGGTTTAGAAGCAAACTTATTCAAATCGTCTTCTTTCTACTATACACCAGTTCCCACTACCAATTGCAGTACGCCCTCTTGTGCCGAATTAATTCTCGGAGATTTTTCTAGATACACATATATCTAGCCGCGTTTTAGTGCATAGTTTAGAAAAATCTACTCCCTCTGGTCCAAATTAATATTCACAGATTTGTGCATAGATACATATGAATTTAGAAATATCTGCTCCCTCTGATTGAAATTAATGTTCTTAGATTTATCTAGATTTAGATGTATTTAGCCATATTTAAGTACTAGATACATGCGAATCTAATTAAATCAATCTGAGAACATTCTAATCCACCCTTTCTCTTGATCCGGAAAGAAATAAAATATGTACACGTCTCAACCTAATCTGAAAATCTCCTTGTCCTGCTCAGCCCTCACCTACCCCTCCTACTATATATACACCCGCACCCTCCACCTTTGTCCTCAGCTCTACTCCAAGAGCGTTATAACACATCGACCTAAAACCCACACGATCGACAACCCCAAGAAAAAAAGAAAAAAGGTTACAGTTTCTAGTTTGAGTATCAACCAATCAATGGTGGGTTTGGCTACGATCGCCATGGAGTGGCTCCAAGATCCACTGAGCTGGCTGTTCTTGGCCTCGGTGGCCTTCGTGGTTGTGCAGCGGCGGTGGCGGGGCAAGTTGGCGCCGCTTCCCCCGGGCCCGAAACCGCTGCCGATCGTGGGCAACATGTCGATGATGGACCAGCTGACCCACCGAGGCCTGGCGGCGCTGGCGAAGCAGTACGGCGGCCTTCTCCACCTCCGGCTCGGCAAGCTCCACGCCTTTGCGGTGTCTACGCCGGAGTATGCCCGGGAGGTACTACAGGTGCAGGACGGCGCTTTCTCGAACCGTCCCGCGACCATCGCCATCGCTTACCTCACCTACGACCGAGCCGACATGGCGTTCGCGCACTACGGGCCCTTCTGGCGGCAGATGCGCAAGCTGTGCGTGATGAAGCTCTTCAGCCGGCGCCGGCCGGAGACATGGCTCGCCGTGCGCGACGAGTCCGCGGCGCTCGTCCACGCCGTGTCCCGGCGGAGCGGCGAGGCTGTGAACCTCGGCGAGCTCATCTTCAACCTCACCAAGAATGTCATCTTCCGTGCCGCGTTCGGCGCCGGCGCGACCAGCGGCGGCGGCGACGGGGGGAAGCAGGATGAGTTCATCGCCATCCTCCAGGAGTTCTCCAAGCTGTTCGGCGCCTTCAACATCGGGGACTTCATCCCGTGGCTGAGCTGGGCGGACCCGCAGGGCATCAACGTGCGGCTCCGCACGGCGCGCGCCGCCCTGGACGAGTTCATCGACAAGATCATCGACGAGCACATGGAGAGGGGCAAGAGCCCCGACGACGCCGACGCCGACATGGTGGACGACATGCTCGCGTTCCTCCCGGAGGTGAAGGCGAAGAAGGGCGCCGGCGGCGACGGCGGGGACGACCTGCAGAACACGCTCAGCCTCACCCGCGACAACATCAAGGCCATCATCATGGTACGTTTTCCACCATACATTAATTCGGGCAGAGGCGTGAATTAACTAGCGCGATCTTGTGGGTGGCAAGATTTTTACCGTGTCTATAAACGTGCATGCACTTGCACGGTAACTCCTGGATCAGATTTAGTAGTGGACTAGAGAAAAGGTAGGCGATCATTTTTTTTAACCTCCGAATCGTAAAATCTACTGTGATTAATCTGATCATTTATCGCCCGAATAGTGCCAGGTTTGCTTGGCTGTTTGTGGGTGCACTGATATATATCCGACAAAATATACTACGGAGTATACAGTAGTACGTATTAAATATGGAGTTTACGGAATTGAAGTGAGCATAAATGTGGGATCCTAGATTCCTAGGTAGTAGTAGCCCTAGACAGAAATACAGGTAAACTAGTACTTTGACTCACGTGTACTACTATACTAGTAGTGCCATTTGTCTCCTCCAGGGATCGGATAGCAATGATACTTCTACACGATACTACTGTGTACCAAAGGTTATACTAGTACTATTATACTAGTACCATGTGGCCAGCCTAAATCTTTCCAAGCTATCACACGAGGAACGAAGCCAAAAAATGAACCACGTCCAAATAAAGTAAGAGCATATTTTGCCTTGTTTAATAATGCGGGTGCGCAAGACTTCTACTCCTGTCCTAAACCGGCGTCTCTTTTCGGCGCCACTTGGTCTTCGTTCGCTCGCTAGCTACCGTTCAAAGAAGGTTGCGGCCCTTTTCTTTGCATGCATGGTGGTGGCAAATTGTGGTACAAGTACAACCACCCTCCTCCTAACAAAGTCACATAGTACAATACTCTAGCATCTTCCAGGCACCTATATATATATATATATATATATATATATATATATATATATATATATATATATATATATATATATATATATATATATAGCTAGATTATATATATAGCTAGTAATATCAATTATTCGGGTCCTCCGCGCCCGAATAATTTTATGCTCTAATACCAATAATATACGGGATATAAAAATACTAAAATAATACACGGAGAATACAAAAATTTAAATGCTATAAAATATACGATTACAAATTTTTAGTTTTATAAATTTATTTGCGTTAATATTGATACTTATATGTATATATATATATATATAGCTTATTAAAATCCTACTAGGATTATATTTGCATTGACCATTTATCCTGCTCCATATGCAAAAGTATTCCAGAGAATCTTCAGTATTGTCGGGATCATTTAGATAATCTAGCTAGATTATTAAAATCCTAGGACTATATTTGTGTGACCGTATATCCTGTTCCACATAAAAAAATTAGTTAAAGCACACACATAGAATCCTCAGTATGTTAGGATCATTTGAATATATGCAAAACAAGGAGGCTTTTGGCCTTATTTCGTTTGACTCGTAGAGCTGAAAAGTGAATCACGAAAACTTGCAATATCTAGGCCAACTAAGTGAAAATATTGCTTTTGATAACACACGCATCATACATTTTTCCCACCTTATATGGCACACACAGATAAGCTTTGGCCACCTTGGTGCGTGTCACCCTCCAAAGTGAGAAGCAGCTCTCAATTTCTGACCACAAACCGGCCCATCCCCTGCCTTTGCACCAACCACATCGTTTTCTTAACTTTTACGGTAGAATAATAATTATTGCAACATCGGCCCTTTGAGTGCACGTCAAAAAGGAAAAAACGACCACGACCTCGTTACTTCAGAACCGGTAAACATTTGCAATTTTAAGCGCTTACGCTGTCGTCTTGCGCTTGTTTACAAGCATACGCGTCAATGTACGACATCATGTGTGTAATCTAATCTGTAGTTCTAAACTGTACTCCTATGTCATGTGACAAACACGATCTACTCCTACTCCGTCCGTTTTAAAATATAAGATGTTTTAGTTTAAAAAGAGTGTATCTAGACCACCTTTACTATCTAGGTTCAGTCCAAACCTAAATAAACCTAGATATAAAAGAGGTCTAGATATATTTTATTTACAAAGCTAAATGATGTTATATTTTGAAAACGGAGGGAGTACTTTTTGGGGGTATGATAATAAACAAACATTGTGACTCGTGGCTGCCTGCAGGACGTGATGTTTGGCGGGACGGAGACAGTGGCGTCAGCGATCGAGTGGGCGATGGCGGAGATGATGCACAGCCCGGACGACCTCCGTCGGCTGCAGCAGGAGCTCGCCGACGTCGTGGGTCTCGACCGGAACGTGGACGAGTCGGACCTCGACAAGCTCCCCTTCCTCAAGTGCGTCATCAAGGAGACGCTCCGGCTGCATCCGCCCATCCCGCTGCTCCTCCACGAGACCGCCGAGGACTGCGTCGTCGGCGGCTACTCCGTGCCCCGGGGTTCCCGCGTCATGATCAACGTCTTCGCCATCGGCCGCGACCGCAAGGCCTGGAAGGACGCCGACACGTTCCGGCCGTCGCGGTTCGTGCAGGGGGAAGGGGAGGCCGCCGGGCTCGACTTCAAGGGGGGATGTTTCGAGTTCTTGCCATTCGGGTCCGGCCGCCGCTCGTGCCCTGGCATGTCGCTCGGCCTCTACGCGCTGGAGCTCGCCGTGGCGCAGCTCGCGCACGGGTTCAGCTGGGCGCTGCCCGACGGGATGAAGCCGTCTGAGCTCGACATGGGCGACATCTTCGGCCTCACCGCTCCGCGCGCCACCAGGCTCTACGCCGTGCCCACGCCCCGCCTCACCTCCACACAGCTGGGCACCGACGACGCCACGCGCCAGGCGTGAAGTCGTACGTACGCGTGCGCGGCCATATCCTGTCTTACGCATGCCATCGATGGTACGTACAAGATTGAAGATCAAGGTGCTTGATATATACCGAGTGGTTGTGGCGGCAGCACCATTGGGGGAGCTTGGTGGTTTTCTCTTGCTTTTTTGGTTATTTTTTTCTGCTTTGAACTCAATTAAGTCTGATTACTACAGAACACAATAATTCCCATGCTCGCTGGATGCATGCTTAGGTTACAGTTAAGCATGACGTGTTCTACCAGCAAGAACACAAACTGTAAAAAAAAAAAGGTATAATTTGAGATCTGCTGGGCGGACATTGTGTAAAATATTTTCCTTCATTTGGGATGCAGACCCTGCGGCATCTGGCTCACGCTGCTTTGCTCCGCGACGGGAAAATGTAGACAACAATGGTCACTGGATATGCTTTGGGGTTAATCAAATTTGCAGTTAATATAGTTAATATAATATACGTACATACACTGCTTATTAGTGTACTAATCATACAGAAGGAATGTCAGACGGCACACAACGCCGTAGAGCAGCAAGTTTGCTGTAAACCAGAGGTGGCAGCTCCTCCATAGAGGGTGTCCCAAATCTCCATCCATCCACGTCTAAGGCAAGAACGGCGGAAGCTAAAACTATCGGTCTTAAAGAGACCCGCTAAGCGCCACCAATCGAAGTCCTCAACAATCCTTGTTATATCATCGTAGCCGTTAAAAACCACGACGTTCTAGTGCCTCTAGATACACCAGAAGACCAGATGAAGAAGAACAAGGCGCCGATGACGTCGACGGAGCAGGATGGAGGTTCTCAGTAGCCGAGCTTCGACGACTTCCTGTCCGCGGAGGGACTCCTCCCAGTCCAAGGTCAAAGTGGAGGAGTGGCGATACGTGCTGCTCGTCGTCAACGACGCCGGGATCCAGAAGGACCTTTTTGTATTTTATCTTTGTTCTGGATCGTTTTGTAAAACCTCTGTTTTAATATCATCTGCCTTTCATCGCAAAAAAAGACCAGATGAGCGCCGCCCACATGTCCCGACGGTTAGCCGTGCGACAAGTCCTTATAGTCCACCCGGTATCCAGGTTGGATTGCTAGTCCGGTCGGCCCCAACACTGCATGGCACATCCCCACCAGCATGTCCTCTTGGTCTGGCAAGAGTCGAATGCTCGCAAGCGCCTGCAAGCGAAGGAAGAACTCAACCAATGCCTCAGGACCAAGGTCCGGGCCGCAATCCAAAAGCCACGCTCCCAAAAGGTCGTCCTTGATTGTCCGTGCGTTCCCTTGTCTCATCGACACTTTGGCCGCAAGGGTGGGGGTAATGTTGGTCACCCTAGCCCCGTTGAGCTAACATTCCTTCCGTAACTTCACGCGCTCCCCATTGCCAATTATGAATCATGTGGCCACCTCAATGATAGTCCGTGTTAATGGGGCCACTTAGAGGTTGAACTCCATCCACGGTCTAGTGGGGTCAGCTCGTCGTAGCCACACACATCAATATCTCAGGGAAAGGTTTTGAAGACGGAGATTATGTATGCCCAAGCCGCCATAAATCCTGGGAGTGGCAGTCGTATCCCAAGCCACGAGACAGTGCTCGTTGTTGATCTCCAGGCGTCCCTTCAACATGAATTCCCTACACATCTTCAGTAGGGCCTCTAGGATTTTTGGCGAATTGTCGAGTGACATCAGAGTGTGAAGCGCGATGGCATATAGGGTGCTCCACACGAGGGTCGAGCTGTCACCCCGGTTCAACAACTTGGCGCACCACAGTTGCAGTCAGTTGACAGCGCTATCCACTGGTGGATGTAGTTGAGCTGTGGTAGGTTTGCGCAGGCCCAGGTAATTGCACGGAAGGGAGCCACAATGCAACCCAAGATCCCGAGCGCCATCTTTGTATGCTCAGGCGTGCAGCAAATTAGGTGCAGGGAACACTTGGCCAGGTTGCTGCGCAATCCTAAAGCCTCCCCGAAATCCTCCACGATGCCAGCATGGGTATGAACATCCAAAAGAGTACGGCGGAGAAACATCACCACATCATTTGCATACATGGACGTTCGATGATGGTGACCATGCAGAGCAAGGCAAGAGAGTAACCCCTCCGCAGTAGCACGCTCGATCATGAGGTGTAACACATTCATAACTAGTTTATGGTTATCTGTTATCTTTGCAAGCAGATTGTTTTGTTCTCATTGAGTTTGCATAAAAGTTTTCAGAGGATTTTTAAGCACTAAGATATTGCCGTGACTTGATCCATTGTTACTAGTATTATTATTTATTGGAGCACCTCCATGATTAGTATAAGGGTTTTTAAGTGGGAAACATAGTTTTGGATCCTCCATATAGGATTATATTGATTACAAACAATGAAGTCTACTTCTTCAACTTTAGTTTCAGTAACGGTATTAAGTTGGGTTTCTTCCTTACCCTTAATTATCTCTAGGATCCCATTTACCTTTAAAGTGAGATCTTCATTTCTCTCTTTATTAATAGAGTTTACCTTCTTGGTAGTGGCCCTTTCCACGTGCCATTGAGAATGGTTATTTTGCATATCATTATGAAAATTGTGTGGCAACTTCAACTTGCTTCTCCATGAATGTGCCTCTAGATGTAGTGTCAAGCATAGATTTAGACATAGCATTCAAGGCATTATAAAAGAAGTGGATAATTAACCACTCTTCCATCTCATGGTTGGGATAGTTTCTTATGGACTCCTTTTTCCTTTTCCATGAAAGCGCTAGTGGCTCGTGGTCTTTTTGTCTAAAACCCATAATATTAGATCGGAGTTGCATAGTTTTAGCGGGAGGGAAAAACTTAGTCATAATAAATGAAGTGTATTCCTCACATGAAGTAATAGTGCCCTTGGGAAATGCTAACAACCAATCTTTTGCCTTTCCCCTTTGTGGAAAGGAAACAAATGCAGCTTGACCGGTACCGCATCGGGGTCAACATCCTTATGCATATCTTGTCGCATATTTCAGTAAAAGTATTCAAGTGCATACATGCGTCCTCAGTAGCTGAAACTCCAAATTGGTTCTGTTGAACCAAACTCAATTTAAGCTTAATTTCATATTTTTTGCTACTACAGCGGGCTGAGTATAGGTGCACAGAAATAATCATTATTGGGAGTAACATACTCCTCAAGCTTCTTTTTAGCCATGGATAAAGGTGTTTTGGGTTTTTGGTTTAAGATAAACAACAGTAATAGCAATAATAAGATTAACTATTTTTTTGTGTTTTCAATAGATAACACAAAGTAAAACAAGAGCAAAAAATAAACTAAAATAAAAATAAAACTAACTATCAAGGTCTCAAATAACCTCACCAGGGTAACGAGAATTGTTTCCTCGGCAACAACGCAAGAAATAGGGTTGATACCTTCGATCAGGATTGCAGATTGTAGTATAGTTTATTTTTCCTACTAGATCTAGGTTTATCGAATCCTTGATAAGCCTTTGCTTGGTGTAATATTACTTTGAATAAGAACTTGTAAACTCATAGTATTTTTGCTTATCGGACCAAACATGTTTACTTTTTGTGGTTTTTGTGTCAAAATAGATGGATATAGGCCAGGGCTAAGGTTTCACCTACATCTATGCACATATGTTAGGATAAAGATAAAGTTAATAATCTCATGCAAGTATTGTGATCTATATTGATAAAGATTGTGGGCAGTACATCCATGACTAGTATGATAATTGCATCAAAGCTTACCATAGACTTTTTTCCAACCAATACACCACCGTCGTGCGGGGTTGCATAGTTATTTAAGTAAAACGGACCAAAGCATTATGATCAATGACGTTAGCATTACTCCCAAATGGATCTCAAATAACTATTGTACTCCCCTTGTTGTCACTAGGTTCCACGCATAGAAGATGATCACCACTCATCTCACCTTACTACCTAGATCGATCCTCGGGGTATTGGGTACCTGGCAAATCCTTGGATCGAGGCAAAAGACAAGAATACAAAAGGATAGATCTAATATCAAATAACAACACAATATCCCATGGTGTTAGAAATTGCACATAATCGCTACAAGGATATGCCTCAACCCCTAACCCGTGAGGACTACTCACACATGATTAGATAAATAATGATAATCATTGTATTCAAAATTCTCAAAAGAATGATAACAAATAGTCTTATAATGTCGCCAATCGCGATGATATCAAGTTTACAAGTAGATGATGTTGGAGATATGTCCTAGAGGCAAATAATAAAGATGTTTTATTGTCATATCTCAAATGTTCATAATAGTTTTATACCATTCTATAATGGTATTATGCGGAAACATTAATACATGTGTGGTATGTAAAGAAACCAAGTCCCTAGCATCCTGTAGTTGACTAACTCGTTGGGCAACTGATGATCAAGGTTTCCTGGTCATAGACATTTATGTCAAATGACAACTTGGTCACTTCATTAGATGAATGATGTGATGGACACACATACAACCCTAGTATTGCAATGATATCCAGTCACGAAATTCAACATTGTGATATCTGGTAAGGCATAGTAGCCCACTCCTTTGACCATGAGATCATATTTAATCACTACCACCTGAGGCTGCTTAGATTGGATCAACCGTCACACCGTAACATGGTGATAATAAAGGTGTACATTGGGTATTCCAGAGGGGCAGGTCGTGGAGTATGCATCAAGATCGGGATTTGCCCATTCGAGTGACAGATAGATACCCTGGGCCCACTCGATGACATTGCATCTACAAGTTTGTAGACATGTGACTAGGTCACGAGGATGTAGTATCATGACAACGAGTAAATATGTTTGTCAGTAACAAGGTTAAACTAGGTATGTTGATACCGGAGATCATATCTTGTACAAACCAGACATTGTAGAGCAAAGGGAATGAGACTCGACGTTCAAGCTTCAAGCGATCAAGTTAAATACATGGACTACATGGGGGCCATCATGGGTTTCCAGATCCCGTTGTTGGGCATTGATCGGAGAGGTGTCTCGATCATGTCTACGTTCCTGAACATGTAAGGGTGTCACACTTAAGGGTAGTGACGCTTAGGGATTGATTCGAGATCATAGAAGAAAAGGTAGAGAACACCAGAATTGTTCTGGGATGATATTGGAAGTGTTTCGGGGATATCCTATGGTGATCGGAGGGTTTCGAAAGGTGTTTTAGAGTTTCAGTTACTGAATATGTATTTAATATTAATTAGTTGAACTAATATTAAAAATATATTTTAATTGGATTTAATGGGGCAGCCCACCTAAATGGGCCTCGGGAGAAGCCCAAGAGGGGGCCGCACGCCCAAGGATTTAGTCCCATGCCGCCCCTTACGCCTTGTGGTGCCTTCCTTCCATCTATATAAAGAGGGACACCCCGCTCCCTCAAATCCAACTCATTGGCTTTTGCCTATTCTCAATCCCTCTCTCCCTCTCCCTTACGTGTGGTTCCCAATTAGGAACATGCATATGGGGAATGGGGTTTCTTCACTATACGCATGTCTTCATGCTGTTGGATCTTTGGTCTGGATCAATCTTCTTTCGCTTCTTTACCAGACCAGAGCCCGGGGGACGTCTCTACACCAAATGTGTGTATAACTTTAGAGGCACCGCCATTTATGGTGCTAGTCGCTTGGAGCTTGGAGATTGGATGTCTACTCAACCTTGAGGTTGGCTACGCCGTACAACTACATCATCCATGTTTCTCGTGAAACATTAACCGCTTTCGGTCTTCAAGAGTATGAACACTGAATCCCTCTCATTACTTTACATCTGCATAAATAGATCTTGGCTATGTCATTCGTGTTGCTAGGAATTTTTCTGTTTTCCGTTGCGGAACCCTTCAGATGACTGTGGCTATGGAGTGGAGATGGAGGAGGTAGAGGAGTTCTGGCTATGGTGGTGAATATGGTATATCCTCTCCTCAGATGCAAATGTCGTCACATATGTTCTGCATACTAGCATTCTTGTTTCTAACGGCTGGGAGCCTAATCCTATATAGCCTCCTTCATGAGAGTCGTAGGGTTTCACTTGGCGAAGTTTCCAGCACTCCGTACGAGCGGGCCGTACAGGTGGGACCTATACATATGGGTGCTAGTTAAAGCGTCTAGACGCCTCCTCCGAATCACTTTTGACTTGGGAGTATTGGAAACTAATTGCTCCAAATTTCTTCATAAAAATGTCCAATTCTGCAAGGAGAAAGATCAAGAGATATATTTACACATATATGCAATAATTAGTAATTAGTGGCAAGGCTAGAGAGATATTTTGTCAAATTCTTAACAAATATATGGTCTCAACATAGAGATACATGGTTGTATTTTACAGCCATCAGCCACATTGTGGATCAGGATGATAAGGCGTAAGCCCTTCACCCCAATCGCATATGCATGCTTGGGAAAAAGCACCACGAGCGCCTGGTTGGTGACATGCAAACCACGGAAATCTCCAGACCACATGGATGTAAAACCATCCATTAGATACACCTTGCTAATGGGCCAACATGTGGTATATGATGGCCTACAAGAGCACATGTTTGCCAGAGCACGTTTTCGTGGAAGTATTAGTTCCAGTTTTTATATCGATCCCAACAAGAAGCATAGGAAAGTGTTTACCAACGGTGTTTCTGTCACACCCAAAATGTCACTTGTCTTTAGTGAATTGACTACAAGAATTGAGAAGAAATAAGGCGAGTGTGAATAGTTGAGAATTGAGTATCGAGAAGTGTTTAAAGTAAAGAACATAAAAGTAAACAAAATATGATTGTTTGAGTTTCCTGTAGATGAGAGATTCGACGCGGAGAGATGCAGTTCATGGTGATAATGAATGTGCTAGGTGAAATAAATGGGATAAGTGATTATAATACTTTTTATATATGTGTAAGTAGGCGAGCAACCCATATACTAGTCAAGTCTCCTCTTGGTAGATCCATTTGACTTTAATTCTCCATTTCCTATTACCACAACCATGGTCAGCACATCAATTAAGGTCATGAGACCAAATCAAGACTTTAAACTCAGTGGTTCCTTGTTCTTCCTCGAGTTATACTAGCTCCTATTTGATATCGGTCGTATCATCGGGGTCTCTGATTCACTAGCAAACAAGTCCATGTCTATGAGATCTCAAGATAATGTTGTTTGGGACCTTAAATTAGACAACATGCATTAGTTGCACAAAGACAATCATTCTTACACAGAATAGTCATAATGATAATCACAGTTAAATAGAAATAAAATAGGCACATCACATCTCACCAATTCCTTACATCTCCCACGCCTATGGGGATTTACCCGCACATGAGAGGAGAATAGCACAATGATATGATAATAATGTAAATAGAGTTCGTCTCGATATTATTATAGAAATCCATAGTAAAGGGAAGATCAAATCCAAAACAAACCAAAGTATCAATATAGTCTCAAACCCTAATCTTACAAGTGGGAGTTTCTCTCTCTCTCTCTCAATCTAATGCAAGGGGAATTACGGAGGAGTGGATGATCTAGAGGCTACAGATCTCCGAGAGGATCATTGGAATTCTTCTTCTCCTTCAGATCTCATATTTCTCTGTTCTGGAATGGATGGTGGTGGATGCATGTATTTTTTTCTCAATGCCTCCTTCATGAAAAGTGCTTATAATGATCAGGCGAAGGTGGCGGCAGGTGGTACGGATGGGTCATAGGGGCGAGCTCTGCCCGTACTGATGCTCGTCAACACTTCTAGAGCCTTGAATTAGGAGGGATTAAACTATAGAATTGCTTTTTTCCAATATGCTCATATACGGCTTTGGATCCTTCCAAAAGTGTCCAGAATCTAAAACTCATATAAAAACTACAAGGTTTCGCTAACTCACGGTATTAACATTAGTTGAAAGATTAAAACCAATGAAACAAAGTGAAAACCAATGGGAAATCCTCGGTAAAAGATGTCATAATTTGGAGCTATCAACATCCCCAAGCTTAGTTGGTATTCTCCCTCGAGTGAAAAAGTCATAAAGAATTATAGCGACAAATAAAACTTGGGTAGAAAAACTCACAAGTCCAAGGTGAAATCGTATTCCATCTTCACAAATCTTGCAACCTTAAACATGATCATAATATATTTTAATGGTTGCACATAAGTTCGCTTCCTAACCACGTGTAACTTCCTAGCAAAAAATCTTAGTCCTAGGGGAAAGTGTCAAAAGCTTAGTTAGACTTGTGAATCAAATCTTTTAGCGCCTCTCTTTTAATGAGAGTGAAAAAATTAGCAACGAATGCTTGTAAAATTAAGGGTACTCAAGTCAATTAAAAATAGATATAACATTAGAGTAGCTCATTAACACCCACTTCAAAAATTGTGATCCTTTACCGCTCAATTTTCATTATTTTTCTAGAACTTCAACCTTTGATAGTGGGATGATGCCAAAACTTAGTTAGTTTAATCGAGACTGTACATGCATTGTTTAAAGGATTAAAAATTTTTTATAACATAGTCCCATGAAACCAAGATGTTTACTCATCATAGCATTGACATGGTACAAATGTTTAATCAACTCATAGCCGAAATCTGAGATTTAACTCTGGTTGATCGTTCTAAGGCTAGCGGAGTTGTCAATCCCATGGTGTGCAACAATGTTGTGAGACACGCATAGAGTTATATCTTACTTTTAATCAACAAGTCAAGCATTGGCATGCATCTCAACTACCGCTAGAGTTTCATTCCTTTAAACAATTATTTCTCAAAAAGTGCATATCATGTCAATTCAAATTCAAGTTTCATGGGGTTGACTAATGCTAAGGTTAAATCCTTAATACAAGTACAAGGCACGAAAAGTCATCTCATAGATGCTTTCTCATGTTCTTAAAATTATTGGAGTTGAATCCTACATAGTTCTTTTTAAACTAAAGAGAAATGTTCATAAGTTGAAACTAAAATAGTGACACAAGCATGGGAATAAGATTTATAGGATAACAAGCTAGGTGGGGAGCGAGACTATAGTGCAACCAAGAAAATAATAATATGATCATGAATAAACTTACAAGAGGAGTAAAGATAAGAACATGATACCTCCTCTTGCTTGTTAGGTCTTATACTCAAGTCGTCTCTGCACTGTATTTTCCCATCACTATCTCACCTAAAGTGAAAAACCTGTGAAAATCCAAAGGAAAACAAAGAGACTTTCTCACAAAATAAAATAAAAGGCTAATCTATTTTTTGGTGTTTTATTTTATTGATGCAAAATTAAAAGTAAACATGCAACTAACGTGAAAACAAAACAAAACAAAATAAGAAACAAAAATATGAATGGAAAGAGGGTGAAGGATTTTAGCCTTCCCCAATCTTAGGATTTTGTCCTAACTTGGTATACTTGTCATTGTTGTTATTCGTTGGTTGGTTGTGGTGTGGATAGTAGTTGGGGAACTCACTCATGAAGTGCAAGAAGTTTCAAGTCATGTTGATGACATTGGTACATGTCGTGCAATGTGTTTTCCACGTCACGCACACGAGTAACCATTATGTTGAACTGGTCGTAGGGGACGTAGTTGTGTCCCGGTGGTGGCACATATGGCTCCTGTTGTGGGAACTACAGCTAGTGATGGTGTTGTTGGGCATAGTCATTTCAGCCCCGCCAGCCTTGTTGCTGCTCCTACTCCTGCTCGTACTCCTACTAATTTCCTCCTTACCAAGCAGAGTTCCCTCCAGGTTGGGAATTCTCCTAGCAATGATCCTTTCTTGGTGGAATTCCTCGTGAGTATGTACCCAACTCTGTCTCCCTGTCAAACCAAAAGCTTGGACAAAAGGAAGAAGTTCCTGTTGCATAAGACCGTTAGGTCCAAAATAAAACTAATGAACACAGAGGCGGCGATTGAGTCCATATATTCCCATAAATTTAGTGCTATCCATGTGAACGCTATCTAAATACTTACTCCCCTCCATGGGTCATCCTGTTGGAATAGGCCAACCATTTGAGTAGGAAATTTGGTGACCAAACCACTGCATCGAATATATCATACATGCGCCGACCTTTGGCAGCGAAAATGATGAATAAGGAGAGCGCCATGGTTGACCTTGTGGACCATTGATGAGTGTAGATATGATGCATATTTAAGCATACAAATTATTCATATTGTCACTCATCACATGCTATATCTAGCTACAACTATGCCCATTATGCATGATTACTAGTTCTCACTCATTTTCATATGGACTTTGCACAACTAGTAGTTTTAGTAGGATTTTATTACTTTTACATGTATTTGACTTGTCTGTAGTTTCTATGGACAATCATGGATAAAAGGATCCAAGAGGATTCAATATGGAGAAGTTACAAGCGTCAAACTTAGCCATATGAGATGTGCAAAATTCATATTTTTCCATCACCTCATATTGCTTATAAAATACCATGGTATTGTATTCCTCATCCATATGAATCCAACGATCCAAATAACACCTCAATCGGAGTCCGTATGAAGAAATGACGGCCAAAATACCACAGAGTACTGAGGGTTTAACGACCTGCGGTGCGAGAAAACCTGGCCTCATATCGTATTATTGTACTAACCTCCCTCAGCTTCATTTCATCAAAATGAACAACATTTGTGAAGGCCCAATGGGCATATTTGGTCCTGACATCCGTCGGTTCGCAAAACCTACCTCCAGAATGCCTATATAGAGGGAAACCCTAGCCACCAGAGGGATCCATCCATGCCTTGGGGGCGGAACCTGCTGCTACGCCACCTCCATAGCCACCGAACACATATCTCCTCCAACACCGTCACCATAAAGGCATCCAAGCAAAAAGAGGAGGAGAAGGAGGACATCACCATCACTACCACCACACATTAGGTGCCGTTTTCATCACCATCTCCATCCCCATCAACGAATCCATCTCTCTCTCTCCCTCTCTCTCTCTCTTGTGTTTAGTAATTGTAAGATTAAACATGGTTGTGACTCCATTAATATATTCATCTATGTTTTGTTATTCAGACATGTTTGATTGATTGATTAGGTTCTATGTTGAGGTTCAGTGCGCTACGTTGGAATGTGTTTGCCATCCAAGCATTCAAGTACATGAGTTATGAAGATGGGTTCACAGGATCCCTTGGTCCATAAGTGTATGTTTTCCTTGCAAGTGACACACAAGAATCGTGCATGGTACACATAGTATGACATCCCGGTAATCAAGTGGGGAATATTTATTTGTCTAAGGAATCTCTTGAGATAAGGAATCTCAAGTGAGAACAAAGCCTAAAAACCCTCTTTCATTCCATTCAATCCTACAACTACAACCCCTTTAGTTTAGTTCTTGTTATAGTTTACTTTCAGTACTTTATTTACTTTGTTGTTCTCATTCACAACTACTTTATTAAGCTCTCTGTTGATTATAGTAGTTTCGTAGTAACCTATAGAGCAGGTTATTTCCAAACCACGGTTTGGGTGTGAACGTGGCTGCATTGACAACGTAGTTGCAGGGTTGTGTGGTTTCCATCATGAAAATATCCCTTGGGATCGATCTTGTATTAAATATTTGCTTCTATAGGTACTATAATAACCTTGTTGTTGGACGCAGTAACCCAGTCATCAACCATCTCTAGGTGAAGATCCATGTAGATAATATTGATGTCCGGGCCTGCCATTTCCCCAGTGTCTCCCCTCCAAAACAAAGAGTTTGCCAAGAATGTTGCAAAGTAACGTATGGTCAGGTTTTGGATGGTGGCAGTCTTGCTCCGTAGATAATCGATGTTCCTATGAATAGAAATTTCCTCCCAAGAAGCCATTGCCTCAATGAGGAATTCATTAGTAGTATCGATCTCTCCCTCACGAGAGAACCTGAAACAATTATAGAACTCCTAAAAAGTGAGACTGCGAGGGGTGCCATTGAGTGTAAAGCTTACAATGCAATATCGTTGGTACGTGGCGAGGTTGTCGTAAAAGGTGGAGAGGAACTCGTGAGTGGTGCGCTTGTAGGTGTCAAAATGGAGGGTGAAAAACACCTCCATACCAACATTCATGGTCATGGTGTCGAAATCCTCTCGCAAACCATGGCGTGAGAGGAATTCTTAACAAACCCACATCATGGGTAGCATGGTCCAGGCACTATCCCTCTTATAGTCCTTGTCGAGGGTTGCCTTCAACACATCGCCCTCTGTACACGAGCGCTTTCCCTTTGAGTCCAATGAACCAGAGGCTCCACAGTGGCTAAACATTCTTTCCAAATTCATTGTGCTGCAAAATTTCAACACAAAACTATGGGCATAAGGTTTCTATGATGTATACAAATGATTCCACCTAAAACCTTTGAATCCTAACGCGTAGAATCAACGAGAATCTAAAAATATTAAGAACTCATATATATAATCGACGTGAGAGATTCACCCATGGATTTATGAAAATAAGATATGGATCGGATGAGAAACTTAATGATGTGAAGATTCCCCCACTCAAACTTATGAAATCAGTGAAGAATTGGTGATTCTAGAGGATTAGTGTTGGAGTTTGAGAGGGAAAGAGAGAGAAAGAAGAAGAATGGATGGTTGGGGTGTTTCAGCTAGCTGTCGTCGTCTTCACGAGGCAGCACACACGATACCGAGAGGCAGTACGGGCGAGACCCGCCCATACCGATTCTTGTTACCATAGCATGCATCGGTTAGGGTTACAACAACTTAGTTGGGTTAGTACTTGGGCGTGCGGTACAGGCGGATATGGTCGTACCGGTGGTTGTTAACCTAGTAGTAGGTTTTGATGCTCTTTTCTGAGTTTCAGTATGGGAGCCTGATATGATCAGATACGGTCATACCGGCGGTCACTAAAAAATCTATCTTCGGCATTGTAATTCATTATTTTGCACCTTTATTGGTACGAGTGTGCGGTTTGGGCACGTCCTGCCGTACCAGTGCTCGTTAAATACCTAGTACCTTCTAGTTTGCTTCTCTTTTCTTTTATTTCCTTCAAACTTCCACCTTAAACTTCAAGTATCAACTTTTATGCAAAACTTCAACTATAAGAGATTTATTAGAAACCTAAAATTAAAACTAAATTTTATTCAAATATGGGTTAACTCCCATCAAGAATTTTATTTTGGTTATTGGTTGATTTGATCTCAACCAAACCTCTAGTTTTGAATGCGCATCTTTGGTTTCCTGACATCAAGGGCACTTATCACTTGAACTATTTTAGCAGGTGGCACCTATTTCGCACCACTCCGTGGTTTCTTTCGAACGTATTGAATAATTTAATCATCGTAAATATTGAAGACTATTTTTCCACTACTTCAATCGACGTTTGCTCCCACAGTGCTAAGAAAAGTTCTTCCAAAAATGATAGAAAGTTTATCATCTACAGTCATATCAAATATAATAAAATTAGTAGGAATAACATGTTGATCAACTCTAAGCAAAACAACCTCAATCATGTCAACATGTTGCTTAGTGGTTTTATCATCCATATGTAGAGTAATGGGTGTAGGGGAATATTCTCCTAGATTTAATTTCTTATAGAGTGAGTATGGCATGACACCTAAATCACACGGGGCATTATAAATTCTAGTTGTTCCTATAGTGCAAGAAATAGTTGGTATGCCAAGATATCCAAGTTTAGCAAGGAGTTTATCACCATAACTAGTCATCACTACTATAGTCTTTGTTACCTTTTTCTTTCTGTAGAGTATCACGCATGAACTTCTTATAAGTAGGCACTTGAATTGCATCAGCTAGAGGAAGTTCTAAATGAAGTTGTCTTATAGCTTTGACAAAGGAATTATAGATACCTTTATTAGGCTCATATTGCACTCGAGTAGGATAGGAAATTTCTGGTTTGCATTCTCTTTTATCTTTAGCATTGGCTCTAGATCTTTCGTCTTCTTCATCTTAGGCTTTTTATTTTCATCTTGTTTATCTTTAGATATAATGGCCTCTTTTTATTGTTCACAACTAGGTTCATTATCCTCTCTTGGATCAACTATTTTAGCATCAGATTTATATTTTTATCTTGATCTTAAGTGTTTTCTTCTAGTTTCTTTCGAAGCCTCCTTCTGTTTATTTTGGGCTTCAAGTTCTATATCATCTTGAGGGTCAACAATGTTTCCTTTCTCTTGGGTCAGGGTTTCTTTAGCCTTCTGGGCTTTCTCTTCTTTATACCAAGGTGGACCTAGAGGTTCATATGTTCTTGTACCTCATCTAGTAATATTGTTAATAACGACAGTTTCATAAAAAAATATCTTGACTCAAAATAAGAGCTTGAGTCTCTGCTACTTGGTCACATTGAATTTTAACCATCCTAACATGATTATCGATATGTCTAGTTGCATGTCCTAGATCATCGAAAACTTTCTTTAGGTCCTTAATATCTTTTTCATGGAGTTTAATATGTTTATTATAACTATAACGGAATTGAGTTTGTTGGCGCATACATTGTTGAATAGCTTTATTCAGCTCATCTTCTACTACTAGAGCTTGGAACACATCAACATTATATTTTTTACAAGTTTTGTTGCTATACCTTTTTGTTCCATTGGCTTCTTTACCTCAGGCATGAGTTCCAGTGTTATAAAAACATACCTTTCCTTGGTTCGGCTTCTCCTTCTAGATTATATTACTCACCATTTGAAGTTGTTACCATGAAAAGTTTCAAAGATTGCTTTGTTATTGGGTCATTTCTTGGGTTTCTTTAGCTTTCCGGGCTTGCTCTTCTTGGTACCAAGGTGGACCTAGAGGTTCCTGCACTCTTGTACCTCGTCTAGCAACAGTGTTAGTAACAACAATTTTATAAAAATTATCTTGACTAAAAATAAGAGCTTGAGCCTCTGCTATTTGGTCACATTGAATTTTAACCATGCATCCTAACATGTTTATCGAGATGTATAGTTGCATGCCCTAGAACATCAAAAACTTCTGTTAACCCCTTCATATATTTTTCATGGAATTTAAGATGTTTATTGTTACTATAATACAATTGAGTTTGTGGGCGCATACATTTTTGAAGAGCTTTATTCAGCTCATGTTCTGCCACTAAAGCTTGAAACACATCAACATTATCATTTTTAACAAGCTTAGCTGCTTTACCCTTTTACCTCAGGAATTAGTTCCGGTGTTATAAAAATCATACCTTTCCATGGTTCGACTTCTCCTTATGGATTATATTGCTCATCGTTTGAAGCTATTTCCGCGAAAAGTTTCAAAGATTGCTCTATTGTTAATTCAGTTGATGTTCCTCCTGTAGTTGAGTCAATCATTTTTTTGGATACATTAGTAATTCCATTATAAAAATATTGCACAAATTAATAATCAAGAAAACCATGATTAGCGACACTCATAAATAGCCTTGAGAATATTTCCCAAGCCTGTGCAAAACTTTCCCCAATCATCTGGAAGAAATTGGTAATATCACGTTTGATGTGCAACATTTTATCAAACAAAGTAAATTTTTGCATAAAATCTTTAATACAACCCATCCAACTAGTAATTGAATAATTATGTCGGAATTGCAACCAGGTAAATGATTTGTCTTTCAAATACCAACAAAATAATTCCAAGAATAGAAATTCTTTAGGTAATCCTGGTCTGAAAGTATCACAGATTTCATACACCTTAGTTAGGTGTTGATTTGGATCTTCATCCACTTTTCCTAAATAGGCGTTGTCCTGCATCATACACACAAGTTTATGATTTATATCATACTCCATACCTTTTAGATCAGGATAAAGTATAGGTTATCTCATGGCAAGTGGAGAAGGAGTAACACGTTCTTTTAGTGTGTTTTGAGGATCCTCTTCCCTTCTTGTCAGAGATAGTTCTTCCATAAAATAACTCAATTTTTAACGTCTACAACATGTCAATTAGCAAGATTTTCAAAAACTTCCTAACGTCTACCATCAGGTACAAGCTCAATATAATGTGGCAAAAGCGTGTAGATCCTCTATCTTTGACATAGATCATCTACTGTTTCAAAACTCACAAATGTCAAGAAACAAACACTTAGCGTTTAGCTCCCTAGCAACAATGCCATAAAATAGCTTGATGTCCTACAAGAGCACAAGTTTGTAGAGCATGTTTTTGTGGAAGTATTAGTTCTAGTTTTTATATAGATCCCAACAAGGAGCATATGCAAGTGTTTATAAGCAATGTTTATATCACCCAAGGTGTCACTTGTATTGAGTGAATTGACTGCAATAATTAGGATGAACAAAGGTCAGTGTGAATGGTTGAGAACTCAGTACTGAGCGGTATTTAAAGTAAAGAAAATAAAAGTAAACAAAACTAAGATTTCTTGAGTTTCCTATATATGAGAGATTATATGTGGCTCCCCGGTCCAGTTGACCGAGTAACCCCATATACTAGCCCCAAGAACACTAGCAATATGCCACTTGATAAACCATGTGAAACCAAATACTTATTTATGGTTTGAATATGACATGTTTAAATATTACAACAAAATGGGGAGGAGGCATCCATCACGCAACATGCGCAACACAATAGTATATACATTAGTTTTGTTCAATCATGGCCTCTATATTTGTGTAGCAGCGGAGACGGAAAATGCTTGCGGAAGGTAGACCTAGCCCAACAGGATTCTGTCAGGGAGACAATCCTAGTTGGCGTAGAAGAGATGCTCTGGGACAGAGGCTTTAGTTTTTTTTAATTAAAATGCCAGATGAGTACTTTGAATTTACTCGCAAGACATAAACAAACAATTCACAAGCAAGGGCGATTATATGGCATGGCAAAAGTACGAAATTTAATGTTAGGGCTGTTGGGGATATACTTTCCGGGTATATCCACTGTGACTTACTGACCAGGGTAGCCCACTTCATGTTAGAGATATGCTTCACGAGCAGCCCAGTCAGGTAGAGAAGTTGGAAGCCCATCCGGCTATGAGAAGGCCTAGAATACTTACCGACTTAGGCCTATATAGTTACTTGTAGTCCAAGATGTACTATGTAACCGACTCTGTATCGTAGCCGGATAGGACTCTCCTGTAACCCTAGGACCAGATGACTATATAAGACGTCCTAGGGATCATCCTTTAGGGCAACAGACAATCAACCTCAACTCGCATAGGTGAAACCTCTCTTGTAATCTGTACTTTCGACTCTGCCATATTACTGGATTGCCAGCAGGAGTAGGATCCGTCCACCGTAGGCGGATTTGAACCTTGGTAAGCTTGTGTACTCACCATACCGAACAACCGTACATTTCACACCCCACATCTTTACACGCCCAAGGACTCCCTCATGGCATACTTGTATTCAGTCCGACGACAATTGTCGCCCACCATGGGGCAAGTGACTTTCGAAGCTGCATTCTAGGTGGAATCTATGCGAATCAGAATCAGCAAAACAATCACCATTGGTTAGGTTATCTACACCAGCGACGTCGCTCTCATCGCTCTCGATGAGACCTGGATTCTGGCTAGGGAGACCGTGGAGGCGGAAGAAACTTCTGGATCTGCTTTGTCCATGGAGGCGGCAGAGTTTCGGATCTCAGAAAACCCTAATCCCACCTAGCCCGCACCTAAAGCGGAGATCGTGGAGAAGATTGGATCTGAATAATATCTCCGTAAGGAGGTCGAATCTCAGGAAGATCAAAGCTACAACAACTCTGGAGCCGGCTCTGCCGATGTTGGAGCAGGAAAACCGCTTTTGAGGCACATCATGAAGCGGATGACGATGAGTGCCATTGTCAACACGGACACAGTTCTCAACACCATAAAAAGGTTCGAGGAAGCTAAGGAAGAAGGCCTCACCTACCTTAGAACACATGGATTGCACTTGGTCGGCTACATTGGCTTTGGATCCGGCCCTACCGATGCTGGAGACAACAACGACTCGGTGTTGGACGCAATTGGAACAAACACCGACACACTGGCTTCCCCAGGGGATTCCATGACGTCGGCAGAGTTTCGAGCGTTTGAAGCAAAATTGAAGAGCATTTCACCTCCAAGGCTACAGAAGAAGGAGAAGGTCTGGATGTAAGTCCCTATAACAGTATGGATGAGAGATACAACAAAGACTCTCCTGAACCGCAAGATGATATGGATCTTGGAGAAAATCTCGATGTCCAGATGTCCGAGAGTACTGATAGAAGCTTGACTCCAGGAATCGGACCAAAAGCCGTCTTTTCCACAGGGACCCGTAAGGCCAACAAGGCAAAGAAGAAGAAGAAAAACAAGACTCTGGATAAAGATCTTCCAGCTCAAGAGGAGGTCGCCGAAGAATACGAGGAGGATTCAGACGACACTCAGATCCCCGAAGAATCAAAAAAGACTCCGGTGGATGGACACATGGTTACCCCAGGTGCCCGTGAAATCCTTGGAGAATCACTCACAATGCCGATCCCAAACACTAGGCGAGTTGGAGGAAAGGGCCTTAGCCCTAGAAGCACATCGCCAGGTACTCTTGGATGAAGCCACCCATCTCATCGAGGATAAACAGCGCATTACACATGCAGGATAATACAACTCCCTACAGGATCAGAAGACCCGGAACGTCCCTGAGCTGGCAAAGAAAAATCCAGAAGTTCACAAATCCGTTTTTGAGGGAAACAAAGCAAACATAATCGTGGGATAGCTGATGGCTGTGATACACCACACTTTTTAGCAATATAAATTGTGTCATTTTCTTATCATATCATGCTCCATCTAACTATTGCTATGACTAATATGCATGATTACTTGTTTTTGTTAAATTCAATATGAGCTTTGGACATTTAGTAGTTTATGTAGATTTTTATCCCTCTTCCTTGTCTTTGACATGTGTGTAGGTGTTGATGATGATTATGGACAAAACAAAGGCAAACGGAACAAAGAGAGCATAGTGTGGAGGAGCTGCAGGGACCAGACTTAGCCATTTGAGAGGTTGGAAAAGTCAATTTTCCATCTTCTCAAAATAAAGATCCAAGACCACAGGGTTGTATCCCTCGACGATACTAACTCAACGAGCCCAAGAACACCCAAAACGGAGTTCGTATGAAGAAATGGCGGCCGAAATACTAAAGCATCCAGAGAATTTAACGAGCAACTATACGGCTGGAGCTATATTTTTTATCGTATAGCTCCGCCCGTATAGTTGCCAAAAAGGTCGGAAACAACGGGATTTCGCCCCAGAAAAGCTCCAGATCCTTTCCTAAGTCATATGACGGTATTGGGGGAACCCTAGGGCACCCCCAAAGCCTATATAAAGGAGGGAGGACCCAAGAGGAAGCATCCATCAACCATATACAAGATCTAGATCCCATCTACTGCCTCCACGGTGGCGCCGTATCGCCGTGCCGCCTCCATAGCCTCTACAGCTCTACCAAGATCAAGATCTCCATCAACACCATCAAGACATCCAAACAAGAAGAGGAGGAGAAGGAGGACGCCGCCATCACCACGCCGACGCCACCATCACCGCGCCATCATCACCATCTCTATCGCCGCTACTCCTTCATCCTTCTCCATCATGCTCTTCGTGATGGGTTGTAACATGGCTTGAACCTCCTTTATTAATGTTATGATGATTTGAGTAATTAAAGTGTGACGTCTTCTTGTTAATTAATATGTGATACGTTCATAACGTATCTATAATTTTTGATGGTTTTATGCTAATAATATGCGTTTGACACTCCTTTTTGTATAAAATTTATGATTTATTTGGACTAACCTACTAATAGTTGCAAAAGTGCACAACATTCTTGTTTTACACTTTGATGTGTAAAAATTACCAAGAATACAAGTGGAAACCTTGTTGGAGTCAAATTGAGATTTTTCCAGAAATTTGTCTCATAACTCTTTTTTAAGATGGTCACGTTACGGGTCGAATACAATGTCAAACGGAAAAATCTTAAACTACAAAGTTGTTGGAAATTTTGCGGAAAACGTTTTGGACATAAAATGTAGCTGATTTCAAGTCCGGACGGGACTTTTAGGCCCGATTTACTGCAGCCCAAGATGGGGTGATGGGAATCCGAGAAGCTATATAAAGAGAGCAAACCTAATTCTCCCAGGGCATCTCCACCCACAAATTTACAGCCACCAAAGCAACGTTTTTGCCTCCCCATGGATCCCATCTCCCTGGGGGAGGGCTCCCAAGAAGCCATGAAAGAAGGGGGCTAAGGGGCGGTGCTCCCCCATGATACCGGCGGCGAGGAAGGAGTCCCCCGCGCCGGCGCCAGCGCCGCCACCGCCCTCTTCACCATCTTCACCGCCATCTCCATCACCTAATACTCCTAGTATGTAGTGGTTCATCCTCCCACACACCTCTGTACCGTCCTATGTAAACATGGTGTTTGATGCTATAAGTTATAATCCTATGATCTATGTCATGTTTGCGTAGTTTCTTTGTTCTTAGATTGAATTGTTGAACGTATTTGGTTCGTTAGAGTTGTATGTTGATATAGTACAGTCCTTTGGTGTCCATTATATTTATGTGCGCATGGATTAAACATCATAGGGTTTGTAGTATGTGTAAAAGGAAGGGGAGAGTTCTGCCGGAGTGACAGAAACCTGAGGACGCGAACCGGAACGTTGCAAGTATGGGAGTAAGAGGACCATTAAACTTAAGGCTATGGTTGGGGAAACCTTAATGCATTGATTAGTACTTACGGATGTTTTCTAACAATCCAATCATATAGTACATGTAATTCCAAGTGGTGAAGCGCATGTATATTTAGCCTCTCCCACGTAGAAAACTGCATCGAAGACAATGAACCTGATCTATTCGCTATTTAAACTCAGACAAAGAGACCACAATTACCACCACTATTCCACACTCATGGTTCTGTTAGTTTAGTATATTTTATTGCTTCAGCAACTAGCTTTACTTTCTTGTTATTTATTTTCATGAAAAGCTATCTCTATTACTCGTATTGTTGCTCTAATTTTATTTCCTAGATAATGCAAACGTTTAGTGTGCGTAGAGTTGTATCAGTGGTTGATAGAACTTGAGAGAATATTTATCCTACCTTTAGCTCCTCGTTGGGTTCGACACTCTTACTTATCGAAAAGGCTACACACGATCCCCCATACTTGTGGGTTATCAAGACCTTTTCTGGCACCGTTGCCAGGGAGCAATAGCGTGTGGGTGAATATTCTTGTGTGCACTTGTTTGCTTTATCTCTAAGTAGGTTTTAAATTTAAGTTTTAAGTTGTTCTCTATCTTAGTATGGATAGGAAATGCGAATTACAAAAAAAAATTAGTTGTACTTGTTACCTAAAAACGTTTTCAAAAAGGAAAGTGATTGGAAAGATGAGTAATGGTTAAGTGGGGGTCGACCTTGAACACTTGTGTTCATGCCTATGAAACCAAAACAAATCTTTCCATGGAAGTTTTTTAGTTAAAAACTTGTAGGAATGCATGAAGCCTTGAAAAAGAAAGATATTTCTAGTATTGATCTTAATGCTTATTCATTCGAAAATAGTTGAATCTTACTCATATGCCTAACTTAAAGGCGTTAAAGAAAAGTACTTATTGGGAGATAACCCAAAAGTTTTAGATGAGTTTTGGAAGTTATTACCTCTATAATAACCGATCCTTATCCTTTTTATTTGCTTTTTGTACCAAGAGTAACCTCTAAGGAGAGAGTAGTAATGCTTGGGAACGTTGCTGTCCCAAAACATATTTTTGTGCTTCGCTGTAAAAATTCATGTAAAATCTCTGTACGTCGGTTTGAGCTGTGAATTTGTGTGCTTCTGCCTCAGGTTGTTATCTAACTTTCGTTAGTTCAACACTTTTTGATTTGAGCAACAGAAGGTCTTCGAAAAAATTCGTCTTTACCTGCTGGTTTGTTTTGACAGATTTCTGCCATTATTTGCATTTTCTTCTTGTTGATTTCTTTTTGGGTTCTTTTTGTAGAATTGAGATTTTTTAGGGAAGTACTACAGTAGCTTGTGTTTTAATGGAAGTTTTATTGGTGTTGGAACTGAACCCAAAGAATTATTATCATGAGTGCACTAATGTTGCTAATAAAGATTGTGTGAAGGAAAAATTTCAGGTGTATGGAAAGAGTGATGTAATGAGATGAAGAATGGATTAAAGCTCAAGGTTGAGGATGCCATGTGTGTCACCCCAAGAAATATCCAAGAAGTACAATAGTCAAAGCTTGGGGATGCACAAGGCATGCCCTTCTTTATCAATAAAAATCTCAGGTTTCTTCCAAACACTTCATTTATATTGTTTCATGCACAGTTGTGTTGTTCTTGGATCCTCTTTGTTTTCATTTTCGTTTTCTTGGTTTTCTTAGTTTGCTTAAATAAATTGGTTGGATCCCCTCTTTCATACAGTATTTTTCAAATTAGTGTGGTTTGGATTGGAAAAGAGTAAGAAAAGTTCATGCTTAAGTGGTAAAAGGAGCTCGTTTTTTACGGTGGTCTATGCTTTGTCATGTCATGCTTGATATTGTTTTGGCTTTATGCTTAGTGATTTTTTCTGTAGCATGATATGTTATAAACAATTGAGATTGGTTAATGTTCCTTAAAAGAATCATGCGTTGTTTTAGCATATTGAAGCATAGTATTGTGGTATTCTCCTTTGATGCTTTATTTGGGTTGACTTGGCGCATGCTCACACCATGTTATGACTATCCCAAGTCACCATAGCCTTTATTATCCTTTAGTTTTCGACTTTTAATATCACTTTATGCTTTAATTAATGATGTTTTGTCGCTTTGCAAGCTTATGGCCATTATTGCTCTTTTAGTTGGTCGCTCCTAGTCTTTTGATAGCCTCCCTAACCAAGTATGAGTTCCACTCATGAATCCAACTCCAAATAAAACCAAGTTATCCCAAAGAGTCCACCATACCTACCTATTAGCATTTGCTATTCTAAGTATATTCATGCTTTTATCTACCTTCCGAATTAAACTTGTTATGTGAAAGTTAGTGATTAAAGCTATCACAAACTTGATGGCACACTTTATTTTCTTGCACTTAATAAACTTGAATCATTGTATCCATCTTTTTTGCGTATATGCTTGCTCTTTATAAGTTGAAGTTAGCAGAACCATGTATCATGGGGAACGCTTTCAACATTGCACTTATATTCCGTTGATATCATGATTCTTTTGCTTATGGATCTCGGCGGCGTGAAATAAAAGGAGAACTTGTAAGATCATGGAGTTTGTATGTGTGTTAGAGAAACGCCTGGGCCGCTAGCCTAAGCCATGCCTAATCATGGTGAAAACTTGCAACATAACCATAATGAGCACTCTATGAAGCATCCTCAATAAAAACCTATGCAAATAGCAAATAAAAAGATCGCTGAGATGCTCATTGTCTGCTTGCCTTGTCATTTTGATTATGGGATAGCTCATGTATCATGTGCAAGGGGTATCCCATTGGTGGTTCTCTATGATACATATGTACTTACAATGACAAGAGCTTACCTGTGACTGAAGTTGAGTAGCATGAGGTTCGGTACTCGTAAATAAGGGGCATGAGATTTCGGTTTATAACTTGTCAAGCATATCCTCTTAGTTGTGTCGTTATAACCTTAATCACCTAAAGATGCTTATGATAGGGGCAATGAGAGCTGAAAGTTATAAGTACCATAATTTTTGGAAGCTCGAATCCCTGCTTCCTTCTAAGAAGGTCTTTCTTTTACTTTTATGTTGAGTCTCCATCTTCTATATTTATGCACCTATTAAGAGTACATAGTGGTCATTCTTAGTATAATATGCATTGTCCCAAGACTTGTCGATTGATGCATAACTTTGATATTGATTGTTCTTAAACTATTTGTATCTAGTCACCCTTATGAACTTTGAAGATGTCCTATGTATTTATGTTTTGCTACTCTATGAGGGACAAGCTGAATACCATTCTCATTATGATTTGTTTATGTGAAACAAACAAACATCTTGCAAAGCATTGTTATTCATGAATCTTTTGTTTGTGCCTTTTCATGTTACAACATAGTTGCTATGTCTTATTGTTAGAACTCTATCTTTCATGATTCATGTTT
The DNA here is from genome assembly GCA_910589775.1 of Avena eriantha. Taxonomy (NCBI): domain Eukaryota; kingdom Viridiplantae; phylum Streptophyta; class Magnoliopsida; order Poales; family Poaceae; genus Avena; species Avena eriantha. The sequence continues at coordinate 259,706,885 of OU342740.1, forward strand.
AGAGTACCTTAATCTCAGCTATCAATGCTTTTACAATAATGATGATTAAGATTGTGTTGTCTGTATGTCACATCAAAAATTATATTGTTTTAATCGTTTACCTACTCGAGGACGAGCAGGAACTAAGCTTGGAGATGTTGATACGTCCATACCGTATCTATTATTTTTGATGGTTTAATGCTAATAATATGCTTTTGACACTCCTTTTTGTATAAAGTTTATAATTTATTTGGACTAACCTACTAATAGTTGCAAAAGTGCACAATATCTTGTTTTACACTTTGATGTGTAGAAATTACCAAGAATACAAGTGGAAACCTTGTTGGAGTCAAATTGGGATTTTTGTAGAAATTTGTCTCGGAACACTTTTTTAAGATGGTCACGTTACGGGTCGAAGATGGCGTCAAACGGAAAACTCTTAATCTACAAAGTTGTTGGAAATTTTGCGATAAACGTTCTGGACATAAAATGTAGCTGATTCCAAGTTCGGACGGAACTTTTAGGCCCGATTTACTACAGCCCAAGATGGGGTGACGGGAATCCGAGAAGCTATATAAAGCGAGGAAACCTAATTCGCCCAGGGCATCTCCACCCACGAATTTACAACCACCAAAGCCACGTTTTTGCATCCCCCATGGATCCCATCTCCATGGGGGAGGGCTCCTAAAAATCCATGAAGGAAGGGGGCTAAGGGCGGTGCTCCCCCATGATACCGGCGACGGGGAAGGAGTCCCCCGCGCCACCGTCGGCGCCACCACCGCCCTCTTCACCATATGCAGTGGTTCATCCTCCCACACACCTCTGTACGTCCTATGTAAACATGGTGTTTGATGCTATAAGTTATAATCCTATGATCTATGTCATGTTTGCGTAGTTTCTTTGTTCTTAGATTGAATGGTTGAACATATTTGGTTAATTAGAGTTGTATGTTGATATAGTACAGTCCTTTGGTGTCCATTATATTTATGTGTGCATGGATTAAACATCATGGGGTTTGTAGTATGCGTAAAAGGAAGGGGAGAGTTCTGCCGGAGTGACAGAAACCTGAGGACGCGAACCGGAACGTTGCAAGTATGGAAGTAAGAGGACCATTAAACTTAAGGCTATGGTTGAGGAAACCTTAATGCATTGATTAGTACTTACGGATGTTTGCTAACAATCCAATCATATAGTACATGTAATTCCAAGTAGTGAAGCGCATGTATATTTAGCCTCTCCCACATAGAAAACTGCATCGAAGACAATGAACCTGATCTATTCGCTCTTTAAAATCGGACAAAGCCACCACAATTACCACCACTATTCCACACTCATGGTTCTGCTAGTTTAGTGTATTTTATTGCTGCAGCAACTAGCTTTACTTTCTTGTTATTTATTATCATGCAAAGCTATCTCTATTACTCGTATTGTTGCTCTAGTTTTATTTTCTAGATAATGCAAACGTTTAGTGTGCGTAGAGTTGTATTAGTGGTTGATAGAACTTGAGAGAATATTTATCCTACCTTTAGCTCCTCGTTGGGTTTGACACTCTTACTTCTCGAAAAGGCTACACACGATCCCCTATACTTGTGGGTTATCAATATGTTTGTGCTTTCTCTTTACATTGTTCTATTCATGATATTATTCTAGTGATTGGAGACGTCCAATCCATTGTTGAGGAATTTACTAGGGATTCATGGAGTGCCACAAAATTTATCATTAGTCTCTACTCGTTCCATGGGCCTGACAAGTCTGTGGGTAGAACTAATAGGCTATTTTTATAAGTTATTTGCGGAGGCAATAGCATCTTAGGATGCACCGCCCATTAAGATTTAATTTCCTCAAGATCACTCATGATATAGATAGGTATAGTGTTGCGAATTGCTTGACCCCCGAAGTGAAATATGGGATATCTTGTGACTAGCACACTTGCTGAGGAGTACGGTTGTCCATAGAACTTAATGCCTTTGCTCTATTTTACCTTGATTGGTCTTGTTACCTTAATACACTATTCTCTTACGGAGGACCCATGTCCGGAGAGGGTGTGGACAATTGAATTGTATAGTTCGCACTTACCAACGATGGGAGACAACGGTATATGAGGGACCACCACAATTATAGTTAACAGCTATTCCATAAGCACTTATCATGCACACCGGTATATACATCATTACTTGAGGAATCATAGCATTAATATTTCATCTCATTGCTTTTACCTATTTTTAGTTTTACTTTTGTTCTAGTTTTCTTTCAGTTCTAGTAGTAGTTACTACAAAACATCTTAAATTCATTTATCCTAGCAACTTATAGAATAGGCTATTTCCAAACCACGCACTACAAGAAAAGTTTCCTTCCACAACGACTTGGCCCGACGGTCGTCGTACAAGGTGCGTCTTCCGCGACGAAATTCTCGGCTCGACTGTGGCCGATGGAGAACTTTTTTTTTGGTTTCACGGCCCTCTACTACGACGGATCTGCTAAAAACATGGAGGAAGCTCGGCTGGTGCGTGGCAGAAGCAAGATTTTTGTTTCCTCGAGCGATGTTGACTCGCCGAAGTCTTTTGAGGCGTGTGGGTCCCGGACGTTAGTGCCTCCTGCGGACAATACTATTCGGTCGTGCCTCCCTGATGTGAACTCGATAACGTTGCTCGATGCGTCTGCCGTTTAGTCAGGGTGCTAGGTCCCACATGTCAGCCTCTCATTAGAAGGACCGTGTGTATGATGGAATTTTTTCCTTCGCTCGCTCTACCCTGTTCCGAAGTTGATATTGCTGCTCCATGCATCTACCGTTTAATCAACCTCCTGGGACCCACATGTCATCCTCTCATTAGAAGAAACATGTGTATAATTGAATTTTTTCCTTTGGTTATTGCCTCCCTGATTTCAACTCGATAATGTTGCTCGGTCTATCTGCCGTCTAGTCAGGCTGCTGGGTTCTCCATGTCAGCCTCACATTATAAGAATCGTGTGTATGATGGAATTTTTTTCTTCGCTCGCGCTACCCTGTTCCGAACTTGATAGCTCTACTCAATGCATCTACCATTTAACCAAACTCCTAGACCCCACATGTCATCCTCTTATTAGAAGAAACATGTGTATGATAGAATTTTTCTCTCGATCGCTGATACGTCATAAAAGTATCTATAATTTATGATGTTCCATGTTTGTTTAATATCTACTTTCTTATGTTTTGTTCACACTTTGAGGTATTTTTATACATTTTCTGGAACTAACCTATTAACAAGATGACACAGTGCCAGTTGCCTGTTTTCTGCTGTTTTTGGTTTCAAAAAAGCTGGAAAAGAAATATTCTTGGAATTGGACCGGACAAAAGCCAATGTCAATATTTTACCAGAAGACTCACGGAGCCAAAAGACGAGACGGAGAGGGGCCATGAGGTGGCCACACCACCTAGTGGCGCGGGCCAGCCTAGGCCGCGCCAAGGGGTGGTGTGGGCCCCTCGGGCGCCCACCGACCTTGCCTCTTTGCCAATAAAAGTACCCTGGGACGAAAACCCTAAGGACAAGATCAGATTTCCACGAAAAGTTCCGCAGCGCCGCCACCACCGAATAGGAGATTCGGGGGACAAAAGTCTCTGTTCTGGCACCATGTCGGGATGGAGAAGTGCCCCCGGAGCCATCTCCATCGACTCCACCGCCATCTCCATCGCCATTGCTGACTCCCATGATCAGGAGGGAGTAGTTCTCTCTCGAGGCTAAGGGCTCTACCGCTAGCTATGTGTTCATCTCTCTCTATGCGTGATCTTATTGGAATCATGAGCTTTGTAATCCATAGATCTATTCTGCTACTCAAGTGCTTTGATTAATCTCTTCTTATCCCCATGTGTGTGAAGTTGACAGTGTGCACACAGTATGGCACTTTGGCTAAGGTTACATAAATACTTATCATGGGTATAATTTGAGTTGGATGTCTCTATGAGATTGTGGTGTTTGTTGGAACCATCTAGTGCTCAAGGTGATAGTGAGGGGTTATCTAGATGGGGAATGCGAACTTTAAGGTGTGCTATTATAGCCCTACATCGTCCAACCGGAGAGTAGTTCAGGGTAGCATAATGAAGAGAAGATATTTATATGAGAGTGTCCACTGGTGAAAGTATGATCCCTAGGCCTTGTTTTTAAGCATTAAAACACCATTTACAATCAGTCCTATTACATGTTTGCTTGCTTCCACTCTTATTTAAGATTGTAATTACCACTTATAATCATCCATATTACTTGTATTTCACTATATCTTCGCCGAACTAGTGCACCTATATACCTGACAAGTGTATTGGGTGTGTTGGGGACACAAGAGACTTCTTGTATCTTGATTGCAGGGTTGCTTGAGAGGGATACCATTGACCACTTCATCCCTGAGTTTGATAAACCTTGGGTGATCCACTTAAGGGAAACTTGCTGCTGTTCTACAAACCTCTGCACTTGGAGGCCCAACACTATCTACAAGAATAAAAGCGTGTGTAGACGTCATTCGCGCCTCCGTGTTCCAAACTTGATAGCGTTGCTCGCTGCATCAACCGTTTAAATCATGATTCAGGGCCCACATGTCATCCACTCATTAGAAGAAACGTATGTATGATGGAATTTTTGCTCTCGGTCGCACCTTCGTGTTTTGAACTTGATAGCGTTGCTCGATGCATCAGCCATTTTTCCAGGCTGCTGAGTCCCCCATGTGAGCCTCTTATTAGAAGCACCGTATGCATGCTGGAATTTTTTCTCGCCCGCGCCTCCCTGTTTCGAACTTGGCAACATCGCTCGAGGAAGAACCTAGGCCACGCCATTGGGTCCCACATGCCGGTCTCTCTGTATATCAAACCTGTGCATGATGGACTTTTTTCAGCTGCGTCCGCTGATTTGACCTTGGCAACATTGCTTGATGTGGCAGTCGTGTATGGTCATGCCACTGAGGCCCTCATGTCACCCTCTCTGGTATGTTCTAGCAGGTGGGTCCCTGATGCCAGCCTCTTTGTACAAGTATTTAGCTTTTTTTTCAAACCCGACCATTAAACTCGAGGGATGCTGCAGGCTGATGGGTCCATGATGTCAGCCTCTCCGTAATGCGATATTAAAAAGTAAACCCTTTCTCAAAAAAAGTAAACCCAAGATATATATATATATATGTACACATAGGAGATTCGAACTAAAGACCTTCTAATCAAATCAAATAGACATAAACTAAGTGTTTTGCCACTATACCAAAGATACTAATAGAAATTGAATCATTAAACATGTATTAGTACTACAACTCATGTATCAGCCTTCTAAAAAATATTTTGTGTGTCCATGTTTTCTCTCTTAAAATAAGAGAGCAGTGCTACTGGAACCTCGATTTATAAAAAGCCACATAATGGATTAGTTTCTTAAAAACATGGGTAGGCAGAGTTTTTTTAGAGGTAGGGGACAATGCCAAAAAGGCCAAATTAAAAAAATTGGGCTATGGTCAATGGGCTCCTATCTCAAATTTCATTGGGCGGTGTCTCGCCAGATTCAAACACAGACCTCTTCGAGGGAGGAAAAAAAGCGATAATTCCTATTCATGTAAAAATATCTAATGAACACACACCACATGCGCCATAATAGGGCTGGTATCCAATGACTTCACTTGGTGAAATCACGCTGTATATCTTTACCCTCTCATCTGTGTCCAAAATGCATCCAACGGTTTCGACAACACAAATGCAAAAGCTCTTGAGCAAGCAGCTAGTAGCAACGACAAAACTTTTGACAAATTTAATACCATTTGAAAGATTAAGGAGTACAGAATAATAAGACATAAAAAATCGACAGATTCCTAGTTCATATTCAGCAGCGCTTGACCAATTCAGAAGCATTTCAAAATGACTGATTCAGCAATACAAACACTGAAATTCAATATCACTATAGATAGAGACAGTTCTTGTTTCAGCTCTAAAAACCATGCCACGCGATCAGCTTGCCCTTTTCTCCAAACACACTCGATCACTGGAACACAACCATTGTCATAATATTTGGTCATATAGGGAACCGTCATATATATACAAATATACCATACCAGTACGTACTAGTCATAGCTCCAATCCAGCAAAAGGTTATCACAGTTTTACCACCCATATATGATCGGTGGAGATAAGACAACCACATAATTAATTACAATAGCATGCGGCCAAAGAGCTAGACAGCTAGGAAGTTCATGAACAACATGCGTCATTTAGGGCAGCTAGATACATCGACCTTGACCATTCTTACAATAGTAAGTTTGGCTGCTTTCCGGAACTTGATCCACCTAGAAGTAGCTGCCAAGCGCCCATCGGTCGAGTTAATGGCGTAGCGTCCCTCGATTCTCAATGCTTCGCTCTTCATCATGAAGGCTATTGAGCCCTTTCGTATGGCCTAGAGTTGCTTGGTGGCACTCTTAGGCAATTTCTGAGTCAAAGCAAGAGATAGATGCATAATTACTAAGAGCAATGCACTGAATCATGTGAAACTTGAGAAGACATTCAGAACAGTTTATTTGCTGCCATATACTCACAAACATAATCCGGTGCGACCTTGTGATGACACATGTGTAGGATATGGTCTGACAAGGTGCTGCCCGGGGTGATGAAGGATCTTGTGCTGGTGCCTGTGCTGGGGCTGGTGCCGGTGCAGGAGATTATGCCACTAATTGTAGAGGGGCTGGTGCAGGAGCCAGAAGGCCTAGAACTAGTGCTGGCGCCAGCAGGTTGGTGCTAGATTCCTTCCGAGGGGTAGCTAAGCCGACTACAGGGATGGTAGAGGAAGATGAGAAGTGTACAAGCAAAATGTTCTCTTATACAATAGTTACTCACAAGATAGTGATCAGAGGATATGATGAGTATATAAGCAAATTAAGGTACTACTGATACGTTGCTAACGTATCTATAATTTTTTGATGTTCCATGCTTGTTTTATATCTACTTTCTTATGTTTTGTCCACACTTTGGAGTATTCTTGCACACTTTCTGGGACTAACCTATTAACAACATGCCACAGTGCCAGTTGCCTGTTTTCTGCTGTTTTTGGTTCCAGGAAAGTCAGAAAATAAATATTCTCAGAATTGGACGGGACAAAAGCCAAAGTCAATATTTCACCGAGGAGAACACGGAGCCAGAAGACGAGATGGAGAGGGGCCAGGGGCCGGCCACACCACCTGGCCGTGCGTCCAGGCCTGGTCCGCACCAGGGGGTGGTGCAGCCGCCTCGGGCACCCCCTCGGCCTCCCCTTTGGCCTATAAGAAGCCTTCGATACAGAAACCCTAAGTACCCGATCAAAAATTCCACGAAAGAGTCTGTAGCTGCCGTCATCTCCATCCCTAGATCGGGAGGGATCTGAAGCTCTTCCCGACACCCTGCCAGAGGGGAGAATTCACCCTGGAGGCCTTCTCCATCACCATGCCTGCCTCCGGTGTGATGCGTGAGTAGCTCATCCCTGGACTACGGGTCCATGTAGTAGCTAGATGGTTGGTTCTTATCCTTTGTGCTACCACGTATAGATCTTGTGAGCTCCGTTCATGATCAAGATCATCTATTTGTAATCTTACATGTAGTGTTTGTGGGGATCCGATGGATATTGAGATACTATTTCAGATTGATTATTGATTATATCATGTCTTTGTTATTTGTGATCTTACATGCTCTCCGTTGTTAGTAGCTATCTTGGCTGAGTAGATGCTAGCAACTCCAAGAGGGAGTATTGATGCTCGATAGTGGGTTCATGCCTCTAGTAATCTAGAGAAGTGACAGAAATCTCTAAGGTACTAGATGTGTTGTTGCTACTAGGGAGAAAACATCAATCCTTTGTTCATAGAACAATCGTATTGTTTACTTTACACACTTTGCTTAATGCAATTATCTGTTGCTTGCAACTTAATACTGGAAGGGGTTCGGATGATAACCTAAAGGTGGATTATTAGTCATAGATGTAGTTGGATTACGGTCTATGTATAATGTTGTAATGCCCAATAAAATCTCATAGAAGTCAAGATGTTTAGTATATGCATGTATGCTTTCTCGATGTTTGTCAATTGCCCCGCTATAATTTGTTCACCCAACATGTCATCTATCTTAGGGAGAATCACCACTAGTGAACTATGGACCCTGGTCCTTTCTTTTACTATCAATCTACAATCTACTATTTACTGTTTTCTGTTTACTTTTTGCAAGCAATTACTATCTTCCACACAATATGTTTAATCCTTTGTTTTCAGCAAAACCGGTGAGATTGACAACCTCACTCAGTTGGGGGCAAAGTTCTGTGATTGTGTTGTGCAGGATTCCAAGTTGGAAACAACACCTTGGAGGTGTTTCCTTTCTCCTACTGGTTCGATAACCTTGGTTTCATAACTGAGGGAAAACTTGTTGCTATACTCATCATACCTTCCTCTTGGGGTTCCCCAACGAGCTCAACATATTGAGTAAGCAAGACTTTTTCTGGCGCCATTGCCGGGGAGTCAAGGACATCTTCACAAGGGGAGTCCCTCATAACCAGTCTCTTTACTTTGTTTTATTTGTTTTTCTTAGTTTATTTCTGCTTTGTTTGCTTGTTTCTTTATCAAAAATACAAAAAAAATTAGTTGTAGTAGTTTGCTTTCTTTATTAAAAACACAAAAAATGACTACTCTTGAAAACACTAAGCTGTGTGACTTCACTAGCACCAACAACAATGATTTCATGTGCACACCTATTACTCCACCTGTTCCTGAAGCTACTTTCTTTGAAATTAAACCTGCTTTACTCAATCTTGTTATGAGAGAACAATTTTCTGGTTTTGGTACTGAAGATGTTGCTGCTCATCTTAATAACTTTGTTGAACTTTGTGAGATGCAAAAAGATAGGGATATAGATGGAGATATTATTAAGCTTAAATTGTTTCCTTTCTCTTTGAGAGGAAAATCTAAAGAATGGTTGCAATCCCTAACTAGAAATAGTATGCATTCTTGGACTAAATGCAAAGATGCTTTCATTGGAGAATACTATCCTCCTGCTAAGATTATATCTATGAGAAGTGAAATAATGAAATTTAAACAATCTGATAATGAACATGTTGCTCAAGCTTGGGAAAGAATGAAATATTTGTGAAAGAATTGTCCCACTCATGGACCGACTGCTTGGATGATTATCCAAACCTTTTATGCAGGACTGAATTATTCTTCAAGAAATCTACTGGATTCTACTGCTGAAGGTACCTTTATGACCATTACTTTGGGTGCTGCAACAAAACTTCTGGATAATATGATGGTTAACTATTCTGAATGGCACATTGAGAGAGCTCCACAAGGTAAGAAGGTAAATTTTGTTGAAGAAACCTCCTCCTTGAGTGATAAAATTGATGTTATTATGTCTATGCTTGTCAATGGGAAAGCTCATATTGATCCAAATCATGTTCCCTTAGCTTGTTTGGTTGCTCAAGAAGAGCAAGTTGATGTGAACTTTATAAGAAATAATAATTTTAGAAGCAATGCCTACAGGAATAATTTTGGTAATAATAATTATAGGCCATATCCTCCAAATAATGTTAATGATTACGGAAATTCCTACAACAATAATAGGAGTGCACCCTCTGAACTTGAAGTCATGCTTAAAGATTTTATTAGTGAACAAACTACTTTCAATAAAACTATTGAGGAAAAACTCTCTAATGCTGAAAGAAATATAGCATCATTGTCTGAAGCACAATCTTCTTTGAATAAAATGGCTGCTAAATCTGAAACTATTGAAAATCCTTTTGCTGCTACTAATGCCATACAAGTTAGAATTGATGAAAATGTTAGACTATTAGCTGAATTGCATGCTAAGTGGGAAAGGGAAGATGAAATTGCTAGAAATATTATTATTTCTACTATCACTACCACTAATGTTGAAGTTAGTAAACCCAATGGAACCTTTTCTAATAAAAATGCTGAAATTCTTTGAAACATGGGAAACAATATCTCTACTTCTTTAGATGATAATTATGATTTTGATTTTGATGGTTGCAATATCTCTGAAGTAATTATGTTCCTACAACAGCTTGCTAAAAGTCCTAATACTAGTGCTATGAATATGGCCTTTACAAAACACATTACTGATGCTCTCATAAAAAATAAAGAAGAAAAGATGAAACATAAAGCTTCTATTCCTATGAAATTATAAGATGGTTGGGAACCCATCATTAATATGAAAGTGAATGATTTTGATCTCAAAGCTTTATGTGACCTTGATAGTAGTGTTTCTATTATGCCTAGAAAGATTTATGAAATGCTTGATTTGTCAACATTGGAAGATTGTTATCTAAATGTCCCACTTGATGATAATGCTAAAAAGAAACTCATGGGGAGTATTAATGATGTTCTTATTATGGTTAACAATGCCTATGTCCCCGTTGATTTCTCTGTTTTGGATGTTGAATGCAATGCTTCTTGTCCTATTATTTTGGGAAGATCTTTTCTTAGAACTATTGGTGCTATTATCGATATGAAAGAAGGCACCATTAAATATCAACTCCCACTCAAGAAAGGTATAGAACACTTCCCTAAGAATATAGAGAAGATTATTTTTGCGTCTCCTATTAAAAAAAATTTGCTCTTAATGCTTCTTCATTTGAGAATACTTGATTCTTTTCTTGCTTCTTATTCCTAACTTAAAGGCGTTAAAGAAAAGTACTTATTGGGAGATAACCCAAAAGTTTTAGTTGAGTCTTGGAAGCTATTGATTCAATAGTAACCTATCCTTATCATTTTTGTGTGGTTTTGTACCAAAGTAACATCTAATGAGAGAGTAGTAATGCTTGGGAAAGTTGCTGTCTCGAAACAGATTTTTATGCTTTGCTGTAAAAATTCGTGAAAAATCTCTGTACGTCGGTTTGAGCTGAAATGTTTTGTGCTTCTGACCCCGGTTGTTATCCACCTTTTCTTAGTTCAACACTTTTTGATTTGAGCAAGATAAGGTCTTCGAAAAAATCGGTTTTTACCTGCTGGTCTGTTTTGATAGATTTCTGCCATTATTTGCATTTGCTTCTTATTGATTCGAAATTGAGCTTTTGAGGGAATTGCTACAGTAGCTTGTGTTTTAATGGAAGTTTTACTTGTGTTGAGACTGGAAGACTTATTATCTTGAGTACACTAATGTTGCTAATGAAGTTTGTGTGAAGTTTTGTATGAAGGAGAAATTTCAGGTATAGATGAAGAATGGACTAATGCTCGATGCCACCCCGTGTCAGCCCAAGAAATATCCAAGAAGTACAAGCGTCAAAGTATGGGGATGCCCAAGGCATCCCCTTCTTCATCAATAAAAATCTCAGGTTTTCTTCCAAACACTTCATTTTTATTGTTTCATGCACAATTGTGTTGTTCTTGGAGCGTCTTTGTTTTTGTTTTTTGTTTGCTTCGTTTGCTTAGTTTTATTGAATAAATTGGTTGGACCCCCTCATTCATGCATTAGTTTTCAAATAAGTTGGTTTGGATTGGAAAAGAGTAGGAAACGTTCATGCTTAAGTGGTAAAAAGGAGCTTGTTTTTGACTATGGCCTATCCTTTGTCATGTCATGCTTGATATTGTTTTGGCTTTATGCTTAGTGATTTTTTTTGCTGTATCATGACATGTTATAAACAACTGAGATTGCTTAATGTGCCTTGAAATAATTATAGGTTGTTTTAGCATATTAAAGCATAGTATCGTGGTATTCTCCTTTTATGCTTTATTTGGGTTGACTTGGCGCATGCTCACACCATGTTAAGACTATACCAAGTCACCATAGCCTCTATGATCATTTAGTTTTCGACTTGTAATATCACTTTATGCTTTAATTAATGATGTTTTGTCGCTTTGCATGATTATGGCCATTATTGCTCTCTTAGTTGGTCGCTCCCAGTCTTTTGCTAGCCTCCATAACCAAGTATGAGTTCCACTCATGCATCCAACTCCAAATAAAACCAAGTTATTCCAAAGAGTCCACCATACCTACCTATTAGCATCTGCTATTCCAAGTATATTCATGATTTTATCTACCTTCCAAATTAAACTTGTTATGAGAAAACTAGTGATTAATGCTCTCAGGAACTTGATGGCACACTTTACTTTTCTTGTCCCTAATAAACTTGAACCATTGTGTCATCTATGTTGTATATGCTTGCAATTATATGTTGGGGATTAGCAGAACCATGCTGTCATGAGGGAACGCTTTCAACATTGTACCTAGTTGATATAATGCTCTTTCGTTTATGGATGTCATCGGTGTGAAATGAAAGGGGAGCTTGTAAGTCCATGGAGTTATGTATGTGTGTTAGAGAAATGCCTGGGCTGTTGGTCTAATCCATGCCTAATCATGGTGGAAACCTGCAGCGTAACCACAATGAAAATCTATGATGCATTCTTCTTAAAAAAAGAGATAGAGATTGAGAAAAAGAAAAAAAAAGGAGATGAGAAAAGAGGAAAGAGAGAAAAAAGCACCATTTTCCCATGGTAAATAAGAAGATTGCTGAGTTGCTTATTGTTTGCTTGCCTCGTCATTTTGATATAGGGATCCTTCCGTATCATCGGGCAAGGGGTACCCCGTTGGCGGTTCTCTATGATACACATGTACTTACTATGACAAGAACTTACCGGTAACTAAACTTGAGTAGCATGAGGAGCGTCCCTCGTATTCAAGGGACATGAGATTGCCAACTTATACTTTGTCAAGCATATACTCCATAGTTTGTTCACTTTAACCTTAATCACTTCAAGATGCTTATGATAGGCGCAATGAGAGCTGGAAGCTAATAAGTACCATAATGTTTGGAGGCTCTTTATGAGACTTGTATCCATGCTTCCTTCTATGAAGGCCTTTCTTTCACTTTTATGTTGACTCTCCATATTCTACCTTTATGCACCCATTAAGAGAGCATAGTGGCCATTCTTAGTTTAATGTGCATTGTCCCAATACTTGTTGATTGATGCAAAACTTTGATATTGCTTGCTCTTGAACTATTTGTATCTAGTCACCCTTATGAACTTTGAAGGTGTCCTATGCATTTATGTTTTGCTACACTATGAGGGGCAAGCTGAATACCATTCTCATTATGCTTTCTATATGTGAAACAAACAAACGTCTTGCAAAGCATTGTTATTCATGAATCTTTTGTTTGTGCCTTTTCATGTTAGAACATAGTTGCTATGTCTTATTGTTAGAACTATATCTTTCATGTTATGTTAAAGTACTATGATCCCAGATTTCAATGTTTTACAAATGCTTTTACCAAGTTTATGATGGTGCATGTCACCTCAAAAGTTATTCTTTCTTTTTATCACTTACCTACTCGAGGAAGAGCAGGAGTTAAGCTTGGGGATGTTGATACGTTGCTAACGTATCTATAATTTTTATGTTCCATGCTTGTTTTATATCTACTTCTTATGTTTTGTCCACACTTTGGAGTATTCTTGCACACTTTCTAGGACTAACGTATTAACAAGATGCCACAGTGCCAGTTGCCGGTTTTCTGCTGTTTTTGGTTCCAGGAAAGTAAGAAAATGAATATTCTCAGAATTGAACGGGACAAAAGCCAAAGTCAATATTTCACCGAGGGGAACACGGAGCCAGAAGACGAGACAGAGAGGGGCCAGGGGCCGGCCACACCACCTGGCCGCGCGGCCAGGCCTGGCCCGTGCCGGGGGTGGTGCGGCCGCCTCGGGAACCCCCTTGGCATCCCCTTTCGCCTATAAGAAGCCTCCGATATAGAAACCCTATGTAACACCCTCGAATCAGCCCTATGCAAGTTTTAGCGCTTCCCACCAAACCCGCATAGAAACGATTCAAGGACGCCCACCAGGCACTTTCATGCGGGTGGAAAACGAAGTAATATCATTACACAACAGTCCTCGATGGGACTCACAGAACAGATATATATACAACAGCGACTCAACGAGTTAAGAATACAGATATACAATACAAAGATCCAAATCACCTAGAAATCGATACAGCATCCGAGTACGAACAAGATGCAAATTGGGCTAAGATCCCTGTAGAATAACCAATGGCGTCCATAACCCTGCCCAGGCCAAGCCGGAAGGGTAACCCTGCTAACGACGTCGATCTCAAACCTGTTAAAACAAAAGGGGCGCCAACAAAGGGCAAAGGAAAAAGAGGAGCGTCAGTACTGAGGCTAGTACATGGCGAGGCTAGAATTCGGCGGTCCTCGCCTACACAAGTATGGTGGACTGAAGCGGCAGCGCAACAACACTAAACAACCTATAGAGACTCTGTAATACTGGCGACTATCAGAGAGAGATGAGGGAGACCTATTCGGATCCAACCTGATACTAACACCAAACATACCCCTCCTGGTATTTCCCCCTCGAGACCAAACGAGGAAGTCAAGCCGAGGAACTCACACGGTTGGCAGTTTTATTCATTCTTTCCATGGCAGTTATCCAACTTACTAGTCATCTCACATACAAGTCAAATTATAATAGTTAACTTTAGTTATAGTTGTCTATGATCGAGAAACTGTGCTCCAAGTCATCCATAACACGGACACGGCTTTTCGAAAATATTTAACCCTGCAGGGGTGCACCAAAGTATCCACACGCACTTCGACCCTTTTTGCCAGATCAATTAACATACACCCATCGGTATGTCGGCGGGGCCTAAGTCATGACGTTTCCTAGACCCAAAGCAAGTACATGGGGGCCACCCCACTAAGCTACCCGCAACGAAGTCGGCTGGCTTCGAGGCGGACCCAGGGTTTGGGCCAATGGCTGTAAACGACTGGGAATCCAAAAATGTGACTGGGCTTGTCGATACCGCGAAAACATTCCACATCCTAAACAGTACGGGTGCTCCACGCACAATCTTAAATAAAGCAGTAAAGCATGACATACGTACAGAATAGTAATAAAGCCCCAAACTACTTATGGCCCCTGGTACAGTACTTTGAAATCAAGTAGTAAGCCGATGGGGGTGCCCACACACCCCACCTGTGGTTAGCGCGCTCGATCTCGGAACAGGTGTCAAGAACTCGGGTCCTAGGGGACACCAGTGAGCGGTTAAGAACCAAATAATTACTATTACCCACCGATGCCTCTGCATTATATCTATTTCCAGCATTTTAATTAACAAGTGATAATGTAAGCCATGATCATCTCCACCGTTAAGCTTCTCCACCGACGCGAAGCAGCACCTGAGCAAGCAACTATGACTCGCACGACTGTCTATCAATCAACAGGCAATAGGATGTGTCCAAGGCAATATAACGGCTGCAGGAATATATCTGGTACGGAACACTAAAGCATCGAGACACGGATAGCAATAGATCAACAGGAGGAAATAAAGACTATAAATGCAAAATAGGTAGAAGGGGGAGAGATGCTCGCCTGGGAAACACTGCCGAAGGATCATATCCGGAGAACTTGTCGATACTCGCATCAACTCATCGGCCTAATCCGCGAAGAAGCAAACACTAGAAGAAACACCGGATGCAATATTTAATACTACGGCAAAAGATCAGGCATGATGTATGTATGATGCATGGCATGGCAAAGATGCGGTGCAATTAGGCAATATTAAGCGGAACCGGGGTCCCGATAATTAATTAATAGGTTCATGTTGTTTAGATACCCCGCAATTTAAATGTTGTCTTAGCAAGGCAAAACATAGCATCGGTTCGTTACACAAATTTAAATGGGGCCAATATAAGACTAGAAAAGTCCAGATATAGCTCCATATTTAATTTAGGTGAATTCCTATTCAACCCAAACCACATGATAATATGTATGCGAGCATGTACAATTTAATATGCAATAAGTTATGTCATTTATAAAAAATAGGGTAGGATTAGGGTCTCATGGCTAGGTTCAGAGAGACGAAGAAATAGTCTCCGGGTTGTAGTTGAAGTAGTGCAAGCATCCATTGTAGCAGAGGTAGTCGATAACAAGATACTCGAAGAAGTAGGCTCAGGAATCGGAGACGTATTGAAGACACTGTAGTAAAGGAAACCCGAGTCCATGCTCACGCGAGCATTTTGTCTAACACATGCCGGTCACAGACACACATGCGCCTCTGGCTAGCGATACGTCGCTAAACATGGAACGAGAGAGTAGCAACAGATATGATTCGGGCACTGCGCTGGTCTGGCCGCTGGGTTGATCGAAGGGGCAAGGAGGCAGCGTGCCGACGTGGCCAAGAAGCATGGGCATCCGGGCTGGAGCTGGCCGGCGATGCGACAGAACGTGGTGCCCCTGTCCAACGCACTGAAAATTAACCCAATTTCCGTAACTAGCACAAGGGCTCAACAACGAAAACTGGCGATGTGCAGATTGAGGCTACCTGGTCTGCTACTTGCGACTTGCTTCGCATGGTTCAGCGGGAGCCATTTGCTTGGACTTGAGTGGCGTGTGGAGCACTGTGGCGGGTGAAGCACGAGGCGGCGGAGTGGAGTAGCTCGACCATCTGGTTGCATGTGGTGGCGTGGCTCTAGAGGATTTTACGCACACAGAACTGGTCGGCATGCGCGCGCGCATGAGAGCATTTGGTGGCCAGCTATGCATTGATCGATTGGGTAGCTAGCTGCATGGATCGATTGGGTAGAATTCTTCAGGTGGCTGCTCCACTCTTCTGCACGATGAGACGAACCAGAAAACAAGTGGCGGCGGAGGATAAAGGAGGTGGGGAATTTTAGACAGATGTATATCTCAGATTTCGGGCTAGGGTTTGGGAGAAACAAGCGGAATGGGCTATTTATCTAGTCCAAAGTAGACTAGTTTTGGGCTAAAACTTTAGACGGGCCTTTTGTGTAGTTTTATTTTTAGTAAAATAAGAAAACCTTTTGTAGTTTTATAATAAACCAAAAACTATTATTTGTTTTTTTTTAACATGAGAAAAAGAAAGACTACGTCATATATTTAACCGTACGTATATTTTTAAGCAAACAAAATATCGTTTTTAATACAATAATGTGTGATTCAAAAATATGTATTAGGATGGCAAGGTTTAGCTATGATTTTAGGAGAAAAGAATAAAAAGTAGGAAGGAGAGTCAATACATTATGTGACAATTACAATATCACAAGAGATGAAAAAAAAGAATATTAGAGGGAAAAGGCCTCAGGTATGTATAATAAGAGAAAGAGGGAGATTAAGCAAGGTAGAGGGATAACAAGAAGGCTATTAGTGCATGTATGTAGTAATATAGTGGCATGTTCACATGTAGAATGGAAAAAAATACCACGTGTAGCAGGGATAAGGATAGATGATCATAACATGGTTGGATTAAAAAATATTCCAACAAGAAAAAGGAATAGATCAAGCCAAGATTTAAAGAAATAATAGAATGGAATAGAGATACAATAGAATGAAAGGAAGAAATAGATGATCACAAGATGTAAAGATCCACACAAATCAAATGGGCATGATTTAAATCCATAAGGCAAATAAAAGGAACCCATGTGTCATATGTGGTAGAATTGAAATTAATCATAAGGACTAGATAGATTGGAAAGTTAGTGATAACGAGAATTTAAGAGATGATGCCCCAACTTAATTTGGGCATTTTGACAAATATAAAATAGTAAGACTCAAGTAATAGAATTTGGACATTATGGTTCCATATCAAATGGCACCAACTAGAGATAGAATAGAGGGAGGTTAAAATAGAGAGGAAACAATCGCAAGCTCAAATAAAAATATCAAGAACCAAACACGAGTGTAATAATTTGAATGCAGTGATTTAATAATATGTTCCATGCAAGGTGGCATGATGAACATGATGATGTCATGATGATGCAGAAAAAAAAACGAGCAGTTTTCTAGTAGTGGTTTTAGCGGGGTGCCACACCCTAAGTACCGATCAAAAATTCTATGAAAGAGTCTATAGCCGCCGTCATATCCATCCCTAGATCGGGAGGGATCTAAAGCTCTCCCGGCACCCTGATACGTTGCAAAAGTATCCATAATTTTTGATGTTCTATGCTTGTTTTATATCTGCTTTCTTATGTTTTGTCCACACTTTGGAGTATTTTTATACACTTTCTGGAACTAACCTATTAACAAGATGCCACAATGCCAGTTGCCCTTTTTTGCTGTTTTTGGTTCCAGAAAAGCCAAAAAAAGAATATACTCATAATTGGGCAGGACAAAAGCCAAAGTCAATATTTTACCAGAAGATACATGGAGTTCGAAGGAGAGACGAAGGGGGGCCACAGGGCGGCCACACCCCCCTTGGCGCAGGCAGCCTGATTGCTCAATGCACGGCGCCCAGAAAAATGCTTGATGACGGTGTTGATGTAGAGCTCGTTGGAAACCCCAAGAGGAAGGTATGATGAGGACAGCAGCAAGTTTCCCTCAGTTATGAAACCACGGTTTCATAAAACCAGTAGGAGCAAGGAAACACCCCAAGGGTGTTACTAGCTGAGCTTTGGCAGGGCGCACTACCGGTGCTAGTAGCAACGTGGAGACCTGCAAAACACAATGACAGAACTTTGTCCCCAACTTGCGATGAGGTTGTCAATCTCACCGTGTTTTGCGGAAAACAAAGGATTAAACATATCGAATGGAAAGAAGTAAAAGTTTGCAGAAAGTAAACACAAAGCAGTAAACAGTTTATAGATTGTATGTAAAGAAAAAGGACCGAAATCCAAAGTTCACTAGAGGTGGCTCTCCTTAAGATAGATAACATGCTGGGTGAACAAATTACAGCAGGGCAATTGGCAAACACCGAGAAAGCAATACATGCATATACTAATCATCTTGACTCCTTTGAGACTTGATTGGGCATTACAACATTATACATAGACCGCCATCCAACTGCATCTATGACTACTAATCCACCTTCAGGTTATCATCCGAACCCCCTCCAGTATTAAGTTGCAAGCAACAGATTATTGCTTTACGAACTGCGTGTAAAGTAAACAATACGATTGTTCTATGAACAAAGGATTGTTGTTTTCTCCCTAGTAGCAACAACACATCTAGTACCTTAGAGATTTTTGTCACTTCTCCAGATTACCAGAGGCATGAACCCACTATCGAGCATAAATACTAACTCTTGGAGTTGCTAGCATCTACTTGGCCAAGATAGCTACTAACAACGGAAAGCATGCAAGATCACAAATAACAAAGACATGATAGAATCAATAATCAATATGAAATAGCATCTCAATATCCATCGGATTCCCGCAAACACAACATGTAGAATTACAAATAGATGATCTTGATCATGAACGAAGCTCACAAGATCTAGACATGAAAGCACAAAGGAGGAGAACCAGCCATCTAGCTACTACATGGATCCGTAGTCCAAGGATGAACTACTCACGCATCACACCAGAGGCTTGCATGGTGATGAAGAAGGCCTCCAGGGTGAATTCCCCTCTCCGGCAGGGTGCCGGGAAGAGCTTCAGATCCCTCCCGATCTAGGGATGGAGATGACGGCGGATACAGACTCTTTCATGGATTTTTGATCGGGCACTTAGGGTTTACGTCCAGAGGGCATCTTATAGTCGGAAGGGGAGGCCGAGGGGGTGCCAGGGGCCACCACACCACCCCCTGGCGCGGGCCCAGCCTGGCCGTGCAGCCAGGTGGTGTGGCCGGCCCCTGGCCCTTCTCCGTCTCGTATTCATGCACTTGATGTCTTCCGAAAAAATAGGCACTTTGGCTTTTGTCCCGTCCAATTCCGAGAATATTCATTTTCTGACTTTCTTGGAACCAAAAACAGCAGAAACAGGCAGCTAGCACTGTGGCTCTTGTTAATAGGTTAGTCTAAGAAATCATATGAAAAGTACTCCAAAGTTGGAACAAAACACAAAAAAGTGGATAAAACCAAGCATGGAACATCAAAAATTATAGATATATTTTCAATGTATCAACATCCCCAAGCTTAACTCCTGCTCGTCCTCGAGTAGGTAAGTGATAAAAAGAAAGAATAATTTTTGAGGTGACATCCATCAAAGACTTGATCAAAGTATTTGTAGAACATTCAAAGCTGGGATCATAGTACTTCAATCATAACATGCAAGATAAAGTCCTAGAAATAAGCAAAGAAACTATGATGCAACATGAAAAGGCACAAACAAAAGATTCATGAATAACAATGCTTTGCAAGACGTTTGTTTATTTCACATAAAGAAAGCACAGCATAATAGTATTCGGCTTGCCCTCAATAGAGTAGCAAATATAAATGCATATGACACCTTCAAAGTTCATAAGAGTGAATAGATACAATAGTTTAAAACAAGCAATATCAAAGTATGCATCAATCAACTAGTCTTGGGACAATGCACATAGAACTAAGAATGGCCACTATGCTCTGAAAGTAGGTGCATAAAGATAGAAGATGGAGACTCAATATAATGGTGGAAGAAAGGCCTTTGTAAAAGGAAGTAGGGATTCAAGTCTCATAAAGAGCTTCCAAAAATTATGGTACTTATAGCTTTCAGCTCTCATTGCCCCTATCATAAGCATATTGAAGGTGATTAAGGTTAAAGTGACACAACTAAGAGGATATGCTTGACAAGTGATAAACCAAAATCTCATGCCCCTTACTTATGAAGACCGATCCTCATGCTACTCAACTTCAGTCACGAGTAAGCTCTTGTCATTGTAAGTACATGTGTATCATTAAGAACCGCCAACGGGGTACCCCTTGCGCATGATACAGGAGCTTTCCCATAATCAAAATGACAAGGCAAGCAGACAATGAGCATCTCAGCGATCTTTTTATTTGTTATTTGCATACGTTTTTATTGAGGATGCTTCATAGAGTGCTCATTATGGTGATGTTGCAAGTTTCCACCATGATTAGGCATGGCTTAGGCTAGCGGGCCAGGCGTTTTTCTAACATACATACAAACTCCATGATCTTACAAGTTCCACTTTTATTTCACACCGTCGGGATGCGTAAGCAAAAGAACATGATATCAACGGGGTACAAAGTACACGTGTAATTTTGAAAGCGTTCCCCATGGTACATGGTTATGCTAAATTAAACTTATAAAGCGCAAGCATATACGCAACAAAGAAGCACCCAATGGTTCAAGTTTATTAGAGGCAAGTAAAGTAAAGTGTGCCATCAAGTTCGTGAGAGCTTTAATCACTAGTTTTCTAATAACAAGTTCAATTTGGAAGGTAAACAAAAGCATGAATATACTTGGAATAGCATAAGCTAGTAGGTAGGTATGGTGGACTCTTGAGAAAAACTTGGTTTAGGGAGTTGGATGCATGAGTGGAACTCATACTTGGTTGTGGAGGCTAGCAAAAGACTAGGAGCGACAAACTAAGAGAGCAATAATGACCATAATCATGCAGAGCGACAAAACATCATTGATCAAAGCATAAAGTGATACTAAAAGTTGAAAACTAAAGGATCATAAAGGCTATGGTGACTTGAGATTGTCATAACATGGTGTGAGCATGTGCCAAGTCAACCCAAATAAAGAATCAAAGGAGAATACCACTATACTATGCTTTAATATGCTAAAACAACGCATGATTCATACAAGGCACAACTAAGCAATCTCAATTGTTTATAACAAGTCATGCAACAACAAAGAATACTAAGCATAAAGCAAAAAAAATATCAAGCATGGCATGACAAAGCATAGGCCACAGTCAAAAACGAGCTCTTTTTACCACATAAGTATGAACTTTCCTACTCTTTTCCAAACCAAACCAAACTATTTGCAAACCAATGTATGAAAGAGGGGGTCCAAACAATTTATTCATAAAACTAAGCAAACCAAGCAGACGAAAAACGAAAACGAAAACGAAAAAGAAGACGCTCCAAGAACAACACAACCGGGCATGAAACAATAAAAATGAAGCGTTTGGAAGAAACCTGGGATTTTTATTGATGAACAAGGGGATGCCTTGGGCATCCCCAAGCTTTGACGCTTGTAATTCTTGGATATTTCTTAGGGTGACACGCGTGGCATCCCCAAGCTTGAGCTTTAGTCCATCCTTCATCTCATTACTCATTCCTTCCATACACCTAAAAAATTTCCTTCATACAAAACTTCACACAATCTTTATTAGCAACATTAGTGCAATCAAGATAAATAAGTCTTAAGGTTCAGTTATAACACCAAATAAACTTACATTATAACACTATCTACTGTAGAACTTCCCTCAAAAAGCTCAATTCCCCAAAAGAACTCAAGAAGGAACCAACAAGAAGCAAATGCAGAAAATGGCAGAAATCTGTCAAAACAGACCAGCAGGTAAATACAATTTTTTTCAAAGACCTTATGTTGCTCAAATCAAGAAGTGTTGAACTAACGAAAGTTAGATAACAACCTGGTGCAGAAGCACAAAACATTACGGCTCAATCCGACATACATAGCTCTCTCACGATTTTTTACGGTGAAGCACAAAAATCTGTTTCGGGACAACAACTTTCCCAATCATTACTTCTCTCTCATTACAGGTTACTCTTGGCACAAAAAGCAAATAAAAAGGATAAGGAGAGGTTATTACAGAGGTAATAACTTCCAAGACTCATCTAAAACTTTTGGGTTTTCTCCCAATAAGTTCTTTTCTTTAACGCCTTTAAGTTAAGCATAAGAAGCAAAGAAAGAATCAAGTGTTCTCAAATGAAGAAGCATTAAGATCAATACCAGAAATATTTTCAACAAGGCAAGGTATATCATCCAAATAAGTTCTAGAGGATCCTCTCTCAATGCTCTTAGGTTCACTATTCTCATCAAAAGGGTTTGCAGGAACAATCCAATCAAGATTCTTTTCTATGGCATCATGTATTGCTGCTAGTTTAAAGGGTATTGATATCTTAGGTTCCTCCCCATTGGGTTCAGTTTTGTTCATCTTTTCTCGTGTACCAACAACATCTACACATGAGCCTAGCATATTGAAACGTTCATAGATTTTCCTAGATTCCTTGGCAACATCATAGAACTCCTTAAACAAAGTTTCTAGAATAAAATCCCTCTTTTTAGGGTCTTCAATTTCTTTAAGATTAAGAAACATTACTTGCATTAAGGGTTTGAGGTTAACAAACCTAGCTTCTAACATGTGAATTAAAGAAGCTGCAACAATCTCATAATTTGGAGCAAGTTCTGCAAGGGATCTATCCTCAGTATCTTCATGCTTACTAACATGATTAAAGAATTCTTCAATATTATCTTTCCCAATTATAGAACCACTATCAATTGAAAGGTCTTTCAGGGTGAAAGTAGGGATCAACATGGTGAGCTAAGGAAGAGGTGACAACTAAAGGGGACTTAATTTTTTGTGTGTTTTTCAAATAAGAAAGCAAACTAGTAAAACTAATTTTTTGTGTTTTTGAAAACAAGCAAACTAGTAAAACTAATTTTTTTGTGTTTTTGAATAACAAAACAAGCAAAGAAAGCAAAAAGAAAACTAAGCAAAACAAAAACAACAAAGTAGAGATATTGGTTATGAGGGACTCCCCTAGTGAAGATGTGCTTGACTCCCCGGCAACGGCGCCAGAAAATCGCTTGATGGCTCAATGCATGGCGCCCAGAAAAATGCTTGATGGCGGCGTTGACGTAGAGCTCGTTGGGAACCCCAAGAGGAAGGTATGATGAGCACAGCAGCAAGTTTCCCTCAGTTATGAAACCAAGGTTTAATCAAACTAGTAGGAGCAAGGAAACACCCCAAAGGTGTTACTAGCTGAGCTTTGGCAGGGCGCACTACCGGTGCTAGTAGCAACGTGGAGACCTGCACAACACAACCATAGAACTTTGTCCCCAACTTGAGATGAGCTTGTCAATCTCACCGTGTTTTGTGGAAAACAAAGGATTAAACGTATCGAATGGAAAGAAGTAAAAGTTTGCAGAAAGTAAACACAAAGCAGTAAATAGTTTATAGATTGTATGTAAATAAAAAGGACCAGGATCCATGGTTCACTAGAGGTGGCTCTCCTTAAGATAGATAACATGCTGGGTGAAAAAATTACAGCGGGGCAATTGACAAACACCGAGAAAGTAATACATGCATATACTAATCATCTTGACTCCTTTGAGACTTGATTGGGCATTACAACATTATACATAGACCGCCATCCAACTGCATCTATGACTAATAATCCACCTTCAGGTTATCATCCGAACCCCCTCCAGTATTAAGTTGCAAGCAACAGATTATTGCTTTACGAACTGCGTGTAAAGTAAACAATACGATTGTTCTATGAACAAAGGATTGTTGTTTTCTACCTAGTAGCAACATCACATCTAGTACCTCAGAGATTTATGTCACTTCCCTAGATTACCAGAGGCATGAACCCACTATCAAGCATAAATACTAACTCTTGGAATTGCTAGCATCTACTTGGCCAAGATAGCTACTAACAACAGAAAGCATGCAAGATCACAACAAACAAAGACATGATAGAATCAATAATCAATCTGAAATAGCATCTCAATATCCATCGGATCCCCGCAAACACAACATGTAGAATTACAAATAGATGATCTTGATCATGAACGGAGCTCACAAGATCTAGACATGAAAGCACAACGGAGGAGAACCAGCCATCTAGCTACTACATGGATCCATAGTCCAAGGATGAACTACTCACACATCACACCGGAGGCTTGCATGGTGATGAAGAAGGCCTCTAGGGTGAATTCCCCTCTCCGGCAGGGTGCCGGGAAGAGCTTCAGATCCTTCCTGATCTAGGGATGGAGATGATAGCGGCTACAGACTCTTTCATGGATTTTTTATCGGGCACTTAGGGTTTACGTCCCGAGGATATCTTATAGTCGTAAGGGGAGGCCGAGGGGATGCCAGGGGATACCACACCACCCCCTGGCGTGGGCCGAGCCTGGCCGCGTGGCCATGTGGTGTGGCCGTCCCCTGGCCCTTCTCCGTCTCGTATTCTGGCACTTGACGTCTTCCGGAAAAATAGGCACTTTGGCTTTTGTCCCGTCCAATTCCGAGAATATTCATTTTCTGACTTTCCTGGAACCAAAAACAACAGAAAACAGGCAGCTGGCACTGTGGCTCTTGTTAATAGGTTACTCCAATAAATCATATGAAAAGTACTCCAAAGTTGGAATAAAACATAAGAAAGTGTATAAAACCAAGCATGGAACATCAAAAATTATAGATACATTTGCAATGTATCAAAGCCCTAGGCCGCGCCAAGGCAAGGTGTGGGCCCCCTGGGCGGCCACCCACCTTGCCTCTTTGCTTATAAGAAGCCTCCCGATCCAGAAACCCTGGGGATTCCAGCCTCTAGCCACGAAAAGTTCCGCAGCGCCGCCGCCACCGAAGGGGAGATTTGGGGGACAGAAAGTCTCTGTTCCAGCACCCTGTCGGGACAAGGAAGTGCCCCTGGAGCCATCTCCATCGATCTCCACCGCCATCTCCATCGTCGTTGCTGATTCCCATGATGAGGAGGGAGTAGATCTCTCTCGAGGCTAAGGGTTCTACCGGTAGCTATGTGTTCATATGTCTCTCTATGCATGATAATATTATGATCATGACCTTTGTAATCAAGTAGATATACCTTGCAACTCAAGTGCTTTAATAGATCTCTGGCTCTCCCCACGTGTGTGAAAGTGATAGCGTGCACACAATGGTGGCACTTAGGCTAGAGATTACAAATACTTGTTATGAGTTATTTGGAGTTGGATGTTTCTATGAAATTGTGGTGTTTGTTGGAACCATCTAGAGCTCAAGGTGACAGTGTGGGGTTATCTAGATGGGGAAAGCGAACTTTGAGGTGTGCTGTTATAGCCCTACCATGGATTAGAGTGTCCAACCGGAGAGTAGTTCAGAGTAGTATCATGAAGAGAAGATATTTATATGAGAGTGTTCACTAGTGAAAGTATGATCCCTAGGCCTTGTTTCTAAGCATTGAAACTTCGTTTGCAACTAGATTTGTTACATATTTGCTTGCTTCCATCTTTATTTCAGTTTGCCTTTAGTCTCTTCGACACCATCAAGCTATTTTCTAGCATGGTTGTCTTATATCCATACCACTTGTATTTCACTATCTCTTTGCCGAACTAGTGCACCTATACACCTGACAAGTGTATTGGGTGTGTTGGGGACACAAGAGCCTTCTTGTATCTTGATTGCAGGGTTGCTTGAGAGGGTACCTTTGACCACTTCCTCCCTGAGTTCAATAAGCCTTGGGTAATCCACTTAAGGGAAACTTGCTGCTGTTCTACAAACCTCTGCACTTGGAGGCCCAACAACTATCTACAAGAATAGAAGTGTGTAGACATCAAGATATTTTCTAGCGCCGTTGCCGGGGAGGTATGGTGAAAGGTACTCACATCCTATGGCTACTAAGCTATCTTCTAGTACTGTAGCTGGTGTGTGAGTGCTCGAAGTTATTTCCTTTAGATTCTGCAATTATATCTTTTTGTTTCTTGTTTTTATTTCACTAGTTAGGCTTAATGGAAAACAACAATAAAATTAGAGAGCTTTAGTATTTATCTTGAGTTAGGACATGAAGTGTTTGAATAGAAAATTAAAAAACCTATGGAACTTTATTTGCGTGCTAATAGCAATGTTATTAGTAAGAATTCTTTGAACACCATTATTGCTAATGCTATGGAATTGTCTAAGCTTGGGGAAGCTAGTTTTTATGAAAATGATCTTTTTAGTCCCCCAAGCACGGAGGAGAAAATCTACTTTGATGATACTATGCCTCCAATATATGATGATTACAATGATGAATATGATATTTTCAGTCCACCTACTATTAAGCAGAAAATTAATTATGATTACAATATGCCTCCTATATTTGATGATTATGGTGATGAGAATAATAATGATAGCTATTTTGTTGAATTTGCTCCCACTATAATTAATAAGAATGACTATGCTTATATGGAGAGTAATAATTATTTTATGCATGTGGCTCATGATAAGAATGTTTTATGTGATAGTTATATTTTTAATTTTATTCGTGATGCTATTGGAAGTTATTATGAGAGAGGGAAACATGGTTTTATGTATCTCAATAATATTAAGTTTCCCCTTTTTATGTTGAAAGTCTTGAAGTTGCACGTGTTTTGCTTTCCTATGCTTGTTGCTTTGTGCTTTCATGACTTGTTTGTTTACAAGATTCATATGCATAGGAAGTGGGTTAGACTTAAATGTGCTTTGAATTTGCTTCTTGATGCTCCCTTTTACTTCAATTCATATTTCCTATGTGAGCATGTTCTCAAACTATCATGCCTAACTTAAAGGCGTTAAAGAAAAGTACTTCTTGGGAGATAACCCAATAGTTTTATTGAGTCTTGGAAGTTATTACCTCTGTAATAACCGCTCCTTATCATTTTTATTTGATTTTTGTGCCAAGAATAACCTCTAATGAGAGGGAAGTAAGATTTGGGGAAGTGCTGTCCCAAAACAGATTTTTGTGCTTCGCTGTGAAAATTCGTGAAAAATCTCTGTATGTCGGTTTGAGCTGTAATTGTTTGTGCTTCTGCCCCAGGTTGTTATACAACTTTCGTTAGTTCAACACTTTTCGATTTGAGCTATAGAAGGTCTTCAAAAAAATTGGTTTTTACCTGCGGGTCTGTTTTGACAGATTTCTTCCATTATTTGCATTTGCTTCTTGTTAATTCCTTTTTGGGTTCTTTTTGGGGAATTGAGATTTTTAAGGGAAGTTATACAGTAGATTTTATTTTAATGAAGTTTTACTTGTGTTGGAACTGAAGCAAGAAGACTTATTATCTTGAGTACACTAATGTTGCTAATTAAGATTGTGTGAAGTTTTGTAGGAAGGAAATTTTAAAATGTAGGGAAGACTAATGTGATAAGATGAAGAATGGACAAAATCTCAAGCTTGGGTATGCCACCCGTGTCACCCCAAGTAATATTCAAGAAGTACAAGCATCAAAGCTTGGGGATGCCCAAGGCATCCCCTTCTTCATCAATAAAAATTTCAAGTTTCTTCCAAACACTTCATTTTTATTGTTTCATGCACAGTTGTGTTGTCCTTGGAGCGTCTTTGTTTTCGTTTGATTAGTTTGCTTAGTGTGCTTGAATAAATTGGTTGGACCGCCTCATTCATACATTAGTTTTCAAATAAGTTGGTTTGGAGAGAAAAAGTTCATGCTTAAGTGGTAAAAGAGAGCTTGTTTTTTACTGTGGCCTATGCTTTGTCATGTCATGCTTGATATTGTTTTGGCTTTGTGCTTAGTGATTTTTGTTGTAGCATGACATGTTATAAACAACTGAGATTGCTTAATGTGCCTTGAAAGAATTATGCGTTGTTTTAGCATATTAAAGCATAGTATCGTGGTATTCTCCTTTGATGCTTTATTTGGGTTGACTTGGCGCATGCTCACACCATGTTAAGACTATCCCAACTCAACATAGCCTCTATGATCATTTAGTTTTCGACTTGTAATATCACGTTATGCTTTAATTAATGATGTTTTGTCGCTTTGCATGATTATGGCCATTATTGCTCTCTTAGTTGGTCGCTCCCAGTCTTTTGCTAGCCTCCATAACCAAGTATGAGTTCCACTCATGCATCCAACTCCAAATAAAACCAAGTTATTCCAAAGAGTCCACCATACCAACCTATTAGCATCTGCTATTCCAATTATATTCATGATTTTATCTACCTTTCAAATTAAACTTGTTATGAGAAAACTAGTGATTAATGCTCTCACGAACTTGATGGCACACTTTACTTTTCTTGTCCCTAATAAACTTGAACCATTGTGTCATCTATGTTGTATATGCTTGCACTTATATGTTGGGGATTAGCAGAACCATGTTGTTATGGGGAACGCTTTCAACATTGCACTTGTACATTGTACCTAGTTGATATCATGCTCTTTTGTCTATGGATATCGTCGGTGTGAAATGAAAGGGGAGCTTGTAAGTCCATAGAGTTATGTACGTGTGTTAGAGAAACGCCTGGGCTGCTAGTCTAATCCATGCCTAATCATGGTGGAAACCTGCAGCGTAACCATAATGAGCAATCTATGAAGCATTCTTCTTATAATAAAAAGATATAGAGATTGAGAAAAACAGAAAAAATATGAGAAAAGAGGAAAGAGAGAAAAAACACCATTTTCCCATGGTAAATAAGAAGATTGCTGAGATGCTTATTGTGTGCTTGCCTTGTGATTTTGATATGGGGATTCTTCCGTATCATCAGGCAAGGGGTACCCCGTTGGCGGTTCTCTATGATACACATGTACTTACTATGACAAGAACTTACCGGTAACTAAACTTGCGTAGCATGAGGAGCAGCCCTCGTATTCAAGGGACACGAGATTGCCAACTTATACTTTGTCAAGAATATACTCCATAGTTTTTTCACTTTAACCTTAATCACTTCAAGATGCTTATGATAGGGGCAATGAGATCTGAAAGCTAATAAGTACCATAATTTTTGGAAGCTCTTTATGAGACTTGAATCCCTGCTTGCTTCTATGAAGGCCTTTCTTTTACTTTCATGATGAGTCTCCATCTTCTATCTTTATGCACCTATTGAGAGAGCATAGTGGCCATTCTTAGTTTAATGTGCATTGTCCCAAACTTGTTGATTGATGCATAACTTTGATATTGCTTGTTCTTAAACTATTTTTATCTAGTCACCCTTATAAACTTTGAAGGCGTCCTGTGCATTTATGTTTTGCTACACTATGAGGGACAAGCTGAATACCATTCTCATTATGTTTTTTTTATGTGAAACAAACAAACGTCTTTCAAAGCATTTTTATTCATGAATCTTTTGTTTGTGCCTTTTCATGTTACAACATAGTTTTTATGTTTTAGTGTTAGAACTATACGTTTCATGCTATGTTGAAGTACTATGATCCCAGCTTTCAATGCTTGCAAATAATTTGATCAAGATTATGATGGTGCATGTCACCTAAAAAATTATTCTTTTTTATCACTTACCTACTCGAGGACGAGCAGGAGTTAAGCTTGGGGATGTTGATACGTTGCAAACATATCTATAATTTTTGATGTTCCATGCTTGTTTTATATCTACTTTCTTATGTTTTGTCCACACTTTGGAGTATTTTTATACACTTTCTGGAACTAACCTATTAATAAGATGCCACAGTACCACTTGCCTGTTTTATGCTATTTTTGGTTCAAAAAAGCCAGAAATTGAATATACTCGGAATTGGATGGGATAAAAGCTAAAGTCAATATTTTACCGGAAGACACATGGAGTCCGAAGGAGAGACGAAGGGGTCCACAGGGCGGCCACAACCCCCTTGGCACGGGTAGCCCTAGGCTGCGCCAGGGCATGGTGTGGGCCCCCTAGCCGACCACCGACCTCGCCTCTTTGCCTATAAGAAGCCTCCCGATCCAGAAACCCTGGGGAATCCAGCCTCCAGCCACGAAAAGTTCCACAATGCCGCCGCCACCGAAGGGGAGATTCGGGGGATAGAAAGTCTCTGTTCCGGCACCCTGTCGGGATGGGGAAGTGCCCCCAGAGCCATCTCCATCGATCTCCACCGCCATCTCCATCGCCGTTGCCGATTCCCATGATGAGGAGGGAGTAGATCTCTCTCGAGGCTAAAGGTTCTACCGGTAGCTATGTGTTCATCTCTCTCTCTATGCATGATCATATTATGATCTTGAGCTTTGTATCAAGTAGATCTACCTTGCTACTCAAGTGCTTTAATAGATCTCTGGCTCTCCCCACGTGTGTGAAAGTGATAGCGTGCACACCATGGTGGCACTTAGGCTAGAGATTACAAATACTTGTTATGAGTTATATTTGGAGTTGGATGTTTGTATGAAATTGTGGTGTTTGTTGGAACCATCTAGAGCTCAAGGTGTCAGTGTGGGGTTATCTAGATGGGGAAAGCAAACTTTGAGGTGTGCTGTTATAGCCCTACCATGGATTAGAGTGTCCAACCGGAGAGTAGTTCAGAGTAGTATCATGAAGAGAAGATATTTATATGAGAGTGTTCACTAGTGAAAGTATGATCCCTAGGCCTTGTTTCTAAGCATTGAAACTTCGTTTGCAACTAGATATGTTACATGTTTGGTTGCTTCCATCTTTATTTCGGTTTGCCTTTAGTCTCTTCCACGCCATCAAGCTATTTTCTGGCACCATTGTCTTATATCCATACCGCTGTATTTCACTATCTCTTCGCCGAACTAGTGCACTGCTGGCTCGTGGTTGATATCGAGCTCGTTCAGGAACCCCAAGAGGAAGGTATGATGAACACAGTAGTAAGTTTGCCTCAGTTATGAAACCAAGGTTATCGAACCAGTAGGAGCAAGGAAACACCTCCAAGGTGTTGCTAGCTGAGCTTTGCTAGGGCGCACTACCGGTGCTAGCAGCAACATGGAATCCTGCACAACACAACCATAGAACTTTGCCCCCAACTTTCGATGAGGTTGTCAATCTCACTGGTTTTGCGGAAAACAATGGATTAAACGTATCGAGTGGAAGAAAGTATAAGCTTGCAGAAAGTAAACAGAAAACAGTAAAGAGTTGTAGATTGATGGTAAAATAAAAGGACCAGGGTCCATAGTTCACTAGTGGTGGTTCTCCTTAAGATAGATAACATGTTGTGTGAACAAATTACAGCGGGGCAATTGACAAACATCGAGAAAGCATACATGCATATACTAATCATCATGCCTCCTTTGAGATTTGATTGGGCATTACAACATTATACATAGACCGCCATCCAACTGCATCTATGAATAATAATCCACCTTCAGGTTATCATCCGAACCCCCTCCGGTATTAAGTTGCAAGCAATAGATAATTGCATAAAGTAAACAATGCGATTGTTCTATGAACAAAGGATTGTTGTTTTCTCCCTAGTAGCAACAGCACATCTAGTACCTTAGAGATTTCTGTCACTTCCCTAGATTACTAGAGGCATGAACCCACTATTGAGCATAAATACTAACTCTTGGAGTTGCTAGCATCTACTTGGACAAGATAGCTACTAACAACGGAAAGCATGCAAGATCACAAATAATAGAGACATGATAGAATCAATAATCAATCTGAAATAGAATCTCAATATCCATCAGATCCCCGCAAACACAACATGTATAATTACATATAGATGATCTTGATCATGAACGGACCTCACAAGATCTAAACATGATAGCACAAAGGAGAAGAACCAGCCATATAGCTACTACATGGACCCGTAGTCCAAGGATGAACTACTCACGCATCACACCGGAGGCTTGCATGGTGATGAAGAAGGCCTCCAGGGTGAATTTCCCTCTCCGACAGGGTGCCGAGAAGAGCTTTAGATCCCTCCCGATCAAGGGATGGAGATGACGACGGCTATAGACTCTTTCATGGAATTTTTGATCGGGTACTTAGGGTTTCTGTATCGGAGGCATCTTATAGTCGGAAGGGGAGGTCGAGGGGTGCCTGGGGTGGCCAGACCACCCCCTGGCGCGGGCCAGGCTTGGCCGCGCGGCCAGATGGTGTGGCGGCCCCTGGCCCCTCTCCGTCTCGTAATTTGGCTCCGTGTCCTCCTCAGTGAAAAACTGACTTTGGCTTTTCTCTCGTCCAATTCCGAGAATATTCATTTTATGACTTCTTGGAACCAAAAACAGCAGAAAACAGGCAGTTGGCACTGTGGCATCTTGTTAATAGGTTAGTCCAAGAAAGTGTATGAAAAGTACTCCAAAGTTGGAACAAAACATAAGAAAGTAGATAAAACCAAGCATGGAACATCAAAAATCATGGATACGTTAGCAACGTATCAACATCCCCAAGCTTAACTCATGCTCGTCCTCGAGTAGGTAAGTGATAAAAACAAAGAATAATTTTTGAGGTGACATGCACCATCATAAACTTGATGAAAGCATTTGTAAAACATTGAAAGCTGGAATCATAGTACTTCAACATAGCATGAAAGATAAAGTTCTAACAATAAGACATAGCAACTATGTTGTAACATGAAAAGGCACAAACAAAAGATTCATGAATAACAATGCTTTGCAAGACGTTTGTTTGTTTCACATAAAGAAAACATAGCATAGTGGCATTCATCTTGTCCCTCATAGAGTAGCAAATATAAATGCATAGGACACCTTCAAAGTTCATAAGAGTGACTCGATACAAGTAGTTTAAGAACAAGCAATATCAAGTTATGCATCAATCAACAAGTCTTGGGACAATGCACATAGAACTGAGAATGGCCACTATGCTTTCAAAGTAGGTGCATAAAGGTAGAAGGTGGAGACTCAACATAAAAGTAAAAGAAAGGCCTTCATAGAAGGAAGTAGATATTCGAGTTTCATAAAGAACTCCCAAAAATTATGGTTCTTGTTAGATTTGAGCTCTGATTGCCCCTATCATAAGCATCTTTAAGGTGATTAAGGTTAAAGTGACACAACTAAGAGGATATGCTTGACAAGTTATAAGTCGAAATCTCATGCCCCTTACTTACGAAGACCAAACCTCATGCTACTCAACTTTAGTCACAAGTAATCTCTTGTCATTGTAAGTACATATGTATCATAAAGAACCGCCAACGGGGTACCCCTTACACATGACACAGGAGCTATCCCATAATCAAAATGACAAGGCAAGCAGACAATGAGCATCTCAGCGATCTTTTTATGTGCTATTTGCATAGGTTTTTATTGAGGATGCTTCATAGAGTGCTAATTATGGTTATGTTGCAAGTTTCCACCATCATTAGGCATGGCTTAGGCTAGCGGTCCAGGCGTTTTTCTAACACACATACAAACTCCATGATCTTACAAGTTCCACTTTTATTTCACACCACCAAGATCCATAAGCAAAAGAACATGATATCAACGGGGTACAATGTACAAGTGCAATGTTGAAAGCATTCCCCATGATACATGGTTCTGCTAATTTCAACTTATAAAGTGCAAGCATATACGCAACAAAGAAGGACCCAATGGTTCAAGTTTATTAAATGCAAGAAAAGTAAAGTGTGCCATCAAGTTCGTGAGAGCTTTAATCACTAATTTTCACATAACAAGTTTAATTTGGAAGTTAGATAAGAACATGAATATACTTGGAATAGCAAATACTAATAGGTAGGTATGGTGAACTCTTTGGAATAACTTGGTTTTAGGAGTTGGATGCATGAGTGGAACTCATACTTCGTTATGGAGGCTAGCAAAAGACTGGGAGCGACCAACTAAGAGAGCAATAATAGCCATAATCATGCAGAGCGACAAAACATCATTAATTAAAGTATAAAGTGCTATTACAAGTCGAAAACTAAAGGATCATCAAGCCTATGGTGATTTTGGATAGTCATAACATGGTGTGAGCATGCGCAAAGTCAACCCAAATAAAGCATAAAAGGAGAATACCACAATACTATGCTTTAATATGCTAAAACAACGCATGATCCTTCCAAGGCTCATTAAGCAATCCCAATTGTTTATAACATGTCATGCTACAACAAAGATCACAAAGCATAAAGCCAAAACAATATCAAGCATGGCATGGAAAAGCATAGGCCACAGTCAAAAACAAGCTCTCTTTACCACTTAAGCATGAGCTTTCCTAATCTTTTCCAATCCAAACCAAACTATTTGAAAACTAATGTATGAAAGAGAGGGTCCAACCAATTTATTCAGCAAACTAAGAAAACCAAGAAAAATAAAAACCAAAACAAAAACAAAAAATAAGACGCTCCAAGAACAATACAACTGTGCATGAAACAATAAAAATGAAGTGTTTGGAAGAAACCTGGTATTTTTATTGATGAAGAAGGGGATGCCTTGGGCATCCCCAAGCTTTGATGCTTGTACTTATTGGATATTTCTTGAGGTGACATGCGTGGCATCCCCAAGCTTGAGATTTATTTCATTCTTAATCTCATTACTCATTCCTTCCATACACCTGAAATTTTTTCCTTCATACAAAACTTCACACAATCTTTATTAGCAACATTAGTGCACTCAAGATAATTAGTCTTTGGGTTCAGTTTCAACACCAATAAAACTTCCAATAAAACACAAGCTACTATAGCACTTCCCTCAAAAAGCTCAATTCCCCAAAAGAACTCAAAAAGGAACCAACAAGAAGCAAATGCAAATAATGGCAGAAATCTGTCAAAACAGACTAGCAGGTAAAGACGAATTTTTTAGAAGACCTTCTGTTGCTCAAATCAAAAAGTGTTGAACTAACGAAAGTTACATAATAACCTGGGTCAGAAGCACAAACATTCCCGCCTAAAAAAGACGAACATAGATTTTACACGATTTTTTACGGTGGAGAACAAAAATCTGTTTCGGGACAGCAACTTTCCCAAGCATTACTTCTCTCTCATTAGAGGTTACTCTTGGCACAAAAAACAAATAAAAAGGATAAGGAGAGGTTATTACAGAGGTAATAACTTCCAAGACTCATCTAAAACTTTTGGGTTATCTCCCAATAAGTACTTTTCTTTAACGTCTTTAAGTTGGGCATGATAGTTTGAGAAGATGCTCTCATAAGAAATATGAATTGAAGTAAAAGAGAGCATCAAGAAGCAAATTCAAAACACATTTAAGTCTAACCCACTTCCTATGCATAGGAATCTTATACGCAAATAAATTCACAAAAAACAAAGTGACAGACATAGGAAGATAAAACGAGAGTAACTTCAAAACTTTCAGCAAATAAAGAGGTGTTTTTGTACCATGAAAAATTTTACAACCATATTTTCCTCTCTCATAATAATTTTTAGTAGCCTCATGAATAAACTCAAAAATATTACTATCACATAAAGTATGCTTTTCAT
Source organism: Avena eriantha (assembly GCA_910589775.1). Taxonomy (NCBI): domain Eukaryota; kingdom Viridiplantae; phylum Streptophyta; class Magnoliopsida; order Poales; family Poaceae; genus Avena; species Avena eriantha. The sequence continues at coordinate 259,742,503 of OU342740.1, forward strand.
GATCTACAAACACATAATTTTTATCAAGCTCAAAAATAGTGGGGTTAAAACCATACCCACTTTTAACAATCTTATAACAAGATGGCTGATCAATCTCATTTTCAATAGTAGTACAATTAATATTATCAACCAATATAGGACCATCATCTAGAGCTTTATTATAAACATTTTCAAAAGAATCCATAGGAACATAACATTCCTCCTCCTTTGGTAAGCATGGAGGACAATCAAATAATGTAAGGGGTAAAGAGTTACTCTCATTAGAAGGTAGACATGGGTAGATCCATTATTCCTCCTCTAGATCATCACTCTCCTCCTCTTTTTCATCCAATGAGCTTCCAGTTTCAGCAATTTTTTCTTCCATAGACTCCTGCAAGGCAATAGTCTCTTCCATTGTTGGAGAGCATCTATTAAGATATTCAAGAATATAGCCATTTTCTTCCTTGTAATTATCAAAGAAAATTTTAAGTATATCATAAAGCTCATATTTATAAGGTGCATCATCAGTATTTTCAAGCAAATAAGAAAGTTCGAATGCACCCTTCCAAGCAATAAATTCTTCAATTTGTTCCACATCATAAAAGTCATAATTTCCCTTAACATAAGAACATATGGTAATATCATCATTATACTCACACTGAAAAGGCAGGTGTTTATACCTCTTACAGCAACAAGATTTATCAAAGCAATAAGTAACATTATAAGTAGAGCACACGTTTCCAGCAATGGTATACAATTTATCAATTTGTTCCCATAAGTGTTTCCCTTTTTGTGACAAGCGGTGTTCCTTATAATAATGTTTTTGTTCTTCCGTGAACCCACTTTGCCAATAAGATTTAGTTTCAAAGAGACCAACCATTGATAGAAAGCATGGTAAAGCCAGATAATAACAGACCAACGAAACTAACCACTATAGTAGGAACTATTTGTTTTTTGTATTTTTGATAAAAAGAGACAAGCAAACAAAGCAGAAATAAACTAAGCAAAACAAAGTAAAGAGATTGGTTATGAGGGACTCCACCTTGTAAAGATGTCCTTGACTCCCCGGCAACGGCGCCAGAAAAATACTTGCTTGCTCGTGGTTGATATCGAGCTCATTGGGGAACCCCGAGAGGAAGGTATGATGAGCACAGTAGTAAGTTTCCCTCAGTTATGAAACCATGGTTATCGAACCAGTAGGAGCAAGGAAACACCTCCAAGGTGTTGCTAGCTGAGCTTTGGCAGGGCGCACTACCGGTGCTAGCAGTAACGTGGAATCCTGCACAACACAACCACAAAACTTTGCCCCCAACTTGCGATGAGGTTGTCAATCTCACCGGTTTTGCTGAAAACAAGGATTAAATGTATCGAGTGGAAGAAAGTAAAAGCTTGCATAAAGTAAACAGAAAATAGTAAATGGTTGTTGATTGATGGTAAAATAAAGGACCGGGGTCCATAGTTCACTAGTGGTGGTTCTCCTTAAGATAGATAACATGTTGGGTGAACAAATTACAGCGGGGCAATTGATAAACATCGAGAAAGCATACATGCGTATACTAATCATCTTAACTCCTTTGAGATTCGATTGGGCATTACAATATTATACATACACCGCCATCCAACTGCATCTATGACTAATAATCCACCTTCAGGTTATCATCCAAACCTCCTCCAGTATTAAGTTGCAAGCAACAGATAATTAAATTACGCATTGCGTGTAAAGTAAACAATACGATTGTTCTATGAACAAAGGATTATTGTTTTCTCCCTAGTAGCAACAACATATCTAGTACCTTAGATATTTCTGTCACTTCCCCAAATTACTAGAGGCTTGAACCCACTATCGAGCATAAATACTAACTCTTGGAGTTGCTAGCATCTACTTGGCCAAGATAGCTACTAACAACGGAAAGCATGCAAGATCACAAATAACAAAGACATGATAGAATCAATAATCAATCTGAAATAGCATCTCAATATCCATCGGATCCCTGCAAACACAACATGTATGATTACAAATAGATGATCTTGATCATGAACGGAGCTCACAAGATCTAAACATGATAGCACAAAGGAGAAGAACCAGCCATCTAGCTACTACATGGACCCGTAGTCCAAGGATGAACTACTCACGCATCACACTGGAGGCTTGCATGGTGATGAAGATTGCCTCCAGGGTGAATTCCCCTCTCCGGCAGGGTGCCGGGAAGAGCTTCAGATCCCTCCTGATCTAGGGATGGAGATGACGGCGGCTACAGACTCTTTCGTGGAATTTTTGATCGGGTACTTAGGGTTTCTGTATCGGAGGCATCTTATAGTCAGAAGGGGAGGCTGAGGGGGTGCCTCGGGCGGCCAGACCACCCCCTGGCGCGGGCCTGGCTTGGCCGCACGACCAGGTGGTGTGGCGCCCCCTGGCCCCTCTCCGTGTCGTATTCTGGCTCAGTGTCCTCCTCGGTGAAAAACTAACTTTGGCTTTTGTCCCGTCCAATTCCGAGAATATTCGTTTTCTGACTTCCTGGAACCAAAACAGCAGAAAACAGGCAGCTGGCACTGTGGCATCTTGTTAATAGATTAGTCCAAGAAAGTGTATGGAAAGTACTCCAAAGTTGGAACAAAACATAAGAATGTAGTTCAAACCAAGCATGGAACATCAAAAATTATGGATACGTTAGCAACGTATCATGCACCTATACACCTGACAAGTGTATTGGGTGTGTTGCGAACACAAGAGACTTCTTGTATCTTGATTGCAGGGTTGCTTGAGAGGGATACCTTTGACCACTTCCTCCCTGAGTTCGATAAACCTTGGGTAGTCCACTTAAGGGAAACTTGTTGCTGTTCTATAAACCTCTGCACTTGGAGGTCCAACAACTGTCTACAAGAATAGAAGTGCGTAGACATCACACCCTGCCGGAGGGGAGAATTCACCCTGGAGGCCTTCTTCATCACCATGCCTGCCTCTGGTGTGATGCGTGAGTAGTTCATCCCTAGACTACGGGTCCATGTAGTAGCTAGATGATTGGTTCTTCTCCTTTGTGCTACCATGTCTAGATCTTGTGAGCTCCGTTCATGATCAAGATCATCTATTTGTAATCTTACATGTTGTGTTTGCGGGGATCCGATGGATATTAAGATGTTATTTCAGATTGATTATTGATTCTATCATGTCTTTGTTATTTTTGATCTTGTATGCTCTCTGTTGTTAGTAGCTATCTTGGCCGAGTAGATTCTAGCAACTCCAAGAGGGAGTATTTATGATCGATAGTGGGTTTATGCCTCTAGTAATCTGGGGAAGTGACAGAAATCTCTAAGGTACTAGATGTGATGTTGCTACTAGGGAGAAACCAGCAATCCTTTGTTCATAGAACAATCATATTGTTTACTTTACACACTTTGCTTAATGCAATTATCAGTTGCTTGCAACTTAATACTGGAGGGGGTTCAGATGATAACCTGAAGGTGGATTATTAGTCATAGATGCAGTTGGATTACGATCAATGTATAATGTTGTAATGCCCAATCAAGTCTCATAGAAGTCAAGATGTTTAGTATATGCATGTATTCTTTGTCGATGTTTGTCAATTACCTCGCTTTAATTTGTTGACCCAACATGTCATCTATCTTAAGGAGAATCACCACTAGTGAACTATGGACCCCGGTCCTTTTTTTACTATCAATCTACAATCTACTATTTACTGTTTTTTGTTTACTTTCTGCAAGCAATTACTATCTTCCACACAATACGTTTAATCCTTTGTTTTCAACAAAACCGGTGAGATTGACAACCTCACTGAGTTGGGGGCAAAGTTTTGTGATTGTGTTATGTAGGATTCCAAGTTGGAAACAACACCTTGGAGGTGTTTCCTTGCTCCTACTGGTACGATAACCTTGGTTTCATAACTGAGGGAAAACTTGTTGCTATACTCATCATACCTTCCTCCTGGGGTTCCCCAACGAGCTCAACATATTGAGTAAGCAACTACCTCCATTCTTTCTCCTTAGGCCAACAAGTGCCGGAGCAGGAACTAGGGCCAGTGCCGTTGGTTTCTGAGGGGTAGGTAAGGGGACTGCAGGAGTGGTCAGAGAGGCATATGAGATGTGGACAAGCAAAATGGTTTCTTATACAACACTAACTCCTAGACACAGATGAGAGTATACAAGCGAATTAAGTTACTATCTCTATTCTTTATCCTACTGAGGTCAACAGGTGTCGTTGTAGGAATTGGGGCCGGTGCTGGTGCCGGTGCCAGTAGCTTGATGCTGGTGCCGGTGCCAGTAGCTTGATGCTGGCACCCTTCTGGGTGGTACATAAGGGGAAGCGGACTGCAGAAGTGGTCAGGGTCATATGATGAGTAAAGACAATGGTGCAGAACATTTAGTCGCAAGAAAATCATTAGAGGTTGTGATGAGTACAGAATCAAATTAATTAGTACTACCTCTGTTCTTGGTCCTTCAGTCAACAGGTGTACGATGGCGTGCAAGTATCTGCCTAGGCTTGCTAAAATCGAATGATACCTTGTCCCCCTGCTTCAGACCATTCTCACGGACATACTTGGACCAACCTCGACCACCCAAATAGGTGGTGGCCATCGTTTGGGAGACATCCACAACATATAGTTGCCGCATGGCTTTAGGGCCCTCGCTATACAGAGTTAGAAACTTGTCGTTTCCGAACATCTTGTTTATAATGGGGCAAGCGACACAAGGGACAACCTTCATGAAAAAATTGATAGAGAAGTAAGGTGATAGCAAAAAAGGTGAGATACAAGATCTTACATCAAGTCGGTCTAAACCACATGGAATCCATACCTGATACCATGGGTACCCTTAGTGAAGGGTGGCTATGCACAATTCTTCATCCCTCTGCCTTTGGAATGGCATACAGGGGCCCCTTTTCAATCCACAAGCTTGACAAGAGGAGGGTAGCAGAAAGGGCTGAGTAGCTGGTGCGTGGTACTGATTGAAATTAAGTGGAAAGGTTAAATTATGTAAAGAGCAAGTAAATCTAATAATATAAGATAAAACCATTGCCTTTTGTGAACTTCTAATGAGCGTAAACATATAGTACTAGCTGATAACAATAACATGGAAAATCATAACATGTGAAATTGTGAATTTCCAAATTATACCCACTTCTTAGAGAGGTCACTGCCCACCTGGGTACTATGTTGGCGCTTCCTCGTTGTGTAGAGGATGTCCTCTTTTGGTGTGGGCATCAGAAATCTACTAGCCTCTACAGCAGCCTCAGCCTCCGCAGCAGCAGCTTTAATCTGCATAAATAGCAACACAGGTCAACAGTTCAATACTATGTAAAGTTTGACCTTGTTTTTAGAAAAACATTATAATATGAATTATATATCCTTGGATACATCATGAAACATATATTCACGTCATATGCATATAATATCATAGTTCTTGATAGTTTTTGACTTTTTTCAAAAGTTTGGTCAAACTTTCCGTCGCTTGACTTTTCAAAAAATATTGTAGTATATGCCTAAGCCTTGGGACGGAGGAAGTACAGTACATAGTAGTCATATATTGACTGTATGAGACAGTCTGACAAATCTAGATCTAGATTCACATAAACACAATGCTAGAATTAATAAAATCACACATACGTTTCTGAACATCTGATAAGCATGCATGACACCAAGCGGGTAATACTTAAATCTGACTGCACCATGGTAATAAGGGTATAAAGAAAAAATACCTTTCTCTTTAAGCTGGGCCCTCCTAGGTGGTCGGTGGCCTTGCGCTTGTTTGGTGAGTAGTGGTACTCGCCGGATCCTGCAGCATGTGGGGGTACCATCCTGTTTGCCGCACCTGGAGCACCGCACGTTCGTAGGTATGTACCACCATGCTACAGTAAATGAAGGAGAGATGGTGTCACGGAGGCTTCCACGTAAATAGGATACAGACAAAGACAACTTTTAGCACAGGGATACATCCAGGTTCCAGCCAACCACTTTCAGCATTGGAAAGAATGGAAGAACACAATGAATATACTGCTACATTACCTTTTAGGCAACTTTTAAGGGAACTGGTGGGACCATCCCTGTTCGTAGTGGCCATGCGCGCCACTGACCCATAGTTCTCCATACAGAATCTGACGCAAAATCCATTGCACATTACGAGTAGCAACTAAAGGTTACAGAAGTGAAGAAAACCGAAATCGAACCCAGCCAAATGGCCCAATCAGAACAGCGGTGACCATGCCCTGATCCGGAATCCATTCGAAATCAGTACCACCTCCCCCCCCCCCACCACCCCCACCCCCATCCCCACCACCACGCAAATGACCCAATCGATTAGAGAAGAGGAAAAATATCCTGATTAGGTGATTCCGAGGTGAGCAATAAGTAAGAACTCCACAATCAAAGAATACCTAATACTACTACTCCTAGTACTAATAGTACCCCCAATGGCCCAATCGGAAGCAAATTAAGCAAAGCCGGATTTCGAGGTGAGCAAATACACCCACCTATTTCAACAAGAACTCCCCAATCAGAGGTTGCACCAGTTCCAACAGTTGCTTGCTAGATGTGAGCTAACTAGTGATGGTTTCTTGTCTTGTCATCGATAGAAAGGCATGGACAGGGGAGTAGTAGGGATGGGCAGTACACTTTTTTCTATAGTAAGTATTTTTAAGTGGGAGTGGCGGGAAGATTTTGCCGGGAGAGAATCCCGAATTTTTGATCCCATCTATCATGTGGTGACCTACAGCTGTTTCATGCGGGACCCACGTCAGGGGTGAGTTAAAGCAGGTCCCACATCAAGAGGGTGAGATAATTGACCGAGCCAACCTCTTCCTTCCCTTGGTACCACTACTAGTTCTCCCGGGTTCCTCTCCAAGGACAGAGAAAATCGCCCCTCTTCGAATCAAATTGATCCCATCTTATTATCCTTTTGCTGATTCGTCTCACGGAGCAGTGGACAAGATGGTGGTAGTTGCAGCATAGGGCACCAGCGTTGGGGCCTCAAAAACAGTTTAGGAACCGATAAAATGATAAGGTCAGATTTCAGACTAGAAACACACATAAACACACATATACTCCGTATATACTAATATACGGAATAGTTTCCAATTACAGTTTTGCTAACAAAGACCTAGAAATCATAATAAGGTGGCTCCATATTACAAAACTATGATAGTAGCGAACCAATCATCGGATAGCTCTAGACCCCAAGAGTTTTGCAGCTGGGCTAGTGGTCATAAGACTACCCAAATGGCACCAAAAGTACACCCCTGATAATCAGCAGCCCTGTGTCAAATCCATCCAGAAGCAGTGTACCCGATCCACAGCCTCGGGTATAGGCTCATCAATGAACAGGTCATCGTCATTACCATCAAAGTCCTCTTCGATCGTCTGCTTCTGCGATTAGTAGATTAACATATATGTTTATATAGAAACATCAAAGGCACACAACCTGAACATTTGTCGTTCTACAGATATACCTTGTCATCTGGCATAGCGGTAGTACCAGAAATGAAACTTGTTTCATGCAGCTTGCGCTTTTTCTCTACTCCCCCTTCTCTAAGTTGATCTAGATGCTCAGGAGCTGCCTCTGTCAAATGATCTAGTTGATCAACATCTGCTTCCCCTACTTGATCTTGATGATAAAGATGTGCTTCCCCTGGTTCATATGGAGGATCATATGGTTCACCATGAAATACCCATCTAACATATGTGCTTAGCATCCCAAATGTAAAAATATGGTCTTCCACTATACTTTGAGGCAGCACCCTACGATTCGCGCATAACCGATAGAGGCAATGTATTTTTAAGTTGTCACAATGAGCTCTAACAAATCCCATAAATCGTAGAACATCAAGGATACGTTTATGTTGCCTAATGGAGCAATATCTATCCAAAATCTGCCCATCTATTTAATTATGACATACAAGGTTGGTTATTATTAAAATAAAAGCAGGAAACATATAGATGGAGTACAAAAACTATATATGCCTATGCGTTTTAGCAAACATATTGACAGCAAAAATCGCCGAAGGTATTTAGGAACACAAATCCAGTGCAGAATAAACTATGACCATGCAGATTGAGGAAAAATTAAACTACGTATTTGAAAGGGCAATAAAATGCCAACCAGATCGAACTAGAGATAGAAGGACTACTGTGGGATCAACGTGCCCACTGGTGCGTCTCAATAAGACCGACGGGTAGGGAAAGCTTCTTCGCACACATTGGTGATGAGGAGCGGTTGTAAGCGCGTCTGTTTTGTGGGGAAGGGGGTGAGGCCTAGGCGGCGGTTGGTGGAAGTTAATACACAACACGAAGGGGTGTGGAGGGATAACTTTGAAAATTCTGACCTACCCTGCTTTGGGCACCACCATATATGTGGCCCACCTACCAGTCACCATAGATCAAAATTGATCCAAAACTTGTCAAAATACAAGTTTATGTTTTACCATGGAAACTAATGCACATAGAATTGCACTTTGTGAATGAATGGATTTATGTCAAAAAGTTACTTAATATCAACATCTTCAGCTAGGAAGCTTGGAAACTCATGAAAGTAGGGCAGTATCCGTCAAATCTCGAATCTCCTTTGTAAACAATTGCTTGAAATGTCAAGATGCACCGATCTACCAAATATGGACAGGTTTGTAAGCTTGGTTGGCGAAGATGCTTCAATGTACAGAGTGGTACAAAACATGAAAAAGGTACAGAAACTATGGTTGTGACCTTGCTCCTCTTGTTTGAAAGCCTTGAATTAATGTTCATTAATTTCGGCAGATGTCTATAAACTCATTAAATATTGGAAAGCATACAGGCATGTGGGTCTATCTGACGGGGACTGATGGCCCACAAGTATAGGGGGTGTATCGCAGTATTTTCGATAAGTAAGAGTGTCGAACCCAATGAGGAGCAGAAGATGCTGGCTAGTGGCTTGGAGCAGGAATTCTCTATAAATACTTAGCAAACAGATTTTTAGGGGTTTTTGATAATGCAAGTAAATAAAGTACGAGTAAATAAAATACAATAAGACTAAATGCAGCAAGTGGCCCAATCCTTTCTTCAGCAAAGCACAAGCCGGTTGTATTACTTAAGATGACTAAACATTCTCGAGGACACACGGGAATATCGTCAAGTGCTTTCGCTTCATATAGTTGATTAATCCTCTCTAGCTTGCTAAGTGTTGTGTGGGTGGACCTGTGCTAATGTACCGACCTTCCTAGGACTAATACATACTTGTGATTAAACCCCTTGCAAGCATCCGCAAGTACAAGAAAGCAATTAAGGTAGAAACCTAACCACAACTTTAAACTCTAAGACCCTGACGTCCCTTGTGCAAAGGTTTCCTAACGGGGTTCAGGTTTCTGTCACTCCGGCAACCCCTATGATTAGTAGACAAATACATAATGCATTCCCCTAGGCCCATATAGGTGAAGTGTCATGTAGTAGACGTTCACATGACACCACTATAAGAAGTACACCACAACTTAAATATCAAACCATTGAATCTTTCTCAAGACAATTCCACTACTAACAACATGACTTCTCCCATGCCCTCAAGAACTAAACGAACTACTCACAAGACATCATATGGATCATGATCAGAGATGAAATAAGGATGTGTAACAATCTGAACATAAACAATAATTCAATGGTTTCACTCAATAGCATCAACTACAAAGAGTAATCAACATCGGGAAAGTTTCCCCTAAGAACTATGCAAGATTCAACCCAATTGTTATAGCGGTATGCAGATGGTGATGATGGTGCTGGTGGAGATGATGGTGGTGATGATCATGATGATGATCCTGATGAAGTCCAGCTTGATGGTGGTGTTGATGGCGACGATCTCCCCTCTCCGGGAAGGAATTCCCCTGGCAGAATTCTGTCTGCCAGAGAGATCTTTCTCTCTCGGTGTTTTCTGCTCCCCGAGTCTTAGGGTTTCGGGAGGATAATATACGCTAGAGGGGAGAGGCTGGAGTGGACCAGGGCAGCCACACCACCTGGTGGCGCGACCTGGGGTGGCCCGCGCCAGGGGGTGGTGTGGCCCCCCTGTGGACCATCTCCACTCCCCCTTCTGGCTATCTTAGTCTTCTGAAAAAATAGGATTTTCCATGTATTTTCCTGGATTTTCTGATCTTCGCGAATTTCGCCTCCAAACAACACCTTTTCCATCAGAATCCTGACTGTAGCGGTCCATGCTCCAAAAGTCATCAACCATGCAAAAATAGATGAAATAACATAAGTATCATCTCTTAATATGAAATATATCAATGAATAACCGTAAATTATGATATAGAATAGTGATGCAAAATGGATGTATCAGGGACAACATCCCAAGTGGGAGTAGCATACCTTAGAAGCTTCAACTTCAAAATTTTGGCAGAGCGCTGAAATATCCCGCCCACCCATTCAAACATCCAGCCCCAAGTATTATTTTATTGCACAAAATTAGCCTAGAAGCTTGAAAGGGCGCTATACATTCTATGAAAAAAGGGAGTGGTGGCATTTTGAGCCATCATCTTTGTAGTTGCTTGCTTCACAACAAAACACATTGTTGTTACTTGGATATTCGAAAACAAACTTTAAATTTGGAAGCAAACATATTGGTTGATTTGCAAAGATGCACCGATCTACCAAATACGGACACGTCATCATAAACTATTTCCATGACCTTGGTCACCTTTTTTTGGAAGATGGTCATCTTCTTGAAAGCCTTAAATTGTTCGAAAATTTCAGTAAATGCCTAGAAACTCGTTTAAATGCTGGGAAGCAACTCTCGCTCGCGTGTGATCTTAGACGATGACAGCGTGTCTGAGAGGCCCCACACCGGAGTAGCGTATGATAGAAGCTTCGACCTCAAAATTTGGTATGGCGCCCAAACATCGCACCCATCCATTAAAATATCTCGTGCATCCATTCAAACATGCTTCACCTCTTTCTAGAATCCAAAATTCCTCTTTTATCCCTGCTCTGGAAATAAGAATCTGAGGGAGCCCTGCAATAACAAAGGGATATAGGTGGTAAATTTGCGTTCTCCCAAGTGCATCACCCCATCCACGTTTCCTAGCCCTTCTTCAATATTTACCTGCCCGCCCACTCCGACCTACACTGACTTTCTGGACCCACTATGAAAGTGACCCACATGTCAGTGAGCCTGAATTACGGGAAGTATAGATTCCCATCGCTTGTTGTTCAAAATTCGAACATTTTTTGCTAAACCGAGATAAAATCATCCAGCATGGCTTATACTATCATTCCACCATGTCAGAGTAAAAGCTAAAAATACAAAGCCAAAAACACGTTCGTAGCTTTATAAGCCAAAAATCAAAAACCAGAATTAGAGCCCAGCCAAACAGCGCCTAAATCTCAAGGAACTCTTCGTGTTTCTCCCTTGTTTTAGTACTTGGGTACCTTCAATTTTATTTAACAAAAAATATGACCAAGCAGGGTATGATCGACTTGTAGATCAATTTTTGAGATACTTTCATTAAAGTGCGGTAACACCATTCTGTTCCATGAATATATATAACCATAAAGTTTGAAAATATTATTGAGAATTCACGGAATCCTAAATTATAAAATCTAAACCCCTAAACCCTAACCAAGAAGGTATCGTGCAACTATAGATCAAAAATTGAGATACTTTCATTAAATTGGGTGACACCATTCTATTCCATGAATATAAGCATAAAGCTGGAACATTATTGAAAATTCTCGAAAATCGAAACCCCTAAAACCCAAATCTTAAACCCCTAAACCCTATAACCCTAAACCCTAAACCCTCACCAAGCATGTATCATGCACTTATAGATCAAAATTTAAGATAATTTTGTTAAATTGGGTAACGCCATTCTATTTGACGAATATAAGCATTTCAATGAGTTAGGTAACGCCATATTCTATTTGACGAATATAAGCATAAAGCTTGAGTATTATTGAAAATTCAATAAACCCCCTAAAGCCTATTCAGTCCATAAAACCTAAACCGTAAAACCCTAAAACCCTAAACCATCGACCCATATAAACCCTAACCAAGCAGGTACCATGGACTTATAGATCAAAATCTGAGATTCGATCTTTCATTAAATTGCGGTAACGCCATTCTATTCCACGAATATAACAATAAAGTTTGAATATTATTGGAAATGCCCTAAACCCTCAACCCCGCACATAGCATGCACTTATCGATCAAAAATTGATATATTTTCATTAAACTGGTAACTCCTTTCTATTCAATGAATATAAGCATAAATCTTGAGCATTATCGAAAATACCCTAAACAACCCCTAATAAAACCTAAACCTAAAACCCAAAACCCTCAACCCATAAACCCTAACCAATCAGGTATCATGCACTTATAGATCAAATTTTGAGATACTTTCAATGAGTTAGGTAACGCCATATTCTATTCGACGAATATAAGCATAAAGCTTGAGTATTATTGAAAATTCGATAAACCCCCTAAACCCTATTCAGTCCATAAAACCTAAACCGTAAAACCCTAAAACCCTAAACCCTCGACCCATATAAACCCTAACCAAGTAGGTCCCGTGGACTTATAGATCAAAATCTGAGATTCGATCTTTCATTAAATTGCGGCAACGCCATTCTATTCCACGAATATAGCAAATAAAGTTTGAACATTATTGAAAATGCCCCAAACCCTAAACCCTAAAACCCTAAACCCTCAACCCCGCCTAAACAACATTGGCAAATGAGGTATCACATGCGCTTGAACATTATCGAAAATTCCCAAAAAACCTAAACCCTAAACACCTAAACCCCCAAAACCATAAACCCTAATCCCTCATTACCTCAACCCCTTACCAAGAAGGTATGCTGCACTTATAGATCAAAATCTGAGATACTTTCATTAACTTGCGACAACACCAGTCTATTCCACGAATATATATAAGCATATATATAAAAGCTTGAACATTATTATTGAAAATTCATAAACCCTAAAACCTAGAAAACATTAAACCCTAAAACCCTAAACCCTAAATACCAACCTTAAACTCCTAAGCCCTAAACCCTAAAATCCTAAATCATATACCATAAACCCTAAACCCCTAAACCCTCAACCCAAAAAACATGAACCCTAAACCCTAGGCTATATATATCTTGTGTGGAAACTAGGGCAATGGGATTTTGAGCCATACTTATTTGTAGTTTCTTCATGACAAAATCCATTGTCGTCGCTTGAAAATTTGAAAATAACTTCAATTTCAGAAGCTTCCTTTGTAAATAATATTTTAAATGCCAATAATATGGACCAATCTACCAAATACAAACATGTTGCTATAAACTATAGCAAAGGTATGGCCATGACCTTCGTCACCTGGTTTGAAAGCCATGCAAAGTCATACATGGGACGCCATATATCGTATGACAAAATTAAAGCCATTATTATCGATTGGAGCTTTTAAAATAACTCCAAATATGGAAGCTCTTTTTTTAAAACAATGTTGGAATACCAATATGCACCAATCTACCAAACATGGTTACGTTATCATAAAGTATGGTAACACATATGGCCTTGACATTGGTCATCTTGTTTTTGAAAGCCATGAATATTCAAACATGGTACGCCATATTGTGGAACGAGTTTTTCAAGAGTTATCAAATTTGATATATTTTCATGGAAATTAACCAATGCAAAATGTGAGACACCAACGGAGAAACGAATGGTTGTATTTCGTTTTATATTTTGTTTCTTTATTTTTTTTAAAAACTAGCCCAAATTTGGTGTCATTACTATTCATATCAAAAAATTGAAATCTTGCAAAACTCTCTGTGGTTCTCCAAAATTTGAGATACTTTTGTTAAATTGTGGTAACACCATTCTATTGCATGAATATAAGCATAAAGCTTGAACATTATTGAAAATCAAAAAGGATGACATATCTTAAAACATAAAGGGTTATGTTATAAGGGAATATGTTGGAAACTCCTATAGATACCGATTAAAGTCAAGTAGAAAGCGAGGTGAACAAAGACATCGAAAGTTGCATAGAGTGCACTGGTGTTTCGATGAATACATTTATAATAATAGATAAGGGTACCATCTAAAGTGTTGTATAATGTTATGGCAGGGCTAGTTCGCTTTTAACGTAGAATGATGTGTCCCAGGGCACAGTGCCCATGAGAAAGCCCTCGAGGTTGATCTAAAGTAACTGTAGGATCCTGAAATCAGGCCTCGTTATGCTGCCATAACGACGATGCATACACACATATGCTATCATGTGATAATAAAGTATTAATGTCTATCAAGGTGAGTAAGTTGCAAAGGATTTGGGACTATAAAGTAAAGACCCAAGACTCAACCTCTTCCATGAGCAAGCATGTTCAGGGTACAGGGTATATGGTGCCAAAGATTGAGAACAAATGCAGCTAGTGTATTTGTACTCTAATGCAAGTGGGAGACTATTGGAAATATGCCCTAGAGACAAATAGTAGTAAGGACTATTATCATATTTCATATAGTTTATGATTAAGTTTTATATCATGCTATAACTGTATTGAGTGGAAATATCAATACACGTGTGATATACAAACAACCAGGGGTTCCTAGTGAAACTCTAGTCACTGGTTCATTAGTCAACATATGATCATGTTTCCTGATCATGTGGCATTTATGCCAGTTGGAAATGGAGTCATCTCATTCCGAGAATGAGATGATGAACCAATACCCAACCTAAATATCGTGACCCGATCATGTCACAAATTTCAAGTTACGATGATTAGAAATGGATCCTCGTAGACTATTCCTTAGACCGTGAGGCTATATAAATCACTGTCTCCCGAGAGTGCTTAGATAGCATCAATTTCCACTTGGTAATATAGTGGTTATAAAGGTGTGTTCAGGTACTCGGAGGAAATCGTAGAGGCAATATATGTCAAGAGCAGGATTTGTCCGTCCATGTGACGGGAAGATACTCAAGGGCCCACTCGGAGAAGTAATATCCAATTGCTGCGCATCGTGTGATTTGATCACAGGGATATCACTTGTCGAAACGAGTCAAGTAGCGTTGTTCAGTAACGAGATTGAACACGACATGGTGATGTCATTGATCAGATCTCGGGCAATGCAAGTATCGAGTGACAAAGGGAATAAGATACGATTGTCCTGGTTCAAACAACGAAAGATCTTCATGAAACGCACAGGTCACATGGCCATCCAGGTCCCTCTATCGATCATTGGTGTGAGAGTGTCCCGACCATGTCTGGAGTGTTCCCGGACCATGGGGTATCACGCTTAAGGGCTTGATGATGCTTAGAGAGTGTTTATAGGATCTGTGGAATCACCGAAGAATAGTAGAGAGAAAACCGGAAGGGTTTCGGTAAGTCCCGAGGATGTCCGGAGTGGAGGTGGAAGTGTTCCATAGCCATGGAGGTTGAATAATATGTGAATGAATGTTAAATATTGATTTAATCATTTATTTATAATTATTTAATAAAGAGAAAATCAATTAAACGGTCAAAGGCTTAATGGGCCAATTTCTGGAGGGAGAGGGCCCATTAGGGAAAGGAGAGAGGGGGAAGGGGCAAGGGGGCTGGCCGGCTGGGCCTAGCCCCCTCCCCCCGCGCGGGGCCCACTAGGGTGGCTAGCGACCTACCCTCCCCTTCCTCTCATTTAGTCCCACCCCGGGACTTTGAGGGAGGTAGTACCTCCCCTCCCCCTATATATTGTGGGGGTATTTGGCCAAATAAAATACACCAATAATCAATAAAGGCCTTCTCACTTTTGGGAGGACCTCTAATTGATATTTTCTTCCTCCCCCTCTCTCTCCCGCGACCGTGGTCCCAAGTCTGGACTGCGCGAACGAGAGACATCTTCACCGCGGAGCGCCGTCGCGCTGCGGGATTGGGATCTGGGAGCTCTACTTCCGCAACCGATGCTGGATCAGGGAAGCGGGAGTCATCGTCAGGCACCGGACGTGTGTAACTCCCCGCGAGGTGTCACACTTGAGGCACTCAAGTCGTTGGAGCCAAGGAGCGCAAGGACTTCATCACGACCTTCAGGTCGGCTTTGGCTCGTCTACATCAACCACGCTCTCCAGAGCATTGACAACGCTTTTCGGTCTTCAAGGGTAAGTTCACGAAAATCCCCTCTCGTTACTGTATTACTAATAGATAGGTCCTGGCAGCTTCAAGGGTTCAAGGGCGTAGGGTAAAATTTTATTGTTTTCATACGCGGAACCCCAACATAAGCTACGAAATCGTTAGGATGATGCTCAATATTCTGGATGCAATTGCCATTTCCTTTGCACCCTTCATCTTGTAGGTCCTATCCACATCATTAGCTTCTCACTTTTATCCCCTTTCTTTATTATCACGCTATCGGTTTAATCCTCCAACACGAACTCATAGATTCTATTCTTTCCGAGCGCTCGCACGGGTCATGCAAATAGCTCATAGAGGATCCAACATTGACAATCTGATGCCCAGCAAGGCTGAATCGTGAGGTTTCCTTATGTTACTTTGGCCAGTTTCTTGTCATGTTAATTAGTTGTATAACCTACATGGCTAATAAGTTAATAAGTCATTCTACCTAAGAACTTGCCATGACATTTGCATTTATGTTCAATTGTGAGTATATGTGAGAATGCTTAATTCAGAAAATATCCATCTAGTTTGGATGATATATCTGGTCATTTTAATGCTATATGTTGGTGTTTTCACCTACTTTCATCCTTCCAAACCATCTATCTAGTTTAAAACATACATATGGTAATTTTTAATGCTATGTTATTGGTGTTTTTCAAGAGTTTTCATCCTTCCAAACCAACCAACTTGGTGTCAAATGTCATGCAGAGAAATGACAATGGAGTACAAGGACCAGAGTTCCAATTGCTCTGCTCAGATTCTTCTGGCAGATTGACCAGGAGTCGCACACGCTCGAGAAGGAGGTACTGTCAGCCTGCACGTGCTATTGTAAGTTCATACTTACTTTAAATGATCTCTACTTTATATAATACTAATTGTTTCCTTGTTGTTTGTTTTAACATGTTTCACCATATTTTAGCAGACTGCAGTTAAAACCCAGCAGGAGTCCTTGGAAGGCAGGACTGAAAGTTGTGATCCCTCATCCCATTCATCCTCCCATTGCATTTCCGAAGCAAACAACTTACTTAATAGTCCACCTAGAACAACTCCTACAGGTGATAAATATATAAATGATGTATTGCATGCAGAACAACAGGGTCTAGCTGCTCTTATATTGTAGCTAAAATGTTGAAGAAGAGGACAGAAGATACATTGAAGCGAATTGCCATGTACCGATCTCTTATTGATGGTACTGACACATTGTAATCTGTCGGAATTACGATCTTGTTGTATAACCTTTTGTAACAAACTTTTATTGTTATGCAATAAGTAATTTTAATTTCTGTGTGCTTATTAATTGATGTCTTCATATTCACTTATTCTGCGAAAAGAAGGCGCTAGCAAAAAAAGTCTGAAACAGTAACATGCCGGAGCAGTAGCATGCTGAATGTTGAAACAACATGTGCATGGACGGCCCAAAATGACCAGAACAGTAAAATGCCAGAACAGTAAAAGGCTAGAACAGGAAAAGGCCAGAACAGTAGAAGGCCAGAATAATAAATGGCCAGTATAATAAAAGGCCAGTACATTAAAAGGATAGAACAGTAAAAGGCCGTAGCTGTAAGAGACCAGAATAGTAAAGGGCCAGAATAGTAAGAGGCCAGAACAGCAAAAGACCAGAACAGTAAGAGGCCAGAAGAGTAAAAGGCCAGAACAGTAAATGGCCAGAACAGTAGAAGGCCAGAGCAGAGAAAAGGTCGGCACAGTGAAAGGCCAGAACTGTAAAAGGTATCAACAACAAAAGGCCAGTACAGTAATAGGCCAAATAGTGCCGGCCTGAACAGGCAAAAGCCCAAACACTAAAAGGCCTAAACAGTAAAGGGTCGAAATTCTTAAAAAGGCTGGAACAGTAACATGATAGAATAGTAAAAGGCTAGATTGGCAACATGACTGAACAGTGTCGGGCCAGATTTGTGCAAGCCTCAAGTGGCAGCACAGTGTTGGACCAACATGGGCCTTCTGTAGGCCGAAACAGAATCGGTCCCGAAAGTTCGCGGGCCGCTGCTGGCTCCATTTTTGGGCTCGTTTCAAACAGTGCAGGACAAAACAGTAACATGCCATCTTCTTATTGGGCTCCCCTGATGGGTCAGCCAAGTTAGTATTTAGCAGGCCTTGGCTAGGCCTGCCTTCTGCTATGGTTTCTATGACCGTTAACGCGGTAACCGACCACTAACGGTGGCAGCCATGTAGTAGTTTGCATGACGTCAGCCATCAGCGTGGCTGGTGAACAGATCTACGACGGAACAAGTTTTCGTGGCTGAAGGGTGCGATCCGCCACGGTCGAATAAAACCATGGTTAATTCATTTGTGACGGGGCTTTGTCCACGAAGGCCATCCGCCACGCAAGACTCTTTGGCCACGAAAAATGAGGCTTCAACCATGAAAATCGTCCGTTCTAAAAGCCAACTTTTCTTGTAGTGATGGTTTAGGTGTGTACGTGGTCGCATTGACAACGCGGCTGCGAGGGTCATGTTCGTCGAGCTCCCATCGGGACAAACTCTTTAATATTTGCTGCTGCAAGTACTGCAATAACCTTGTTTTGGTGCAGGAACTTAGTCACATCAATAGCCTGATAGCAAATGAAACTAGGAATATAACAGGCTAGTAGAAAACACTGTTGTGGCCCGAGAGATTCTATCAAAGAATCCAACTCCAGAGCAAGTTCGTATGAGTGTAACACTACTCAGCAAGGGCCTAGAGCAACAAAAGGCCACCGCATTGATGCGCGTGCTAGAAAACTTCCTGGAAGTTGTCGTAGGAGATTCTCGCTGCACCTTAATGGTTGAGACTCTAAGTAGAGAGTGATGTAGTAAATGGAACTCTTCCCCATGAGGGAAACTCGAGGGTTTAGATATCAAAATCTCAGGGAGCTGTTTGTAAGAGAATGATCATCTTTGTTCTTCATCAAGCAACCTACAAAATAGTTGTAGATTGTTTAGTGCCCTCAACCTCACCAAGTGGTTGTCAAGCACAAGGTGTATGTAAGTAAAACTGAAATAAAATGCAATAAAAGTAAAATGCAATGCAATAGTAAAGTAAATATGCAATGGTGGTAAATGCAATGGAATATGATGTTTTTGGGTTTTGGTTGGTGTTTGCAAGTATGCGAAATGTTTTTGTATTTTCGGATTTAATTAGTGCTGAAAATAAAAAAAAGTGATGTAGATGTGTTGGATAGTGTTTTCTTATGGTTTAAAATACACTGGGGTTCATGGTTTCTCTTATGCACTCTCTTTTTGAGTTATGGTGGACACGGGACACTTTACTTGACATAATATTGGTGCAACATGTTCAAGTATGGATAGCACTTCATATGGGCATCACGTCCTAACATAGATATGTTATTTTACCAACAATTCACTTATACTCCACTAGAAAGGGGGGTCTCCAAGCAATCTAGTATTAAGATCAATTTCAGAGTATAACATTAAGTTCTATGACATGAAGTTAAAATAAGAACATACTTGATCTAGTCTAAGCATGGTATTTTCTTTATCCCTAGTGAGGCAACTAAGTAAGGTAAATACCCAATTGATTCATAAGTTTTACTGTCCTACCCGCAAGATCACCCCCGTTGCTCCAACTAATGCACATGTTCCCACACACAAGCTCCCATATACAAGTTTGATCAAAACAAGTAAACAAGAATGGGGTACATAATATGCATCTATTCATATACTTCCAATACTAAAGAATTGCAATCTCAAATATCAACTATATAATGATCCATCACATAGGTAATACAAATATGACTGTAATCATGTTATGCAGCTCATAATGTTCTAATACAATCGAGATCATGAGAGAGAGAGATACAATAGCTACTGCCACAAACCATAGTCCAGCGGTGGACTACTCCCCCTTCATCATGGTGAAGGTGTTGGAGTCGTTGGAGGAGGTGGAGATCACACCGACAGCGCCCCGCTAGAGTTTCCCCCCTCCAATCTTCTGCCTCTTTCCTCTCTGTTTCGTGTTTCTCTCTTCTGTGGCGCTCCTTTCTGAGATCGTCGGGGGACCTTCTTTATACGTGGTTTTAGGTTAGAGCCTTCGCCTGGGAGAAAGAATCGACGACATCGGAGACTCGAGGGGAAACGAGCACACCAGCCGCAGCCAGCCCCCTTGGCCACATGTGCTAGGCTCGTTTCCTCCTCAGTCTTCTTTTCTCGTGAATCTTTGGCCTAATGTTCTTTGTTCCGATAAATACTGGGTCCCATGAAGTTTTAGGTCAATTTGACATCATTTGGGTACCTGGAAGTCAAAAACATTAAAATAGGGTTTTTTTTGCCTCGGCAGGGTTAATTCCAAAACAATATGGCAAGTGTGAATTATTCCCAAATATCATTATAAAACATGAATATACCCCATATATGATGCAAATATGTTGGAATATCAATTAATAAAGTGCAAAATTCATGGATGCATTTTACATGCATCAGCATCCCCAAGCTTAACCTATACTCTTCCTCGAGTACGAAGGTGATAAAACTAACATGGACTTTGTACTTTAATACTATTTTGGATATCAAGACTGATTACTATTGCTACACAAAGTCAAATGATTCATTCTTTAAGGGAATAGCAATATGCAAGATAGATAATGAAGTGATATCTCATAAACCATGAAAGGATGATCAATAGCAATTTACAAAGTGTAACATAGAAGAAATAGCTATGGACCAAATGAATGCAAAATGCAAAAGCAATAGTAAAGTAAAAAGAACCTATAGTGGTCATAGAGTTTTCTTCTCAATTCTGAATATAGAAATGGACACTTTGGAAAGATAGATAATAAGCAGAGATTAATCATGAATAAGTTTCATATAGCTTCCAAACTCTTCCTCTTATGATCTTGTTTGAACTATGGTATTCATTAGCTTTGAGCCCTCATTACCCCTATCATAAGCATATTGAGTGGTTAAGGTTAGTGTGATGGAAAGTATGAGTTATATGCTTGTCAAAGCATAAGTTGAATGCCTCATGCCCTTTGAATACGAGTACCTACACCATATGCTACTCAAATTAGGACCCTAAGCAAGTTCTTGTCATTGTAAGTATATATTATCATCAAGAACGCCAAATGGGGTACCTCTTGCCCCATGGTATGGGAGGTTTCCCATACCAAAATGACAAGACAAACAAACAATGGGCATCTCAGCAATTCTTTTTATTTACTATTAGAATAGCTTTTTATTGAAGATGCTTCATAGAATGCCCACTATGGGATGCTATAAATTTCTACCATGAATGATGCATGGCTTGGGTTAGCAGCCTAGGTGTTTCTCTCACACATATACAAACTCCATGAGCTCACAAAGGTTCCAATTTATTTCACAGTGATAGGCATCCATAACAAAACAACACGATATCAACTAAATGTGAATAAGTGCAATTTGAAAACATGCTCCATGAAGCATGGTTATGATAACTCCCAACTCATATTTGTCAAGCACACAACTTCATAAGATAATCACAATGGTTCAAGTTTATTATGTGCAAGAAATAAAAGCGTGCCATCAAGTTTGTGAGAGCTTTACTAACCAATTTTCTCATAGCCAACATAACCATAATCATATTTATTTGGAAGCTATATAAATCAATAAAACATGAGGAACATACTAGGAAGAGCAATCATGCTAATAGGTAGGTATGGTGGACACTCTGGAAAACTTGGTTCAAAGGAGTTGGATAACAAGTTTTAACTTGTTAGTTTTATTTTTCGGCTAGCAAGAGGGAGAAAGTTGATTGTCTACATGAATGCATAAGAGTCCATAGTTATAATCAGTCCATGTCAAAAAATGTAAACTAATAGCAAGCATCAAAACATGAATAAAATATAGATATACACAATGCATTTGCAAATTGATACTAATTCAAAGCATATGAACCATGCAACTATGTATAATCTTTTTAATATCAACTTCAACATCCCAATCCAAACTTTTTAATAGCATCAACCTTACTTAAACCAAACATCCAGTATCTACCCATAATATATATCAAAGTGGTGGTCTTACTCAAACGGAAATAAAACAAAACAAACTAAAACAAATCAAAGATGCTCCAAGTTTATGTGATAGTAATGTGTTACTCGAAAAACATAAAGTAGACGTGTGCAAACCGATAGTGTGGTTGGTCCAGTGGGGTGCCTTGGGAATCCCCAAGATTAAGGTTTTCACCATCCTTGGATTGCTCTTGGTGCAGCTCCTCTAATCCCTGTGAAAAAACATCAACACAAAATTTTCTCCCATCTCTTTTCTGTGGGGTGACATTAGTGGGTACAGAAGACAAATTGGTTGCTACAAGAAATCCTTAAATAAATGTATATATAAAATTTCCAGTAGGTATATAATGTTGTATGCTTTCTCATGAACTCAAATCAATCAAAAAGGTTCAACTTAAAAGCTCAAAGAATGCATAAAACAAAATGGGACAGAATCTGTCCATAATTT
This sequence comes from Avena eriantha, assembly GCA_910589775.1. NCBI lineage: Eukaryota > Viridiplantae > Streptophyta > Magnoliopsida > Poales > Poaceae > Avena > Avena eriantha. Next base: position 259,765,019 of record OU342740.1, read on the forward strand.
TAGCAGCAGCAAAACGTAATTAATTACCCTACTTATACATGTCCTAAAATCACTAAATTATATGAGAATATAGAGCATGAAAAGTTTTAACTACAGTTCCAATATTAGATCAATGAGAGTTACATGAAAAATATGAAAAATCATATGGTACATAGACTCGTGCAGAAATCTGCAACTCCATATATGTGTTCAACATTTTTTAATCCAAAATGGGTAAAACTTGGTACTTTATGTAAAACTACAGAACAAAATCAAAAAATAAAGTCTCTTGCTATAGCAATAGCACACAAACAAAATTAAAACAAAAACATTTGGGTTGTCTCCCGCAAAGCGCTTTCTTTAAAGCCATGTAGCTAGGCTTACTTGAATTTCAAGAGGGGTGAAGCTCATGAGGAAGCTTGAATTTTGGGGTGTCCCTCTTCCTTGGAAAGTGTTCCATACACTTCTTATGTGGAAACTAAAATTTTACATTACCTTCCTTTGAATCAATAATAGCACCTATAGTACGAATGAAAGGTCTTCCCAAAATAATTGGACTAGAGGTTTTACTCCCCATGTCCATGATAATAAAATCAACGGGAACGAAAGTCATGTGAAGCTCTACCATTACATTATTATTTTTGCCTACAGCATGTTTAATGGTATCATCAGCAAGTAGTAATTCCATGGAGCATTTTTCTATATTTTGCAATTCTAGCAATTCATATAGATCTTTAGATCAAACGGAAACACTAGAACCTAGATCAAGTATAGCATGGTGTGTTTCTTTTCCAATAGTAATTAATACCTTGGGGATCCACACATCCAAAGCTTAGGTGGTATCATAGAATCTTGATTGTACCTAGCAATCTTTTCTTTAAGCACATGGTTAGCTATATAAGAACCAAAACCCGTTTGGTGAGAATTTATGGAAGGATCACTGGCAAATTTTTGTAGCACATTAATGAGTTCATACAAGCTACATTTATCTAAATAAAGTAGTGGGTCCTTAAACTCACTAAGAATCTTTACTTCTTCTACCTTTTTCTCATTCATAATCATGAGAGTTTCATTTTCCACTCTCTTTCTTTCATTAATAACTTCCCTAGATCTATCTATTACATCTTGCACATAGTTTATAGTTTCCGCATGTTTTTGAGGAATGATAGTTTCTTTCAATGATGCTACTTCCCTAGTGAGTTGATATACCCTCTCAAAAAAGCATATTGTTTATAAAATTTAGATATAAATTCTTTGTTCAACTCTTTTTGGGTAGATATAAATGATCTAATAGTGTTTTCCAAGTCATTAGAAACATTACCACTACTAGCATATCGGTTAGGAATAAAGGGTAGCCTATTGTAAGAGTTGTAATTATTATTACCATAACTACCACTACCAAAATTCCTAACAAAGTTCACATCCACACTGTCAGCATTATTACCAACTAAGTCTTGCAAAGGAACATTCTCAACATTTTGTTTAGACATGAAAGGAAGGATGGCATCCATTTTATTAGATAAAGTGTCTATTTCTTCTATGGAATTTACTTTATTGGAAGGAATATGTGCTATTTCAGTATTCCATTGACTATAATTTTGCAATATACTTTCTAATATGGATTTTGCTTCTACAATAGTTTTACTCATAAAAGCACCTCCAACAGCAGTGTAGTTCAAACCATTATAGAATGAATGCAAGATGGTTCATTCGTTGACTCCATGTGATGGTCATGTCCTAAGAATTATATTAATTATCTCCAAGCCATAGCTACATGCTCATTTTCATTTTGCCTCAATGATAAGATGTTATTCCCGTTTTGCAAAAATTTAATGAGAGGATGATATTTTCTTATGAATGCTTCTTTTAAATCAACCCAAGAATTTATACTAGCACTAGGTAGTGATATTAACCATGCTTTAACTTTTCCTCTAATTGAGAATGGAAACAATTTTAGTTTGAGGATATCATTTTTAAATTTTTGCATGTCACATATTTCACAAAAGTCATGAACATGCATAGAGGCATCCTCATTTGCACTACCTCCAAATTGTTACTAGTTATCAAGTTTAGCAAACTAGGATTAACTTCAAAGCTCTCTGCTGCAATCTCAGGTGTGGTAATAGGCAATAAATTGATCATTAGGTGTATTTGTATAGTCACATAGTTTAGTTCTTTCTCCCATTATGCAAGTAGTAAAGTGATACTAATTTTTATGTGTTTCATGTTTTTGAATGAAAACTAAAAGTAAAATGATACTAAAACTAATACTATTGAACTAACAACTAACAAATGAAATGCAAAAATGAAAACTAAAAGACAAAGAAAAATACAAAAGTAAAGACAAAGACTAAAAAATAAAAAGTAAATGCAAAACCGATTGGTAAAAGAAACTAAAAATGTAAAAACTAAAATGTAAAGATGAAAGTAAAGACAATAACAAAACAAAATAAAACTACTTTGAAGATTTAAAAGAACAAGAAGATACTCACGTAGGTGCAACCTCCCCAAGATTAGGTGTTTACACAAGTTGGTGATGAAGTTGAACTTTCTTGTGAGCTATCCTTTTACTAGCTCCCCAGCAACGGTGCTAGAAAACTTCCTTGATGCGAGCGCTAGAAAACTTCCTGACAGTTGTAGTTGGAGCTTCTTACTGCACCTTAATGGTTGAGATTCTAAGTGGAGAGTGATATAGTAAATGGAAGTCTTCCGCACGAGGGAAATGTTTAAATATCGAACTCTCCAGGAGCTCTGTGTAAGAGAATAATCCTCTTTTTTCTTCGTCAAGCAACCTACAAAATAGTTGTAGATTATTTTGTGCCCTCAACCACCCCAAGTGGTTGTCAAGCACAAGGTGTATCTAAGAAAAACTGAAATAAAATACAATAAAAGTAAAATGCAATGAAATAGTAAAGTGCATATGCAATGGTGGTAAATGCAATGGAATATGATGTTTTGGGTTTACGTTGGTGTTTGCAAGTATGACAAATAATTTTGTATTTTCGGATTTAATTAGTAATGAAAATAAAAAGTGATGTGGATGTGTTGGATAGTGTTTTATTATGGATTAAAATGGACCGGGGTTCATGGTTTCACTTATGCACTCTCTCTTTGAGTTGTGGTGGACACAGGACACTCTTGTTGACATAATATTGGTACAACATGTTAAAGTATGGATAGCACTTCATATGAGCATCACGTCCTAACATAGATATGTTATATTACCAACAATTCACTTATACTCCACTAGAAAGGGGGGTCTCCAGGGAATCTAGTATTAAGATCAATTTCAGAGTATAACATTAAGTTCTATGACATAAAGTTAAAATAAGAACATACTTGATCTAGTCTAAGCATGGTATTTTCTTTATCCATAGTGAGGCAACTAAGTAAGGTAAACACCCAAGTGATTCGCAAGTTTTACTGTCCTACCCGCAAGATCACCCATGTTGCTCCAACTAATGCACACATTCCACACATCCCCCCCCCCCCCCCCCCCCCCCCACACGCTCCCATATACAAGTTTGATCAAAACAAGTAAACAAGAACGGGGTACATAATATGCATCTATTCATATAATTCCAATACTGAACAATTGCAATCTTAAAATATCAACTATATAAAGATCCACCACACAGGTAATACAAATATGACCGCAATCATTTTATGCAGCTCATACGGTTCTAATACAATCAAGATCATGAGAGAGAGATACAATAGCTACTGCGACAAACCCATAGTCCAGGGGTGGACTACTCCCCCTTCATCATGGTGAAGGTTCTGGAGTTGTTGGAGGAGGTGGAGATCACACCGGCAGCGCCCTGCCAGAGTTTTCCCCCTCCAATTATCTGCCTCCTTCCTCTATGTTTCATGTTTCTATCTTATGCGGTACTCCTTTACGAGAATCGTTGGGAGACCTTTTTTATACGTGGTTTTATGTCAGAGCCTTAGCCTAGGAGAAAGAATCGACGGCATCGGAGACTCGAGGGGAAACGAGAACACCAGCCGCGGCCAACTCCCTGGCCGCGTGTGATGGGCTCGTTTCCTCCTCAATCTTCTTTTCTCATGGATCTTTGGCCCAATGTTCTTTGTTTTGATAAATACTGGTCCCGTGAAGTTTCAGGTCAACTATACAGTGTTTGGGTCCCTAAAAGTCAAAACCATTGAAATAGGTTGTTTTTGCCTCGGCAGGGTTAATTACAAAACAATATGGGAAGTGTGAATTATTCCCAAATATCATTATAAAACATGAATATACCCCATATATGATGCAAATATGTTGGGATACCAAGTAATAAAGTGCAAAGTTCATGGGTGCATTTTATATGCATCACACATCTTTCAGCGGGATACTGGTCTCGAAATCCGACCAATGCCGCACAAACATGGCCCAATAGCATGACATAAGGCCTCGTCGGGAACCGGATTGGCGTCACCGCTCCGACCCTCGGGATGAGACTTAGTCAAGAACCAGCTCTTCAGGACAGCGACATAGAACTGCATGCAATTGGAGCAACATTTCCCCAGTCGTAGAGTGAGACGTCGTAGTAGCACTGGCTCCATAGCAACCTCCCTAGCGGCAGTTAAATCACAGCAGGGAAGAATATGAAGCACGATGTCGGGAATAGGATCGGCAAAGGATGCCACCTCGCAGACACACAAGCTGTCTGGCCGAGCCTCACCATAGTGGTGACAACGATGGGCGGAGAAATGATGAAAACCACATCGGTAAGGTGGTCGTCGCAATGAAGACCCTCCATAGAGCCGGGGTAACGAGGCCCTAGACGAAGGCCGATGATCAGCCGGAAATAACCCACCAGTACCACCCTCTCCACCAATTAGCACCCATAACGACTCCCACATGATCCAAGGAGGACGTCCGGGCGGAGGTGGTGGCGGAGGAAGCATAGATCTGGCTCCACGGCACCGCAACCACATCAAACATCCAAGACTGTGCTCCCTATCACCAAGTGACGCCAAGCACCAGATCAACTCAAACATAGAGGCATGGCGCTACGAGCCAAAAACATATACATGGGTCCAAAGTGCTTTAGGCCAAGGATCCGACAAAAAAAATTCAGAGAGATTTTTTATCTCAAGGAACATTCAAACCTACGACGGTATAGTTCGTCCACACACCTAGCTCCTGAATTTCTTTCAGGACTGCTGCATCACCAAAGGAGTAAACGGCTTGGTCACAGTTCAGTATCTCCCACTAATGCTGCAGAAGACGGCTCGATCATGGCTCAATCAACTCCCAGAGAACAAAATTCATAACTAGTATGATATGCAAAGTGCGTTCTTTCGGAATTTTGAAGGCACATACAGGACGCCCTGCACGATCGGAGATCTACAGCGTTGCACCTAGAAAGCCATAGAAACTTGCCATGACTACCTCGGATGATGGATCGACATGAAAAATTCTTGTGAGGGAGTAAACGACTAGACCGCGATCGAAGATTTCATCACCGGGCTCCTAATCGGATTACTACGTCACCGGTTGATGTGCGACAAAGTTACTGACTTGGGGGAAATGATAGAAAAAGCAAGAAAATATGCAGATGCCGACAATGACTCAGAGGGACTGCTGAACATCCTAGCTATACAATAGCCAGCTAAGCAGCCAAAGCAGCAGCAGACCTAGAAGTGCAAGAACACCTCAGAGGAGAAACCCAATCCGGAAACTGCAAGTGTCAAAGAAACATTCGGATCTGGAGGACGAGGAGGGCGTGCAGGCGGCCAGGGACGAGGCCGCAGAACTTCCTCGGTCCAAGGTAGAGGAGACCAGCAACCTGGTAAAACCTACTCTTGGGTCGACATTGCCAATAATCCGTGCATACATCATCCGGATGGTAACCGAGGCTCTTCCCACACAAATTCTGAGTGTCGTTTTAACGATGACATCAAGAAATACGAATCCACTGGCTACATGGCCAAGCAATGAAAAGGAAAGAAAAATTTTGACAAAGAAAAGGAGTCCAAGGAAGATTCCAAAATGGAGGAGGAAGATGTCTCAAATCCGAAGTCGGATGGTAAGAAGGCTTATCCAACCAAGAAAGACACCTATGTCTGCTTTCTCGGATCCCAGCCTGCCAAGGTCAAAAAGGCAGTGATGCACGAACTCAACGCAACTGTTCCGGTGATCCCCTAGTATCTGGATTGGTCAGAAGTGACAATTACCTTTGACCGATGCGACCATCCGCCTAAACCACATAGGCGAGGAAAGTACGCTCTGGTCATTAATTCACTAATTGATGGCTATGAGTTATCCAAGACTCTCATGGACAGTGGCAGTAGCATCAACATCCTCTACGTTGAAACACTTCACCGTATGAAGATATCGGAAACATAACTGGATTACAGCAGCGTGATTTTCCGTGGAGTTGACCCCGGAATACAAGCGAACTCTCTGGGAGAAATTACTACGGATGTTACTTTTGGAACGTCGGATAATTATCGGATTGAACCACTATCTTTTGAAGTCCTGTTGTTCAAGAGCACATACCATGCTATCTTCGGGTGTCTGGCTTACGTTCAATTCATGGATCGCCTTTGCTACATCTATAATATGCTGAAAATTCCAGGTCCCAATGGTGTCATCACAATCTGCGGATACCCAAAGAAAGCACGAGAATGCAAGGACGGAGCTGCCTCCTTTGTTGAAGCCGTATTGCACGCCGAGGAGTAGCAGGAGATCAAGAAGAACATTGACCCATCCGACATGCCCACAATGAAGAAGGAGGTGCTGAAGTCGACTCCAGAGTTCAAGGCATCAGAAGATACGAATACAAAACAGCTGAAGGACGACAAGCCCTCCAAGGTGACACAGATAGGCATAGGTTTAGACCGCACATAGGAAAGCGCTCTCGTCGAGTTCCTCAAAGCTAATATGAATCAGTGGATTGCAAAGTCATGCCTATTCCATTCCTAAAAGATTTCATATGCACAAAAGTTTGTTAGTAGATTATATCATAGAAAAACAATACATTATTCTTAGTGGATGTTAGATTTCATATGTAATATAGTGCAAATGATTTCTTAGAAGATGTCCTATGGGGATTCAATCCTACAAATCAAACAACCATCACAGAAAAAATTCTAAAGATTTGAATCCTACAAATTTTACCATAGTAATTCGTTTTAACAAAACGGGCAACTTTGCCTCATTTTATTTAAAAACCCATAAGAGAATGACCGGTTCATTACGCACTCCGGCCGAAAACCATTACAAATGCATCAATATCATCATGGAACATGACCACATTGGGCACCACCACCATCAGCCGATCTCGCCACCCACATGGAGCACACACACCACGAAGAAGAAAGGCCACCGTCGAGGTTACCACCGAGCATCATCGTCATCACTCCTCCCCGAGCCAGCGACTCCGACTTCACCTTCGATGACCCAAACAAAGCCTCGCTACAAGTGACGATGTAACCCATGTCGGCCCATACCTACAACCAGCCACACACACCAACGATAGACAGCTCTGACTTTGAAGACAAGCTTCTCGAGAGAAATATGCGGGGTTTGCGTCGTCCGAGTCCTCTGCAAAGACCACCAGCCACCGGTCATCGTCACCGCCTAGACACGCTCCACCACACCTCTGACTCCACAATAATATAGTGGGCACAAAAGAACCCATGGGACACGCTAGACAACCCAACTACCGAAGCCCCAGCCGCGACCCAAGCTCAGCTTGATGCAGTATCATCACCAAACTGCACATCGGTGCCCTTGAGGAGTCGTCTCAACACCCACATAGCGGCCCAGTCGCCATCCTCTAGCCACCAAGCTTCAGTTGACTCAGAAACGATGCCCCCACGAAGGAGAAAAATGTGCAGTGCCTTCATCGTCCGACCACTCCAAGGTGTCCCTCCGGAAGACCACAGAATGAGGGGAGGAACCCTCAGCGATGCTTCCAAGAAAGATTGAGGCACCCCTAGGTGTCGCCGCTACCGGTTTCGACCAAGGCCAGAACAAGGATTTCTCCTAGGGAATCTCCATAACATGCAATCTGAGAGGGTCGACTGCGAGCTGCCACCAAGATTCCATTGTTGCCTGACGGGAGACCCATCGGCAACCAGATCGGCTGAGAATGAGCCACCTCCTTGCCTCCTTGCCGCTACCAGGCCATGGAGGGACCGGTAGCACAACCTCCTAGCCACCACCAGCCTCCCTCCTGATACCCTGTAGGAGCCCGCACTAGATGCGAGCAGCCGCCATCGCTGACGCGGCCTAGACAGAGGGCCCACCCGACATAGACGGGCCCAGATCGGGCCCGCACGGGGAGCCCCAACAGCAGGTCGCCGCCACAACGTGGTGCTGCATGCTTGCACCACCCTCCCCGCCTCCGCAGCTCTGCCGCATGCCTTTGGGACCTGTCGAGCTCCCCGCGCCGCCACCTGACCGGAGACACCGCCCCGGCCTCCTTGCGCCTCCACAACAACTCCCCCAACGGCCTTTAGTAGCGGGGGAGCCCGCTGCCACCGCGTCGACGGCTGGCGGCAGCGGCAATGGGGACTCGAGCGGAGGGGTACCCGCCAGCGGCGGCTAGGTTTCTCCCGAGTCGCCCCGAGTGGGAGCGACGCGGGGTCGTGTGGCATCCCGCTAAAACCACTACTAGAAAATCGCTGTAAATTTGTGCATTGCATCATCATGACTGCATGATCATGTCATCATGCCACATTGCATTTGAGCATCGTCATCATCATGCATCTGTTTGTCTGAAACTATTTACAAAAACCTATTTTCTGTTTTCTAAAATACCCTGTCTTCAATTTCAAATTAAAAACCCTAGGTCTCCGGAATATTTTGTTTCGTCTAAATACGGATTTCAAAAGCCCCGTTTAAATAAATAAATATTTAAATTGTTTTTCGGAGGCAACCCGCCAGGCCCAAAAGCCCGGTCGGCCACCTCCAGATAAAAATCTAGTCCTAACCCTAGCTACCCAATCCTACCTACCCCTAATCCTACCCAGCCTTTTCCTCCACCCTCCACCTCACCCTGTCCAATCCCAGCCCGCCACCTCACCTTCTGGCCCCACCCCTGTCTCCCATCCACACACGCAGCACACACTCACACACACGCACACCGCCGCAGCAGCCTTGCCCCACCTCCTGTCCACCCCGCGCGGCACCCCGCCCGCATGCACCACTCCCCTGCCCACCGACCCTGTTGCGTGGCCCCCACCCTGCTGCTTGGCCCCACCCTGCAGCTGTCCCCAGACTCCTGCACACGCCCCCACCTCCTCTCCCGCTCGCTCCCGCCAACCGCATGCAGCCGACCTGCAACCCCACCCAACTGGTCGCCAGCCCCACCCGGGCGCTTCTCCCCTCGCCAACCAACTCCCGCATGCATCCACTCCCGCTCCACCCTGCCCACCTGCCGACCGCCACCTGCTCGCCTGGCCCCGCCCCTGGCCCACCGACGCGGTCCCCGACGCCCACCTTCCCACCTACCCCTGCCTCACGTTGCATCCCCAGCCCCACCTACCCCTGCCCCGGACGCGATTCCCCACCCCACGTCGCTCTCCCCATCTCCTCGCCTCCCTCTCATGGTATCTCGTTGCCGCCGTATGCAAGCTCGGCACCACCTCTCTCTCTCCTAGATCCGGTCGCCCGTCGTCCTCCTCGGTCTCGGCCTCACCCTCGCCCTCGTCTGCACCTCCGCTCAAGCCGTCGTCGCCCAAGATCTCCAGCCCGCGGCCTGCAACCTCGCCACCGACGGTAGCCGTGCGTCCCTCACCGTCCCTGCGTGTGCAGGTCTTCAAGGCCACCAACCCTGCCGGCCGCTTTTCCCCTGCACACCACGGTAGCCGGTCTCCTCTATTCTTCCCTGTAGGTCGCCCTTCCTTGCGCAGCTCTACAAGTCGCCGCCGTCCCGCCGCATCTCCCCTTCTTCAAGCTCGCCCTGACCCTGACCTCGCCTCTGCCCTCCATCCACCCGCAGGACCACGACCCCCTGGTGCTCCGGTTCGACCACAGAGGCCCTCGTCATCCTATTCCTTGCAGCAGCGCCCCCGCCAAGCTCCGCCGCAGGACCAGCCTCCCCGGAGTTCCTCCTTCCGCCATGGACGCCCGGCCCGCGACCTCACCACCGTCTGCTCGGGGAGTTTAGCCTTCTCCAGCTCCTTGACGGACCCTGTAGGTTGTCTCTTTTCCTCTATAGCGGGCAGCAACAAGATCTTCTCCATCGTCTGTTGTTTGACCGTGCCGTGACCCTAGGAGCACCCGAGGGGCCTCCTTATTCTGCAGATGTCATGCTCGTCTCTACCTCGGTGTTTGTTCTGGCCAGCAGAAGCCGTTCGTAGATATTCCCCACGAATGCCGCCGGAATATGGAAGCCGAAGACTCCCTAATCAAGTTCTACGACAATATTAAAGCCAAAACAAGATCTCCCGAGACCAATCCGATGACGATGCACTGAGACGATCCGCAACCCCCACAAGGATATCGTGTCGCCGCTGAGATCTTCTTCATGGATACTGGAGACCCTGAACCCCGGAGTCCGAAGACCGAATCCGAACCCCTCGGTGAACCCCAAGATCGCTGATACCCTAATGTGATTCCCTTTCCGAGACCCCTATTTTTATAATATATGACATATTCTTGTTGCATATAAATTATTCATACCTGCATCGCATCATGTGGTTTGGGGGGAAGTATGCCGATTCACCTAATAAATAAATATGGGGACTATAAGCGGGCTATTCTAGTCTTATATTGGCCCTTGAAATTGTGTAGCACACTGATGCCATGTTTTGCCCTGTTAAGACAACATTTAAATTGTAGGGTAGATAAATAACTTGAACCGTGTAATTAATTATCGGGACCTCGGTTCCGCTTAATATTGCCTAATTGCACTGCATCTGTGTCATGCCATGCATTATATCATAAGCATGCAGGATCTTCTACCGTAGTATTAAATATTGCATCTGGTGTTTCTTCTAGTGTTTGCGTCTTCGCGGATTAGGCCGATGAGTTGATGCGAGTATCGACAAGTTCTCCAGATATGAACCGCCGGCAGTGTTTCCCAGGCGAGCATTCTCCCCCTTTCTACCTATTTTGCATTTATAGTCTTTAATTCATCCTGTTGATCTATTGCTACCTGTGTCGCGATGCTTTAGTGTTCAGTACCAGATATATCCCGTGCAGCCTCTATATTGCCATGGACACCTCCTAATACCTGTTGTTTGGTAGATAGCTGGCCTGGCGAGTCGTAGTTGCTTGCTCAGGTACGATCTCGTGTTGTCGAGTACCACAGTTGTTGGAATGCTGGCAGATGTTTATGGTGGAGATGATCATGACTTTAAATACAACTATTAAATTGCTGGGATAACAAATGAAAGAGGCACCGGTGGGCAATATATGCTATTTGGTTTTTCATGTCCACTTGTGTCCCGTAGGCCCCGAGTACTTGATACCTGTTCCTTGACTATTCGCACTATCCACATACGGGAGACTCTATGAATCCCCTTGAGCCAGAGCTTGATTCATTTATATTTCTTGGGGCCACAAACTAGTTTGGGGCTTTATTACTATCATGTACTTATAACATGTTACTGCTTTATTTAATATTGTGCGTGGAACACCTATACAGTTTAGGATTGCGGAGTGTTTTCGCGGTATTGACAAGCCCAGTCACACTTTCGGGTTCCTAGTCGTTTACAGCCATTGGCGCAAACCTTCGGTCCGTCTCGGAGCCGGCCAACTTCGTTGCGGGTAGCTTAATGGGGTGGCCCCCTGAAATATTTTATGAATCCTGTGATTGCTTTGTCGTGAAAGCCTCGTTGGGTTTTGATTTGGTTTTTCCGAGGTTGATCGTGTGTGTGTTGCTATTTGTGCACCCCTGCAGGGTAAATCTTTCTGAAAGCCGTGTCCGCGGTTATGGACAACTTGGAGCATAGTATCTCGATCATAGACAAGCATAACTAAAGTAGTGCTGTAAATTTGACTTAATATGTGACTAGTAATCAGCTTCATTATAACGGAATGGATATTAAAACTGCCAACACTGCTGGATCTTGGTTGTTTTGTTATATATGCCAAGTAAGTATTGCAACTCTAATGGAATGCGATAAAAGTGCCAACAACTGCTGGTTTTGGGATTCCCCAGGACAATTATATCTGACTAGTAAATGTTCCAACTATGACGGAATGGCTAACTAAAACTGCCCACTACTTATGCTATCATGATGACTCATGCTATCTATATCTGACTAGTAAGTGCTGCAACTATAATGGAATGAATAAAACTGCCAACTGTGTGAGTTCCTCGGTTTGACTTCCTCGTTTGATCTCGAGGGGGAATACCAGGATGGGTATGTTTGGTGTTAGTATTAGGTGGTTCCGAATAGGCATTTCTTATCCCTCTCTAATAGACTCCAGTTTTCCTGAGTCTCTATAGGTTGTTTAATGCCGCTGCGCTGCCGCTTCAGTCCACCATACCTATGTAGGCGAGAGCCGCCGAATTCTAGCCTCTCCATGTACTGGCCTCAGTACTGATGCTCCTCTTTTTCCTTTGCCCTTTGTCGGCACCCCTTTTGTTTTAGCAGGTTTGAGACCGACGTCGTTAGCAGGGTGACCCTTCCGGCTTGGCCTGGGCAGGGTTATGGACGCCATTGGTTATTCTTCAGGGCTCTTAGCCCCATTTGCATCTTGTCCGTACTCGGACACTGTAGCGGTTTCAAGGTGATTTGGATCTTTGTACTGTATATCGGTATTCTTGACTCATGGAGTCGTGTTGTATATATATCTGTTCTGTGGGTCCCATCGAGGACTGTTGTGTAATGGTATTACTTAGTTTTCCACCCACACGAAAGTGCCTGGTGGGCGTCCTTGAATCGTTTCTATGCGGGTTTGGCGGAAAAGGGCTAAAACTTGCATAGGGCCGATTCAAGGGTGTTATAGAGTGGTATCAGAGCCTAGCAGTTACGATACCCCACTGGTCCAGCCTGTAGGATAACCTAGCTAATGGCCGAAGTAGAGTGTCAAAACTATGTTGCAAAATCGGTTGGATAGATCTGATTAGGTCTACTTTTACTCCTTACCCCTCTACTATTCTCCTCTTACCTCTGCGTGTTTTGAATCTGCTCTCTTACCTTTCTTCAAGTCCAGGATTTCTCGTGGTTGGGTTCCGTCGTACCTTCAGGGTTTCGCTTCCTCCTTTGGCAACGGTGTTTCTACCTCCGGACTTCATGCTATCTGAGTGATCCTTTATCTGTGGTACCATTCTTTGTTCCTTGTTTGTGCCTTCCGGTGTTTTCTAACATGACGACATCATCTACGCCACATCCGACGCAGAGTCTGCATCCCTCCTTGTTTCCGAACCTCGATTGTCGAGATCTTCAGTCTAATTCCGAGAGTTGGTTGCATAATTCTCCTATTCATGTGTAGAGTAATGGTTTGGGTGCGCGATGGACTGATCACCATCCGACTACTCTTATCATTCACTCTTGTACATCGAATCGGTGGATCAAGCAATTTTACTACTTTCACGGAAGCTAGAGGTGGCTTTATTTGTTGATACCTCTACCTTCGCCCTTTGTTCCCGGAGTGTTCTCTCGATGATCACGGACAACGACCCCTTGTTAGTGGTGTCGCGAGGATCTACACGAAGCGAGAAGATTCAGATCGTCGACCTTCTTCCCGGTACCATGAGGCGGATCTCGAGGGCGAGATCCATTGTTAATGGTGTCGAATTGTGGCATCCCGCTAAAACCACTACTAGAAAATCGCTGTAAATTTGTGCATTGCATCATCATGACTGCATGCTCATGTCATCATGCCACATTGCATTTGAGCATCATCATCATCATGCATCTGTTTGTTTGAAACTATTTACGAAAACCTATTTTCTGTTTTCTAAAATACCCCGTCTTCAATTTCAAATTAAAAACCCTAGGTCTCTGGAATATTTTGTTTCGTCTAAAGACGGATTTCAAAAGCCCCGTTTAAATAAATAAATATTTAAATTGTTTTTAAGAGGTAACCTGCCAGGCCCGAAAGCCCGGTCGGCCACCTCCAGATAAAAATCTAGTCCTAACCCTAGCTACCCAATCCTACCTACCCCTAATCCTACCCAGCCTTTTCCTCCACCCTCCACCTCACCCTGTCCAATCCCAGCCCGCCACCTCACCTTCTGGCCCCACCCCTGTCTCCCATCCACACACGCAGCACACACTCACACACACGCACACCGCCACAGCAGCCTTGCCCCACCTCCTGTCCACCCCGCGTGACACCCCGCCCGCATGCACCACTCCCCTGCCCACCGACCCTGTTGCGTGGCCCCCACCCTGCTGCTTGGCCCCACCCTGCAGCTATCCCCACTCTCCTGCACACGCCCCCACCTCCTCTCCCGCTCGCTCCCGCCCACCGCATGCAGCCGACCCGCAACCCCACCCACCTGGTCGCCAGCCCCACCTGGGCGCTTCTGCCCTCGCCAACCAACTCCCGCATGCAGCCACTCCCGCTCCACCCCGCCCACCTGCCGACCGCCACCTGCTCGCCTAGCCCCGCCCTTGGCCCACCGACGCGGTCCCCGACGGCCACCTTCCCACCTACCCCTGCCTCACGTCGCATCCCCAGCCCCACCTACCCCTTCCCCGGACGCGATTCCCCACCCCGCGTGGCTCTCCCCATCTCCTCGCCTCCCTCTCGCGGTATCTCGTCGCCGCCACCTGCAAGCTCGGCACCACCTCTCTCTCTCCTAGCTCCGGTCGCCTGCCGTCCTCCTCGGTCTCGGCCTCGGCCTTGCCCTCGTCTGCACCTCTGCTCGAGCCGTCGTCGCCCAAGATCTCCAGCCCGCGGCCGCGCCCCCTCGCAAGCTCCCCCCCGCGGCCTGCGACCTCGCCACCGACGATAGCCGTGCGTCCCTCACCGTCCCTGCGCGTGCAGGTCTTCAAGACCACCGACCCTGCCGGCCGCTTTTCCCCTGCACGCCACGGTAGCCGGTCTCCTCTGTTCTGCCCTGTAGGTCGCCCTTCCTCACATGCCTCTGCAAGTCGCCGCCGTCCCGCCGCATCTACCCTTCTTCAAGCTCGCCCCGACCCTGACCTCGCCTCTGCCCTCCATCCGCGCGCAAGACCACGACCCCTTGGTGCTCCGGTTTGACCATGGAGGCCCTTGTCATCCTCTTCCTTGCAGCAGCACCCCCGCCAAGCTCCGCCGCAGGACCCGCCTCCCCGGAGTTCCTCCGACGCCATGGACGCCCGCCCCGCGACCTCACCACCATCTTCTCGGGGAGTTCGGCCTTCTCCAGCTCCTTGACGGACCCTGTAGGTTGTCTCTTTTCCTCTGTAGCGGGCAGCAACAAGATCTTCTCCACCGTCTGTTGTTTGACCATGCCTTGACCCTAGGAGCACCCGAGGGGCCTCCTTATTCTGCAGATGTCATGCTCGTCTCTGCCTCGGTGTTTGTTCTGGCCAGCAGAAGCCGTTCGTAGATGTTCCCCACGAATGCCGCAGGAATATGGAAGCCGAAGACTCCCTAATCAAGTTCGACGACAATATTAAAGCCGAAACAAGATCTCCCGAGACCAATCCGATGACGATGCACTGAGACGATCCGCAACCCCCACAAGGATATCGTATCGCCGCCGAGACCTTCTTCATGGAGACTGGAGACCCTAAACCCCAGAGTCCGAAGACCGAATCCGAACCCCTCGGTGAAGCCCAAGATCGCCGATACCCTAATGTGATTCCCTTTCCGAGACCCCTATTTTTATAATATATGACATATTCTTGTTGCATATAAATTATTCATACCTGCATCGCATCATGTGGTTTGGGGGCAGTATGCCGATTCACCTAATAAATAAATATGGGGACTATAAGCGGGCTATTCTAGTCTTATATTGGCCCCATTTCAAATTGTATAGCACACCGATGCCATGTTTTGCCCTGTTAAGACAACATTTAAATTGCAGGGTAGATAAATAACTTGAACCGTGTAATTAATTATCGGGACCTCGGTTCCGCTTAATATTGCCTAATTGCACCGCATCTGTGCCATGCCATGCAACATATCATAAGCATGCCGGATCTTCTACCGTAGTATTAAATATTGCATCAGGTGTTTCTTCTAGTGTTTGCGTCTTCGTGGATTAGGCCGATGAGTTGATGCGAGTATCGACAAGTTCTCCGGATATGAACCGCCGGCAGTGTTTCCCAGGCGAGCATTCTCCCCCTTTCAACCTATTTTGTATTTATAGTCTTTATTTCCTCATGTTGATCTATTGCTACCTATGTCGCGATCCTTTAGTGTTCTGTACCAGATATATCCCGTGTAGCCTCTATATTGCCATGGACACCTCCTAATACCTGTTGTTTGGTAGATACCTGGCCTTGCGAGTCATAGTTGCTTGCTCAGGTGCGATCTCGTGTTGTCGAGTACCACAGTTGTTGGAATGCTGGCAGATGTTTATGGTGGAGATGATCATGACTTTAAATACAACTATTAAATTGCTAGGATAACTAATGAAAGAGGCATTAGTGGGCAATATATGCTATTTGGTTTTTTATGTCCACTTGTGTCCCGTAGGCCCCGAGTACTTTATACCTGTTCTTTGACTATTCGCACTATCCACATACGGGAGACTCTATGAATCCCCCTGAGCCAGAGCTTGATTCATTTCTATTTCTTAGGGCCACAAACTAGTTTGGGGCTTTATTACTATCATGTACTTATAACATGTTACTGCTTTATTTAAGATTGTGCGTGGAGCACCTGTACTGTTTAGGATTGCAGAGTGTTTTCGCGGTATCGACAAGCCCAGTCACACTTTCGGGTTCCCAGTCATTTACAACCATTGGCGCAAACCTTGGTTCTGTCTCGAAGACGGCCAACTTCGTTGCGGGTAGCTTAATGGGGTGGCCCCCTGAAATATTTTATGAATCCTGTGATTGCTTTGTCGTGAAAGCCTCGTTGGGTTTTGATTTGGTTTTTCCGAGGTTGATCGTGTGTGTGTTGCTATTTGTGCACCCCTGCAAGGTAAATCTTTCTGAAAGCCGTGTCCACGGTTATGTACGACTTGGAGCACAGTATCTCGATCATAGACAAGCATAACTAAAGTAGTGCTGTAAATTTGACTTAATATGTGACTAGTAATCAGCTTCATTATAACGGAATGGATATTAAAATTGCCAACACTGCTGGATCTGGGTTGTTTTGTTATATATGCCAAGTAAGTATTGCAACTCTAATGGAATGCGATAAAAGTGCCAACAACTGCTGGTTTTGGGATTCGGACAATTATATCTGACTAGTAAATGTTCCAACTACGACGGAATGGCTAACTAAAACTGCCCACTACTTATGCTATCATGATGACTCATGCTATCTATATCTGACTAGTAAGTGCTGCAACTATAATGGAATGAATAAAACTGCCAACTGTGTGAGTTCCTCGGTTTGAATTCCTCGTTTGATCTCGAGGGGGAATACCAGGATGGGTATGTTTGGTGTTAGTACCAGGTGGTTCCGAATAGGCATTTCTTATCCCTCTCTAATAGACTCTAGTTTTCCTGAGTCTCTATAGGTTGTTTAATGCCGCTACGCTGCCGCTTCAGTCCACCATACCTATGTAGGCGAGAGCCGCCGAATTCTAGCATCGCCGTGTACTGGCCTCAGTACTGACGCTCCTCTTTTTCCTTTGCCCTTTGTCGGCACCCCTTTTGTTTTAGCAGGTTTGAGACCGACGTCGTTAGCAGGGTTATCCTTCCGGCTTGGCCTGGGCAGGGTTATGGACGCCATTGGTTATTCTTTAGATCTCTTAGCCCCATTTGCATCTTGTCCGTACTCGGACGCTGTAGCGGTTTCAAGGTGATTTGGATCTTTGTACTGTAAATCGGTATTCTTGACTCATGGAGTCGTGTTGTGTATATATATATATATATATATATATATGTATATGTTATGTGGGTCCCATCGAGAACTGTTGTGTAATGATATTACTTAGTTTTCCATCCGCACGAAAGTGCCTGGTGGGCGTCCTTGAATCGTTTCTATGCAGGTTTGGCGGAAAAGGGCTAAAACTTGCATAGGGCCGATTCGAGGGTGTTACAGGTCGTGGGGTACGTGGTGTGAGATATTGTTGCCTTAGTATTACAAATATAGTGGAGTTTATACTAGATTTATGGCTGTCTAGTTTAAAGCAAATGTGTAGAAATAATATAGTAATGGGAAATTTTTCTATGGTGGCACTATTCATCGGTTTGGTTTAAAGGAATGGAACATATGAAAAGCCACGGGTAATTTTGCTTTGATCCTATTTCAAAGGAAAAACATAGGAATTCTACAATCCACTTGGACCCATTTTTCAAATTCCAATGCACGAAGAAGGGGAGAGAGAGGGGTAGGTAGGTAGGTCTCAAGAGACACAATAACATCATAAATATATATTTTTCGTGCGGTTTAACTTTAATTTTACCATATTTATTAACAATTATACGTTTTTCCTATTTCTTTGAACCAAACAACCAAGTTTACAGAATTTCTATGTTTTCCAATCCTCTGTTTTGTACATGCATTTCTACCATATTCCTGTGTTTTTATATTCAAGTGTTTTTAGAATCCTGTGAATCAAACTTGCCCTTAGATCTTGAGAAGGTCCTATCTATAATGGTAGTACAAGGGGAATGAGGTTTCGTCCCAAATTTATGGACTCATGGGCATTCTCGACTTATGTTTTCACTCTTGAGAATGTGATCTTATGTGATCTTTCTTGATAACGTACTTACTCCGTTTCAAAATATAATATGTTTAGCTTTATGAAAGAAATATATTTAGACACCTTTTAGTGTGTAGATTTAGAAAAGATCACTGCGAATCTATACACTAAAAAGTGTCTAGATACATAATTTCACAAAGCTAAAATATCTTATATTATGACACAGAGGAACTAGATCGCACGACAGTCCATATTTGAGGACCGAGGAAATGATATTTTTCCGCAACTTTTGAGCATATGTGAGTTGAAACTAGAAACGACAACGATGAGCTTGATTTCGTGTTTTCTGCGAGTTTAATTTTCCAATTTTCCACATATACTTACCCTCTGTCCAGAAATAACTGTCAAAAAATACCTAATTTAGATTTAGATTTGTCTACATTCAAATATATTATATATGTATACATAAAAACGTGTCTAGTATATTTGAATCTAGACAAACTCAAATCAATTATTTCTAGGCAGAGGGAGTATAATAATCCAAAGGTTGTTGGCCAGGTAGTAGCTCTATCATTGAGACAGAGGACAAACCATAGCCCCGCGTCGTTCCCGCGAGCGACCGGGGCTCCTCCGCGCCGCCGCCCTTCCCCTCCCCTTCTAACTCGCTTCTCCCCTCGCCGCCACCGGGTCGCACCTGCAGCAAAGCCGCTCGGCGTCGGTGGTGGTGGGGCCTTCCTCCCCCATTTTTTGAGGTTGGGTGCGGGCCTGGCGTGGTGGCGGCGCTGCGTGTGCATGGTGCGCGGCGGCGCATGGCGCGTCGAATCAGCGGCGGATGCGGAGCACGGTGGTGGAGGATCGCACGGCATCGGGCGTGCGGGGCGTGGGTCCTAGCGTTGCTGGCTCGTGGCCTTCTCCGGCCAACGCGGCCGCCCCTTGGTCGGCGGGCGGCGCTCCGATGCGGATCGAGTGGCGGCGCGGCGACAGGCTCTGCCATTGGTGGAGGCAGTGACTATAGGGACGGGACTGCAGGTCTTATCCCCAGATCTAGGCCCTCTGGGGCTGATATGGGCCCGGGAGGGCCGGGTCGGGCCCTTGTGCGCTGGCTCTGGTTGGACCTAGGAGGGGATCGTGACGAGGGTGGCGGCGTTGGCGCCACGTCTGCTGCAGCAAGGCGGCGGGAGCTTCACAGGCCTTCCTGGCCGGGCCTAGGGCGCTGATCATGAGGGAGCGGCGGCAGATCGACATGCTACAACATGATGGCGAGGACTTTACGGACCCGCCTTGGGTCCGACCGGGCCTCCGACTTGGTATGTCCTTGTTGTCGCACCCGACCGGCACCCGCCGCAGCGGTGGAGGATGCCCTCCAGCTGGTTTTGTAGTTGCCATCCTCCAGATCCCAGTGGCCTAGTCTGCTCTTGATGCGGCGTCCGGTCGGCTACCGTTTATGGCGGTGGAGGTTGTTCCCTCCCACGGGGTTGTGTTACCGTCGCTCCTTACCTACGAACCTTTCCATTCTGTCTGGCTGGCCTCACAGTGTTTGACACGGGAGACGACGATGGTGTCCTCAAGACCGTGATGGTGCATGTTAGTGGGCGGCAAGCTTGGGGAGCGCTTCGAACTTTCCGGATGGTGGGTTCTGGGGGTCAGGAGAAATCCCTGTCGGTGTGGTTGGCACCGACGCGATGATGTCTAAGGGCGCCACCTTCTCTGTGTAGGGCGTCGAGTGTACCCCCCCCCCTTCCCCTCCGTGTACCGGGAGAAATCTTAGGACTAGTTCGGGCAGCAGTGTCGTTGTCGCCGCACCTCTTCTTAAAGGTTCCGCTTGGTACACGGCGATTCAGAGGCATAGGAGCGTGGTGGAAATTATCCGATGGACACAACGATTGCGAGTCATCAACGCGTTTGTCGATCCGGTGTTGTCGGCATTGTTTTCTCTTCTATTTCTCTTGTTTTTCCCTTTGGACTTAGTTGTGTTGTATGTACCATCTGTGGTCTCGTTGTTGTACCAGATTGTGGTGTTTGCTATTCCCTCTATTCCATAATATAAGCTTTTAAAAAAAACTAAAATAACTTGCTAAAAAGCTTACATTGTGGAACGGAGGTAGTATATTAATAGGCTTACATTGTGGAACGGATGTAGTATATTAATATAGCGGGGCGGAAGGAGTAGCTCTATCTTTCTAAAGAAATATAATACATTTTAGGATTGTGAAATGAATGTATCTAGATGCTTTTTAGTGTATAGGTTCACTCCGATTCTCTACGAATCTATACACTAAAAGACGTTTAGATACATTTGATTTACAAAGCTAAAACGTCTTATATTTCTGAACGGAGGAGTAGTGCATACCGTAGTTCCGATTTGGCGGCCTCTTACTATAATATTTTTTTTCGCGTCTCTTACTATAATATAGACCCTATAATGATTGGCTCCATCCAAGTTTATACTCCATAAAAAGAAGGAAGTGATGCATAATGCTAGAAGGAGGCATGATCAATCGATTAAGCAAGTCAGAGATGATCTAATCCTGACGAAACGGCGACGCTCATACATGTGTGCAGTAAAAAATATTCCTAAAAAGTTGGTGTTGAGGCGACATGCTCTGCTTGTTTCACTCTTCTCGTTTTCAAGTGTGGTCTTTCTGGACCGCCCATATTTGAGGACCCACAAATCAATACTTCCTCCGATCAATAAAAAAGAGTCACTAATTTAGTATAACTTTATATTAAAACAGTTACACTTATTATGGGTGGGATAATTTTTTAGGCGACCTCTGAGCATATATTAGTCGAAACTAGAAACGTATTTAAGCTCGATCCTGCGTTTCTGCGAGTCTAGTTTACCCTAGACTTAGTTGGTATAATAATCGAGCCCGCAAAAAAAAGGTTGGTATAATAATCCTTGTTCCAAAGAAAAGTTGGTATAATAATCCAAAGGTTGTTGGTCAGGTAGGAGCTCCCCCAAATCGGTACTAGTCAGCTTAATTTATGATTCTTTTGAGGAGTGAGTTAGCCATCATAGTAGCTTACACTTAGATATAGTGGATACCGTACTTCCTATTTGACCATGAATTCGTCGGTAAACTAAAATCTAGTGTTTCGGTTAGTGCGTCCTTGTTGCTGATCGACTGGTTAGTTGGTGGAGTTGGGGATATCTAGTACGGAGTACCTGCAATTAGGCTGTAGATATAGCTAGGTAACTTGGCCAAGTTGATGAGAAGATTTTGAGAGCGATGCGCAAGGAGCACGCTCCTTTTCACCATGATTTTTTGATGTGGATGATTTGTTAACTTATTATATATGATGAAATGATCACCTCACCGGAGCACCTTCTTACTAATTGGACAAAACATCCTTATCTTCATTTACCACTCAAGTTCAAGCAGAGCATGTCGCCTCCGCACCAACTTTCAGGGCATCTTTTTTACTGCACACATGTACGAGCGTCGTCATTTCGTCAGGATTAGATCATCTCTAGCTAGCTTACTCAATCGATCATGCCTGATTCTACCATGCAACATTTCCCTTACTATATATGGAGGCAATCATGGGTTTGTAAGCAAATAATCAAGACATCACTTGTCAGACGCAAAAACACCGCCCTCCCCGATGTCAGAGACACCAAGGTTCTAGTCCCCGCCGCTCTCTTCATTGCATGCGAATCTGGAGCAATTCCACCATCACAGGGAGGGGAACGAATGCCTTTCAGCCCGCTTCCAGATCCATTGGGTGACGCAAGAGCATGGTAATCACCTGGCACATCGAGTCCACAGCTTCCAACATGTGCTCTTTGAAGATCAGTTTCCATCTCTTGAGGGAGAAGAGAATCCTGCTCCAAACCTTCTTAACATCCATCTAGGGTAGACCATTAAAGATAAGGTCATTTCTCATTTTTTTCCATAAGCTCCACAACACAACATCATAACTAAATTTAAAAGGGCATTAATTTTTGTTTGAAACCCAAAATCTGGCAACAGATTCATAGGAGTAACCAACATCGACCTTAAAGAAATCAGCTATCCGGGGCCAAAATTGTTTAGCTACAATGCAATTAAAAAACAAGTGATGCACAGATTCAAGCTTAGAGCAAAAGGCAGAGTCCTAAGGTTTTTGCAAGTTTTTTTTTTAAGGTTATCCCTTGTCATAAGTTTGTTGTGCGCTAGAAGCCACAAGAAAATGTGAACCATGGGGGTATGTAAAGTTGCCAAATTGCTGGAATGAAAATAGGAGTCACCCCTCGAGAATTAACGATTATGTAGAGGGTAGAGGTGGAGTAATAATCCCCTTTTTCAGTGTACCGCCAAATGAGAGAGTCGTAGTCTCCATTAAAGCTAATACTAGATGCAACATCCATAAATACCAGCTAGTTAGCAACCTGGAATTGAAATTTCTTCTAAAAGTCAGCCTAAGATGGGAACAATCCCAAGTTGTCTCACTGATTTACCATGCTCATTACAAAGCACATACAAATTAAAAATTGGATAGCTAAAGGGGAGGTACCAAACCAGATATCCTCCCAGAATATGGCAGTGCAACCATCTCCTAAAGTCCACCTACATCCAAATTTAATAGACTTAATTTGCCACATAAAGCCTTCCTAGAAATGGGAAACACCAACATCCTCACTATAGAGGATATTGGGGTTATGAGTATTATACTTATTATCTACGAAGGTTCTCCAAAGCTTTCCTTCATCATTTGAATATCTCTTGATCCAAGAGCTTAGTAGACAAAGATTCACATTGGCTAAATCAGGAATTCCTAAACCACCAAACTCTATTTTTATAGATCAACTTATAACTGGCTAAATGAATCTTTCTATGACCCTCAAATTCATTCCATAAACAGTTATCCATTTGGGAGTTGGTAAGTTCAAGGGCCCACTTGGGGAACTTGAAGAAAGACAACAGATAGATAGGTATACTAACTAGGCAAGTTTTAATCAAGGTTACTTTGGCAACATAAGAAATGATTTTTCCCTCCAGTTAGCAATCCATTTGAGGATTTTATCAATAAGAGGTTGGAGCTCAGCTCTCCTTAGCTTATCATAGTGAAGAGGGATACCCAAATATTTGATTGGAAAATCTCCCACAGAGCAACCAAAAATTTGGGCAAGCTGCTATATACTAAAGTGGTCAAGCCCTAAAGGAATGAGTTCACTTTTAGACTAGTTAATCCTCATACCATAAACTTTTTCAAAGCACGTAAGCACATTCTTAAAGTTAGAAGCAAAAACATGATTACTATCATAAAAAAGAATAGTATCATTTGCATATTGGAGACAGATGATACACCCAGGACAAATCTCAGAGCACAGTCCTTTAATCAGATTAGAGTCTACAACTTTAGCGAGCATTCTAGACAAAACATCCACTATTCGATCAAAAAGCAACAGGGAGAGGGGGTCTCCCTGTCTAAGACCCTTCCCTGTTAGAAAAATTCCCCGCAGCATTATTAAGTTTGACTGCTACAGAACCTCCAAACACTGTAGATTTAATCAGTGAGATCCACTTCTCATCAAAACCTCTCTTGGTTAACAAATCTATCAGAAACTCAGGATCTACCTTATCAAAGGATTTTTTATAAATTAATTTAAGAACTATTCCTTGACTTTCGTTTTTAACAATGGAGTGAAGGGTCTCATGAGCTGTAACTACACTTTCTAGAATATATCTTCCTTTAATAAAGGCAGGTTGATTGATTGCAGTAATTGAATATATCTTTTCACATTAAATATGAGTCCCCTTGCTGTATTTTTCGTTATCGTTCTTTGTTATCTTCTTATCGCGTTTATAACATATAGTCTCAACACTAGTACTTTATTTGCCTCAATATACATGATTTTATTTGATCAGGCGGATGTGCTCCATCCATAGGCGTGGTCATATCTCTAGTATAGTCTACCTTCGAATCTACTGTCTGTGGCCATGGCTAATTGTTCGATGTTCTTTTTTTTGCACACACAAGGCTCCTAGAGAAGAAATGCATAAATGGAAATATCATGCCAATTAATTTCGTACGTATATAATTTAATTGGGTCATGCAGATTTTTACGAGCCTAGATACAACTTAATTAGTCTTTAATAATAAACTAATAAATTGTTAATAACCATTACACAATTAGTTATGAAAGGGTACGCCGTTGTTGTTGTGAAATTCAGGAGATGGGTATATGAAAGCACACTTTATACTAGTCCTTGCATATGGATATACACCAGCTGTTTCACAATATAAGCAGTCCTAAAAAGCCTTATGTTGTGAAACAAACCAGAAAGTGTCTTTGGCTACCGACCTCATGTGCTCCCTTCATTAATGTTAGCTTTGCGACAAGTAAATAACGAAGAACGAAAATAAAATCGCAGCCAGGGGAACACAGATTTAACGTGGAAACCCTTCTCCAACAAAGAGAGGAGAAAAACCACGGGCGCCAGCCAGCGAAACTTCACTATAACGGAGAGTGTTTACACAACGCCAGGGATTTCACAGATGCAACCTATCCCAACTGGCGGCTTACAAGAAGTATATATAGCGATGGTAACCTAGGTCATCAACGATCCTCGCTCCGCTCCGTCAGAAGTTGGCCTTTACTTTGTAGAATTTGGATCAACATATAACAAACTCCACCTTGAGACAAATTCCTTCTTGTAGCATCAACAGTAATCATCTCTCTGAACAAACAAAGAAAACACCTTCAGCGCCAACAGCCACTTGGGCTAAGCAGTTATACCAACTAAGCTTGAGTATAGCTCAAACTTAGAAAACAGGAACAGGCTTTGTCATCATATCAGCAAGATTATCATGAGTGCTTAATTTGCATACCTTTAGTGTACCTTGTGCAACAACATCACGAACATAATGATACTTGATATCAATGTGCTTTGTTCTCTCATGGAACATCTGATCCTTAGTAAGGTAAATAACACTTTGACTGTCACAGAACAGGTTAATGCAAGAATCATCCTGACAAAGCTCAGCATACAAACCTTTCAACTAAACAGACTCTTTGCAAACTTCAGTAACAGCCATATATTCTGCTTCGGTTGTAGATAGAGCAACAACTGGTTGCAGCGTTGTCTTCCAACTCACGGCACATCCACCTACCGTGAACACATAACCTGTGAGAGACCTCCTCTTATCCAAGTTGGCAGCAAAATCTGAATCCACATAGCCTGCGAGTCCCTCATCAGTCTTGCCAAACTTCAAGCAAGCGTTGGATGTGCCACGTAGGTACCTGAAAATCCACTGAACAACTTTCCAATGTTCTTTACCAGGATTAGCCATGTAACGACTCACCAAACTCATAGCATATGATAAATCAGGGTGAGAGCAAACTATGGCATACATCAAGGAACCAACAGCACTAGAATAAGAAACTCGAGACATGTACCCAATATCTTCATCAGAACTAGGACATTGCAATGCTGACAATTTAAAGTGAGGAGCAACCGGAGTACTAACTGACTTTGCATCATGCATATTAAAACGTTGAAGAACTTTCTCAACATAACTTTGCTGACTAAGAAACAACAACCTAGATTTTCTGTCCCGTTTAATTTCCATACCTAGGATTTTCTTAGCAGCACAAAGATCTTTAATCTCAAATTCACTACTTAGGTGTGCCTTCAAAGTAGTGATTTCTTTCATGCTCTTGGTAGCAATTAACATATCATCAACATATAACAGCAAGTAAATAGGTGATCCATTAACAAACTTTATATAAACACAGCTATCAAACTAAGACCTCTTAAAACCTTGTGAGATCATAAATGAATCAAACCTTTTGTACCACTGTCTTGGAGATTGCTTCAAACCATAAAGCGACCTCTTCAATTTGCACATAAAATCCTCTTTTCCAGGAACTATGAACCCTTCAGGTTGGTCCATGTAAATCTCCTCCTCCAGTTCACCATGCAGAAAATCAGTCTTTACATCTAGCTGCTCAAGCTCAAGATCACGCATAGCAACAATACCAAAGAAAGCACGAATAGAACTATGCTTCACAACCGCAGAGAAAACATCATTATAATCAATACCTAGAATCTGGCTGAAACCTTTTACTACTAACCTTGCCTTAAACTTTGGAGGCTCATTAGGAGACAAACCTTCCTTTCTCTTGTATATCCACTTACAGTGGATGGCCTTCTTCTGTTTAGGCAAGCGCACAACTTCCCATGTGCCATTCTTATCAAGCGATTGCATCTCTTCTTGCATAGCAGAAACCCACTTCTCGCGGTCAACGGATGCAACGGCCTCATTGTATGTAGCAGGTTCAGTATCATGCTCCACTGTTCAGCACAACTCAAAGCATAATGAGCAAGATTACACTCTTCAATTAAACGACAAGGTGAAACTATGTTATGCTTCGGTCTATCAGCAGCAATAGATTCTTGTGGCTGCTGCAAAACAGTAGGTGAGTGCTGAACAACATCATCATCAATATTTTCCTCATGAGTATCATCAACAATAGTATTATTATCAATAGTTTTCTGCAGGTGCTCCACCTGCACACGAACTCCCTCCTCTCCAATAGCAACAGGAGAGGGATCTGATGGCAAGCTGTCATGATACATAACGGATTCATTGAAAACAACGTTTCTACTCAACAAAATCTTTTTAGTTTCATGATTCTATATGAAAGGGTAATTGTCCCTATGTGTGGTTTTGATGATTAATGACAATCCCTATGGACTAATGTTTTCATTGAGTTTTATATGAAGGAATATTCCATAGGTCATGCATGTAGTCCATATGTTGCATTCAAGTATGGATGCCATGAAGATAAAGATATACCTTGAGTTTTGGCATCACGATCATCAAATTGAAGAGAAGAATATGATATGTTCAAGATCTTGAGAGTGTGATCTCAATAGAAGAATTCAAGATATGGCTCTAAGACGGTGTCATGATAGCCTCATTAGTTGAGCTATGGTTGACTAAGATTTAGAGCATGTAATCAAATGAAGAATTCTTTATGTACCTCCAGATATTGAGATGGAGCATGAGAAGATACTTGGTTGACCAATACAAAGAGTGAAGAGTGATTTCAAGTTGGTCAACACATGAAGCATAAAGAATGTACCACATGGATCTTGTGGTATGGTAAGCCTTGTCATTTATGCATCATTAACTAACCCATTATATATGTGCCTTTGCGTTTTCTATATGGGATAGGTATCTTTCCATGGGAATGCTTCAAAAGTGAAGATCTCATATAGACCATGAGAGGATGACATCAAGTGGTGATCGTCATCAAAGTTTGAGAAGGGCAAGTTCAAGATAAGCAACTCGAGAAGATCATTTGCTTGAAGCTTGCCATCCATACTGGTGATAATGGGCATGTGAATATGTGTCTTAATGAATCTATCCCATAGTGGTGTATAGGGGAGCATATTACGAGTCTTCACGAAGCAACAATGATCAAGTGATGCATTCCGGCTTGGATGGAGCTTGAAGCGTTGTCATCAAGATCAAGCAGGATACGCAAGGCAAAGGTATGGCCTTGCTAGGTTTTCCTTTTACCGGTCTCAAGGTGGTTGTTGGGAGACCGGGTTATAGGATAGATAGCCGCACTATCAAGAGGGGCTTTCGGTTGGGTAACTTGATCACATTGTCTTAGGGAGCTCAATCCTTTGCATACTTTGCATCCTCCTATTTTGTTGCTTCTTGGTATTTTCTCTATGTGAGGTTCTTGAGCTTGTTTCTAGCTCTTCAACAAGCCCAAGTTCATCAAAAACGGAATTCGTATGCATCTTATATGGCGTTTTCGAGTTTGAAGGTTTTACCGGTTCTTCTTATAGGGAGGCTCCATACCTTTCCTCATTTGGTTCTATCTTCCTTTGTTGTACTATGATTTTTTTCATGCACCATATTGTAGAGCTTGTTGTCCTCGTCAAAACGAGCCCAAGATCATCGAAATCGGAGTCCGGATGCAAAAGTTATTGCGTTTTTCGTGAAGTCAGTTTCATCCCGGTTGTGGATCCGGTTCAACCGAGCCCCACACCGGACGGTCCGGTTCCAGCTCCGGTAGACCGGATTTTTCGGTTTTCGCGACCGGGTCTATTCCGGGTTGGCAAATAGAGGTATTTCGGTTTGTAGGTCAGTCCTCCGGCCTGGGGACCGAGTTTCCCGGTTCTAGGGCCGGTCCAACCGACTTTGGAACTGAGTTTTCGTTGTTTTCTCTCCAACGGCCATATTTGCTTTTCCCTATAAAAGGGGGTTCTTCCCCCAACGTTTTTGGTGGTTCTTGAGCTCGAAATTGACCTCCATTGTTGACCCTCTTGAGCTTGCTTCCTCTCCCTTCCCTCCTATGATTCTTGCATCTTTTTTAGGGCTTTGGAAGAGGAGATCTAGATCTACAATCCCCACCAATCAATTCCTCCTCTAAGTGAGGGGAACCCTTTGGATCTAGATCTTGAAGTCAATGGTTGACTTCCACCATTTGTTCTTCCTCTCTAATTCCTCCCTAGCACTTGTTGCTTTGGTGGGATTTGAGAGTGAGGGATTTGAATGCCCTTGGTGTTCTTGCTTTGCATTCTTGCATAAGTGTTGAGCTCTCCATTACGATTTGTTCGAGTGAGAGACCGTGAGCTTGTTGCTCTTGGAGGGTGACCTCCTAGTTGGCTTGGCGGTTGGTGCCGCGGTGTCCTCTTCGTGGAAGATTGTGAAGGGACCCGGGCTTCTCCTTCGTGGAGCTTGTGAAGTGGTTGTGGAGCTTGCCATCTCCGGAGTGGGGGAAAAGCTAGCCATAAGGAAAGGGCCTATTCCTTTGTGGGATAGACTCGGAGAAGAAGGTGAGCCTTCGTGGCGTTGGAAAATACTTCGTGGAATCCCACACCTCTCCAACGTGACGTACCTTACTTGTAAGGGAACACAGGAATACATCTTCGTCTCCGCGTGCCTCGGTTATCTCTATACCCGAGCTTACTTTCCTTGTGATAGCCATCGAGATTGAAGTACTTATATCTTGCCTATAACTTGTGGTATATTTATCTTGTGCTATCTTGCTTAGCTTATCTTGTTGTTGGTGCACTTAGTTGAGCCTAGTGTATTTGGGTTTTGTGCTTGTAAAATAAACGTTAGTTTAATTCCACATTCTATCAAGCCAAAACCGTAATAGTTTTGAAATTGCCTATTCACCCCCCCTCTAGGCGACATCTCTATCCTTTCAATTGGTATCAGAGCAAGGTCTCTCCTTGTTTAGGCTTCACCGCCTAGAGTGTAAAGATGTCGGCTAGTAGTATAGTGCACAATGACACAATTATCTTTGATGGCACAAATTATATTTTGTGGAGAAATTGCTTGCTTTGTAATCTTCGGACCTTGTGTCCAAATATTGAGCGATTTCTAGATGTAGGTTTTTCTCCTCCGATGGATCCTCAAAATCTATCTTTAGAGGATGAGAAAAATTTACATCTCGAAGCTCAAGTATCTAATGAGCTTATTTGCTCTTTGAGCCCCATAGTTAATTTGTTCTTGACAAATGTAAAGCGCAAGTCATCTCATGAGATGTGGACCAAGCTTAAAGAAATATTTGGTGGGTCCATTTCTCATAGGGTCGATGGTATCTTCGAGGAGCTCTCTTCTCCTTCACATCATGAAGAGCTCCAAGTGGATTCCACCTCCGGTCGCGATGAGATTTCAATTCCCTCCACTTCACCTACATTTGACAAGTCACAAGGTAATGGCATGGTGAGTGGAGAAATCATATGTAATGATGGTAGTGGTTCTCTTTACACCAATGATTCATGTTCTATAAATGCTAATGGTGTAGATAGTTTGGACTTAAGCACTTCTTGCAACGATAATTATATATCCCCTTGTGTTGCTAGTCCATGCATATTGTCTAGAAATTATTTGAGTACTAGTGTAGATGATATGCTTGATTTGTCTTGTTCCAATAAAAAATGCTTATATTTCCTCTAGTTGTGTATCTAACAATGTAGAGGAAATCAAACACCCTATGGAGCGAGACACGATCATGAATGAAGATTCAAGAATATCCTCATCTTCATCCTCCCGTGCTCACGTGTGCCTTATGGCAAGAGGATCAAAGGTATCTCCTACTTTGGATCCCAACATATCTTCTCTAGATAATAGCAATGATAATGATGATAGTGATGATGACCTTGATGAGGATACTAGAGCTCTTGTGCTTGAGCTGACCTTTTTGTGTACCTCTCTTCGTGGTAATAATAAGGCCGTTGCTTGTATCAAACACGTTATGGACACCATAACTAAACAAACGGAAACCATAGAGGAGTTGGATTTCCAACTTGATGATGGGAGTCAGAGATTCAATCTCCTTAAGCAAGAGATTGCTGAGGAGAAGCACATTAATTGTCTCCTCATACAAAAAATTGAATCTTATGAGCTTGAAAAGGAAAAATCTATTAATGATGCTAGTGCTACTAACTCTACTTCTTGTGAAGCATCTACCCTAAAGGAGAATGTTGAGCTAAGGGCTCAACTTGAGTTGCTAACTAGCAATTATGGGAAATTGGAAGAAAGTCATGAAAAGCTCTTGGCCTCTCATAATGATGTTCTAATCTCCTATGATGGGCTAAAGTTAGCTCGTGAGGCAAGTATCACTAAGGTAACATCTCGTGAGCCTCATTTGGACATTAGCGCAACTTCTACTCAAAATGCTATTTTGCCATGTGCTAGTCCTAGTGATCCTTCTTGTCATACTATTGATAAAACTTGTGTTGTGTTACTTTCTTTTCCTTGTTGCTCTAACAATGAAGCTTCCACTTCCTCTAGTACCTCTAATTATACTAACCATGTAGAGGAAATCAAAGAGCTCAAGGCCCAAGTCACTTCTTTGAAGAAAGACTTGGAAAAGAGTCATGAAGGCAAATCCACACTCGATAATATTTTGAGTGTGCAAAAATGCCCCAACAATAAAAGTGGACTTGGATTCAACTCCAATAACAAGAACAAGTCCAAGAGCAAAAACAAGAAGAGCCAAGACCAAGTCAAGAATTCGTCTAAGATTATCTGCTTCAAGT
Source organism: Avena eriantha (assembly GCA_910589775.1). Classification (NCBI taxonomy): domain Eukaryota; kingdom Viridiplantae; phylum Streptophyta; class Magnoliopsida; order Poales; family Poaceae; genus Avena; species Avena eriantha. The sequence goes on from OU342740.1 coordinate 259,796,682, forward strand.
GCAAGGTTGTAGGACATCATGTAAGATCTTGTCCATTGAAGAAAAAGCACTTGAATGATAAGCAACAAGGGAAGCGGCCACAAGGTCAAGGTCAAGCCCAATCTCAACCTCAAGTTGAAGCTAGGCCACTTCCCAAGAAGAATCAATATAAGGCTCCCCAAGACAAGAAATCAATAAAGAAGAGAAAGGGGAGCACTTGTTGCTACATATGTCGTGAGAAGGGGCACTTGGCCTCTTCATGTTCAAATGGTACCTTATCTAACCCTATCATTGTTGATGATTATTATTCTCTTGGGAAGGATAAGGATGTCAATGTGTTTGCCAAGTTTGTTGGAACTCAAAGTGGTGTCAAGAAACGAACCATTTGGGTTGCCAAGCCTATTGTGACTAACCTCTTAGGACCCAACTTGATTGGGGACCAACAAGCTCAAACTTGATCAATAGGTGTTACTGGAGGGCATTGGAGACTTGGCTAACTCATGAAGAATTAAGGGATCTTCATATACTATATTTGATCAAGCCAAGTTATAAGGATTATCATCTCCCTACCATATACCCAATGTGCCTCTTTGCGGTAACTCGAACTCAACTCTTCTATATTGTAAGTTACTTTCCCCTTTACATGTTTTGGTTTTGTACCAAGTATGTGTTTGTATTTGTTGTGCCTCATGCTTGCTTATTTTGTGTATTCAAGTATGTCTATGTGTTTGGCACATCATTTACTTGTGTGTTTTGCTTTGAGCCTCTGATGCATCTTGATGATATCTTTTTTTGGCTCTTTTCGAGTGATTAATGGAACATCCCATTTTGGGAGAGTGATATGCCTCGCGCATCTCTCATACCTTAAAATGTGTGTACATGAGTACTACCACTTAGTATTGATATTGCAAGCTTATCTAGTCACTATGTGGTGTGTCATACTCATGAGAAATTCAAATTCTAAATGTCCATTAATTATCTCTAGTTGAGGTTGTTTTTCCTCTTATTAAGAAAAAATTGATACCAAATTATGGGGGAGTAATATGCTTCTTTTGCATATCACAATCCTACGAAATGTGAACATATGAGGTGGTACCACTTAGAGTTGATATTGTTGATTATCTTGTATCTAGGTGGCATGTTTGCTCAAAAAAGATCCTATTTTTTGTTAGAAGCTCTTATTGCTCATATTTTTGGTCTTTGCTTGAGTAAAAATTCTTGGTGTGGCCTTCCTCAAATGCATATCTCTATATCTTATTCGGGAGACCATTTGCCTCAAGTTATTCTAATCATTGATTTGCATGATTGTGTGACTAGTTGAAGCTATCAAGAATCTCTATCTTTGCATAGTGCTTAATCTTTTTATTCCTATCCTATGCTTTTTATTGTGAAGATTTATCTTTAATATCTGTGCAATATACCACCGGAAATAAATTACAATACACTCATTGTCTTCGACAATTGATATACTTGGGTGTGGTAGAATTTGTGGATTATCTTCACCTTGGATTTCACCTCCTATTGCATTTTTTCTTTCCAAAAATTGTTGTGGCTCCCTTTGTCTTCCTTGGATTTTGAACATATCTTTGATGGTGTTTTTGATTATTATCAAATGTGCTTTTAGTGGAAGACAAACCTTTTCTTCTCGGAACCTTGTGCCATTATGAAAAGTGTTAAGAGTTTGGTTTATTTGTTGAAACCTTGCTCTTTTGGGAGTTTGTTATCTCATTCTTTATTCTCTATGTTATTTGCTTGAATGAGATAAATATTTGAGCATTTATGTTTTTATCTCATCTTTTATGCTCAATAGTTTTTGCTTGGTTCATTTGTTGAACAAATCTTGTGTTGATTTGATTCTCTGATATAGTTTGGACAACAAATGTGTTTTGTCACACCTTGTATGCCTTCTTGAATATTTTGGTGTTTTGTCCAAATTATATCTTTGTTGGTTCTTGAAAGTCTCGTGCATGCATGTTTACTAAATGTATATCTTATATCATGTTTTGCTTTCTTTGATCTCATATATAGGGTATACTCCATCAAATCCTTAAACGGCTATGATGTGCATGAAATTCAAATTTCATCTCTAAATATGCACATATTTTTATGGAGTATGTCCTATGTGTTGTGGTTAGTCTAACCACTTTGGACCCAATAAGTTTGGGGACCAAGATGTACTTGAATGTTGTTTTAGGTACATTGGAGATGCAATGGATGCTTGTCTCATCTATAAGGAAGGTGTTGTCACCATATGATAATTGGAGCCAAGCTAGGATGATCAAAGAATTCTTATCTACTACATCATACCATTGATATCTCGGTAACAAGTATCTTATTCATGCATACTATTCTTCCATCCAATCTCTTGTAGGTTACACCTTGGCATGAATTTATTTGTTTGTAAATGTTGTGGTTCTTGCAAAGATCTTTGAAAGACTTTTCTATCCTTATTGCTTATGTGAGTAATTTGAGATAATGCATATAATGGGGAGTATATAAAATCATGCTCATGATTCACCAATCCCAAATATGCCTTCTAGCAATTTATTGCATATCAATTCCTCAATGTACTCTCATGTGAAATATTGTTGAAATTGCATTGAATCCTTCCTTTTGATACTTGTTGCCTTTCTCAAAATATCCCAACTAGCATTAGTTCCCTTAGTGTTAGCAAAATATCATTTTTTTGGTATATCGTATGACTTCCTCTTGGATATCACGTTCTCTTGTTTTTTATCAACCTCTTATGTGTGGATGTTTCTTTGTGGATTATTCTCATGTTTTCCCACTTAGAAACTTATATACACAAGAGTTTTAATATCTCGCCTTGATATCCTCGCCTTTTGCCAACCATCTCACTTATCCGCTTAGTTTTTCATGGTTTTGGAAAGGTTTTGATTTATGAGTGCTTGGTTTACTTTTATTGCATCTTCGTGCACTCATATCTCATATTTGGTTTCTTTTGGACTTAAGCTTGTCTTGACAAGTGTATTGATTTATATCTATACTCCTTGTATCTTGGTTGTGTTCTAAATGATATAAAGGGAGTGAGGATTCCATGTTTGTGCATATTGTATTCAAATGAAACAACTCATTTATGCACAAACCTTGGGGAGCTTCCTTATTTCATTTAGATCACTATTTGTCCATTTGATTATTTGGATCTTTTGATTGCTTGCTTCATCCGTTGAAGTTTCTTCACCTTGTTATCCTTTTAGCAATATTTGATCCTCAATATAGTTGATTTCCTCCAAGTTTTCGTCATTGGATATGTGCATATGATTTCACTCATATTATGAGAAATGCACACCTTGGGAGGAACTTGAACTATATTGGCCTTCTAACTTTGTCATCCATTTTGGCACTTGTTGTCAATGGGGGAGAAGTTTAGAGGGTTTTAAGGGAAATGGTTTTCTACTTAAGATTGGTTTGTTCTTAAGTGTTTGCCTTTCATGCATTTCATATTTTTTATGTATTGCATGGTTGAATATATAGTGGAAACTCTCCCAAAGGTTATGCTTGACAATGTATGCAATGAAATTCAAGTTCATCACACGTGCATATATTGTGGGGGAGTTTTCTCTATATATGTTGGTTCTACTCACATCTCTTGCATTAGTTGTAGTTTGTGTGAGTAGAGGTGGTTTTGATATGGGCTAGTAACTTTGTGTTACTTAACCATATCAAATACAACCTCTTGTATACAACTTATTCTCGGATAAGTTGCGTACTTGTTTCTAATATTCATTATATAAACCCTCTTGTTGTGATTGTCATCAATTACCAAAATGGGGGAGATTGAAAGGGTAATTGCCCCTATGTGTGGTTTTGGTGACTAATAACAATCCCTATGGACTAATGTTTTCATTGAGTTTTATATGAAGGAATATTCCATAGGTCATGCATGTAGTCCATATGTTGGATTCAAGTATGGATGCCATGAAGATAAAGATATACCTTGAGTTTTGGCATCATGATCATCAAATTGAAGAGAAGAATATGATATGTTCAAGATCTTGAGAGTGTGATCTCAATAGAAGAATTCAAGATATGGCTCTAAGCCGGTGTCATGATAGCCTCATTAGTTGAGCTATGGTTGACTAAGATTTAGAGCATGTAATCAAATGAAGAATTCTTTATGTACCTCAAGATATTGAGATGGAGCATGAGAAGATACTTGGTTGACCAATACAAAGAGTGAAGAGTGATTTCAAGTTGGTCAACACATGAAGCATAAAGAATGTACCACATGGATCTTGTGGTATGGTAAGCCTTGTCATTTATGCATCATTAACTAACCCATTATATATGTGCCTTTGCGTTTTCTATATGGGATAGGTATCTTTCCATGGGAATGCTTCAAAAGTGAAGATCTCATATAGACCATGAGAGGATGACATCAAGTGGTGATCGTCATCAAAGTTTGAGAAGGGCAAGTTCAAGATAAGCAACTCGAGAAGATCATTTGCTTGAAGCTTGCCATCCATACTGGTGATAATGGGCATGTGAATATGTGTCTTAATGAATCTATCCCATAGTGGTGTATAGGGGAGCATATTACGAGTCTTCACGAAGCAACAATGATCAAGTGATGCATTCCGGCTTGGATGGAGCTTGAAGCGTTGTCATCAAGATCAAGCAGGATACGCAAGGCAAAGGTATGGCCTTGCTAGGTTTTCCTTTTACCGGTCTCAAGGTGGTTGTTGGGAGACCGGGTTATAGGATAGATAGCCGCACTATCAAGAGGGGCTTTCGGTTGGGTAACTTGATCACATTGTCTTAGGGAGCTCAATCCTTTGCATACTTTGCATCCTCCTATTTTGTTGCTTCTTGGTATTTTCTCTATGTGAGGTTCTTGAGCTTGTTGCTAGCTCTTCAACAAGCCCAAGTTCATCGAAAACGGAAATCGTATGCATCTTATATGGTGTTTTTGAGTTTGAAGGTTTTACCGATTCTTCTTATAGGGAGGCTCCATACCTTTCCTCATTTGGTTCTATATTCCTTTGTTGGACTATGATGTTTTCATGCACCATATTATAGATCTTGTTGTCCTCGTCAAAACGAGCCCAAGATCATCGAAATCGGAGTCCGGATGCAAAAGTTATTGCGTTTTTCGTGAAGTCAGTTTCATCCCGGTTGTGGATCCGGTTCAACCGAGCCCCACACCGGACGGTCCGGTTCCAGCTCCGGTAGATCGGATCTCAGACCGGATTTTCTGGTTTTCGCGACCGAGTCTATTCCGGGTTGGCAAACAGAGGTATTTCGGTTTGTAGGTCGGTCCTCCGGCCTGGGGACCGAGTTTCCCGGTTCTAGGGCCGGTCCAACCGACTTTGGAACCGAGTTTTCGCTGTTTTCTCTCCAACGGCCATATTTGCTTTTCCCTATAAAAGGGGGTTCTTCCCCCAACGTTTTTGGTGGTTCTTGAGCTCGAAATTGACCTCCATTGTTGACCCTCTTGAGCTTGCTTCCTCTCCCTTCCCTCCTATGATTCTTGCATCTTTTTAAGGGCTTTGGAAGAGGAGATCTAGATCTACAATCCCCACCAATCAATTCCTCCTCTAAGTGAGGGGAACCCTTTGGATCTAGATCTTGAAGTCAATGGTTGACTTCCACCATTTGTTCTTCCTCTCTAATTCCTCCCTAGCACTTGTTGCTTTGGTGGGATTTGAGAGTGAGGGATTTGAATGCCCTTGGTGTTCTTGCTTTGCATTCTTGCATAAGTGTTGAGCTCTTCATTACGATTTGTTCGAGTGAGAGACCGTGAGCTTGTTGCTCTTGGAGGGTGATCTCCTAGTTGGCTTGGCGGTTGGTGCCGCGGTGTCCTCTTCGTGGAAGATTGTGAAGGGACCTGGGCTTCTCCTTCGTGGAGCTTGTGAAGTGGTTGTGGAGCTTGCCATCTCCGGAGTGGGGGAAAAGCTAGCCATAAGGAAAGGGCATATTCCTTCGTGGGATAGACTCGGAGAAGAAGGTGAGCCTTCGTGGCGTTGGGAAATCCTTCATGGAATCCCACACCTCTACAACGTGACGTACCTTACTTGTAAGGGAACACGGGAATACATCTTCGTCTCCGCGTGCCTTGGTTATCTCTATACCCGAGCTTACTTTCCTTGTGATAGCCATCGAGCTTGAAGTACTTATATCTTGCCTATAACTTGTGGTATATTTATCTTTGGCTATCTTGCTTAGCTTATCTTGTTGTTGGTGCACTTAGTTGAGCCTAGTGTATTTAGGTTTTGTGCTTGTAAAATAAACGTTAGTTTAATTCCGCATTCTATCAAGCCAAAACCATAATAGTTTTGAAATTGCCTATTCACCCCCCCTCTAGGCAACATCTCTATCCTTTCACTATAGTTTATATGCCTTAACTCCTGAACCATAACCAAGGAATATGCACTTGACAGCTCTAGGCTCTAACTTTTCATTATCAACATGAGCATAAGCAGTGCAACCAAAAACTCTCAAGTGTGAATAATCAGCAGGCGAACCTGACCATACCTCAATGGGAGTTTTCTTCTCAAGTGGAATAGAAGGTGACCTATTGATGAGGTAACACGCTGTGTTGGCTGCTTCAGCCCAGAAACGTCTATGCATACCTGCATTGGATAATATACAGCGAGCCCTCGAGATGATGGTTCTGTTCATGCGCTCAGCCACGCCATTCTGCTGAGGAGTGTAAGGGATGGTGTGGTGCCTGATCATACTATCATTACTGCAAAACTCCTCAAACTCATTAGAATAGAATTCCATACCATTGTCAGTACGTAGTACCTTTATCTTTTTTTGCAGTTTGCTTTTCTACCATAACTTTCCACTTCTTAAAAGCATCAAAAACATCAAATTTATGTTTCAGAAAATATGGCCACACCTTTCTTGAGTAGTCATCAATAATAGTAAGCATGTAATTAGTACCACCAATAGAAGTTTTATGGGAAGGTCCCCATACATCAGCATGCACATAATCTAATATGCCTTTGGTGGTATGAACGGAAGCATTGAATTTAACTCTTTTATGCTTACTAAAAACGCAGTGCTCACAGAACTAAACTTACCCAAGTTGCAACCATCAATCAGTTCTCTCTTAACCAACTCTGCCATGCCATGTTCGCTCATATGCCCCAGACGCATATGCCACAAATTTGTTTTACCACAATCATCAGAATCATTAGAAGTAACAGCAGCAGCAATACCAGGCAAAGTGCTACCTCTAAGAACATATAACTTAGCAGAATTCATATCACCTATCATGTGAATAAGAGAACCTTTTGATACCTTTAACAATCTACGCCCACCAGCGTACTTGTATCCATCAACGTCCATGGTACTCAGGGAGATCAGATTTCTGGCCATGCTTGGTATGTGCTTCACCTCATTCAATGTACGCGCCACGCCATCATGTGTCTTGATCTTAACAGATCCAACTCCGACAATATGGCACAGGTTGTCATTCCCCACACGTACAAAATCTCTAGTCTGCATAGACTCATATGAACTGAACCAATCTTTGTTACAGCAAATATGAAACGAACATGCAGTATCAAGTATCCATTCATCATCACGAGAAGCACAAGCAGCAAAAACGGCTAAACATTCACCGTCAGAACTATCACCAGAAACAACAGCAGCCTTACCATTACCTTGATCCTTATCTTTCGGTTGGTAAGTACCGTTCTTTTTCTCCTTATTCTGCAGCTTCCAACAATCATCAATAACACGATTAGATTTCTTACAATACATGCAGAACTTGTCCTTTCCCTTGGACTTCGAATGACTTATGCCGTCTTTGCTCTTATCTCGATTGTCATGGTTGTTAAATCTCTGCTTGGTCCTTCCACGAACCTGCAGAGCTTCAGCCTTGGAAGACGCCCCATCTGCCTGCACCATAGATTTCATCTTTTCCCTCTGTTTGAGGGCATCTTGCACTTCATCAAGGGTTATCTTATCACGGCTCAACAACATTGTATCAAGAAAGTGAGTATAAGAACTAGGCAGCGAGCATAAGAGCAGAGCTAGATCCTCATCATCATATTTTACTTCCATGGATTGCAAGTCAGAAATAATCTCTCTGAAAAGACATAAGTGATTCATTACCGATCCACCTTCCTGCAATCTATGCGAGAACAACTTCATCTTCACATGCATCTTACTGGTTAGATCCTTTGACATGCAGATCGATTCCAGTTTCCCCCAAAGGGCAGCAGCAGATTTCTTTGTCAAGACTTCCTGCAAAATATTATTGGATAGATGAAGTTGTATCATAGACAAAGCCTTACGGTCCTTCCGCTTCTCTTTGTCAGACCAGCTCTTAGCATCCTTTTCCCCGAATCCATCCAGCGCATCATCCAGATCTGAAGTTTGGGCGAGAATCGCCCGCATCTTCACCTGCCACAAGCAGAATCTTGTGGAGTAGTCCAGCTGCGGTAGATCGAACTTCAATGACGACATGTCGCAAACCCTAGATTAGAACCTGGGCCTCTGATACCACTTGTTAGCTTTGCGACAAGTAAATAACGAAGAACGAAAATAAAATTACAGCAAGGAGGACACAGATTTAACGTGGAAAACCCTCTCCAACAAAGAGAGGAGAAAAACCACGGGCGCCAGCCAGCGAAACTTCACTATAACGAAGAGTGTTTACACAACGTCGGGGATTTCACAGATGAAATCTATCCCAACCGGTGGCTTACAAGAAGTATATATAGCGGTGGTAACCTAGGTCATCAACGATCCTCGCTCCGCTCCGTCAGAAGTTGGCCTTTACTTTGTAAAATTTGGATCAACATATAACAATTAATAATATATATATATATTTACAAGTTCTAAAAAAAGTTGAAAATAATTTTGGACATAGTCAATATAGTATTCCACAAGAATGCAAAATCTCAACGCGAAATTCTTTATATTGTGGGCTACATAAAAATAACAAAACCTGATAAAGTTTTGTAGATTTGTGGAAAAAAATCATCGGTTACATCCTGATATTTTTTAAAACGTTTTTAAAAATTAAAAATACGATTACTTAAATTTGAAAATAGAAGGAGCACTAGTGCTGGGAGCCAAATATCTTCACTCGAAACGGAGGGAGTATTATCCAAAGTGCATGCTTAGTTGTGAGATCCCCGCCAACTCATATTGGCATGTACTACAAGCATGCTTAGTATGAGACTACAAGCATACAAGTGCGTATAGTGACCAGTGATGACAGATGATTGCAGTTTGGTCACCGCTCACCGATACCGGCATTGTCGTCGCTGGCGCAGCGCCTCTCGTCCTCGTAGCCGGGCCCCACGAGACCGATCGATCAATCCGGCGATCGGTGTCACTTGCGCAGTGAGGAGAGGACCAATACGTGTGGCTGCCGCACCTGGCGACGTCAGTTGCAGGCTGCACCTGCTGCTCCATCAACGCCGAGCTGGGTTGTTCGATTTCGACAGCATGACCAGAGGATCGACGCGCGCACTTCATGTCCTTGGAATATACTACGTACTCATTTTAAATAAGGAATACCGACTAACGATTCAGAGCAACAAAAAGAAGGGGGGTTACCACTTCCGTCTCCAATTAAAGAGGCGACGAAAATGCGGCGATGCATGTCACCCTCGGACCTCAGTCTCTCTCTCCCACCAAGCTGGTCACGCGGCCACCAAACCTGACGTAACACTCGCCTTTACTCGGTGTGACGCGAATCGGGATCAGACACAGTGGATATCACTGATCCCGATTGAATGAGAGTTCAGTCCATGCGTACTGTGTGTGTGTGCGCGTCCTCCACCGGCAAATTAATGTCGACCGGGAAGCTGATCGCTGGGGGCGATTAATTCCTGAACGGCAGCAGGAAAGCTGATGGCGCCATGGCGACGTCCATTGACGATCGAATCACTCTCCACGACGACCCTGCTTGCTCATCTACCTCTCCTCCTCCTTGAGCGCCACGCGGTACAGCCATGTTAATTACTCGTGAATCACACGTGAAGGTTGGGTAGGCACGTCGCAGCCTTGCACGAAACCAACGATCAAGGCCGGCCGCGCCCATGCGCTCTGGCTAGCTGCACTGCATCTCTGTCATACGCAGATATAGGGTTGTTGTACCTGTACTGTACGTACGCAGGTGCTCCATGCAGAGTCTAAACAGGGCACGCAGCATTTACGACCGATATACGTTGCAAACTTGCAATGCTGAGTGCCACTTGCCACAAGTGAAGTGAGTGAAACTGTCGTCGCTGCTCTGCTGCCACAAGTGCTGATGAATGTTGACTGCGCGGGGAGAAACCGGTCGATCGATGTGACGAGATGCGGAGCTCTAGCGTTATTCCCTGACTTCTCGGCATTTACTGAATCTCGAGAGGCCTATAGCGGCCGGAGCCATAGACGAGATATGCGACTGTGAGCAATGAATTTTCACATAGTTTGGTTGGTGAGACAGCGATCGGTGTCGATATGTCTCTGTCTCGCTATGCATTTTCAGCCTGCCTCTCTTCATTTTTTACTGTCTTCAGCGTTTCAATGTCTGACACTTCTTCTCTGGAAAGATGATGTCTAAACTTTGAATTTGACGCCTGGTTCGCGCGTGCACGTGACCGACCTGCACATACATGCATTTTGGGATTTCGATCGGCTTCGTGCCACGGTCACCTAGGCGGCCCGGGCCGTTAGGGCCCACGAGGCTGCAGCGCCGGAAACGCCCACGGCCTCCTTTGAATTAATTCCAAACCCCTTCCTCCCGGTTACGGGGCCTTAGGGATGGCGTTAGAACAAAAGGTCCTCTGGGCTAAATGTAACCCATAATAATACTGATGTGCTATTTGAGGTTAAAAAACAAAAGGTTTTTTTTTGACAGAAAAAAACAAAAGGTTTTGGACAACCCGACGCTCGCGGTTTGCGAACACTCGATGTCCAATTTTTTCAGCTGTAAGACTCGATACTCAAAAGAAATGAGAGAAAAAGTGTTTGTTTTTACAGTTTCCGGACAAACGCATTTCCTACTCAGCCCCAAAACTTCATTTCTCAGCCCGCCCTTGATTTCCATCTAGAAATGCACCTTGCCCTCCCTCAGCACAAAGAACGTTTCGACTTGTGTTTCGGCTCCCTCTTGCATTGACAAGACTGCAACTCCGCATATGGAAGATTGAGAGCTTCAGTCATAACTTTAAGTATCCTCTACAAACAAGTTATAACATGAAAAAGTGCTAACAACGGGGGTCTGAAAACAAAAATACAGATAATTCCACACAAACCATAGATAGAAAACAACATATACAATTAGTACCAAAGGGATATAATAAGCCATATCAATGTTCTCTACTTATAGAGCAATGCACTGGTCCCTACCCTTGATCATCACGACAATGACCGAGCCAACTACTATGTCCATGTTTTCACTTAAGAAAATGAACTTCAAGATTGCTTGAAACAAATAACTAAGATAATAAATAACAAGAATAAACTAAGATATTCAAAAAAGATAAACTCAAAATATAAAATATTGAGATAATAAGAGGGGCTGACAGATTGAAAGAGTCGGTGAAATATAGGAGAGATTCAGAAACTAAACGCTCAGAAACTAAGAAATGTCGACTCAAAAATTAAATCAATATAATACTAAGAAATGAGAGAAAGAAGAGGAAAAGAAGGAGCAAACTGAGGTAATTGAGATGCTAAGAAATAAGAGGCTGGAGAAGGAAGATGATAGAATTAAGCAATGAAGATACTGAAAAGTGAAGAACACAAGTTGACCTATAGTGAATGACCAAACTAGGAAATGAAATACTAAAAAAATATTTAAGGAATGAGAGAATAAAAGACTAAGAAATAAACATAATAATTAAATGAAACAATAAAATCGTAAGAAATGAGAGAAAGAAGAGGGAGATAATGTGCAAATTGACGTAATTGGGAGGCTTAATAAAGAAGAATATAGAATGAGGAAATGAAGATATTGAACACAGCGGACTGAAAGGGAATGATCAAAGTGGAATACTAAAAGAAAAATCTAAGTAATGAGAGAATAAATGACTAAGAAACAAAGGTAGTGATAAAATGAGCAAAGTGACAAAAGTGAGAAAATATGAAAATCATTTGATGATAAGCCGTATTCAAGACTGTCGATATAATACACCTCACAATCAAGATCGTAATCTAGCGGAGAAAAAAATTCTTGAATTTAGCACTGACAAACTATCACCAAACCTACTCGTGTTCAGATCGCTGCAAACACGAGTGATCATGTGGTTTATAAACATGCAGACTAAATATAGAAAATATAGATATATCATATTGTCCCTTGCTAATCAAACATGTGAGCACACCATCAGCCTATCAAGGATATCAAACTAAAAACACATTATATGGTCAACAAGCATTAAAACTAAAAAATAGAGAAACTCAAAACTGACCTAGATAATCAAACATGTGACCAAAAACCATAAACATAACCTAGATATCAACAAAAAAAAATCATGATATAGTGAACAAAAATGTTTAGCATAGCCTGGACATCAACCTCTTCCCATGATGAATATGTACAATATCATATACTATTTGCAGATCAACTAGAAGTGATAATGTAAACAACAAAAATCTAGCACACAAATCTAAAACTAGAAATAAAAGGACAAATAAAAAATACTACATCACGATACCTAAGTCCTTAAACATAGATAATTCCCCGCAGTGTTGAACCGAGCTGCAACCAAAAACGTACTAGCTACCACCACAAATAGAAAAAAATAGATCAATGAATCATTAGATCCCGAGCCCAACAAATCTCTGCAACAACAGTCGTAGGAAGATGCCAGGAGGAATACCCATCACGACAGTGGAGCACATGGCTTCCCCGCCAATCGATGATATCTTCTCTGTTCGGCGAAAAGGGGCGCGACCTGCTCTCTCTATCCCCACTATCAGCGGCTCTGTGGACGCCTCCCTCCACCAGTTGAATCTCTGCCTCGCATGAAGCGATGTCCCCTCTGGTACCAGCCGAGCTAGGAGCGGTGTTGTCAGATCTCTGCTGCCATCTCCGCCATGTCGTGCCTCTCACCTCTATTTATCTAGAGGAACAGGAATAAACAGAGCAGTGTGTGGCTGTTCCCCCGATCGAATAAAAAATCAATCAAAAAAATAAAAAGAGACTCAAGCGAATAAAGGAAAGAGAGAGACACGCGCTAAGATTCCGACATACATTGAACGGCTAAAAAAGTAGCTGTTTTCCAATTGCAAAACATCTATGATACTACTATATGATACTATCTCCACAATGCATAGTATTATATAGTAGTACCATAGTCTTAGTACGTTCGTTCGGTACATTGGAATCGCCATTGCTCGGAAATATATCATCTAGGATTTAATCTATTATGACCGACAATGAAATCGCTATTGCTCGGAAATGTATCATCTAGGATTTAATAAACAATATCGTCAGTGATTCTTGCACCGTATATTTTGTGTTAACCATGAGATCTATATGAGCTCTAGGGAAGTCAGCTGGATCTTCTTCCTTTTGCATGTCAATAGATGCGTAGGCCCCGGCTATGATCCTTAGGCCGTGAGTATAATATTGAGAGAGGATATATAGCAGAAGGGTGGGATCCCACAACGTCCCACGATAGTTTTGGCATCTACAAGGGCATGTACATTTCATTGATGCAATACCAAGGGTGGGCAGGATGTACACCAAGGAGGAATGCGGGGTCGCAAAGAAGAGCAGTGATCGGTTTGGATTCTTATACCAGACCCTATACCAAAGAAGTATGGACAAGGTCATTACTTGGATGTGCAACATGGATAAGATCTCTCATAGGTAAAGCAACACACCTCTGCAGAGTGTATAAAACTGTGACATGTTACTCCATGTTCCGGGAATGAGCTACGAATGCTGCAGGAAAGGAACTTCACGAAGTTCTAATAAACCTGTAAAGACTGATGAGCATAGCTTTTCAGAATAAAAGCAACATTTAAAGAAATATTTACGAAAACTTTCATAGCCTTTGAACTATGGTCTACGGCTATAGATAGTGCATAAAATATCCTTTTACTGACCTTGCTGAGTACGCTCGTACTCAACCGTACCTTTTAAACCCTTTCTAGATCTCGAAACAATCAACGACGAACTCAAGAGGAGAACTATTTTGAAGAGTTGAAGATATTCTGTGGGGATCAACGAAGTCAATGATTACATCAGGATCAGTACAAGAGAAGCTTAAGACTAGTGTATAGATAAATCCTTAGATTCTAGAACCTACTTCTGTAGAGCATTGCTATAGTAGCAATTACAAGCCATAGATATATTCTTATAGTAGAACTATTTCTAAAATAGACTTCGAGTTGCTATTTCTGGATTCTTCTGTATATTGTTGCCCTCATTATTTTGAGAAATTTCTCTGGATCTTTTGTAAAAAGTCAAGTTGGTAATCTATAGTCATGTCTTGGATCCGCGATGTTTTTGTTATACCACTCTAAGGAATGTAATACTAGTGTAACGGTGTTTCATTGGTGTTATGTCAATGACTATAGTTTACTACATCATGCAGTGATATGCTGGGTCATTGTATTATACCACCTTTGTGACAAACGATATTATATAGAGCTGGATATTATCCCCGGAGTGTAGCATTTCAAAGCCACTTGTTCTCCTAAAAACGAATTATTGATCCATCATTAATAGAAAATGATCCAAACCAAAAGAAATGTTTCTTCATAGTCATTAGATCAGCTAAAAAGTGCAAGTCCCTAGGTTTCCATAGCACTTGGGACAATTCTTTTGAGCCAACATATTTTATTTTTAGGAGGCTTTGCCATACCCCATCTTCAGTAAGTAACTTGAATAGCCATTTACTAAGTAGAGTGGTATTTTTAACCTCAAGGTCACGAATACCTAGCCCTTCTTGGTCTTTGGGATGACAAACCACTCTCCATTTGGCCAGTCGGTACTTCTTTTTATCGCTATCTCCTTGCAAAAAAATCTTAATCGGAAATAATCCAATCTATGTAAGACTATAGTATCATTGTACTTATTACTGAATTTATGAGCACCAATCTCCCGCCTAGAGATAACAATTTTTATTTCTAACTTTTTTGCCTTTTTGTAGTCTTTACTTGATGTGTTTCCTCTCATCATTTTTAAGTATCCAATAATGAATCGAAATCCCCAAATCGTTAACTGGAAATTGTCTCTATCCGCAAGCAAAACTTTCAGTGTATAGATGGACCTAGTCTTGAGCCTTGCCAAAACAAAACAATTCATTTTTATGAAAGTTTTTTTAGACCAAAAAATTACTCAAATGTTGATCAAATTAATTTCAGATTCCGTGCCTTCTCCAGGTCATGTTCGATAAATAGAATCGTACCGTTAGCATATTGCATGATAGAAAGTCCACTACCGACCAGATGAGGACCTACCCTGTCAATTTGGCCATCATATTTTGTCTGCTCAAGCAAAATGGCTAGCATATGCGCCACTATATTAAATAGCATGGGCAATAACGAGTCACCTTGTCTCAGACCTTTTTTTTGAAATATCTACCAACATATTTATTTTGATGGCCACACTTTCTATTAGAAACAAAGCTATTGATTAGACCATGCTTTTTAATGTTAATTTCTTGAATTACCACATTCGATTTCTTCCTACGTAGTTCGTGGACTGTTTCATGCAAGATTATAACACCATCTAGGATATTCCTTCTTTACATAAAGACAGTCTGAGTGAGTGGGACAAACTACATGGACTGCCACCGAATTTGGCCTAATCGTTACGATTTTAATAAATATTTTAAAACTAACGATAATGTGATTGTGGAATCATTTCTAGCTCAATAACCTTAGGTAATAAAATTATTTTACCAAAAATTTGACGGAATATATCTAGTTGTCCAGCATGGAGAAAGCTGAACAATTGTAGAAGATCTGATTTGATACATCACAGAAAAGTTATGATAGAACTTAGCTGAAACCCATTTGGATCAGGACTTTATTATGTTCTATTTGAAAAACCGTCTTCTTTACTTCCTTCTCAGATTAGGGAATAGTAAGAAAGTTATTTCTCTCAACAGAAACTTGGGGTATATCCTTTGTTCGGGACTCATTCATCGCCAAATTATATTCCTGTAAGATCCAAACATACATTTATAGTAATTAGTAATGTAGGATGACATTCAATCTTATCCTCCTCCTACATGAGAGAATGAGTAAACTCCTTCCGGTGTTTGCCGTTGTTAGAGCATCTCTAGCAGATACCGCATATCAGGCCGGCCGATATGCGGTACCTAGGTCCAAAAGTGGCCTTTTCAGATACCGCAAAACTGCCCGTACCGCAATTTGTTTTGTCGTTTCCCGCAAAATGGCCCGTCTGTCCCGCATATATTCGATGCGGGGCGCTAGATGCGGGAAACCGCATCCATTTTCCCTTCCTCCCCCCGCCCAGAAACCCTCGCCGCCACCCGCCCCTGTCTCCGATTCTGGCTGACTGCGCCGACGAAAAACACATCGCCGCCGCCAACCTCAGTCTCCGCCCCCCTCTTGCCATGGCCGGCCAATCGAGCCGCGATTTGGGCGGATGCGGCCGTGGTTACCGTCGGAGCAGGAGGAGCGCCGGCCTGCGAGCTCGCCCGCCGCTACCGTCGGAGGAGAAACGCGAGCGTGTCCCCGTGCAGGGACACGACGTCGGCGCCCGTGGGCGCACGCGCGCCCCTATTTCCGCCTGATGATGTCGCGGACGAGGTAGAAGAGTTGCTGCTGGCGTAAATGTGCGTCCTCCCACCGGTCGTCCGCGAGCCTGCTGTCAACGACGAGCAGGAGAAGGTCTTGGTCACCGAGGCCAAGTTCCACTCGCTATGCACCGTGGTCATGCAGATCATGCAGCGCCGGAAGCGCCGCCATGACACACACAATGCGGAGAAGCGCGAGTTTCTCCTTGTTTGCCGCCTCTCCTTCTGCCATCACATGTGACGGCTCGAGGCCCTAGAAGCTCACTTGCCCGACGAGTACTTCATGTCCGATGACATCGGTAACACCGAAACCGACAAGGAGTAAGCGCACGGCGCCGCCGCCGTTGATGATCCGGTGAGTAGGCACTATTGGAATTTGATGAGTTTTGGGCTGTTAGCCCATTAGACAAATTCTGAAATTCTCTTTGGCCTATTTGTACATTGCAGCATATGGCTGTGCTAGTGGTGCTAAAGTTTAGTCCCACATTGCTAGTTGAGTGGGAGTTACATCTCCTTACATACTAGGTTGTTCCACCACTCACTAAGGTATGAGAAGAAGAGCAGCTCTCGTGCACTCCTCCTCCGATGCTGCCTGCCTTGTCTCGCCATGCCTCGCCTCGCCACGACACGCACGCGCCGCGGGTTGCGGGTTGCGGGAATCTCGCCGAGCCAAACTTTATTTTTGCTACTCGGGAAAATTAATCATAGATTAATTACGAGTTATTAATGGACGCGTTAATGAGTCAGCCATTTCCAATCTTTATGGGATGTGGGCTGTTACCGACTCGGACGTGGGCTGAGTCCCACGATCTCCCTGACCTGCTCTATATAAGCCTCCATGCTTGCCCTAATCGGCACGACCTACACACGCGTATCCTTCTAGTCTATTGCGCCGCCGCTTTCGTCTTCCCCATCTCGGGTTGCGGCATGCACCGCAGATCGGGACAGTAGGCCTCCGGAACCCCGCCTTCTTGTGAACCTGTACGGGTGAGGAGCGATCAGATTTTTGGGGAGCGCTTCCGCGCGACTACTGATGCCATCACGGACGACTCCTTCCCGGACGAGGACTTCTTCCCGACATCGGCAACCTCTACATCGACGACATGGCTGACGACGCCGCTACCATGGCTGCTGCTAGCGCTGCAGCTGTTGCTGCTCTACCGTACATAATACTGAACTTCTTATTTCAGATTCTGCTATAGTTCCTTATTCTGGCGTTAGGTGTAGATGTGATAGGCTCATCTCATTTAAATGTAATCTGTTCATCTACTTTGTTGATTTGCATGATTAGTTTTGGTACTGTTTGTATGATCATGTTTTATCAGTTTATTATTCGGATTAAATCATATGGATTATTGCTTATATTTTCAACAATCCAAAAACCTGATTATAGGCAACTGAATTCCACCGGTGTAGCCGCAGCTACTAGGTCTCCTTCGTTTGATGGTATGCATTATAAGAGATGGCGCGCGAGAGCAATTCTATGGTTTAAAAACCTAAACTGCTATAGCGCCACTCTTGGCAAACCTAAAGGAGATCTTTTTGCTGAGCAGGAAGCGGTCTTTAAGAAAGCCGATACCATGTTTATGGCGGCTCTGTTCAGTATTTTTGGGGATAACATTGTTGACCCATATATGTCATTTGATAATGGCAAAGACGCGTGGGATGCGCTCGAGGCCAAGTTTGGGGTCTCGGACGCTAGCACTTAGTTGTATGTTATGGAGCAATTCTATGACTACAAGATAATTGATGAGCGCTCCATCGTTGAGCAAGCTCATGAGATACAATCACTTGCCAAAGAACTTGAGCAGTTCAAGTGTACTTTACCGGACAAGTTTGTGGCCGGAGGCATTATTGCCAAGCTTCCTCCAATGTGGAGGAACTTTGCTACTTCTCTGAAACATAAGAGACAAGAGTTTTCCGTTACAAATCTCATTGGGTCTCTTTATGTGGAAGAGAAGGCAAGAGCAAAGGACACACGTGCTCGAGTACTTGAGGGAGCTTCTAGTGCCAATTTGGTACAGAAGAAAATCTTCCAATCCCACAAGTTCAAGAATAAGAACAAGTCTAATGGCAAAGGGAAGTTTGATGGCAAGAATAAGGCCACTCACTCAACCAACTTTAAGAGGAAGAATGATAAGAAGAAAGGCTCTTGCCACGTCTGTGGTGATCCTGATCATTGGGCTCCTAGATGCCCTAATCGCTTTGACAAGCGGCAACATAGGAACATCAGCAAGACCGCTAATGTTGTTATTAGCGATACTGAGATGAAGGACGTTGGGTACGGTATTTTACCTACTATCCTTTTAGTATGTCATTCTCCTGATTGGTGGATTGACACGGGTGCTAATACACATGTATGTTCTGATATATCCATGTTCTCTTCTTATCAGGTCGCAAGGACGTCCTCCGTGCTGATGAGAAACGGCTCACGTGCTTCTGTTCATGGTGTTGGTACGGTAAATCTGAAGTTTACTTCGGGGAAGACTGTACAACTGAAGAATGTGCAGCATGTTCCCTCCATCAATAAGAATCTCGTCAGTGGATCGCTTCTATGTCGAGATGGTTTTAAGTTGGTGTTTGAGTCTAATAAAGTTGTAATTTCTAAGTATGTACAATTTGTTGGAAAGGGTTATGAGTGCGGAGGTCTGTTCCGCTTATCTTTATCAGACTCATGCACTAAAGTTATTAATCATGTTTGCAATGATAATGAGTCCAATATTTGGCATTCACGACTTTGTCATATTAACTTTGGTTGCATGACGCGGCTAGCCAATATGAGTTTAATTCCGAAATTTACCACTGTCAAAGGTTCTAAGTGCCAAGTTTGTGTGCAAGCAAAGCAACCCTGCAAGTCTCATACGGCTGCGGAACCAAGAAACTTAGCACCTCTAGAACTTATACATTCAGATCTTTGTGAGATGAATGGTGTGTTGACACGAGGTGGAAAAAGATACTTTATGACGTTGATTGATGACTCCACTAGATACTGCTATGTTTATCTTCTGAAATTTAAATATGAAGCTTTGAGTTACTTCAAAAACTATAAAGCTGAAGTAGAAAACTAACTTGATCTTAAAATCAAGCGGTTAAGGTCGGATCGTGGTGGAGACTACTTTTCAAATGAATTTGATACATTCTATACGGAACATGGTATTATCCATAAGAGGACGCCTCCCTACTCACCTCAGTCAAATGGGGTGGCCGAAAGAAAGAACCGCAGTCTAACTGATTTGGTTAACGCCATGTTAGATACATCGGGTCTTTCCAAGGAATGGTGGGGGAGGCGCTAATGACTGTGTGTCATGTCCTAAACCGTGTTCCCGTAAAGAATAAAACCATGACTCCATTTGAGGAATGGGAGAAGAAAAAGCTTAAACTCTCTTACTTACAAACTTGGGAATGTTTGGCGAAAATCAATATTCCAATACCCAAGAAACGAAAGCTTGGACCAAAAACCATGGATTGTGTTTTTCTGGGATATGCTTTTCATAGCATTGGTTATAGATTTTTGATAGTAAAATCTGAAGTATCCGACATGCATGTTGGTACGATTATGGAGTCGAATGATGCGACTTTCTTTGAGGACATCTTTCCCATGAAAGGTATGTCTAACTCATCAAATCAGGAGATGACTAGTTCATCTAGTCAGGAATTTGCTATAATTCCTGAACCCACTATGCCGATAGAACACTATGATGATCATGTGGAGGATAAAAATGAAGCTCCTAAAAGGAGAAAGAGACAAAGGACTGTAAAGTCATTTGGTGATGATTTCATTGTGTACCTTGTGGATGATACTCCCACTTCTATTTCAGAAGCCTATGCATCTCAAGATGCTGACTACTGGAAAGAAGCTGTCTGTAGCAAGATGGATTCTATCTTATCTAATGGAACCTGGGAAGTCACTGATTGTCCTTATGAGTGCAAACCTGTAGGATGTAAGTGGGTGTTCAAGAAGAAGCTTAGACCTGATGGTACTATTGAAAAGTACAAGGCACGTCGTGTGGCCAAGGGTTATACCTAGAAAGAAGGTGAAGACTTCTTCGATACATACTCACATGTAGCCAGATTGACCACTATTCGAGTACTACTATTCTTGGCTGCCTCACATGGTCTTCTCGTTCATCAAATGGACGTTAAGACGACTTTTCTAAATGGAGAGTTAGATGAGGAAATTTATATGGAGCAGCCTGATGGATTTGTAGTAGATGGTCAAGAAGGAAAGGTGTGTAAGTTAGTGAAGTCTTTATATGGTCTTAAGCAAGCTCCTAAGCAGTGGCACGAGAAGTTTGAAAGAACTTTAACCGCTGAAGGCTTTATTGTAAACGAAGCTGATAAGTGTGTGTACTATCGCCATGGTGGGGGCGAGGGAGTTATTATGTGTCTCTATGTTGATGACATATTGATATTTGCGACCAACCTCGCTGTTATTGAGGAGGTCAAAGAGTTCCTATCTCGCTGCTTTGAGATGAAGGACTTGGGAGTGCCTGATGTAATCTTAAACATCAAGCTACTGAAGGATGACAATGGTGGGATTACACTGCTTCAGTCCCACTATGTGGAAAAGATATTGAGTCGCTTTGGGTATAACGACTGCAAGTCTTCTCCAACGCCTTATGATCCGAGTGTGCTACTTTGAAAGAATCGAAGGAATGCTAAAGATCAATTGAGATATTCTCAAATCATTGGCTTGCTCATGTATTTAGCCAACACTATGAAGCCTGACATCTCCTTTGTTGTAAGCAAACTAAGTCGATTTGTGTCAAATCCTGGAGATGATCATTGGCATACTCTTGAGAGAGTTTTGCGCTATTTGAAAGGCACCGCGAGTTATGGTATTCACTATACCGGGTATCCTCGAGTACTTGGGGGTTATAGTGATTCAAACTAGATATCTGATGCGGACGAGATTAAGGCCACAAGTGGATATTTGTTTACACTTGGTGGTGGCGCTGTTTTCTGGAAGTCTTGCAAGCAAACCATCTTAACGAGGTTAACTATGAAAGCAGAACTGACAACATTAGACACAACCACTGTTGAAGCAGAGTGGCTTCATGAGCTTTTGATGGACTTACCTGTGGTTGAAAAACCTATACCCGCCATCCCGATGAACTGTGATAATCAAACTGTGATCGTCAAAGTAAACAGTTCTAAGGATAATATGAATTCATCAAGGCATGTGAATAGGAGATTGAAATCTGTTAGGAAACTGAGAAACTCTGGAGTTATTACGTTGGATTATATCCAAACATCTAAGAACTTGACATATTCATTCACAAAGGGCCTATCACGTAATGTGATAGATAATGCATCGAGGGAGATGGGTTTGAGACCCACACAATGAGTTGTTCGCAGTGGTAACCCACTCTATGTGATCAGAGATCCCGTGAATTAGAGCTGGGAGACAATCTGTTGATCAGCTAAGAGGAGAGTATGCCCATATTATATTTACATCTCCATAAAGATGCAATACTCTCTTATTCTGCATGGCAGGTTGATATTTATCTTAATGTGTTGCAAGTGGCTTTTCTAAGCAGAGATGTTGTCCTGCAGAACATCTATTGAGGAACACACCTATATGAGTCTGACTGTTAAACATCGCAGTCCGTGAGAGGTGGGTGCTCTCTAATAAACTCATGAAACGCCCTGGAGTATGACGCATAAGCTCCAAACCACGGGGAAGCCCTGCGACAGCCCTGTACCGATCTAGATTTTGTATAAAACTAGTGTGCAGAAAACTTGTAGTTCAAGGCATAGTCCACTATTCAAGTTGCTCGCTAGTGTAGTATGAAGTTTAACGTGGAAGTTCAACTTAACAGTCTCCACTACACACCGGTATATAAAACAATATTCTGGAATGGAAATAAGGTGATGTGCCAATGAGACTTTGTGGGGGATTGTTGGAATTTGGTGAGTTTTGGGCTATTGGCCCATTAGACAAATTCTGAAATTCCCTTTGGCCTATTTGTGCATGGCAGCATATGGTTGTGCTAGTGGTGCTAAAGTTTAGTCCCACATTGCTAGTTGAGTGGGAGTTACACCTCCTTATATACTAGGCTGTTTCACCACTCACTAAGGTGTGAGAAGAAGAGGAGCTCTCGCGCACTCCTCCTCCGACGCCGCCCCCCTCGCCTCGCCATGCCTCGCCTCGTCACGACGCGCACGCGCTGCGGGTTGCGGGTTGCGAGAATCTCGCCGAGCCGAACTTTATTTTTGCTAGATTAATTACGAGTTATTAACGGACACGTTAATGAGTCAGCCGTTTCCAATCTTTATGGGACGTGGGCTGTACCGACTCGGACGTGGGCTGAGTCCCACGATCTCTCTGACCTGCTCTATATAAGCCTCCGCGCTTACCCTAATCGCTACGACCTACACACGCGTATCCTTACAGTCTATTGTGCCGCCGCTTTCGTCTTCCCCATCCCGGCTTGCGGCGTGCACCGCAGATCAGGACAGTAAGCCTCCAGAACCCCACCTTCTTGTGAACCTGTACGGGTGAGGAGCAATCAGATTTTTGGGGAGCGCTTCCGCGCGACTACTGACGCCATCACGGACCACTCTTTCCCGGACGAGAACTTCTTCCCAAACATCGGTAGCCTCTACATCGACGACATGGCTGACGACGCTGCTACCGCTGTGGCTACTGCTGCCGCTGCTCTACCATACGTAATACTGAACTTTTTATTTCAGATTCTGCTAGAGTTTCTTATTCTAGCGTTAGGTGTAGATGTGATAGGTTTTTATCTTATTTAGATGTAATCTGTTCATCTAGTTTGTTGATCTGCATGATTAGTTTTGGTACTGTCTGTATGATCACGTTTTATCAGTTTATTATTCGGATTAAATCGTATAGATTATTGCTTATATTTTCAACAGGTACCGCCGGTAAAACTTCTTAAATGCTAGGTGAAGTCTGAATACAAGACGCGACATCAAATTCTGCTAAATTTTATATGTAGATTTAGATGATCAAAACTTTCTCTACGTAATTTGACGTCAATGCATGATGATTTTTAAATATGCAATTTAGACCGGTTTATCGCATCCGCCTTCGTTACCGCGATATGCGGCCCTAGAGATGGTCTTAGCGGCGGTGCAAAGTATGTTGCGTTCGATAACATTCCTCTTGGATTCGGATCCAATATACGGAAAATAGAGTAAGAAAATAAGAAAACAATGTGCAGGTCAGCATCTGCACCCAGAACTTCAGCCGTGCGTGACTGCTTTCGTTCGTTCCTTCTGGAGTGTTCGTTCTCCGAGCCGCACCTCCGATTCCTCTGAGACCGGTTGATCGCAATCGCTCCCGGAGCTGATATGCCCGCACCCGCGCCTAACTTGACTTCCGATTCCGGCAGCACTCTCGGCGAAGTGGACACCACCGGGCAATGGCCACGTCGTCGACGCTGAGCCAGACGCAGCGGTACGCGGCGGGTGCGCTCCTCGCATTCGCGCTCCGCCAGGCGCAGATCCACCAGCGCGTTCTCCTTGGCTCCCACGGCCTCGAGGAGGACGCCGACCCTGACACCGCCGTCATCTCCAGCGCCGACCCCGACGGCCGCGACCTCTGGACCCACGAGTCCCGCGGCCTCCTCCTCCCCGTCCTCAGGTCGCCTCTCCCTTCCCCCACATGCGTGCGTGCTCCGTCTCCTGATCTCCTGATCCGGCGTGACATCCTTTCTCAGGTTCCTGGAAATTGACCCAAAGGCATGGCCGGGCGTGGAGAAGACGGCGGCGACCTCCGACCCCAAGCACCACATTGGAGCCGTACGTTTTGCCAACGACGCCCCCATCGCCCTACTTGAATTGAATTCCGTCCCATTTCGACGTATCGTATGTGATGTATATAACGCGCGCCTGCAGTTTCTCCGGAAAGTCTTCGAGGACGAAGACGACGGCGAGAAGGCCGCCGCCGACAGGTCCGACCTCGAGTTTGCGCTCGCCAAAGCCGTCGACGCCATGGCGATGGGCCTGGAGAACGACGTTGCGCCCGGCGACCTGTTCAAAGAACAGGTGTTCGGCGGCGGCTCAAATGACGACCCAACGGATGACGAAGGATCGCCGGGCAGCGCCCGCTGCTCCAAGGACTACCGAAAGATGGCGGTGCTGTACATGCTCCTCTCCGCCTGCGTGGCGGACGTGAACATGGCCGAGGATGGCGTGGGTTCACCCCGCATCAGGAAGGGCTACGACGCCCGCCACCGCGTCGCGCTACGGCTGCTCGCGACGTGGCTCGACGTCAAGTGGATCAAGATGGTATAACCCACCTCCATTCCTCTAGAATGCAAAATGAAATGGCATGCTAGCTAGCTACCGTGCTGAATTTGTCTTTGGCATCGAACCCCTTTGGCATTGTAGGAAGCTATCGAGATAATGGTAGCTTGCTCTGCTATGGCTGCAGCGAAAGAGGAAGAGCAATCGAGTGAATGCGTGTCGCCCAGAAGCAGGTGGCAGAGCTGGAAGCGTGGAGGGATCATCGGCGCTGCCGCCTTGACCGGAGGGACGCTCATGGCCATCTCCGGGGGTAATGACATGTGAAATGCTGTCAAAATCTTGATGACACTTCTCCCCAATCTGCTGAATCAGTTTGCTGAATCTTCTACAGGTCTAGCTGCTCCAGCGATTGCTGCAGGGTTTAGTGCTCTGATTCCAACGTTGCACGCACTTGTCCCTGTTATAGGGTCTAGTGGATTTGCTGCTATGGCTACTGCTGCTGGACACACTGCTGGCTCCGTAGCAGTTGCTGCATCGTTTGGAGGTGATGCCTTTCACATTTCAGATTTTCCCTTCATTTTTTATTTTAGTACATTAATAATGATCAGCTGTGCACAAAATTAAAGGTACATTATTGCTCTAGTGAATAATCAAATGAGTGAAATGAGGAAACTGGGATGGATTATATTACTAATTTACATATATCATTCATCTATACCTCCGTTTGATGATGATCCAGAAGTCTATAATTATGCGTGGTGACTAACCATCATCTTTGTTTGGAATTAGCTGCTGGAGCTGGGTTAACTGGGTCCAAAATGGCCAAAAGAATTGGAGATGTGAAAGAATTTGAGTTCAAAACGATCGGCGAGAACCATAACCAAGGTGTAGGTGTTTTTTTTTCTCTGTCAGTTGTACAGTGTTGGTTATCCAATGCTCTGTCTTGTATTTTTTGTAACAACTATAGTGATGTTTACTGATAAGACAAACGGGCTGGGTTTCATGTTTTTTTTTGTTACAGCGCCTAGCAGTTTGCATCATGGTGTCCGGATTTGCTTTTAATGACGACGATTTTTTAAAGCCTTGGGAAGGATGGGAGACTAACTTAGAGAGGTACATTTTTTGTAATACAGCAATTGCTGAATAAGACATATCTTATTATATGCCTATTTCCATTCCTTGGTACTTTGATAGTATCTTTCTATGCGTTAGCGTTATAGCACTGCGTTTTGGCTAACGAATATCAAAATTTGATTTACGATATAAGAAATTCAGATAACCCGGTGAGTTTCATGCAATACCATTTTTTTGTAACAAAGAAAAATATTTACCATTTTCATTGATTAAGAAGAACTTTTAAAGGTTTTACAAACCTAGAATAAAACCTAGTCTATTACAAAGGAGCTTGCTCTCCTGGCATTATGTTACTCAAGAATCTCGCCCCGGCTATCCTCTAAGCCTTCTCCTCATCTTTTGCCTTAATGATAATGGAGATTTCCGTGGATGCATGATTGCGGAAGTGTTGGAATCTGAGTTAGTGTAGTAGTATTGTCCTAGGAGAGTTTAGAGTATTCTAGTGGAGTGTTGGAGTTCTATGTTGGTATCCTAGTTGATACTAGAGTATTCTAGGGAGTGTTAGTAGATTAGTAGTATGTCCTACTAGATTCCAGATTCTAGTGTATGAGTGGAGATGTAATACTAAGCTGAGTTATATATAAGAGGATGTGGAGGTCCAAAGGACCAAAGCCCATCCAGAAATTTGTCCCCAAAACCTACATGGTATCGGAGCTAGGCTCCTCCTAAACCTATCACTGTTCCACTACTGCTGCACCCACTCCAGCTCTTGTTGTCAACAACAGAAGGCACATTGTAGTCACCCAAGCGGTGGGAGGCCGCACCCCGTTGCTCTCTGCAGGCAGTAGCCACCTCATGTTGCACGGTGCTGTGTGAGGCTTGGTTGCTTCTCTGCACGAGGGTTGCTCAGAAAGCTAGTTAGAATGGTGCAATTGAGGTGTTGATAGGAGGATAGTAAGTTGGCAAAGTTGGATTTGGGGACCAAGAAAAAACTGGAGGTGGAGGAGGAACTCTGATCTGGTCGGAGATGGGCAGATGCAGAGGTGATGCAGACGGTTGTGAAGGAGCTGGGCATCTATGTTATGGAGGTGATGGATAGAGCAGCAATGAGTTGTGGTGGTGAAGGGAGACAATTGGGTGAGGTCTCCTGTGTTAGCTATTCTTGTGCTGTGGGAGAACAAGGGAGGTGCAACTGCAGGCTTCGGTTCAAGTTGTTGCTGCACGATAGGGAAAAGAAGAGAGGCAAGCTGCGGGTAAGAGGGTGTGGAAGCATGCAACATCAAGTGAAGGTACATGGGAGTGCTCCCTTCAGGTGGTTCCTTTGGTGTTGCTGGGCAAGATTCAGTTTCGGGAGAAAGAAGATGTTGCTGTTGTGTTGCAGCAGAGAGAAGAGGAGTCCAGGAGGGAGCAGCTGCTGGAGCTGATTTGTGTCGTTTGTGAGAAGCAAAGAGAACGGAGCTTGCTTCTAGGAGAAGAGAGAATGGAATGGATCTAAGAGAGAGGTAGAGGCCATGGTGTCCGAAGCGAAGAAGGTTGAGACAAGATCGCCGGAGGGTTGATGGAGAGGAGGTAGAGGTCAAGGTTGTGACAGTGTTGGAGAGGTGGAAGTCATGTGGAGGTCACGAGAGTGGAACTGTGGATAGCTGACCGGTGAGGTGAGGCGGCTGTGGCTCTGTAGGAGCTGTTGTTGAGGTGAGGCAGCCGTGGTTCTACGGAACCGGAGTTGATGAAGAGGCAATGACGATGATCAAGATGATGATGGAAGGCATGTGGTGCCGCCGTTGTAGGCACCGGTTTGAGAAGGCGCATGGTTGGAGAGGCAATGATGGACCAACGCAAGGATTGGAGGTGGCCAGCTTGATGCAAAGTTTGTGCATGGTGATGTTAATGGTGAGGCGGTCGTGGCTCTGTAGGAGCTGTTCTTGAGGTGATGCAACTGTGGTTCTGCAGGAACCGGAGTTAATGAAGAGATAATGATGATGCTCAAGATGATGAGGGAGGGCGTGTGGTACCGCCGTTGTACACGCCGGTGTGAGAATGCGCATGGTTGGAGAGGCAACGGTGGACCAACACAAGAAGGATTGAAGGTGACTAGCTTGATGCAAAATTTGTGTACTTCAAATTTTTTTTGCGGGTTGTGTGCTTAAATTTTCAGTGTAGTGGGTGCTTGACCGCAGATGGTGAAAGACCGATAAGCAAGACTAGAGTAAAATGCTCTTACGTATCTTTTTGTGCTTGCAAGCTAGATGTGTGGTGGTTGTAGTAAGTTTCATGGAGTTGTAACAAGATGGTCATGGTGAGATTAACCCATGCCCATCTTGAGGGGAAGTGTTGAAATCTGAGTTAGTGTAGTATTGTTCTAGGAGAGTCTAGAGTATTCTAGTGGAGTGTTGGAGTCTGTGTTGGTATCCTAGTTGAGACTAGAGTATTCTAGGGACTGTTAGTAGATTATTAGTATGTCCTACTAGATTCTAGACTATTCTAGTGTATGGGTGGAGATGTAATACTAAGCTAAGCTATATATAAGAGGGTGTGGAGGTCCAAGGGACCAAAGCCCATCCAGAAATGTGTCCCCAAAACCTACAGAAAGATTCTCGCCTTACGCACTTTCCATACTTCCCATGAAATAAGAATTGTCATTTCAGTAACAAGCTTGCAATGTGTAATTCGTTTCAGCAACAATTGTTGAGGATAGTTGCAATTCTCATTGATAATTCGCAGGTACATTCTTCAGTGGGAGACTAAGCATATAATTGGCTTGAGTACATCAATACAGGATTTTCTGGCATCAAGTAATGTTCATGATTCACGCATAATGTGCACTCGGTCCGTGTAGTGATTAATTTTATTGAGGATTCCTGTTATCACTACAGGAGTTGCATTGGAGTTGGTGCGGGAAGGTGCAATGCAGACTATCTTAAGTGGTATCATTTCAGCATTTGCGTGGCCTGGTACCATAATAACTGCTGCAGAATTTATCGACAGTAAATGGTCCGTTGCTATCGACAGGTGCCTTCCTACACTCTTGCACAGATTTTTGCTCCTTTTTTCTTTATATTTTGATATCCAAGGCATAGTTGCACAAAACAAAATACTGCATGGAAATACTTGAGAGCACAGCTATATTCTTGGAGACGGACATACCAGCTTCCGGTAAATTAAGTTTCTGATGAAACTTTGTAGTGTCTATTGAGTTTGTGGACACCGTGGAACATGTGCACCAAAGAAGCTGAAATCTTTGGTTTCCCTCCCCCTCTCTCCTTTTGTACGGATGGTATGACTGCCAAGTCACTTCGAGTAATGCAACAAGCGGTGGGGGTGCCCCCCCCCCCCCCTTAATTCTCGAAAAAAAAAAGCTCAAATCCTTCTTAGTTACCAGTCATTTGAATTTCAATTTAAATTTTGGAAATCCAGTTACATCCGAAATTCGATCTGTTCCTGCTATTAACCTGTCAAAAAAACTTCGTGTTTTCTATTAATGAATCGAGACGCAAGTTTTGCGTTTTCTCGAAAGAAAAAGAAGTCTGTCAAAAAACTGTTCTGGTGGAACCATGCAGGAATTGTAAACTAAATCCTGATCAAGAGCTCTACTTCATGCAATTTTCTGTAGTTGATTCTTTCTAAACTTAGTATCGAGACAAGTATTATTTCTACCTGATAAATCAAGTAGATGATTCCAGGTCAGATAAGGTTGGGAAAATGCTGGCTGAAGTTTTGATCAGGGGGTTGCAGGGAAGCAGGTACCTCTGCCTGCACTCTAAATAATTCAGCAAGCTCTGTCCGCGTGGAGTTAATTTTCTCCCTCGTGTTACAAATTCAAAATCACTTCCAGGCCTGTCACTCTCATCGGTTTTTCGCTTGGTGCGCGTGTCGTGTTCAAATGCCTGGAGGAATTAGCTCTAGCGGGCAATAACGGTACGTTGTCTTTTATCTTTTCGGGACTATGCAGGAGCATAATGCTATGTACCTGTCAGGTCCCGTTTGGAACGGAGGAATGTTTCCAGGTTCCTATTGAAAATTAATTTTCTATGAACATTCTGTGAGATTTCTTATTTCTGCATCCCTAACGAACGCTGAGCACTAACTGTCTGCACATATGGAGTTGGTTGACTGACAATTTTACCATGAACAGAGGGAATTGTTGAGAGGGCTGTGCTGATTGGTGCACCCGTTTCAGTTAAGGATGAGCTGTGGGAGCCCGCCAGGAAGGTATGGAAAGGTTTATTTTGACCTTATTTTTCTCCGAGGAATAAGCAAGGATTTTTTTTTTGTTTGAGCAACAGCCCCTGGGTTTCCATTATATTGATAACGTAAGCACGAGAATTTGTCATTGGTTACATTCGCGGAGCGTTCTTTTCAAAAGGATCAGCTACAAGCAAAAGCTCCAGCAACAGCCAAAAGCAAACAAAAGACTAACATGTTTTCAAAGAGCTAGAAGTGCCAACAGGGGACGAAACTAGTTTAAAACCTAAATTACAAAGCCAAAAGGTGCATCAAACACCAGCTGGAACGATTTCCTGCTCGAAGTCCATCTCCAGTGTTGATGTGGGGGTTGTCCAGGTTCCCGCACCAGTAGTCCTCTTCGCTTCAGGTGACTTCGGTTCATCTGCTCCGGCGCCAGAAGAAGGATTGACAGAGATAGCGTTTGGTGTCTTGAGGTTTTCAGAAGCTTCAGAATCCAGACATAGCCATTCTCCGGGAGCATGGGGTCCCTGAGTAAGTTGCTTACTCGCTGGCAGGATAAACCAACCTTCTCCATCATCTGAGGCTTGAAGATCAGTTCCTAGTTCTTCAGTGAATTCAGGATAGAACTCCAAACCTGTTTAGTATCAATCCAGGGATGACCATTAAAGATCATTCTATTCCTCACTTTCCAGATAATCCATAAAGCACAAGAGCTAACACAGTTCAAAACTGAATGCTTAGAATTAGCTAACCAGTACCTAGCAGCAGATTCAAAATCTTCACCAATGTCAATGCAAAAGAAAGTTGAAATTTCCTGCCAGATTTGTTTAGCTACAATGCATTCAAATAAAAGATGATGCACCGATTCATCCTGGGAGCAAAAGATGCAATCTTCAGGTTTATGCATTTTCCTTTTCTTAAGGTTATCCCTAGTCATTAGCTTGTTTTGTCCTAGAAGCCATAAAGAGGAAGAGCAAGAGTAAACCCCTTTCTTCTCATATTGCCAAACCAAAGAGTCTGTCTCCCTAGAGAAATGAATGCTTGAAGCAATCCCCAATAGTTCTAGCCACTGTTGTCTCATTTCCTCTGGGAAAATTCTTCTAAAAGTAAGCATCACATTTGAGCCATTCCAAACATGTGCAATGGTCTCGATCTGTTCATTACAAACAGAATAAATTTTAAAATACTGAACAGCAAGAGGTGAGAACCAAACCAGTTCCAAAACCTAATTTGTTCTTCATTCCCTACTTTCCATCTATATCCACGAGGAATTGTTTTCAGTAGCATGGCTTGAAGAGAATCATATGTACTCTCCATCAACTGTGGAATTAGTGATGTAGAAATCCCACAGACCTCAGAACCTGTATATATGTGTGCAGATGGTTGCTGGAAGGCTTGTGAATGTGTACTCTACCAACGATTGGATCCTCGGTATCACTTTCCGTGCAAGGTAAGCGAAGCACGACTAGGTAACTCGCACCCTCATCACCCTTTTGGAACTGTTTCTTGTGTAACTCATTTGTTCCAAACATGCCCGAAACTCCTGCAATTGTATTCTCTTTTTTTCCATCTAAAAAATCGTCTTCTCTTTTTTTTTTTTTGGCTTGTTAATGAACCTGATAAAATGACCTGTCGTGCAGCCTGCTCACGCAAGGTCTGGCTGGCATCCAGGCAATCCAAGTCCCTGGAGTTGAAAATGTACGTGCCTGCTTGGTGGATTCAACTGAGTATAAACTCATTTTTTGTGCAAGTTTTTTTTCTTGATTATAACTAAGTCGTGCAACTCATACACAGGTTGATGTTAGCGATCTCGTCGTCGGGCACTCTTCCTACCTGGGACTCATGCAGCAAATTCTGGAGCAGCTCGAGTTGAATACCTACTACCCGGTGTTCTCTCCCAGCACGCCCAGGTCGAAATAACCGCAAACGATCCTCTGCTAGATGAGTAGTAGTACCATGTGTCGTGCTGGATGTTATCTGTGATGAATACAGTGAGGTGTTCTAGTAGTAAATAAAAGAACCTTCTATTGCAAGGAAAGAAAAAAAACGTCCGGAGTTCCTACGGTAAGATATCAAGCGGGATCTTGTCAAAATCTCAGTTCATTTGCCAAATTTTAATTTAAAATTTTGCTTAAAATTTGAACTAGAATTTGCCAAATAAACTATAAGTGAGATTTTGGCAGGATCCCACTTGACCCGACACCCTATCCTACGGTGTATATCCCTACGAGTGTTAGCACAATATCCTGGCCCCGTTACCTCGAAAAGAAAAATCCGGAGCCATCAATTGCATGCAAAAACAAGAAATTGCTAGCTGCAATTAGATTGGTTTGTAAAGTTGGGGAGTCACTTGCTGAGAAGGGGCTATTTGAGCCCATGACTTGACCCATTATGTAGGCCGTTGGGTCCGTCTGTCAGGATAATCCGTTTTACTAGTGCACGCGTGTCTGTCTAAGTTGACCAGCTATTATTGGAGCGTCTGTTCCCTTACAATACTCTACATACCCTAGCCCTAGAGACTAATTCCAGCGAAGGCGGCAGTAGCAGCTTTGGCATTCCTCTTTCTTCCTCTCTCCACGGCTTCTAGCAAGGTGAATGGGGGAGTTAGACCGGCTAGGTCAACGCCTGATTCGACGTCCGGCGTGGAGCCTAAGCCGGCTCTGTCGGTCCCAAATTCCTAGGCTCTGCACCGAAGCATAGCAGTGGTAAAGACTTCTACCTAGGGGAGTCAGGAGGTGAGTCAGAAATCTTGTAGCTAGGTCCCTTCCAGCAGTTTGGTGAAAAAAGAGCTAGCCTGGCAGCAGAGTCTTCGGCGTCGATGGGGGCGTGCCACACGAAGATGTCGAAGACTGGTGTGAGTTTTAGGCAGAAATCTACCATCGCGGGAGGAGCTAGAGGTGAATTATTCTTATAGGCATATTTTTCTCACTGGTAGTTAATTTAGTGAGAAAATATATAATGAAATGCAAGTTCTTATTTATTCCCAAATATATGGTCTAGAGTCGATTCAGCAACAGACCTATATGAGATCACTATAAAAGTCCAGCAATACACTACAAAACTAGATTTTGGATTGGAGAGGAATGTGTCTGTGCATGATGTGATAATCCTTGAGTTGCAAGTAGATCGTGTTTGTTTCGCAGCTCATTGACATGCTTCATGCTAGGTTTTCTTGGGGATCCAAACAAAGACCAAAATTAGTGTGGTTGAACAAGAGCGGGACGTACACACGAATTGAGCACTCCTATGAACTTCTTCAGGTCTGGGATAAATATTTAGATAAACATTAGTTGGAATGTTTGCTATGGTTGATGATGTTGGTACACCAAATTCAGATCTTACTGCTAGAGGTGTCGCTGATGTAGTTTATGAAATCGAACTATGTATCATCTTGTTTTAGATGTGGGCCCATACACAACAAATATTGTTGATGGCGAAGAAAAGGCCATACCTTGGTTGAGACAACATATGTTGGGCAAAAACATACCGTGGTGGCATTACAAGATGGACTTGGTCGAAATTGTTGATAATGAAGATCCGATGTAGGTTCTTCGAAGAAGGAAGCAAAGTAGGAGGGTGGTGTTCCTGGTTGATATTTCTAATAGTTTTGAAGAGCCTATAGTGGATGAAGAGGGCCCTAGAGCAGATGTACAGGACGAGGTGACCCTTGATCAGATCCAACGAGAATTGCAACCTAAGTCTTGTCCTTTAACCCGATGGCTTCCCTGTACTTCTACATGAATTTGTATTGTAAGCTGCATGGATAAAACTTTATGTGTAAATGTATTTATGCCATTATGTTTGTTGAGAGAATGTAAATGTAATGTGTTTGATGAACTGTTATGTTAGTTGTCGAGACAATCGAACATAATGTTCATTCACAGTCATTATTGTAAGCCATATGTGCTTTGCAGTTTCACTAGCTTCTACACAACTTCAATTAGCATGAGATAATTGTTTTTGGTCAAAATCATCACTGTGCACAAAATTGGCCAAGTAATGCAAGTAAACCTGCAATCAGTTTATAGTATACTTAATCTTTGGAGCACTAAAAAACTTATTTGGTAGGAGATAATAATTTAATTGATTGACGTGGCAATGACTGTAACATTCCAAATGAGCCTAGTGAATGCAACACCAAGGAATCACACTTGGGTGGGTGCATCTACATCAGCACCTCCCCACCATCACACTATTTCTTAGTGTGCGTTAATGTTTTTGTGTTTAATTATTTCATTTGAATTCTCTAGTAAAATATTCATGGTAGAAGAGTCAAAGTTGTGGTCATGCTCATAGCTGATTGTTGCCTTGCCGTACTCCCCACTGGTTCGCTCACCACATCACTATAACTCCCCTTGCCATCACTCTCTCCCTTCCATTCATTGTCTATGCTATGCGGACGCATTGCCGTGCAGTCCTAGGATGACAAAGAAGACACAAGATGTGGTAGCCTCGTCTTTGAGTTCGACCCAACCTAGTCCAAAGTGAGTTCTTCTTTTCCCTTGTCTAGGGTTAGAGATGGGGATTTGGGAATTCCTCTATTGAAGCTTGAAATGGTCAACCGCGCATACATTCGCGCGATTTCTTAGCTTCGCCCTTTGTATTAGGTGCTAGAGACCATCTACGACCCAGATTGAGAAGGTGTGGTGAGGGAGAGGCAGGAACCTGCAACCATGGTCTAAAATTTAGAAATATGTGACCTTCTAAGACACTGACATGGATAGAAGATTCTTTGGATGTGCAATCGAGGTGTGCTTTTTATTTGGATTCTTGTGATGTTTTGTTCATACACGTCTGAAGATTAATTCTCAGCATATTTTCAGGCAGGACTAGTATGTGAAATAGTAGACTGGGTGAATTGAGAGTAGCATGATGACTGAACAAATGTTTGATCAGGTTATGAGAGTTGTATGAAACTGAAAGCAATGGTAGGATTAGTGATGCTTGTGATGAGATAAAAAATTATTACAAGCTTTCAAAAGAAAAGAAAGAGATCGTAGAAAATTTGTTTGGCAGCATTTAACAACAAAAGCAATGACAGCTAGGGGAAACAATTTCACAGACCAACTCTCGTGGAATACCGATGCTAAGGAAGAAGGCAGCGACGCAGATGGATCAGATGAAGGAGGAGAAGAAGAAGCTTGAGTACTACATTGCAGATCTATGAAAGGAAGGACACGTGAACAAGGAAAAACTTTAGAAATTGAAGGATATTTTAGCTGGATAGGTTCGTGTTGTATTAGTATAGGGGGGAAACTATAGTTAAGACTCGTGGTTATCTTTGAAGCGGTACCATGTTATCATACTTAATCTAAACTCACTGTAAACCCTATTGCAACTCATAGTTCACATAGTTCAGTTTATAGTTGCAAAACACAAACATATAGTTCAGTTCATTATAGCTAAGCATAGAGCACGGAGGATAGCATGCTACATCAGAGGCCTAGCCTGGCGCGGAGCAGCTTGTTCTTCTTATAAAGATCTTCCAGGAGTAGGCAACATATGAGCATGCCCTCTTTTACCTTTACATATGCCCTAAGGGAATTGACGAGCTCCTACTTCAGGTTGATGCAGTTGATACAGAGTTCGACATTCTCATTTGTTAGATTCATATTTTCTTGCGAGAGGTTCTCGATTATGGCTTTATGCTGCCACCTCGAGGCGAGGCTCTTCTTCTATAGTTCCACATAGCCGGTGTTGTGCCTTTTCAGCTGGTTGCGCTCCTTAGTAAGGGTCTTCATAGATGAGTGGAGCCGACCAAATTTTAGTTTTTGGGTTTGATTTTTCTCCCTATGGCTGCTATCCGGGAATTAAGCCAAGCCACCACCTTTATGTTGAGCCCTGGCTTCTTATCCTATAACAAAGAAAATATGATTTATTCAACTAGCCGAGTCATAGTGGCTTTTTTCCAATTCACAGAAACATAGTGGAACAACCCTAACTTCGAAGAAAGCTACAACCACAGTCGTAAATAACCTAACCATTAGTTAGAAGCAGTATGCCGAGACACAATGGCTTGTTTCCGATTCATAGAAACGTACTGGCACAATCCTTATTTCATAGAAAACTAGACACACAATCATAAATAACCCAAACATTAGTTAGAAGCAGTATGCCGAGTAAAACGGGCTTGTTTCTAATTCACATAAACCTAGTGGTACTATCTAAATTTTGGAGAAAACTAGAGCTACAGTTGTAAATAATCCAAACATTAGTTAGTAGTATGTAGCACCATAGATTTTTTCTCTAAATAGAGTAGCATAAATCCTAGAAAAGCGGTGGAAAATACAGATAGTTTAGTTGTCAGGTGCAGAAGAAAAACATGTAGTTCTTATAGCAGAGAACGACATATATTACAAAGGTGTAGAGATCTCTGCACCCTACTCGGAATCAATCTTGAGTACCACCCATTACGCCTCTAGCTCGGACTTTAGCTAATCGTTCACTTTCTTAACTACCTCCAAGATGACTGTTCCTCGGTGCATGTCCTCCTTCACCCCTTTCACTGTCTCAAGGTAATGGTCCCTATCATTGTAGGCTTTGATCACCATCCTTGTTTCGGTCATGCTTTTTTGAGTAACTTGACGGCCTTGTACTGTTGGAGGATGCATTTGATCTTGAGATTCTTTTCTTGTCCTCCATGAGATATTTGATGATGGTGTCCACAATGACTTGGTTGTTGATGCGCTCGTCGATCTCTTTCTTTAGCATGTCATGCACTACTTATAGCCTCCTGATGTCTGATGACCCACAAGTATAGGGGTGTATCGCAGTATTTTCGAGGGAAGTGAAATCCAATTTATTGATTCGACACAAGGAGAGCCAAAGAATATTTATAAGCCTTAACAACTGAGTTGTCAATTCAGCTGCACCTGGAAATAATCTTTCTCACAGTAGTTTATCAGTAGCAACAGTTTTGTAGTAGGAATAGCAAAGTAGCAGCAGCAGTAAAGTAAACACAACAGTAACAATGGCAGTAAACAGTAGGATTTGAGTGCGGTAGGCATATGGATGGATGGACGGGCGTTGCATGGACAAGACAATTCACATAGCAATCAAAACATAGGGCAATTGCAGATAAATAAGATAAAGCATCCAAGTACTAGATAATCCTAGGCATGTGTTCCATATACTTTCATACGTGCTCGCAATGAGAACTTGCACAACATCTTTTGTCCTGCCAGCCTGTTTGCAGCGGGGCCTCAAGGGAACTACTGGAAATTAAGGTGCTCCTTTTAATAGAGCACCGGAGCAAAGCATTAACACTCCATGAACACATGTGATCCTTACATCAAAGCATTCCCTCCGGTTATCCCGATTTCTGTCACTTCGGGGCCATTGGTTCCGGACAACAACGTGTGTATACAACTTGCAGATAAGACCAAAAACAATACTATCATAATGAATCAATAACATATTCAGATATGAAATCATGGCACTCGGGCCCTAGTGACAAGCATTAAGAACAACAAGTCGCAACAAAGTCATAAAGCACTAATAAAAGATACTAGGCACCATGCCCTAACAATCTGATGCCATTACATGAACGATCTCATCTAATCCCTACCATCCCCATAGCCTACAGCGGGGGATTACTCACTCATAGATGGGGGAAACATGGATGGTTGATGGAGAAGCGATGGTGATGATGATGGCGATGATCTCCTCCAATTCCCCGTCCCGGCAGGGTGCGAGAACAAAGTTTCTGGTGCTGTTTCGTGGAATCTGGTGGTGGCAGCGAAGCGGAACTCCTTCAGGAAAAACGTCGAACCCCCTGAGTTTTTAGGTCAGAAGGCAACTTATAGGCGAAGAGGGAGACCGAGGGGCAGTCTGGGGCGGCCAGACCACCCCCTGGCGCGGCCTGGGCTTTCCCGCACGGCCAGGTGGTGTGGCATGGGCCCAGCCCCCCTCCGTCTCGTATTCTGGCTCCGAGAGTCTTCTGGTGAAATATGATTTTTGGCATATTTTCCGGGATTTTTCCTGATAGTTGATTTTCTGCACAAAAAGTAGACACTAATGCAATTCTGCTGAAAACAGCGTCAATCCACGTTAGTTGCATCCAAATCACACAAGTTTAGAGGAGAAACAATAGCAAAAGTGTTCGGAAAAGTAGATACGTTTTGGACGTATGAACTCCCCCAAGCTTAGTTTATTGCTTGTCCTCAAGCAATTCAGTTGAAAACTAAGTGCGATAAAAGAACTTTCACGAGCACATTTTCTTCATATGATGTATATATTCTCAGCATGTGATCAACTACTTAGGCAATTCATAATAGAGTATGCTACTGAGTCTACTTAATAGTCATTGCAAGCTATGAAGAGATTCCAGCTCAAAAATAATAAGTAGTACGAAGCATAAACATAAGCAATATTACAATGCTCATAAAAAGGTATGATAGAGTGGTATCTCGCTTGCCTTTGATTATGAATGTCAAGGCACCTCTGAAGTTCAAGTGATGACTAGAAGTAAAGATATCAAAGATACAAGCATCAAAGTCATAACACAAATAATCAAGTAATGAGACAAGCACAAAGAATGACAACTATGCTCTCAAGAAGGTGCTCAAGGAATATATGGAGACTCAACAAGTAAAGGAAAAGGTTTTGAATAGTTTGAAAAGCTTCCAAATGCTGAAAGTATGGTACTCATTAGCTTTGAGCTCACATTGCCCCTATCATAAGCATCTTTAATGTGATTAAGGTGAAAGTGAGGTCCAATTTGAGTTATATGCTTGAAAGACTATAAACTGAAAATCCCAAGTCCCTTGAGTACGAGGGTCGCTCCTCATGCTACTCAACTTTAGTTACCGGTAAGTTCTTGTCATCATAAATATGTGCATATCATAGAGAACTGCCAACGGGGTACCCCTTGCCCGATGATACGGAAGAATCCCCATATCAAAATGACAAGGCAAGCAGACAATGAGTATCTCAGCAATCTTTTTTATTTACCATGGGAAAATGGTTCTTTTTTCTCTCTTTCCTCTTTTCATAAATCTCTTTTTTTCTTTTCTCAATAGCTATCTCTATTTTTTTATAAGAAGAATGCTTCATAGATATCATTATGGTTACGCTGCAGGTTTCCACCATGTCAGCATGGATTAGACCAGCGGCCCAGGTGTTTCTCTAACACACATACATAACTCCATGGACTTACAAGCTCCCCTTTTATTTCACACCGATGACATTCGCAAACAAAAGAGCATGGTATCAACTGGGTATATATTTACAAGTGTTGAAAGCGTTCCCTGTGACAGCACGATTCTGCTAATTCCCAGCCTATAATTTGCAAGCATATAACTTTCATGGACAGTCACAATGGTTCAGGTTTATTAAGTGCAGAAAATAAAGTGTGCCATCAAGTTCGTGAGAGCTTTACTAACTAACTTTCTCATAACAAGCAAACATTTTATTCGGAAGAAAACAAGGCATAATGAATGTTGGGGATATACTTTCCGGGTATCCTCACTGACCAGGGTGGCCCACTTCGGGTTAGAGCTTTGCTTCACGGGCGGTCCAGTCAGGGAGAAAAGACGGAGTCCAATCCGGCTACGGGAAGGCCCAGAAGACTTACCGACTTAGGCCCATAGTGTTACTTGTAGTTCAAGATGTACTCTATAACCGACTCTTAGTTGTAGCCGAATAGATCTCTCCTGTAAACCCTAGGCCGGATATCTATATAAGCCATCCTAGGGAGAGCCTTTAGGGTAACACTCTAGACACCTCAATAGTCTACAATCTCAACTCGCACAGGCGAACCCTTGTAACCCATATTCCGGCTTTGCCATATTACTAGATTACTAGCAGGAGTAGGATCCGTCCAAAGCCGGCGGATTCGAACCTGGGTAAACTTGTGTGCTCACCGTCCCGGAACACCGTACGTCTCACACCCCTCTCTTCCGCACGCCTCGAGGACCCCCTCATGGCATACTTGTCATCAATCCGATGACAGTTGGTGCCCACCGTGGGGCAAGTGAGCTTCGGATCTGCGTTCCGAGCGGAATCTGCAAGAATCGGAATCGGCGAGACTATCGCCGTCGATCGCATCCTCTATGCAAGCGACGTCCCTCTCATCGTTCTCGACGAGACCTGGATTCTGGCTAGGGAGCCTGTGACTGCCTACACCATCATGTCTTTTGGCGAGATCAATGTTTACATCGGTTTTGCTGAACCTGTCCTACCCACCCCAGCGGTGATGATAGAGGCAGAAGAATCTTCTAGGTCCCCTTTGTCCACGGAGGCGGCAGAGTTCCGGATCTCAGAAAACCCTAATCCCACCCAACCCGCACCAGTTGCGGAGATAGTGGAGAAATCCGAGCCTGAGGAAGACCTAGCGGTCCAAGTCGAATCTGGAGTGGATCTCCTTGGAGAAGCTAGATCCCAGATCGACCCACCTGCGGAAGTCGAAATCCAGGAGGAGCATATCAACGACACTGATTCCGGCTCTGATGACGCCGGGACAGACATGCCTTTCCTAAGGTACACACTACGACGTATGATACTGCAAGGCACAAGCGTAGACGCAATTCTCGAGACCATCAAAAGTTTCGACGAAGCGCAGGATGACATGGAAGTCAGAGATAATCCTGAAGTCTAGATGTCTGAAAGTACCGATCAGAGCTCGACTCTGGGAAACGGACCCAAAGCCTTCTTTGCTACCGGCGCTGCCAAGAAGGCAAAGAAGAAGAACAAGACCCCGGCAAAAGACCCTCTAACAGAGGAGGTGATTGCCGAGTAATATGAAGAAGACTCGGATGGAGCACTTATCCCAAACGAGACGAAAAAAGAAGAATCGGTGGATGGACACGTGATCACTGAAGGTGCGCGCAAACTCATCGATGCTGCGTTAACCACACCTATTCCTACAGCTGCAGAACTTACTGCGGAAGAACTGGACGAGAGGGCATAGGCCCTAGAGGCGCGTCGTCAAGTACTCCTCGATGAAGCCAAAAACACTGAGGAGGAAAAGAAACGCATAGCATCTGCGGGGAAGTACAACTCCAGGCAATACCAGAAGACCAGGAAGCGTCACACCAATGACAACCAATTCCCGCAGATCCACGCCGTTCTTTTCGGAGATGAGATGGGGAAGCCTTGGAAAGACAACAAAGGAGATTGGGTATATCCAACCCCAGTACAGAATACCGTGGCAGCCCGAGAAATTCTATCGGCTAATCCAGGACCGGAGGAGATCCGGTTGGGAATCAAACTACTCAACAAGGGACTGGAGCAGCAAAAGGTCGCCATGTCCGGAAGTCAAAAACTTGTCTCGGATTCCGACCAATGTCGCACAGATCCGGCATGGGCTGACGTAAGACCCCATCGTGTTCCGGAGCAGCATCATCGCCCCGAACACCGGGAAGACAATTATTCGAGAACCGAATCGTCAGGACAGCATCACAGAACTGCGCGTGACTGGAGCAACGTCGCCCCAGCAGACAAACAAGAGGCCATTGCTGCACTGTATCCGAGAAATCCTCCCCGACGAGAGTCGAACGATCGAAGGGGAGAAGATAAAGAGAAACGTCGGGAGGAGGATCGTCAAAAAATGCCACCTCCTAGACATGCAAGCCGTCCGGCTGAGCCTCACCGTAGTGGGAACGACGGATGAAGGAACGACGGAAATCATGCCAGCACAAGCCGGCAGGGGGCTCGTCGTAGTGAAGACCCTCCCCGGAACCGGAATAATGACGCTTCGAATGGAGGCCGGCAAACAGCCAGAAATAATCCAGCGGCCCCACCCTCTCCACCAAGCAGTCATCACAACGGCTCTCAAGGGGGACAAGGAGGACGACATGGCGGAGGAGGTGGCGGCAGAAGCCGAAGTCCGGCTCCAAGGCACTGCAGCCACAACCGACATTCGGGATGATCTCTATCCTTGAACGACGCAAGGCACAAGATCAACTACAATATAGAGGCGCGGTGCTACGAAAACGATGATATCTACGTGGGCCCAAAGTGCTTCGGACCATGCATCAGAGCTACAAGATTCTCGGAAGGATTTGCTATATCAAGGCATGTCCAAGCCTACGACGAGATTGCTCGGCCAAATACCTGGCTACACGATTTCTTCCAAGCTTGCTGCATTGCCAAAGGTGGAAACAGCCTGGCCGCAACCCGATATCTCCCACTTATGTTGCAGAAGACGGCATGATCATGGCTTAATGAACTTCCGGAGAACACCATCCACAACTGGTATGACATTCAAAGTGCGTTCTTTTGGAATTTCGAAGGCACATATCGGAGGCCCTGTACGGTCGGAGACCTACAGAGTTGCACCCAGAAGGCCAGAGAAACTTGCCGGGATTACCTCGGATGATGGATCGACACCAAGAACTCCTGTGAGGGAGTAAATGATCAAACTGCGATTGAAGCCTTCATTGCAGGTCTCCCAATTGGTCTACTACACCATCGCTTGAAGTGTGACAAAGTCACTGATTTGGGAGAGATGATAGAAACAGCGAGCAAGTATGCGGATGCTGACGATGATGCAGAGGGATTTCTCAATGCCCTAGCTGTGCCAGTCGGCAAAACAACCAAAGCAACAAGCTCAAAAGCGCAAAAATACCTCAGAAGAGAAACCCAACATGGAAACGGCAGTAGTCACTTCTACTTTCGGGTCTGGAGGATGAGGAGGACGCGGCGGAGGCCGCGGGCATGGCCGTGGGACTTCGAGGGTCCAAGGTAGAGGAGACCAGCAACCAGGCAAAACCTACTCTTGGGCCGACATTGCCAATAACCCATGTGTGCATCACTTAGACGCCAATGGGGGCTCGTCCCACACTAACACCGAATGTCATTTCAATGACGATATCAAAAGAGATGACACCGTGGACTACAAAGCTAAGCGGAAGAAGGGAAAGAAGAATCCCAAAAAAGATAAGGAGACCAAGGAAGATTCCGACATGGAGGAAGCCGATGCTTCAAATCCCAAGCCGGAAGGGAAGAAAAAATTTCCGACCAAAAAAGACACTTATGTCACCTTCCTCGGATCTCAACCAGCAAAGGTCAAGAAAGCAGTTCTACATGAGCTCAATGCAACAGTTCCGGCTGTCCCCCAATTCTTGGACTGGTCGGAAGTGGCAATCACATTTGACCGCGCTGATCATCCGCCTAAGTTGCACAGGCGAGGAAAATACGCCTTAATCGTCAATCCACTTATCGACGGTTATGGTTTCTCCAAGACCCTCATGGACGGTGGTAGCAGCATCAATATTCTCTATGTCGAAACGCTACGCCGGATGAAGATCTCGGAGACCCAGCTGAACCACAGCACTGTGATTTTTCACGGGGTTGTCCCAGGAAGACAAGCCAATTCCCTAGGAGAAATCACTTTGGATGTTACCTTTGGAACTCCAAAGAATTATCGGATGGAGGCACTTTCCTTCGAAGTGGTCCCGTTCAAGAGCACGTACCACGCTATATTCGGACGTCCGGCTTACTGGGCTTTTATGGCTCGTCCGTGTTACATTTACAATATGATGAAAATTCCAGGTCCCAACGGCGTAATCACTATCAGGGGAGACCCGAAGAAAGCGCGAGAGTGCGAGGATGGAAATGCCGCCTTTGCTGAAGTCGTGCTGCACGCCCAGGAGTACCAGGAGATCAAGAAGAGCATAGATCCGTCCGAGATGCCATCAACAAAGAAGGAGGTGACAAAGCCAAATCCGGAGTTTAAGGCATCAGAAGAGACGAAGAAGACGCCGTTGAAGGATGATGACCCCTCCAAGGTGACCTAGATAGGCGTAGGCCTAAGTAGCGCATAGGAAGGCGCGCTCGTCAAGTTCCTCCAAGCAAATCAAGATATCTTCGCATGGCATCCATCTAACATGACCGGAGTACCTAGGGAACTTGCCAAGCACTCTTTAAATGTAAACCCAAACGCTAAACCCGTCAAATAGTCCTTACGACGTTTTGGCGATGAAAAGCGTAAGGCAATAGCTAAGGAACTAGCACGGCTCGAGTTAGCTGGATTCGTAGAAGAGGTCATACACACTGAGTGGTCGGCCAATCCTGTAATAGTCCCTAAAAAGGACA
Organism: Avena eriantha; assembly: GCA_910589775.1. Taxonomy (NCBI): domain Eukaryota; kingdom Viridiplantae; phylum Streptophyta; class Magnoliopsida; order Poales; family Poaceae; genus Avena; species Avena eriantha. The sequence continues at coordinate 259,840,874 of OU342740.1, forward strand.
CCACTGATTTAAGGATATGTGTTGATTATACTGCCTTAAACAAGGCTTGTCCAAAAGATCCGTTCGCTCTGCCTAGAATTGATCAAGTTATCGATTCTACAGCAGGCTTGGAACTCCTCTGTTTTCTCGACGCATATTCCGGGTATCACCAAATCCGGATGAAGGAATTCGACAAAATCAAAACTTCATTCATAACCCCCTTTGGAACCTTCTATTTGTTACGATGCCCTCTGGGCTGAAGAACACAGGAGCTACCTACCAGCGCACGATGCATCGATGCCTCCACGACCAACTCGGACGCAATGTACATGCATACGCGGATGATATTGCGGTGATGTACAAAAACAAGGAAACGATGATTTCTGACTTGGAGGAAACATTTGCCAATCTACAAAAATACAACATCATGCTTAACCGGAAGAAATGCTTCTTTGGAATACCAGCCGGAAAATTGTTAGGTTGCATTGTGTCTCAAAGAGGCATAGAGGTGAACCGGGACAAAATCAAGGCTATACTCAATATTTTCAGGCCAACTTGCCTGAAGGACGTACAAAGATTAACTGGTTGCATCGCTGCGGTCAATCGATTTGTAGCCGGCTTGGTGAAAGAGCCGCACCATTATACAAACTCCTGAAAAAGACCAAGGATTTTGTTTGGACTGACGAAGCTGAAGCTGCACTACAAGACCTGAAGAAAGTACTCTCATCTGCTCCTATCCTTGTAGTGCCGGAACCTCAGGAACTGATGTTGCTCTATCTTGCTGCGACAAATAAGGTCGTTATTATCGTCATGGTGGTGGAAAGACCGGAGGAAAATCAGGAGCACCTGGTGCATAGTCCGACTTACTTTGTCAGTGAAGTCCTAACAGAATCAAAACAGCGGTATCCGCACTATTAAAAGTTGGCTTACGGTGTTTTTCTAGCATCTCGTAAGGTACAACACTATTTTCAGGAGCATCCAATTACCGTGGTGAGCACAGCTCCCATGAGAGATATAATCAACAACAGTGATGCCACAGGACGCGTCGCCAAATGGGGCATAGAGCTTTCAGCTTTCGATATTGAGTATAAACCCTGGACAATAATCAAATCCCAAATCCTTGCCGACTTTGTCGCTGATTGGACAGAGACGAAGGAAAATATGACCCTCCCTGAGTCGGAATATTGGACCCTCTACTTTGATGGGTCTAAGGCTCGAGGGGGCTCGGGGGCTGGCGTGGTGCTCAAATCACCCCAAGGAGATAAACTTCTATACGTGTTGCAGATCCACTTCACAACGACAAACAATATTGCCGAGTATGAAGCACTACTGCATGGAATCCGGATTGCTAAGGATATTGGCATCCGACGTTTGATGTGTTATGGAGATTCGGATCTTGTTGCTCAACAAGTGTCAGATATTTGTAATGCAAATAAACACATGGCAGCATATAAAGCTGTCGTGGATGATTTATCTAAATTGTTCGAAGGGTTTGAAGTTCAACACATCCCTCGAGCAGAAAATGAGGAAGCATATGCACTATCTCGGACAGGCTCTGCACGGAAAGAGGTCCCGGATGGCGCTTTTTTAGAGCACCTCAAAGTTCCCTCAATAAAGGGAGTAGATGAGGAATATCCGACCAAATCCGACTCACCTTTGATAGCAGTTCTGGCTGTAATTCCCAGCTAGACTCAACCCTACCTAGATTATCTGGTAGATGGCAAATTACCCAAAGACAAGGTTCTGAGCCGGCAGATTATCCGACGAGCGAAAGCCTATACTATTGTTAAAGGTGAGCTCTATAAACGGAGTGTGTCTAGGGGATTTCAGCGCTGTGTATCTCCAAAAGAAGGAGTGGAAATCTTAAGGGAAATCCACGAAGGCGAGTGTGGTCACCACGCTGCAGCCAAATATTTAGTGGCAAAAGCTTTTAGACACGGATTTTTTGGCTTACAGCTCAGGCAGATGCCGAACGATTAGTCAAGACGTGCAAAGGTTGCCAAAAGTATGCCAAACAAGCTCATGTTCCGTCTGATCAGCTGCGAACAATACCTATAACATAGCCTTTTGCGGTCTGGGGGCTTGATATGGTAGGACCATTTAAACAAGCTCCAAGTGGATTTACTCACCTCTTAGTGATGGTGGATAAATTCACCAAATGGATTGAGGCTAAACCTATCACTAGTTGTGATGGAGCAATAGCCAAAAGATTTGTCGAGGATGTTATAATCCGGTATGGTTATCCACATAGCATTATCACGGACAACGGGAGTAACTTCTCTATGGGAGAATTGCCAGAATTCTGCAACAAGCAAAATATTCGGCTTGACATTGCGTCAGTCGCACATCCACAGGCTAACGGACAAGTCGAAAGAGCAGATGGTTTAAATCTACAAGGCCTAAAACCGAGACTCAAAGCACCACTAAGACGTGCTGCGGGGGCTTGGGCAGAGGAATTACCCTCTGTAATATGGAGTTTACGAACAACTCCAAACAGGTCAACCGGATACACACCTTTCTTCTTGGTCTATGGCGCAGAAGCAATTCTTCCTAGTGATTTAATTCATACTTCTCCTAGATTGGCCGCGTATATTGAAGAGGATGTCGAGATTTCTCGACAAAATGATCTCGACTTAGTCAAAGAAGTTTGCGTCGTTGCTGAAATGAGATCAACAGCCTATCAGCAGAAGTTACGCAAGTATCATAGCCAGAGATTCCGAAACAGATCTTTCAATAAAGGTGATTTGGTTCTCCGGCTTGTGCAACAAAGAAATCACAAATTTTCCCTAGTATGGGAAGGGCCCTTTTTAGTTAGTCGAGTATTGCACAATGGTTCATACTACTTAACTGACATGAGGCCAGTCAAAGAAAGACCTGCTACTAAGAAGAGAAAGAGAGCTGGCGGTAGTACAAATCCGGATGAGTTAGACAGACCATGGAATATTGCTCAGCTAAATCCCTTTTATTCTTAGTTTATCCTTCTTTGTAATCATATATATATGTACATGTTCTGTGAGAAATAATTTTTTTGGTTGCCTCAAGTTTTCCTGAGAAGTTTTTTACCATCTTATTTCTGAATGATCATGTCATAGTCGAAAATCCCGGAATGCGTGAAAGTACTTTATGCTCATGTTCATTCTGGTTTAGATTTCCAATAGTAAAATGCTACCTTCGGGTATAACTCTAAAGTCTCTAGTCTATACTTTGGTTCTTTGTCTGATTGCTGGATGCGGGTATTTTCTGAGTAGTGAATTGTTGGTACTGGAAGCCGGCTTTGTTTCCAAATTTAAACTGGTTTAGCAATTGAGCTTTGTTGCTCGGCAAAGTTTCCAAGCAGAAGGTTTAGCCGGCTCACGAAAGGGACGAGGCGGAAAGCCAGATAAACAATAAGTGTAGGCGAAAAAATACAAGTGCTTATGTAACAGGCACGTAAAATATTTAAAGCCAAAAGTGCTGAATAGATGAAAAGCTTAGCACTAACAAAGTTATAGTACTGCATATTTACAGGCCCATCATGTTTTTCAGAATAACACAAATGTTTCTAGTAATCTATGATGCAGGAGAGGAATGAGCTGCTGGCTCGCTGGATACATCGCCTTGATATCGTTCCGGGATGTCCACATCCGAAATGGTGTGGTCATCGTCGGAAACTTGTGCTGAATCTTCTGGAGGCGGAGGCGGAGTGTCCACGCGGGTGAAGAAAGGAGTCTCGTAGCTGGTCAAATCAGCCACATGACACCCATATCCGGTGCAGGAGTCCATAATGGCCTTGATGTCTTGCTCCTGGCCGTCTTCATCTACCTTGCAGTACCCTCTGGTCACTTGCAATATTTCCATGTTTCCATGGTGGCTCATGACCATGGTGAGAGCATTCTGCACCGCGGTCCGCACGTAGGACATGTTCCAATCCTGGACAAGTTGCGGCATCTCCTTCGCTTTGTCCCGCACCTGAAAATCCGACATGCTATCCATGTCCAGAATCTTGAGAGCTTCGCCAATATCCTCAAGGGATTGGTGGAAGTCATGAAGCAGGTCACCGACTTGGGTAAGCCGGTGGGTGCGGGGCTCAGCGGAGGTGGAGTCCGTCAAGTTCAGAGGACCTATAAACAAAAAAGTTAAAGAAAATCCGACATTGAAAGAAGTCGAAGAAAATAGACAAGTCAGACAGATGGAACGTATCGAAAATGACGTCGTCCACCTTGGTCTTGTCTTCCCGAAGACTCCGGAGTTCAGCCCAGAGCGCCTCGGAAAGGTCCCTCTCTCTGCACAGCTCATTATTCAGGTCTGAGATTTTCTGATCTTGAGCAGCAATCTTACGATCACGCTTGTTCGTAGCCATGGAGGAGGACTCGAGAATTTGAGAAATGCTCTTCTCATGATCCACTTTGAGCTGGTCCAGCTCTTGGCGAAGCTCCTTGTTCTCCACCACCAAAGTCTTGAGGTTCTCAGCCTCTTCAATCATGGCGCAGGACTGTTTTACCAGCGCTGTAAGGCAAAAAGAACAACAGTTCAATATAAATTCGACTATGTAAAACATGAAAGACAAGGTTTGAGTCTCGGAATGTTTACCTTCCAAGACTGCGTGAAAGTACTTTATGCTCATGTTCGTTCTGGTTTAGATTTCCGATTCTAAAAATGCTACCTTCAGGTATAACTCTAAAGTCTCTAGTCTATACTTTGGTTCTTTGTCTGATTGCTGGATGCGGGTATTTTCCGAGTAGTGAATTGTTGGTACTGGAAGCCGGCTTTGTTTTTGAGTTTAAACTGGTTTAGCAATTGAGCTCTGTTGCTCGGCAAAGTTTCTGAGCAGAAGGTTTAGCCGACTCACGAAAGGGACGAGGCGGAAAGCCAGATAAACAATAAGTGTAGGCGAAAAAATACAAGTGTTTATGTAACAGGCACGCAAAAAATTTAAAGCCAAAAGTGCTGAATAGATCAAAAGCTTAGCACTAGCAAAGTTATAGTACTGCATATTTACAGGCCCATCATGTTTTTCAGAATAACACAAATGTTTCTGGTAATCTATGATGCAGGAGAGGAATGAGCTGCCGGCTTGCTAGATACATCGCCTTGATATCGTTCCGAGATGTCCACATCCAAAATGGTGTGGTCATTGTCGGAAACTTCTGCTGAATCTTCTGGAGGCTGAGGCGGAGTGTCCACGCGGGTGAAGAAAAGAGTCTCGTAGCTGGTCAAATCAGCCACATGACACCCATATCTGGCGCAGGATTCCATAATGGCCTTGATGTCCTGCTCCTGGCCGTCTTCATCTACCTTGCAGTACCCTCTGGTCACTTGCCATATTTCCATGTTTCCATGGTGGCTCATGACCATGGTGAGAGCGTTCTGCACCGCGGTCCGCACGTAGGACATGTTCCAATCCTGTACAAGTTGCGGCATCTCCTTCGCTTTGTTCCGCACTTGAAAATCCGACATGGTATGCATGTCCGAAATCTTGAGAGCTTCGCCAATATCCTCAAGGGATTGGCGGAAGTCATGAAGCAGGTCACCGACTTGGGTAAGCCGGTGGGTGCGGGGCTCAGCGGAGATGGAGTCCGTCAAGTTCAGAGGACCTATAAACAAAAAAGTTAAAGAAAATCCGACATTGAAAGAAGTCGAAGAAAATAGACAAGTCAGACAGATGGAACGTACCGAAAATGACGTCGTCAACCTTGGTCTTCTCTTCCCGAAGACTCCGGAGTTCAGCCCAGAGCGCCTCGGAAAGGTCCCTCTCTCTGCACAGCTCATTATTCAGGTCTGAGATTTTCTGATCTTGAGCAGCAATCTTACGATCACGCTTGTTCGTAGCCATGGAGGAGGACTCGAGAATTTGAGAAATGCTCTTCTCATGATCCGCTTTGAGCTGGTCCAGATCTTGGCGAAGCTCCTTATTCTCCACCACCAAAGTCTTGAGGTTCTCGGCCTATTCAATCATGGCGCAGGACTGTTTTACCAGCGCTGTAAGGCAAAAAGAACAACAGTTCAGTATAAATTCGACTATGTAAAACATGAAAGACAAGGTTTGAGTCTCGGAATGTTTACCTTCCAAGACTGCGTGAAAGTACTTTATGCTCATGTTCGTTCTGGTTTAGATTTCCGATTCTAAAAATGCTACCTTCAGGTATAACTCTAAAGTCTCTAGTCTATACTTTGGTTCTTTGTCTGATTGCTGGATGCGGGTATTTTCCGAGTAGTGAATTGTTGGTACTGGAAGCCGGCTTTGTTTTCGAGTTTAAACTGGTTTAGCAATTGAGCTCTGTTGCTCGGCAAAGTTTCTGAGCAGAAGGTTTAGCCGGCTCACGAAAGGGACGAGGCGGAAAGCCAGATAAACAATAAGTGTAGGCGAAAAAATACAAGTGTTTATGTAACAGGCACGCAAAAAATTTAAAGCCAAAAGTGCTGAATAGATCAAAAGCTTAGCACTAGCAAAGTTATAGTACTGCATATTTACAGGCCCATCATGTTTTTCAGAATAACACAAATGTTTCTGGTAATCTATGATGCAGGAGAGGAATGAGCTGCCGGCTCGCTGGATACATCGCCTTGATATCGTTCCGAGATGTCCACATCCAAAATGGTGTGGTCATTGTCGGAAACTTCTGCTGAATCTTCTGGAGGCGGAGGCGGAGTGTCCACGCGGGTGAAGAAAAGAGTCTCGTAGCTGGTCAAATCAGCCACATGACACCCATATCTGGCGCAGGAGTCCATAATGGCCTTGATGCCCTGCTCCTGGCCGTCTTCATCTACCTTGCAGTACCCTCTGGTCACTTGCCATATTTCCATGTTTCCATGGTGGCTCATGACCATGGTGAGAGCGTTCTGCACCGTGGTCCGCACGTAGGACATCTTCCAATCCTGGACAAGTTGCAGCATCTCCTTCGCTTTGTCCCGCACCTGAAAATCCGACATGCTATGCATGTCCGGAATCTTGAGAGCTTCGCCAATATCCTCAAGGGATTGGTGGAAGTCATGAAGCAGGTCACCGACTTGGGTAAGCCGATGGGTGCGGGGCTCAGCGGAGGTGGAGTCTGTCAAGTTCAGGAACTATAAACAAAAAAGGTTAAAGAAAATCCGACATTGAAAGAAGTCGAAGAAAATAGACAAGTCAGACAGATGGAACATACCGAAAATGACGTCGTCAACCTTGGTCTTCTCTTCCCGAAGACTCTGGAGTTCAGCCCAGAGCGCCTCGGAAAGGTCCCTCTCTCTGCACAGCTCATTATTGAGGTACGATATTTTCCGATCTTGAGCAGCAATCTTACGATCACGCTCGTCAGTAGCCATGGAGGAGGACTCGAGAATTTGAGAAATGCTCTTCTCATGATCCGCTTTGAGCTGGTCCAGCTCTTGGCGAAGCTCCTTGTTCTCCACCACCAAAGTCTTGAGGTTCTCGGCCTCTTCAATCATGGCGCAGGACTGTTTTACCAGCGCTGTAAGGCAAAAAGAACAACAGTTCAGTATAAATTCGACTATGTAAAACATGAAAGACAAGGTTTGAGTCTCGGAATGTTTACCTTTGGCCTCATCCTTGGCAACTTTAAGCTCAGCATTCTTAAGTCGGAGAGCTTTGATCTCTGTCCGCTTATCATAGACATTTTTCAACAAATCCTGGTTATAGGACTATACTTTCTGTAAGTCAGAATACCCAAAGTCAGAAAGCTACTAAAGACTCGGGCTAATATTTTTGCTAATATGAGCACGAGCCTTGGGGCTACACTAGTTTGTTCTTTGGCATCCTAAGGAAGCATAAATCCGGATTATTTATCCTACTTCATGCTTGGGGGCTAGACGATATGATATGAAATAAAGGAAAAACAGGATTTGGAATTCCGACTTACATATTGTTCGCGAGTAAGTTTATCCAAACTCGCATTCACTTCAACAGCGACCTTCTTGGCGAGAGTCAGAGGGGTCACTGGAGCCGTTGGAAGCTCACCGGCCCTTATCCTCTCGTCGCGAAGACGCACTTGTTCGAGAAGGTCATAGTGCTTGATGTCCTCTACTTCTTGCGCTTCTTCTTCGGTGGATAAGTTTCTTTCCTCCAGGCATTGCCTAGCCAGCCGCTGGATCTCTTTAGCAGATTTCCGGGACAGGCCAAACTTGGCAAGTCCCAGATTGCTGAGAAGGTTTTCGGCAAAAGTTTCTACCGAGGGATCATTACCCAAAGAGGTATCACCCTTATCTAAACCTGACTCACCCATGGTGACGTCAGTTTGTGATTCAAGGATCACAGGCTCCGCTGAAGGAGCCGGATCTTCTACGATAGCCGGAGAAGGAATGATCACCGGCGTTGCGGAAGGTTGAGGGGCAGGAGTCGGAGGAGCCACGGCAGGAGAAGCTATGGTAAGCTTCGTCTGTCGCAGGGGCTTCGAAGAAGTTCCCTTCCCCTTGCCCTTGATGAGCTGCTTAGCTTTGAGAATGTAATAGAATCGAAAACATTACATCTCGGAAGAAAATTCGAGTAAGGTACAAAGGTGGAAGTTGTGATTGAAAGTTACCTCTTCACGATGGGCACCTCCTTTGTGCCAACAGCCACTGTCGGAGCTTTGCGCTTCTTGAGCGCAACATCCGGCAATGGGACCAACTCAGTATCCTGAGAAAACTCTAGAGGATATCCCTCGAGTGGAGCAAATTCCGAGCCGGGGAGGTCAGCAAGCTGAAAAGAAGAAAACATATCAGTATTGCAATGTAACTTAAAGATTGAAACACATAAAAAGGTTTACTATTAGAAGCTTACCGGCACTCCGGGGTCTTCCGCCGTATGCATATCCAGAGAAACCTCCGGGATCCTCCTCTCGATCGTCTCCCTTATCAACCATTTAATCTGGATTATGTAGCCTTGCGTGGTGTAGGCTCTGGGGATGATGTGGAGGGAGTCTTTCTTGGACGACGTGATGGAGTGCATTAGTTGGTCTCCGTGGTATTGAAGGGGTTGGATCCGACGTGACACCCAACATTGGACCAAGTCGGATCCCTTCAGTCCTTTGTGTTTGATCAAATATTCGATGCGCCTCTTAGCGAGGATCAGATCATCAGTGAGAGCTGAAGGAGCCTCGTCCCAAGACGGTTGGGCTGTGGCAGCTCCGTCGATAAAAGTCGGCAAAGCAGTAGCTTTGCTGGGAGCCAGAATATCCTTGTGATAGAAGAAAGTGGCTGGCCATTGTTTGACCGAGTCACTAGCTAAGATTTTGGGATATGCGCACTCGCGTCTAAGTAAAAAACTAATGGTAACGGTAATATAAGGAACACCGACAGTGATAGAATTTCTCCGGACATGAAAGTAATACCGGAATAAGGTCAAACTCGGCCTAATGCCAAGAAATCCCTCATACAAAGCCGCATATGCGCTCATCTCTAGGAGAGAGTTGGGAGGAAGATGGTGAAGTTGAACACTATAGTGATCTATCACCTCGGAAAAGAATTCCGAGGGAGGAAACGATAAACCTATGTCGAGGTGGATGCCAAAGTGGACCCGCTCGTCGGCGTGCGGGTTGGGGATGGTCTTCCCGGCGCCGCTCCGCCAGTCGCCGGCGCGGAGGAGCCCTTCTGTCTCCACGCTGCGGAGCTTCTCGTCATCGAGCACGCAGGGATCCAGACCCTACGGAACCTTTCCTTCTCCGTCGCCGCCTCCGTCGCCGTCGTCGCCGCTGCTGCCGCCAAACCGGAAGAGGATGAAGAAGCCATTTCTCCGGTGAGCTGGTGACCTAGGATGGGCGGCGCTACGAGTTTTTGGGGGAAAGCAGAGGAGCTCTGTGCACGCGGGGGAGATTTGGAGGAGAGGAAACGGCAAGGGAACAGGTGAAGAAAGGATGAGGAGAATCCTCACCCCTTATATCCACCTAACCGCTCCAAGATTCGTGCAAATGCTACAGTGTAACCGCCACGCGTCGTGGAAGGAACTGGGAAGGACCCACGCGATGATTACGTCGCCTCGATCTCCGTGTACGCATTGAAATGGCGCCTCGGTTCCGTGAACTGCGGAACCACCAAAGGTCGTGCTGACAGGATGTCTGTCAGATGACGTGACTTGACCATGACTTGTGTCAGGTGGCGTTAGAAACCAAGTTCCGGCTTAGTTTGAAATCAAGCTGGAAAATCCGAGTAACCTGTTGATAGGTCTGACTTATTTTTAAGACCCGAATCGTACTTTTTGTTGTGAAGTTTCAGGAACCATTCAAGATTCTGCAAGCCGAAGATCAAGCTAGACGATGGTAAATCCGACTTTGGATCTTGGAGGCCTCTGGGGGCTGCTTTTGGGGATATACTTTCCGGTATCCTCACAGTTCCTCACTGACCAGGGTGGCCCACTTCGGGTTAGAGCTTTGCTTCACGGGCGGCCCAGTCAGGGAGAAAAGACGGAGTCCAATCCGGCTACATGAAGGCCTAGAAGACTTACCGACTTAGGCCCATAGTGTTACTTGTAGTTCAAGATGTACTCTGTAACCGACTCTTAGTCGTAGACGGATAGATCTCTCCTGTAAACCCTAGGCCGAATATCTATATAAGATGTCCTAGGGAGAGCCTTTAGGGTAACACTCTAGACACCTCAATAGTCTACAATCTCAACTCGCACAGGCGAACCCTTGTAACCCATGTTCCAGCTCTGCCGTATTACTGGATTACTAGCAGGAGTAGGATCCATCCAAAGCCGGCAGATTCGAACCTGGGTAAACTTGTGTGCTCACCGTCCCGAAACATCGTACGTCTCGCACCCCTCTCTTCCGCACGCCTTGAGGACCCCCTCATGGCGTACTTGTCATCAATCCAACGACAATGAATATGCACGGGAGTAGCAAATGATGCTAATAGCTAGGTATGGTGGACACTTTGGCAATATTTGGTTTAAGGGAGTTGGAAGCATGAGTAAAGTACTCAGTGAAAGTGAAGGCTAGCAATAGTAAGGGAGCGACAAACAAGAGAGCAATAGCTGTCATAATCATGCTTGCAACAAAACAGGACTAATCATGGCATGAAAGTGATTCAAGATCCTCAAAGCAAAATAATTCATCGAGGCTTAACTGATTATTACAGTCATATGTATGTGTGAGCATGTGCCAAGTCAATTCAAATGAAACATTTAGAGGAGGATACCACAGTGTCATACCAAGTATGAATAGAATAATGCAAGCAAACATTCATAAGACATGCTACAAACTATTAGCAAGCTGGAACTAATCATACGAAAGCAAGAACTACTAAGCATCCAAAGATAACATACACCTTACACGAATAGACTAAGCATGCTCACAGTGATGAGTATATGTACAAAAATAAAAACAAATAGAGTTCGTTACCAGCCTCTTACCATGCCTCAAGTTTCCATTAATACTCATTATTGCTCTTCACTTGTGTGGATTGAATAATAATACGAAACCAATATCCACTGAGGACTGTTGAACCCTATAGAAATCTCACAAAACCAAAGAAGAATGGCAAATATTTTTGTTGCTTTCAAAAAAAATTTAAAACAAGAACCAAAAAGGAAAAACAAGCAAAGCAAAATCTTATTGGGTTTTTCGAATAGTTCAAACAAAGCAACATGATATGGAGATACAAAGAGAACAAAAACATGAATATACAAAGTACCGACGCAACATGATATGGAGATGAGTGCGATGTCGGCGTACCTCCCCCCAAGCTTAGGCTTTTGTCCTAAGTGGGTATCAATCCCAAGCCAGCCAAGATGAAGTGTCACCATGGTACGACGTGGAGGTATCCTCGTCCCGGTGCGAGCTCGACTACGTCCCTCCGTAATGTGCAGAGTAATCGTAGGAGGGTACATCCTCCTGGTGCTGCTCGTGGAAGCCCAACAAGCGAAGCTTCTTGTCCACCTCCTCCTTGGAGCGCGACCACGGCCTCTTGTGAACACTGAACAAAGAAGGCTGTGGCAAGAGGATCTCCCTTTCATCCCCGTCAGTGAAAAGCATCATATATACTAGACTGTTCAAATCAGAAGTAGCAATGACAAAGTGATGAGTTTTCATAGCAACAAGGTCAAGCCTCTATGGTGCCAATACAGTATCATTTGGGTCCACTAAAAGGCCTAAATCATTGACCATATGCGAGGCAATGATGCCCCCATAGATAGGCCCCCTAGCAGCTAGGCGACGAGCAATAAGCGAGCCAAGGTTGTACCGAGTATCATTGTTAAGCGCAGCAGCAAGGAAAGCTAAATGATAGTTGGAGATATTACTTGTGTTCTCCCTACCCAGTATACTAGTAGCGAGATAGTATGCAAAGTATCTAAGAGCAGGGAGTTGGATATTTCTTATCTTTCCGCGCTGCACCACGCGGTCATCATCATTGGTCACTCCTCGGTAAAGCTCCAGTAAATCAGCGGGTCGCCCTTGAATTTTCTTCACGGTCCCTGTCATTCTTACACCTACAATACTGCAAAATCTCTCCAAAGGCATGGTGAAGGGCAGATTATAAATTTTGAAAGAGACAGTCGACTGATAGGATGTGTTAGTAAACGTGAAGCTCTCAACAAAGGTTTTGGTGAGCATAGCGTATTGCTCACTCTCATCTTGCATATATGAAGTCAAACCAACCCTCTCAATCAGTATCAAGAAATCATCAAGAATACCTGCAGCTTGTAAGAAAGTAAAACAAGGAAAAGTGGATGGGTGAGCATCCACATCATCCCTTTCATTACCAATACGAGTTGCAATGAGATCTTCGTTGTATGATGGCCTAAACTGAGAGGCTGATCTTGAGGGCCTCGAGCTCCTAGGTGCATCACTCTCAAATATCTCTCCAAAGGTATGGTTGTTCATGCTTGGTATTCTGAAATTTAAACACCTATTAAACAAGTGATTGCAAAGTAAATATAATGAAGGATTCTACTCATAGGGACTTGTAAGAGGCCTAAACATGCATCAACACTATATCTCTAAGCATCAAACAAGCTTAAAAGCTCTCATAACATGTCACATAGAGCAGCAAAATACTCAAGATATAATTCGCTAAACACAAATCTACTTGGACAAGGGGAGGAGTCACATACCAAGGAACAAATGCTCCAAATTTCAGCAAGAAAGATGGGCTGAGCAAGGAGATCGAAAAAATCGAGAGCAAGCATAGCAAGAACGCGATTTTGAGCAATGAATTGGAGCTTACTCGGGAGAGAGAAGAAAGTGGCAGGTGAGAGAGTTAGTGGGGGGGGCAGGGGTGGCCCACACCAGGGCATGGCGCCACCCAGGACAGGCCGTGCCACCAGGTGGTGTGTCTGCCTGGTGGGTTCCCCTGGTACCTCCTAGGCACTCATCTGCCCCTTTTTTCACGTAAAAATTTAATATGAATTTTCGGGAATTTTTCGAGACACTTCATTTTTTGGCATTTTTCAGGAATAGAAGAATGATTTTTTGACAGACAGATTTTTTTGGAAAATGATGCAAGGACAAAACAAAACTAGAACTACATAAGTTCTAAGACACTCTAACATGCAAGCAACTAACAACAAAAAGGAAACTAAACGAAAGCAAAAACTAAAATGGATAGAATAGAAGTAAACGGAGATAATCATGGTGAAAACATTGTTTTGTTCAATGAAATCCTTTTGTTAACAAGGTTGATCAGGTCTTGCTACCAAAACAATTTCATATGAGACAAAACTTTGTATTCCACTAGTGATTATGTTACGTCAACTTTGATAGCAATGGTCCCAATCATAATAGTTTCAAATTTTTCTCTTGGTATGGGACAATATATTTCTCCAACTTGAATGCCCTCAACATGTTCAATTGAATTCAAACCATAAGTCCTTTCAATCTTCTTGGGGAAATAGACAGTATGTTCCTTGTCATTAACATTGAAAGTCACCTTTCCTTGATTACAATTAATAACAACTCCTGCAGTATTAAGAAAAGGTCTCCCAAGAATAATAGACATATTATCATCCTCGGGCATTTCAAGCACAACAAAATCAGTTAATATCAAGCAATTATGAGCCACTTGAACAGGTACATCCTCACATATACCAACAGGAATAGTGGTAGATTTATCAGCCATTTGCAAAGATATATCAGTTGGTATTAATTTTTCTAGTTGAAGCCTCTTATAGAGAGAGAAAGGCATAACACTAACTCCAGCTCCCAAATCACACAAAGCAGTTCTAACATAACTGTTCTTAATAGAGCAAGGGATAGTTGGAATCTCAGGGTCTCCAAGTTTCTTAGGAACCTTACCATTAAAGGAATAATTAGCAAGCAAAGTAGAAATTTCTTCATTAGGGATCTTCCTTTTATTCGAGACAATATCCTTCATATACTTTGAGTAAGGAGGCAATTTAATAGCATCAATCAAAGGAATTTGCAGGAATAAAGGTTTCATCCACTCACAAAACTTATTATAGTATTCATCTTCCTTTGACTTGTGTTTCTTATCAGGGAAAGGCATAGGTTTTTGGACCCAAGGTTCTCTTTCACTACCATGTTTCTCAGCAATAAAATCTTCTTTAGTGTATTTAGTATTCTTAGTCTGGTTTTCAGGTTCTTCTTCAACTTTTTCTTCATTAGGAACTTCATTTTCTTCATTACTGCTTTCAGTTTCAGCATCAGAGATAGATATACTATTAGAATCTATAGCAGGTTCAGAGGGTTCTACAATAGTTTTATGTTTCTTTTTCCTTTTCTTACGAGTAGAGCCACTATTTTCAGCTTGTTGGGAATCCTGCTCAATTCTTTTGGGATGCCCCTCAGGATAAAGAGGATCCTGGGTAGCAGCACCACTTCTAGTTCTAATTTCATAAGCATGTTTTTCTTTAGCACCATTAACTAACAAGTATTTTTGCACTTTAATGAGTTGATCTATTTGAGTTTGAACCATTTGAAAGTGTTTAACAATCAGTTTAACATCATTAGAGGTTCTTTCCACGATATGTTTCAACTCAACAATAGCTCTAGTGTTTTCCATTAGATGATTTTGCACCCTTTTATTAAAATTATCTTACTTAACAATAAAGATATCGAATTCTTCTAAGAATTGATCATGTGGTTTAGAGTAAGGGATATCACCTTCATCAAAGTGTTGGAGAGAGTGTACCTCAATAGTGGTTGAGTAGGGAATAGGCTTACATAATTCTTCTATAGGAGGTAAATTCTTGACATCTGCAGCTTTAATTCCCTTCTCCTTAAGACATTTCTTAGCTTCCTTCATCACTTCATCATTTAATTCAATAACTCCCCTCTTCTTTGATGTTGGAAAAGGCACTGGTATAGTAGATTCAGGTACAATTACTTCAGGTATAGCTGGTTTAGGAGGAGTCCAATCTTCATAGTTCTTGCTTATTTTAGCCATTAATTCCTCGGCTTCCTTTGGAGTCCTATTCATGAAAACACAATCTGCACAACTATCTAGGTATGTCCTAGATTCTTCAGTTAGTCCATTATAAAATATATCAAGAAGCTCATTCTTAGGTAATGGACTTCCGGCTTGTGCATGAATCAAAGCACAAAACCTTGCCCAAGATTCGGGCAATACCTCTTTTTCTCCCTGTTTAAAATCAAAAAGTTCCTGCAAAATAGCATGTCTAGCACTAGGAGGAAAATATTTCTGCAGGAAAGTAGTAATCAAGCAATCAGGGCTATCAATAGATCCAGGAGGCAAATTACTAAACCAAGTTTTAGCTTCTCCTTTCAGTGAAAAGGGGAAAATCTTAGCAACAAAGTAACTACGCATCTTAATATCATCAGAAAACAAGTCACTCATGGTAGAAAGTTCATTCATATGTGCTACCGCACTTTCATTCTTAGTCCCACAAAAAGGTTCTTTCTCGACAATAGCTATGTAAGATAGATCGAGAGAGAAATCATAATCTTCATCTATAATGTTTATGGGAGAAGGAGCAAACTTAGCAATAGGAGACAATTTGGGTCTAATAGTACGCCTCTCAAGGAGACTCTTAGCAGCGCTCCTATCATGGGTGTTTTTACATTCTTTAATAAATTCATCGGTCATCTCAACATAACCATCTTCAATATCATAACTTTCACTAGACTCAGGTGAACTAACAGGTGTGGTAGTTTCTTCATTAGGAGTTTCGGTATTTCTAGCTATAGTTCTAGCAATCGTAGCATCTAGGAAATGACCTAATGAACCACTCTTATCAATCACAGTAGAAGCAGCATCATAAGCATCAGAAGTTTTAGATTCAGCAGTAGTAGCAGTATGTGTAGCATGTGTATGTGGTGGTGTAACGAGCTTACTTATAACATATGGTGAATCAAGAGCAGCAGAGGTGTTCAGAACCGTACCTCTTCTTGTAGTGGATGGTAAAATAGGAACCTTACCATCACGAGACTTACCCATGATGGATGGATAGTAGCGAACAATAGAGAATCCAAGTGAACTTGATAAATAAAGCTATGCTCCCCGGCAACGGCGCCAGAAAATAGTCTTGATGACCCACAAGTATAGGGGTGTATCGCAGTATTTTCGAGGGAAGTGAAACCCAATTTATTGATTCGACACAAGGGGAGCCAAAGAATATTTATAAGCCTTAACAACTGAGTTGTCAATTCAGCTGCACCTAGAAACAATCTTGCTCACAACAGTTTATCAGTAGCAACAGTTTTGTAGTAGGAATAGCAAAGTAGCAGCAGCAGTAAAGTAAAGATAGCAGTAACAATAGCAGTACACAATAGGATTCGAGTGCGGTAGGCATAGGGATGGATGGACGGGCGTTGCATGGACAAGACAATTCACTTAGCAATTAGAACATAGGGCAATTACAGATAAATAAGATAAAGCATCCAAGTACTAGATAATCCTAGGCATGTGTTCCATATATAGTCATACGTACTCGCAATGAGAACTTGCACAACATCTTTTGTCCTGCCAGCCCGTTTACAACAGGTCCTCAAGGGAACTACTGGCAATTAAGGTGCTCCTTTTAATAGAGCACCAGAGCAAAGCATTAACACTCCGTGAACACATGTGATCCTCACATCAAAGCCATTCTCTCCGGTTATCTCGATTTCTGTCACTTCGGGGCCATTGGTTCCGGACAACAACGTGTGTATACAACTTGTAGATAAGACTAAAAACAATACTATCATAATGAATCAATAACATGTTCAGATCTAAAATCATGGCACTCGGGCCCTAGTGACAAGCATTAAGCACAACAAGTCGCAACAAAGTCATAAAGCACTAATAAAAGATACTAGGCACCATGCCCTAACAATCTGATGCCATTACATGAACGATCTTATCCAGTCCCTACCATCCCCATAGCCTACAGCGGGGGATTACTCACTCATAGATGAGGAAACATGGATGGTCGATGGAGAAGCGATGGTGATGATGATGGCGATGATCGCCTCCAATTCCCCATCTCGACAGGGTGCCAGAACGGAGTTTCTGGTGCTGTTTCTTGGAATCTGGTGGTGGCGGTGGAGCATAACTCCTTCAAGAAAAACGTCGAACCCCCTGAGTTTTTAGGTCAGAAGGCAACTTATAGGCGAAGAGGGAGACCGAGTGGCAGTCTGGGGCGGCCAGACCACCCCCTGGCGCGACCTGGGCTTGCCCGCGTGGCCAGGTGGTGTGGCCTGGGCCCAGCCCCCTCCGTCTCGTATTCTGGCTCCGGGAGTCTTATGGTGAAATAGGATTTTTGGCATATTTTCTGGGATTTTTCTGATAGTTGATTTTCTGCACAAAAAGTAGACACCAATGCAATTCTGCTGAAAACAGCGTCAGTCCGCGTTAGTTGCATCCAAATCACACAAGTTTAGAGGAGAAACGATAGGAAAAGTGTTCGGGAAAGTAGATACGTTTTGGACGTATCAATGTCTCACGGGAAAGCCAGTGTGATCGCTTTCTGCAACGACAACCATGGCGGAGGCGATCATTCGCCTGGGTGAGGTAGTGTTTATTCCTAGTTGGGTGTCAATCTCGGCATTGATCGTAGCCACGTTGGCAAGGTAAGTGTCCTTACTTTGCTACAACGTTCATGGAAATGGGAAAATAAAATCTGAAATTCTGGCACAAATCTTGATGCAGTGGGTGGTGTGGAAATGATCTAGGAAAACCCGAGTCCTAGTCACAACTAGCGCATCTCAACACCATTAAAAACAAGGTAAAAACCAATTGGAAAGTGCTTACCTCACTAAGTCAGGAAACATGGCGAATATGTCCTAGATCGCTGCCTTCATGGTGGATATTGCGGTGCGACCAGGTGCGGGTGAACCATCGGATACTGGAATTGAGTTGCAAATGAAGAAGAAGAATAAGAATACTGGAGAATACGATCAAGGATAAGAAGAAGAAGATGACCTACCTAGACGACCCCTCGCTTGCTGGAATAGCCATTGATAAGAGAGTTTGCACCTCTGTGCTAGGTCAATCTGGATTGGGTAAAGCAAGAACCAATTGGCGGTGAGGTCTCTCCTTTTTCTCCTGGCGCCTAGTCCCCCCACCATTCTTCCGATTGGGAGCCATGGTTGTGTAGAGGGGGAGGAAGAAGAAAGAGGGAGACTAAGCAAGTGAATAGTGGAGGAAGAGAAACAAAGATCCCAGGCCCTGGTCCAAACTTATAGCAGACCACCATCCATTCCCCTTCTCTCTCAAGCTATATTCCCCATCTGATCCAGAATGGAAGTACTAGATTGGTGCCTTCTTAAAGAAGTATCGCTAGCAGAGTACAGGAAATAAAATCCATTACTATAACAATGGGACTCGATTGGACAGGTCATTAAGAAGATGGACAGTTCAGTGGGGGCTTTGCCGCTGCTTAGAATCCTATGGATAAATTGGGAAGCACGCGTCTGGCCCGGATGTGCCACGATGGCACGGTCGTGCATGCGTCGTCATGTTGTGACGGAAAAGCCATGACACTTGAAACTACTACATGTCTAGTAGAACTAAGAGCATCTCCAGCAGGCCCGCTATATGGGTCGCGCGCTAAAAAAACCGCTGGTATGTAGCGCACGGAGAAAAAATGCCCTCCAGCAGGTGTTGTAAACCGTGTGGCGCTATAAAAAAATTTGGGCGCAGGTCGCTTTGCACTATCGCAAGCGCTATACTTTGGACTCCGGCTGCAGCGCACTGTATCGCTCCGCCTGCGTGCGAAGAAACCCGCTAAGAAATTTCCTCCTCTTCCCAACGCCAAATCCTCCACTCCGCGCGGCCGCCGGCGAAATTCCGGCGATGGACGCTCCCTCCTAGGGATGGAAATGGGGCCCCGAAACCCAATAACCCGATGGGTACCCGCCTTAAATGGGGCAGGTCTGGTAAAAAATTAGAACCGCCAAATTATACGGGGCGGGTATGGAGGAGCCAGACCTGTACCTATAGACCCGCAGACCCGCCACCGGCCCAACATATTACTAGATTTATACTAATAGCCTCAACGACCGGCCCACCAATAGGCCCACCATCGGCCAGAAAACAGACTCCTAGCTCAGTAGCCCACTATCCCGTCTAGGGCATTCTCGCGAGTCGACGCCGCCTCCCACAATCCTACAGGTGCGCCACCGTCGCTTCGCGCCTCTGTGTCGCGCCCGCCTCGTGCCACCCCTGCACCACCGCCTCGCGCCTCCCCTGCACCGCCACCTCGCGCTTCCGTGCTGCTCGCCTCACGCCGCCCCTACATCGCCGCCTCGCGCCTTTGTGCCGTTGCGCCGCCGCCGCCTCTCGCTCGCCTATGCCGCCTTGCTACGTCTGCACCATCATCGTCGCTGCCTTGCGCCTCTATGCCATCATCGCCACAGCCTCACATGACATGGACAAGGGTACCCGTCGGGTACCCGGGACCCGACGGGTGGCGGGTCTGGAGAAATTTTTGACCCGAAAACATAATCAGGGCAGGTATGGGAGGGACGGACTAGGTCCCAAACCCGGCGGGTGCCATCCCTACTCCCTCTGGAACCCCTTCGACGCCTCCCTACTCCATTCAACATACCACCACCACTGCCGCCTCCGCCATGGCCCAAAACCCTAGTGGCACCACCGACACCGGCGGCACCACCGCCCGAGCCCTCTTCGTCCCGCCGCGCCCGACGCTGCACGCTAGCACCGCCACCGTGCAGGCCGCCGGCATGGCGCGGCTGCCGGCAAGGAAGAAGGTGCCCGGCAACAAGCGCCCATTGTTCGCGGCGGGTGCCGACAAGCCGGTGCATAAGAAGGTGAAGGCGGCCGCACCTAGGCGCATGCAATAACCTCCATTGTTGGCTCCATCGAGCAATCCACTATCGCCGCCACCATCCGCCGACCAAACCGGCGCGCACATGGTGTTCGATGATATGCCGGAGAGGTAAAAAACAATTCTTTTGAACGATTTTTAGTTTTAGATGCATACAATGCCGGAGATCCATGAATTTTATTGCAATGTAGAGTCGATGATGATGCTTTCATCGAGGCGATGAATGTTGGTTCTTCGTTCGTGAATGAAGACATTGTTCAAGAGCAAGATTATAAGGATGTCGATGAGGAAGGAGAGGGGATGATTTCACGCCCTACCGGTCGGTCGGCAAACTACACCATAGCGGAGGACAAGTTGCTTTGCAAGACATGGTTGACAATTGGAATGGATCCAACAACCAGCTCCGACCAAACGAGAGAGACTTATTGGATGAGGATGAAGGAGTACTTCGACGCCAACAACACAAGTGGGAATGAGCGGAGCGTGCGTTCTCTTCGGTCTCGTTGGTCTGGCATCAACACCGATTGTCAAAAGTGGGCGAGAGTGCAAGCCATTGTTGATGTCATTAACCCAACTGGCACAAATGATATCGATAGGGTAAGCAATTCTACTACTTTATTGATCATCTTTACGCACGGTTGTTGTTCTATATGGCTCATCTATTCTCTTTTGTTTGCTTTGTAGGAAGGCATGGCTCAAGGCTTGTTTAGAGATGTGGGCAAAAAGAAAAAGAAAGGCAACCGGGTTGTTGGAAAGCCATTCATCATGCATCATTGCTATGAAGTGCTAGGGAATGAAGAAAATTGGAAGACCCGTGGAAAATTGGATGCGGCAACCATGGCCGCCAAAACAACCGGTGATGCAACAATCATCGATGATGATGGCTCAAGTGAAGAAGGCAAGAAGAGAAGCTCCACTCCTCACTCGGTTACCAACACAAGGAGGAATGTGCTTGGTAGGAAGGCCGCCAAAGAGATGAAGGGAAAGAAGGCTAAAGATGATGATATAGCGATTGATATGGATAGGATTGCAAAAGCAAGGTTGCAAGCAAATGAAGATAGGAAGGTGGCAAGAAGCTTGGAGAAAGAGGCTATGGAGGCTATGGAGGCTCGGAGAGCCACTTTGGAGGAGAGGCTTGCCGCTAACGAGGAGAGGAAGTTGGCATTGGAGGAGAAGAAGCTCGCCAATGAGGAGCACCTACGCCTAGTGGAGGAAGAGAGGAAGCTCTTCTTGATGGACACTTCCAACTTGGATGAGAGGCAAAAGGAGTACATCAACCTTGCTCGCGACGAAGCGTTGGCAAAAAAAGAATGTTGGTGGCCAACATGAACACACCCACGACCGGCATGTTTGGAGGAGGAATGTTTGGAGGAGGCATGACCGGCATGGCCGGCATAGGGGGCATGGGGGGCATGGCCGACATGGGAGGACCAAGCTATGGAGGAGTCTTCGGAGGGCCGGCGAGTGGTGTGTATGGAGCCATGGGAGCACCACCAGGAGGATTCGTGGCCTCTATGCATCCTTCTATTCCTCCATCAAGCCAAGGTGTTCATCAAGAAGAAGAAGAAGAAGAAGAAGAAGAAGAAGAAGAAGAAGAAGAAGAAGAAGCAAAAGATGACAATGAGGTTGAGAATGAGGAGGAAGTGTGAGATTCTCTCTTGCATTTGTGATATGCAAAATACAATGTTGCACTTTGTGCCTATTTAAATATGTTGTGGGTGTTTGTTAAACTATGTGATCTCGTATTTTAACTATGGTAGATCTTTTGGTTGAATATTTAATCTTCTTGCTTGCATATTGGAGCGCAGGGTTCTGCGCTCTGTTGTTTCCAGCGCTCTGCCCTCTGTTGTTTCTAGCGCTGCTGCGCGCTGTATATTGGAGCGCCCGGCGGAGGACCCTTTTTTGTGACCGCGCTCGCGCTGTAATTTAGCGTCTCCGGTGGATGAAAACAGTGCGCAGCACGCTCTAAAATTATGACGCAGCGGCGTTTACAGCGCCGAAATATAGCGCGTATGCTGGAGATGCCCTAAAACACAGACACATAGGTACAATGCAGCATATTTCTCCTGTGCAACTGTTGGATGTTCGGGTGGACGAACCGCTTAGCCATCACACACTCCGAAGCGATTGGCGAGTAATGGTCAGAGACCGATGTGCCCAGAGCGCTCACTAGACATCGATTGGCATGCACACAACATGCATTGGCCAACCTGGCAATGGACCTGCAAGCGTGCCAATATTTCACATGGCGACTTCTCTTTGCAAGGTAGACATAGTTGCGACTCGAATTTTTATGAGTTTTCAATGTAAAAACATTTTTTTAATTCAATAAATCGATTTTCCATGCGCAAGGACGTTCCTTCGCGGGGGAAATGTAAATGCATGTGCTTGTTATTGAGTCACTTACGTTGGAAACGGTTGAGTGTGAAAAGTTTAGTATCCATTTTCGAATTTAAAAACGACTAATGCATACACTTGCCGTCGCTCACACCCACTAAACGAAACTGTCGCATAGTGATGCCATGTTCAACTGCTCCTCGTACCCACGATAAGATCGGGCATCCATCACTGGGTACCCACCGTCGCTTCAGTCTGAACCACTTCATTGCACGCGATGGACATGCGTTGTGGCAATGCTAGTTACTTATCGGTGTTAAAGGGCCTTCCACACCTGACCGTGAACCTGGTCGTGGAACTGTTTGCATCTGCGAGTCACTGTCTGAGACACCATGATGTATCTTGTCGCGCCAGGACACTGGGCGAGCGGGCGTCGCAACTGTCACAACGGAAGAGCATGTCGCCCTAGCCATGACAGACGAGAAGGACGAGAAGAAGCGCAAGGAGGAGAAGAACAAGAAGGAAAGGAAGAAGGACAAGAGGAAGAAATAAGTATGATCCGATGACGACTCTAACTCGAACAACGAGGAGGCGTTCATACATCATTTGGAGGCAGAAGCGAAGGAGGGTGACATGGATCCATGGGACTGCGATGATTTGGAGAAGGAGGACTCCAATGAGGACAGGGTGCGTCTGGGAAAAGGGGGCACATCAAAAGAGGACTCCAACGAAGAGAGAAACAATGACGACAACCAGGAAGATGACGATAGTGACGACATCGACAATGATGAGTACTGGGACGAGGAGGAATTTGATTCGGAAGATGATGGCGATGACGATGAGTAGTTAACATTGTTGTGTTGTAAGTATTATAGCATACCACCGTCAACTGCATCATAGATATCGTAATTATTGTTGTGTCATGAGTAGCTAACATTATTCTGTCATAAGTATTGCAAGTATACACTACATGCAGTGTTATTATTGTAACTGTGTCGTATACGAGGTCTTGTTATTTTGTCAAACACACTACATGCGATAGCTTGGGTTTCAAAGTGGTCATGCTCATTGCTAAGACCATGGAATCCTTCGATGGAATGAGTCCAAACTAGGCCGAGAGGGAGGTGCATTTTGGCATTGCAAACAACTTCTAAATCTGGGGATTTCAGGGTTTTGTGAAAAAAACTTCATTTTTCATTTTCTAAGTCCAAAAGTTTGAATCCTAAGTGGATTTTTTAAACGAGGTGCAAGGATTCCGCATGTCTAAGGCCCTGTGGAATTTTTCACGAATGCTAGGTCATGTTGGGTGACCATTCCTGGGAGATAAGCATTTTCTCATGGTGTAGCTATATACTTATTTTTCCTTGAGTTATGCTTTGATAATTCAAAATTTGAAATATAGGTACTTTAAATGTTGGTCTCAAAATTCAAACAAAAATGGTTTTGGGCTCTCCAGAGGTGTCCTTAGGATGGATCAGTACGTATGGTTCAATATATATAAACCCTTATGTGGTTGGGCATGCCGGTAAGTTTGACCATTTTTTGAATCAAATCAAATGAAATAAAAAAAGATAAACAAATGAAAACCTACCCATGGAGTCCTTTTACGTGACCTACTACCCACTAAATATCATAAACAAAACATCCAAATAGTTTTGAAGTGCAAACCCCTAAACCCTAGCTCATTTCACTTGGAAATTATGCAACACCGTTCATTTGTAGCTCACTTCTGTGAAGGTTATTTCATGAAAATATCTCTAGACCCAGTTTCTTATTTTTCCTTGCAGCCAAGTCACATAAAACGACGATGGCCATATTTTTTATTATTTTTTATTTATGTGTTACTTCTCCTCAATCGAATGTTGGTCAAACCACAAATAACCATGTTGACCATCTAAAAACCCCACAGTCTTCGCATAATCCTAATGCCCATTTGTGATTGTTAGATCATAACCCTAACGCACAATTATGATCGTTGGATGGGGTCTTCTAGAAGACCACCTGTGAGTTGGTTGTTTCAGTGACCTGGTTATTTTGGACCATTGGATCTCAACACATGGTCGACCTAGAGCATGTTTTCTATGGGTGATCCGCGAGCAGGCCTTTTCTGCAACCCAATTGGTTGGATTCGGTGGGGTCTCTGTAACTCGCTGGATAGTTCAAATTTAAAATTATCGAGGCATTACTCAATAAAAAAAAGCTATGTATAGTTCCACCATGATAAAAATGCCCATCTCCCAGGAATGTCCATCCAACATGACCTAGCATGTGTGAAAAAAGCCGCGGGACTGTAGACATGCAGAATTTTTGCACCTCCTTCGAAAAATCCCACTTAGGATTGAACTTCTGAAATAAAAAATTAAAAAACTAAGTTTTTTCCACAAAACCCTAAAATCCCTAGTCGGAAGTTTTTACATGTATGCCAGGGTCACATGCAATATCTAGAGGGATTCTGACGCCTGACCCACCGTTTCCACCGAAACCTTACTTTGTGGTCCCCATAGATCAACCCATCTAGATTTATCCATATGACCATTGACGAATGGACTTTTATCTTTATTATGGTTAGGTTAGCTAATATCAACATAGGAGACCAAGGTGAACCCAATATTTCAAAGCAAATAACGATCCCTCTGGTTGACCCAAAACAAGAGTTTCTAGCTATAGGTCTAATATTTGCATTTTTGTATAATAATAGCCACATATAGAACTAGTTTATATTGTTATTTGCTTTAATACATAAGTATTTATGCCTTTTAGGTGATTTATAGGACTTTCCTACAAAGTACCTTGTTTTGGTATTTAATTTTTAGGAGGTAGAAAACCTCCTTTTTTGTATTTTATGTTTCAGGGACTTTCTAGATATCAGATAATTCGGGGAAAATACCACGTAAGTTTTTCACTCGGACAAGGATGTTGGACACTGGAAACACACGATAGGAGCCACGAGGGATGAAAGAGCCCAGGTGGTGCGGCCACACTATTGGGTCGCGCCACCTAGGCCCATTCGACCGTCGAGCATTGTCTCAGCTCCTCCTTTTACACATGTCTCCGCCTTGATAGAAAGTCCTACGCCATATTTTTCCCACGATTTATAGAGGCGACACTGGAGGTGAAAGTCCTCTCTTACTCCAGGAGAGGGAAGATTCTACTGCTCCGAGGCTGCTGGAGAAGGGAAATCAAAGCCTTCGTCACCACAAACTCCTCCTTGGCGTAGGGGGTGTTGGGAACACGCTACATAAAAAGTTCTAGCGCATAACCAAGATTCAATGCGCGGAGAGAGGCAATAGATCATACTCTCAAATGTCGATCTAGCAGAATTTTTTTGATGACGAGGTTGATGAAGACAATCGTTGATCCCAGCAATGAGACTTATCAAGTGGCGAAGATATGTATTATCCCACGGACGGCTCCCATGATCAAGTGCTACAAGTGTAGAAGCTCCACTGGTATTCACATGTACAAGGTTAACGACACGGCATCAAGGTGTAATCAAGCCCACGGTCGAAGTGGGAGCGTGGCGATGAAGATCTGGTAGTGGTTCCTCAGTCCTGACTAGATTAGATCTAACTAGAGGTAGAACTCGGCAGCGCTCCGCAATGGCGATGAAGATCTCCGTGTGATGGAGATAATGATGAGTACATGAGAAGAGGATTAAGGGAACTGATAGGAGGTGGCACTCGATGGCCGTGGCCGGTGCCGGTGGCGAGGCGGTGGTGGGTGAGCGGTGACAGTGTGGGAAGTGGCTCCTCTCAAAGTTGTGTCACTTTTGCTGCCCATATACTCCCCTTTATATATATTAGTTGGACCCCTCCAAAAAGAGTATGACTAGAATTCCAGTCCTAGAAGGACTCTGTCAACACTCGGATTTTTAATCCCAGATGCCTATTATGCCATACATCGCAATCTCAGGATTACCATTTTTGCGAGACATAACATATTGGATATCACAGTACATCATCCATTACAAACCATAATAAGGTCTTACACAAATAAAGGATCTCATGATCCAGTCTTAGTACAAACAAGTAGCGGAATAAATAGCGTAGCGGTGGGCTCCATCTTCAGTGTCACAGGCAATGCTGACGATGGGCGATGATCCTAGTTGTCGTAGCCGTTCTGCTGTCCTTCTTCCGGATAGTACTCCTCATAGTCTGGCCACGGGAATAGACAGGGAGAAAGCCATGAGTACTCTTTAAGTACTCGCAACTATCACTAACAAATAAGGTAATTCTAATAGGAATGCTAAGTTCTAAGTTTATTTGTAAAGTTAAGTTTGAAACCTAATCTGAGTTCAGAAACAAAGAAAGATAAAATAAAGTTTAAAATCACCTAAGTGGGAACTTACTTATCATAGTCACAACTCTATTGTGGTCAAGTCATATCACAATTTATTTCATAAGTCATTTTGAAAACATCTGACAACGGAACAGTATGGCCACTCCAACTATCCATAACCGCGGATGAGGCTATTCGAAAAGTTTGACACTCTACAGAGGTGGTACACTTTCACCACAAAATTCGATACATCTGTTAGGGATAACCCTGAATCATCATACTTAGTATACAGATAATCAAACATAACCTTTCCTTTACACACTCTAGTATAAGAACCTATCCTATGAGCTTGGCCTCCCAGCCATGGCCATCTGCCATCCTAGGCACTGCATAGGTGGACAACATTGAGAGGCAGCCTCAGCTCAAACCTCTCCCGCGAGGGAACTAATACTAATGCATATAAACTTCTGGCTAAGCCTTACCCAATTCAGGTATTGTGGTTGTACGGTAAAATTGGAATGATATTGCATCCGAACCCAACCATCGGTTTTTATAAAAGGGCTAAGTCTCATGCCTCAACATTTTCATCATCATAAACCAGTTGTGTTTCTCAACACATGTCAAAACATCTCAATAGAATGACTCATCATTCCAAGATTTTCATAAGTCATTTTCACCAAGTATTCCCATCTAAAGTGATCAAGTTTTGGTTTAGCTCTAATCACTAAGTTAAGAGTGTTCACTAATGTGGGATGCTAATATCAATCTCATGCCATAGAATGATATCTGAGTCTAACTGGATAGGTCAAGTTTTATACTCTTTATGCTATCTATAAACAAAGTAAGGAACTTTGGTAAAGTAAAAGAAAGTAAAGCTTGTAAATAAAACTTGGAGTAGGTATAAGTCAAAAAGTATAACCAAAGCATGCCTAATGCATCTTGCTTAGGTTATCCAGCTTGCAAGGTTTAGCTTGCATTGTTAATGATGGCTTGCAAGTATTAGCTTGCCAATAATAGCTTGCCTTGATTGGTGCAGTGGTTGAAATTCTCCTCTTCTTCTTCGGGGTAGAACTCCTCCTCCTCGTAGGCTTGGTCGGTACTATCGTCTATAAATACATACGGAATACACAATCACCAAACAATACTTAACTAGTCTATTTAGCACACTAAGGCACACATTTGATGATCTAGTATCATCACATTCATCACAAGATTTAATGAACTAGTTTCATTTATTTTATTTGAGAAAAGTAATTTGTACTCATTGAAAATAACTAAGATTTAATATTCTCCAATTAAAATATGGGATCATGTGTACACAAGTCATCACCACATATTCTAATGCATGGGAATGTGATTTAAATGTTGGATCACATTTTAATCAGTTTAAGATTAATATTTAATGATTTAAAGTGACTAGAAATGCCTATATAGCATTATTTTGGTACTAGTCCAAATTCACTACATGCAAACCTTAATAATATTACATATTTAGATAGGTATATTCAAATGTGATTTTTGAGGGGTGGAAAAAACTTAAAAGCTATTATGGTTGATTTTAGAAAAATGTTTGAATGTGAAAATGTCTCTGTTTTGTTATTTTTACTATTGGTGATCTATAAC
Organism: Avena eriantha; assembly: GCA_910589775.1. Lineage (NCBI taxonomy): Eukaryota > Viridiplantae > Streptophyta > Magnoliopsida > Poales > Poaceae > Avena > Avena eriantha. The sequence continues at coordinate 259,869,231 of OU342740.1, forward strand.
TCTAATTGATTTAAATCCAACGAGCTTGGATAGATATTTAAATTATCTTTCCAATAAAATTGGAATCATTCAATTTGGTTTAGTAGATCTTTCTTAAATGATTTTCAAACTAGTGGACAGAAACTAGATTTAGTTAAAAATAGAAAAACTTAAATTTGAATTACAGGGCTAGCGCGGGAACACTAATGGGCCAGCCCAGTTTCGCTCCGTGGCGCAGAGGACAGCTGGAAGGGGGGTCCCGCCTATCAGTGGCTCTTATAACGCGAAGCGGTACGGGGCAACGTGGACCACATGATTAGAACTAGGATCTACGGCTGGGGCTCGTCGTCGAGGATGGAGAGGTCGCCAGCGAGGTGGAACCCTAGCGGCTCGGTGGGGGTGCAGTGGGGGCATACCAGGGCTCCAGCGAGTGCAGCGACGGGGGCGATCGAACAAGGAGGCGACGGCGGACTCAGGCGAGGTCATGACAGCTCCTGGGGTGGACGGAATCGACGGGGGCTTCTCTTCCTCTGATGCGGCTAACTCCGGTGCAATTCCGGCGACTGGCTGCTCGAGCGGCTCCAACGAGAGGTGGGGAATGATCAGTGGTGAGAGGGAGTGTTGGAGTGTGGCAAATGGGGCCGGGGAAGGGCTCCTTATATAGGCTCGTCGAGGGGACCGAGAGGGCGACGGTGAGCTCGTTGGTGACGACGATACAGAGCGCTATAGGCATGGGCTGGGTAGGCGGATGGTGGGTGGTTCACTGGCGTCAGCTATGGATTAAAGGCGACGCTAGGGGCAGTGGCGTTTGGTCGGGACGGGCTGGCGCTCTGCGTGGCAGAGGCAGTTCTCGACGCGGCGGGCGGTGGCTACTGGTCGCGTGGCGGGAGAAGGGCGTGTCTGGCAGGGTGCTAGGGTCAAGGCAGAGCGGCGCGTGTGGGCTGTGGTCGAGGGGTGGCGTGTGCTGCCTTGTCAGGCGCGACGCAATGGCGTGTGCTCGGCATGGCACAGAGGCGGAGAGCACGGTCGAGGTGAGGTGGTCCAGGGGCTTGCAGCGCTTGGGGAAGGGGCCGTGGGTGGTGGTGTGGTCTGACCTACCTCCTAGACATGGCGAGAGAGGGCGGGGCGGTCTCCTGTGGCTTGGGCACGATCGGCCGGTGATCATGGCATCGGGGTGGCGCGGCACTACTGCTCTAGGCCAATTGGTATCTTAGTTAGGGGCTGGTTAGAGTTAGGGGAGACAAGGGGACCAGATTGGGCCCAAATACTCGACAATGCATTGATCAACAAATAGTGTTAGTTACGCAGAAATTTTGAGCATGCCACTTGTTCGACACAATGGCCGCATGCGACAAAGATTTGAATTTTAAAATGATTTTTGGTGGAGTTGTTGGTCTTATGCTTGAGCATCTCTGGTTGCTGGGATTTGTCAAGTTGAACTCATTTGAATGGTTTTTGAAAAAGTGGGATCTAGGCATAGGAAATAGATTCCATTTTCAATTTCCATTTTAAATTAGGGTTTAATTGTTTTTTAAGATCACAAGGTGGGACTTGGTACATCTTTACTTGCACTAGCAAGGGGTGCAAAGATTCATAATTGTTTCTGTTTGAAGTTGAGTGCTGGAACAGCCAAAGTGACCTAGTTGATTAAAATGGCAAAAGCGACCATTTCCATTTATTAATTCTATTTGATTTCTTTTGCTTTGGATTTTGCTTGGGAATGATCTAGTTGATGTGGCATTCATCTTAGAATCATTTTACAACCATTAGAACAAACAATCATGGCAATTAAAAACAATTCCATATTAATGCAACACACATATGCATACTTAATTATTTAAATGAGAAGAAGTTTTTTGTTAACCCTAAATTGGGTGATTTGGATCTTGATATATTGGATTAAAGTTTTGGGATGTTAAAAACCTTCCCCCCTTAAACAAAATCTCGTCCCGAGATTTAAGAAAGAAAACTAGGAAGTAAAGAGATCTGGAAACTCAGTCCTAATATAATCTTCTTGCTCCCAAGTGGCTTCTTCTTCAGTATGGTTGCTCCATTGGATCTTGAGAAATTTGATACTCCGGGTCCTGGTGGTTCTATAAGCTTCCTCCAAGATACGGATGGGCACTTCACGATACGTTAGATCCTTGTTGATATCAATGGCTCGGTGATCGATGTTCTTGAAAACTTCGGTCTTCTCTGGCACTTCTAGGCATTTGCGTAGTAACGGGATATGGAACACATTGTGGATGGCAGACATCTCCTCATGCAGTTCCAGTTGATACGATACTTCTCCTCGACAATTCCGAATCTTGAAAGGGTACGATATATCTGGGGGCTAACTTTCCTTTCAGATTAAAACGTTGCGTTCCCTTCAATGGCGAAACTTTGAGATACACAAAATCTCTGACATTGAAAGTTAGGTCTCTTCGTCTCTTGTCAGCATAACTCTTTTTTCTAGATTGGGCGGTCTGGAGGTGCTCACGTACTTTGTGAACCTTCTCTTCAGCTTCTCGTAGGATGTCGGGTCCAAAAATCAGACTCTCTCCTACTTGCGACCAATTCAAAGGGGTACGACACTTTCTTCCATATAAGAACTCAAATGGGGCCATTTGCAAACTGCCTTGATAACTGTTGTTGTATGAGAATTCTGCGAAAGGCAGGCAATCTTCCCATTTTGATCCATACTCTAACACACACACGCTCTCAACATATCTTCTAAGATTTGGTTGACCCTTTCAGTCTGTCCATCGGTTTGCGGGTGATAAGCTGTGCTGAAATTCAACTTGGTTCCTAATCCTTCTTGGACTTTCTGCCAAAATCTTGAGGTGAATTGGGTTCCTTGGTCCAATACTATGGTCTTGGGGGTTCCATGCAAACTAACAATTCTGGCAATGTACAACTCCGCTAGCTTCGAACTCTGGTAGGTTATCTTGATAGGTATAAAATGGGCTACTTTGGACAGTCTATCAACAATGACCCAGATTGAGTCATTTCGCCTACTAGAAGTAGGCAAATCGGTGATCAAGTCCATTCCGACGGAATCCCATTTCCATTCCGGAATCTGCAATGGTTGCAACAGTCCTGCGGGTCTCTGATGTTCCGCTTTGACTCTTTGACAGATATCACACTTGGCGATGTAGCTTCCGATTTCTCTCTTCATCTTGTGCCACCAAAATTGCTCCTTCAAATCCTGATACATCTTTGTTCCTCCGGGGTGGATAGAATAAAGAGTATCATGAGCTTCTTGCATGATAACTTGCTTCAGCTCCGAATCTGCTGGCACATAGATACGTCCTTTGTACCACATAACTCCTTCTTCGTCTTCGGTGAATCCAGGTACCTTTCCTGTACCAATACAACGCTTGATTCCGTCGATACTTGCATTTCCCTTTTGGGCTTCCTTGATCTGACTGATCAAAGTAGGTTGAAGTTCAATGCTAGCTAAAAATCCTTTGCTAACTAGCTCAGTTCTAAACTGCTCCAACTCCTCATGCAAAATTGGTTGCTTCTCTTTGATCATGGTGTTTAGCCTACACGGCAATCTGCTAAGAGCATCCGCTACCACATTGGCTTTGCTGGGGTGATAGTGAATGTCAAGGTAATAATCCTTGATTAACTCTATCCATCTCCTTTGCCTCATATTCAGCTCCTTCTGAGTGAAAATATACTTCAAGCTCTTGTGATCTGAGTAAATCTCACATCGATTACCCATAAGGTAATGACGCCATGTCTTCAAGGCGAAAACTATAGCTGCTAGTTCAAGATCATGAGTAGGGTAGTCCTGCTCATGCTGCTTCAGTTGTCGAGACAGATATTCGATGACTTTGCCTTCTTGCATCAATACACATCCGAGACCAATATTGGATGCATCACAATACACATCAAACAACTTCTTGATATCGGGCATAATCAATATTGGGGATGAATTAAATCTCTTCTTGAGCTCTTGGAAACTTGCTTCACATTTGTCGGTCCATTCAAACTTCTTGTCCTTCTTCAACAATTGGGTCATGGGCCTTGCGATGCTCGAAAATCCTTCTACGAACTTGCAGTAATATCCCGATAATCCGAGAAATGCACAGACTTGGGTTTGAGTGGTTGGGGCTTCCCATTCTTCGACATCTTTGATCTTGGCGAGGTCAACAGCGACTCCTCCGGCAGAAACAGTATGTCCGAGGAATCCTACTTCTTTCAGCCAAAACTCACATTTGTTGAATTTGGCATATAACTGATGCTCTCTAAGGGTTTCAAGAATGATTCTCAGATGTTGCTCATGGTCTTCTTCTGACTTGGAGTAGATAAGGATATCGTTGATAAACACAACGACAAACTTATCTATAACATTCATAAAGATCTTATTCATGAGATTCATGAAATAAGCAGGAGCATTGGTTAACCCAAAAGACATGACCGTATACTCATATAATCCATATCTGGTGGTAAAGGCGGTCTTTGGAATATCCATTGCATGAATCTTAAGTTGGTGATAACCAGTCCTAAGATCAATCTTAGAGAACACTCTGGCACCAGTCAACTGATCAAATAGATCATCTATCTTTGGCAAGGGGTACTTGTTCTTGATGGTGACGTCATTCAACTTCCTCTAATCTGTGCACAAACGGTTGCCTCCATATTTCTTGTTGACGAATAACACAGGCGATCTCCATGGCAATGCGCTTGGTTGAATCAAGCCTTTCTCTAGCATAGCATCCAACTGCTTCTTCAGCTCTACTAACTCTGATGGGTTCATGCTATAGGGTCTCTGAGCTATGGGTCCGGTTCTGGGGATAAGTTCAATGCTGAACTCAATATCCCTATCCGGGGCATACCGGGAAATTCATGTGGGAATATGTCGGGGTATTCACAGACTACTCTGACTTGGTCTATGGTGGGTAGGGCTAGACTCTTGTTACACTTGAATTGACGGGGCAAGGTTTCAGATATATGCTCTACTAATACTCTAGAGCTACTGGTCATGGTGATGGCTTTCTTGGCATAGTCTACCAATCCTTTATGCTTTGATATCCAATCCATTCCTAGTACTACTTCCAAACCTTTGGTTCCAAGTACTATTAGATTGGCATAAAAATCTATCCCATGTATTCTGATAGGTATAGCTTTGCAAATTTTTCTAGCTTTTGTAGTTGAACCAGGTATTCGAACTATCATGACATGCTTCAAGTTGGTTGGGTGAATCTTACTGGTGCATGCAAATTCTTCGGTGACAAATGAGTGCGATGCTCCAGAATCAAACAACACTCTTGCTAAAATTGGGTTGACAGAAAACATACCTAGCACAACATCTGGCGCTTCTTGGGCTTCTTCGGTGTTCATGTGAAAGAGACGGCCATTGTGGTTGTGAGGGTTCCCTGAGGCGAATCTTCTTTCGGGTTGAACACGACGATGCTGTTGAGCTGGGGCATTCACATTGGCAGTGGCGGCAATCTTCTTGGGACACTCATTGGAGTAGTGACCCTTCACTCCCCACTCAAAACAAGTAATCTGAGACTTGTCTTTTGCTGCCACGGGCACGTCATTGCTTCCAGTTCTAGGTGTAGTATTGTTGTTGTTGTTTTTGTTGTGCTTGGGAGGTGCACAGTTGAAATTGCTGGAGTTGCCGGGGTGGTTGTTGTTGTTTCCTCCGGACTTCACATTTCCTCCGCAACGGTTGGGGTAGCTTGGACTAGACATTGTAGGTCGATTGTTCCGCGGGGCATATCCAGTAGATGGGTTGGGACGATACTTCTGGTGACTGTTGGACCCAGCTTGGTGCATCATCCGACATTTGCGGTTGTCGTTCACTTGATTAATCTTCCCTTCCATCTGAATGGCAGAGTCGACTAGCTCTTCGAGATCCTCGAAACGGATGTTGACGAGTACTGTCTGCATCTCATCATGCAGTCTGTTCAGGAATCTCTCCTTCTTCTTGGCCTCCATGTTGATCTCATCCGATGGATACCCGGCGAGGGACAAGAATCTGTCACGGTACTCCACTACAGTCATGCTGCCTTGTTTTAGCTCTCCGAATTCATCTCTCATTCTGGTGACTAGACCCTGCGGCACATGGGTACGACTGAACTTGACTTTGAAGGCTTCCCACGTCATCACTTGACCGTGGTTCACTGTGCGGGTGATGTTCCACCATGCTCTTGCATCTCCTGCCAGATAGTGGGTGGAAAACAGAACTTTCTCATTGGCATCCACTCCGGCGACTTCTAAGTTGTTCTCCATGGTCTGTAACCAATCATCGGCATCCAGCGGGTCTTTAGACTTGCTAAATATTGGGGGATTGGTATTCTGGAAGTTTTTGAGTTTGGATCCATGATTATCCTGAATTCCATGGTTCTGATTGTTGTGAGCCATTTGGGCGATCTGTTGTAGGGTGGCTAGATTTGCTTGGCGCTCTGCCCTACTAGCTTCACGGTCTACAATGAGCATCCGCAGAATCTGCAGCATTGGATCCTGCGATGAGCTGCTCCCTCCTTGGTTTCCACGAGTCATCTGAAGATTGAGATAGATAATGGGGTAAGAGGGAAAGTTCTAAGGTTTATGGTTTTGGTTTCAAAACTAAAACTTTGAGTTTGACTCAGGTTTTGCCACTAACTTCTTTTCATTCATTCAAGCAAAGCACACAATACAAACACACACACACCACAACATCAAAGGAAAACAGATGGTTTTAAGAACCATTCTGCAAGCTAAGATACAAGGGGACTGATACTTCTCACTCCTACGATAGTGCTCTAGTGCATGTACTCATCATCGATGAAGTCGGAGTCATCATTGTCGGTGTAGAAGTCCATGGCATCATCTTCCAGGTAGTCATCATCATTGCTGAGGTACGAGTGAATATCCCCCTGGATGTCTTCACCTTCCTCTTCTTCTTCTTTTGCTGCAAGCTGAGCTTCCTGCTCCTTGATGGTCTTCTCGAGGCCGGCCACCTTCTTGCGAAGATGGTCGATGGTGCGATCCTTCTTTGCGCGTTGTCGGCGAAGTGACTGGCGATCCTTGACTAGCAGTGAGAAAGTATGGGCCTTCTGGGTGGCAATGGCAAGGTTGTGGTTGGCGAACTCTCTAGCATTGTCCAATTCCTTCTGTCAGTCGTACAGTAGGAAGTCGAGGTTCTCCACTTTACGCTTCAACTCCGGGTGACTTGGCATCTCCAGAGGCATTCCCATAGAATCACGCCTTGCATAGTGAGCAAAGCGGGTTCATTGGATCAGGTTGACATTTTGTGCGCAAAGACGAGAGAGAGCTTCATGCATTGCCCTGGCTAATCCATCTTGCCAGTTGTTCTCTCTCACGGTGAATTGAATCTTCTCGGACATTGGTGCCTCTAACTTGCCTCGAATATCAGCAACTACTAGGCATTGTAAATCTCCTCCTGGGGGACTTGAGTTGAGCTCCAAAGAATTCCGGATGTGGGCGCTCCAAGTACTCAGACAGTGCATCAAGATCCCTCTCGAAGATCAGTTGGCCTCCGTTGCCCAACTGGTAGAACTTGCAGTACTAAACTTCCATCTATAAGAATTTAAGGATGAGAAAGTTAGTGAAGTGATCAAGTGTGTCAAAATTTTATGTAGTAATATAAGAATTTTTGAGGAACATGTAATTTTTTTGAGAGAAAGAATCCCAAGGGTAAGAGAGGAAATAGGTTTTCATAAATACTCACTTTGGTTTTGAAACTAAGTTTTTGTTCGGACGTCCATTCTAACTAGGGTCTCCTATGGTCAGGATGGCTCCGATACCAACTTGTCAACACCCGGATTTTTAATCCCAGGTGCCTATTATGCCATACATCACAATCCCTGGATTACTATTTTTGCGAGACATAACAGATTGGATATCACAGTACATCATCCATTACAAACCATAATAAGGTCTTACACAAATAAAGGATCTCATGATCCAGTCTTAGTACAAACAAGTAGCGGAATAAATAGCGTAGCGGTGGGCTCCATCTTCAGTGTCACAGGCAATGCTTACGATGGGAGATGATCCTAGTTGTCATAGCTGTCCTGCTGTCCTTTTTCCGGATAGTCCTCCTCATAGTCTGGCCACGGGAATAGCCAGGGACAAAGCCATGAGTACTCTTTAAGTACTCGCAAACTATCACTAACAAGTAAGGTAATTCTAATAGGAATGCTAAGTTCTAAGTTTATTTGTAAAGTAAAGTTTGAAACCTAAGCTGAGTTCAGAAACAAAGAAAGATAAAATAAAGTTTGAAATCACCTAAGTACAAACTTAGTTATCATAGTTATAACTCTGTTGTGGTCAAGTCATGTCACAATTCATTTCATAAGTCATTTTTAAAACATCTGACAACGGAACTGTATGGCCACTCCAATTGTCCATAACCGCGGACGCGGCTATTCAAATAGTTTGACACTTTACAGAGGTGGTACACTTTCACCACAAAATTCGATACATCTGTCAGGGATAACCCTGAATCATCATACTTACTATGTAGATAATCAAACATAACCTTTCCTTTACACACTCTAGTATAAGCACATATCATATGAGCTTGGCCTCCCAGCCATGGCCATCTGCTATCCTAGGCACTGCATAGGTGGACAACATTAAGAGGTAGCCTCAGCTCAAACCTCTCCCGCGAGGGAACTAATACTAATGCATATAAACTTCTGGCTAAGCCTTACCCAATTCAGGTAAAAATTGGAATGGTATCGCATCCAAACCCAACCATCAGTTTTTATAAAAGGGCTAAGGCTCATGCCTCAACATTTTCATCATCATAAACCAGTTGTGTTTCTCAACAGATATCAAAACATCTCAATAGAATGACTTATCATTCCAAGGTTTTCATAAGTCATTTTCACCAAGTATTCCCATCTAAAGTGATCAAGTTTTGGTTTAGCTCTAATCACTAAGTTAAGAGTGTTCACTAATGTGGGATGCTAATATCAATCTCATGCCATAGAATGACATCTAAGTCTAACTAGATAGGTCAAGTTTTATACTCTTTCTGCTATCTATAAACAAAGTAAGGAACTTTGGTAAAGTAAAAGAAAGTAAAGCTTGTAAATAAAACTTGGAGTAGGTATAAGTCAAAAAGTATAACCAAAGCATGCCTAATGCATCTTGCTTAGGTTATCTAACTTGCAAGGTTTAGCTTGCATTGTTAATGATGGCTTGCAAGTACTCCCTCCGTTTTAAAATATAAGATGTTTTAGCTTTGTGAATGGAGTATATCTAGACCCTTTTAGTGTGTAGGTTCACTCCAAAACTAGATGAACCTACACACTAAAAGGGGTCTACATTCACTCCTTTCACAAAGCTAAAACATCTTATATTTTGAAACGGAGGGAGTATTAGCTTGCCAATAATAGCTTGCCTTGATTGGTGAAGTGGTTGAAATTCTCCTCTTCTTCTTCGGGATAGAACTCCTCCTCCTCATAGACTTGGTCGGTACTATTGTTTATAAATACATACGGAATACACAATCACCAAACAATACTTAACTAGTCTATTTAGCACACTAAGGCACACATTTGATGATCTAGTATCATCACATTCATCACAAGATTTAATGAACTAGTTTCATTTATTTTATTTGAGAAAAGTAATTTCTACTCATTGGAAATACCTAAGATTTAATATTCTCCAATTAAAATATGGGATCATGTGGACGCATGTCATAATCACATATTCTAATGCATGGGAATGTGATTTAAATGTTGGATCACATTTTAATAAGTTTAAGATTAATATTTAATGATTTAAAGTGACTAGAAATGCCTATATAGCATTATTTTGGTACTAGTCCAAATTCACTGCAGTCAAACCTTAATATTATTACATATTTAGATAGGTATATTCAAATGTGATTTTTGAGAGGTGGAATTAACTCAAAAACTATTATGGTTGATTTTAGAAAAATGTTTGAATGTGAAAAAGTCTCTGTTTTGTTATTTTTTCTATAGGTGATCTATAACTCTAATTGATTTAAATCCAACTGGCTTGGATAGAAATTTAAATTATCTTTCCAACAAAATTAGAATCACTCAATTTGGTTCATTAGATCTTTTTGAAATGATTTTCAAACTAGTGGACAGAAACTAGATTTAGTTAAAATAGAAAAACCTAAATTTGAATTATAGGGCTAGGATGGGAACACTAATGGGCCGGCCCAGTTTCGCTCCGCGGCGCAGAGGACAGCTAACAGGGGGTCCTGCCTGTCAGTGGCTCTTATAACACGAAGCGGTACAGGGCAACATGGACCGCACGATTAGAACTAGGATCTACGGCTGGGGCTCGTCGTCGACGACAGACAGGTCGCCGGCGAGGTGGAACCCTAGCGGCTCGGTGGGGGTGCAGTGGGGGCATACCTGGGCTCCAGCGAGTGTGATGATGGGGGCGATCAAACAAGGAGGCGACGACGGACTCAGGTGAGGTCACGGCTGCTCCTGGGGTGGACGGAGTCGACGGGGGCTTCTCCTCCTCTGGTGCGGCTAACTCCAGCGCAATTCCGGCGACTGGCTGCTCGAGCGGCTCCAGCGAGAGGTGGGGAATGATCAGTGGTGAGAGGGGAGTGTTGGAGTGTGTAAAATGGGGCTGGTGAAGGGCTCCTTATATAGGCTCGTCGAGGGGACCGAGAGGGCGACGGCGAGCTCGTCGGTGACGACGATACAGAGCGCTATAGGCATGGGCTGGGTAGGTGGACGGTGGGCGGTTCCCTGGCGGTCAGCTACGGCTTAAAGGCGATGCTAGGGGCGGTGGCGTTTGGTCGGGATGGGCTGGCGCTCTGGGCGGCAGAGGCAGTGCTCAACGCGGCGGGCGGTGGCTACTGGTGGCGCGACGGGAGAAGGGCATGTCTAGCAGGGTGCTAGGGTCAAGGCGGAGCGACGCACACGGGCTATGGTCGAGGGGTGGCTTGTGCTGCCTTGTTGGGCGTGGCGCACTGGCGTGTGCTCGGCATGACATAGAGGCGGAGAGCACGGGCGAGGTGAGGTCGTCCGGGGGATTGCAGCGCTTGGGGAAGGGACCTTGGGCGGTGGTGTGGTCTGGATACCTCCTAGACATGACGAGAGAGGGCGGGGCGGTCTCCTGTGGCTTGGGCATGGTCGGCCGGTGATCACCTCGCCCGTGGCGCGACACTGCTGCTCTAGGCCAATTGGTAGCTTGGTTACAGGCTGGTTAGAGTTAGGGGAGACAAGGGGACCAAATTAGGCCCAAATACTAGACAATGCATTGATCAACAAATAGTGTTAGTTAGGCAGAAATTTTGTGCATGCCACCTGTTCGACATAATGGCCGCATGAAACAAAGATTTGAATTTTGAAATGATTTTTGGTGGAGTTGTTGGTCTTATTCTTGAGCATCTCTGGTTGCTGGGATTTGTCAAGTTGAACTCATTTGAATGGTTTTTGAAAAGTGGGATCTAGGCATATGAAATAGTTCCATTTTCAATTGACATTTTAAATTAGGGTTTAAATGTTTTTGTAAGATCACAAGGTGGGCTTTGGTACATCTTTACTTGCACTAGCAAGGGGTGCAAAGATTCATAATGGTTTCTGTTTGAAGTTGAGTGCTAGGAACACCCAAAGTGACCTAGTTGGTTAAAATGGCAAAAGTGACCATTTCCATTTATTAATTCTATTTGATTTCTTTTGCTTTGGATTTTGCTTGGGAATGATCTAGATGATGTGGCATTCATCTTAGAATCATTTTACAACCATTAGAACAAACAATCAGGGCAATTCAAAACAATTCCATATTAATGCAACACACATATGCATGCTTAATTATTTAAATGAGAAAACGTTTTTTGTTAACCCTAAATTGGGTGATTTGGATCTTGATATATTGGATTAAAGTTTTGGGATGTTACAGACTCGTCCCCTCCCCTTTCTCAAACAGCCATAGGGGGAGGAATCGGAGTCCAACCTTAACTCCTCCCTCCCTCTCCCAGAGCCAGCCATATAGGAGGGGTTGGGGTCCAACTCAGACCCCTCCCCCCTTCCGTGTGGCATGCCCTAGGGGTCCATGGGCCCCTTCGGCCCATGGTGCCCACTAGGATTTTTATCTTATAAACCCTCTGTTCCACAATATAAGCCTTTTTATAACACTAAAACAACTTGCTAAAAAGACTTACATTGTGGAACGGAGGTAGTATTAACTATTTTGAAGTCCCAAAAAAACCCGAACATCTTCGGATTGTTCCGGAACCTTCCTAATTAATTTGATGCCTTCCATTAATGCATGGAACCATTTCGAGCACCTCTTGGTGATATTCCGGAATCCTCCAAACTATGCCAAGACTCTACGAACTCACTACATAATTACTTCATTTGCATATCTTTAATTGCACTCATGTTCTAAATGCTATCAAACTCTTAAGCGTTTAATGTTGGGTTTGCAACATAGAAAACAAAATGTTTCCTACAATATGAACAACTAAGCACCAAGATCTATCTACCTAGATACAATAAATGAGTGGATATACATCCATAGTGATCTTACCCTTGAAGATCGAAAAGCTTTGTTAGCGAAATCTGATTTCGTGGATAATGTAGTCTTACACTTGCCGATCACTAGATTGAGTTGAAGTTCAGCGCCGAAAAGTAGCAGCGCATCCGTGATCGCACACATATCCAACACCCCGACAACCTCCAAGTCCTCGCTCCAGCAAAGCAGCGGAAGTAGCAGATCCTTCCAGAGAAACCACCGAGAACATGTACTTTGCTAATCCGAAGCCATAGGGAATTTACTAGAAGGGGAAGAGAACCTTCACGAGGAGGTGGTGCAAATGGAGAGGAGGCATGGGGCTCCTTTTATAGGGGAGGGGGCGCAACCCCATGGCCATGGCTGGACGGCCATGGTAGGTGCCCCCACCTCTCCCTCATTCATGTGGGTGGAGCTTCCACTAAGTGCACTCACATGAATTTCAACTCCACTCACTTTGCCTTTAGTACCCACTTGTTTAAATGCACTTTCTCTTTAAATAAAACACTTTTATTTATTTTATTCGTAATTTTGATAATTACTTTAATTAACAAACATATGCATAAAACCTCTTACAATACTTCTATATTACATCTGAAATCATTTTCAGCAATTTGACCTGAAATAATTCCGGTGTCCATCGAAATAATCCCAGCGCTTTCAAATCCTTTCTCTGGTATTATATCTTCTCCATTTGGTGTCAGTATACCTTAAGTGTGTCACCCTACGGTTCATGAATAATGCAAACATGATCGAAACCCCTCTCCGATCAATAATCAGTAGTGGGACCTAGAGATCCATACTGACTCCCACACATTGATGTCGTAAGTAAATCCCTTTGTCTTGCAATAATTTACATGTCCAATATTCGATCATCGGTATCCTCGTACCTAGTTTGATCTCGTTATCGACAAGTACTCTTTTCTTGTTCCCGTGATATAACATTCTTACTCATCTTATCACTTGCTTGCAAGCTATGTTAATGTGATATCACCGAGAGGTTGGGTATATCTCTCTATCATCGGGATGGGAAAATCTCACTCTTGATCCATGAGCCTCTACTTAACACTTTCGAAGTATCTGAACCCACCTTTATTGTCACCCTGTTACGGTGTGACGTTTGATGTTATCAAGTTACTCTTCCGGTGTTAGTGATTGACATGATCTCATGGTCTAAGTACTAAAGTTACTTCACATGATGTTATAGCAATGTAAACATAATGACTTTGATCGTATTACTATACTTTGGGTGAATGTTCATCACATCATTCCACCAATGTTGTGACCTTGTTATTAACAACATCCAATGTCCATGATTAGGAAACCTTGATCATCTTGTTAATCAACGAGCTAGTTTATATGAGAGTGATGACCCACAAGTATAGGGGGTGTATCGCAGTATTTTCGATAAGTAAGAGTGTCGAACCCAACGAGGAGCAGAAGGTGCTGACTAGTGGTATGGATCAGGAATTCTCTGCAAATACTTAGCAAACGGATTTTTAGGGGTTTTTGATAAAGCAAGTAAACAAAGTGCGAGTAAATAAAAGACAGTAGGAATAAATGCAGCAAGTGGCCCAATCCTTTATGCAGCAAAGGACAAGCCGGTTGTATTACTTAAGATGACCAAACGTTCTTGAGGGCACATGGGAAGACTGTCAAGTGCTTTCGTTTCATATAGTTGATTAAACTTCTTTAGCTTGCTAAGTGTTGTGTGGGTGAACCTGTGCTAATGTACCGACCTTCCTAGGACTAATACATACTTGTGATTATACCCCTTGCAAACATCCGTAAGTACAAAAAAGTAATTAAGGTAAAAACCTAACCACAACTTTAAACTCTAAGACCCTTACGTCCCTTGTGCAATGGTTTCCTAACGGGGGTTCAGGTTTCTGTCACTCCCGCAACCCCTACGATTAGTAGCCAAATACACAATGCATTCTCCTAGGCCCATATAGGTGAAGTGTGATGTAGTTGACGTTCACATGACACCACTAGAAGAAGTACACCACAACTTAAATATAAAACTATTGAATCTTTCTCAACACAATTCCACTACTAACAACATGACTTCTCCCATGTCCTCAAGAACAAAACAAACTACTCACAAGAAATCATATGGATCATGATCAGAGATGGAATAATGATGTATAACAATCTGAACATAAAAAATAATTCAATGGTTCACTCAATAGCATCAACTACAAATAGTAATCAACACTGGGAAAGTTTCCCCTATGAACTAATGCAAGATTCAACCAATTGTTATAGCAATATGGAGATGGTGATGAGGGTGCTGCTGATGATGATGGTGGTGATGATGATGATGGTGGTGATGATGATGATGATACCGATGAACTCTAGCTTGATGGTGGTGTTGGTGGCGACGATCTCCCCTCTCCAGGAAGGAATTCCCTCGGTAGAAATCTGTCTACCGAAGAGATCTTTCTCTCTCGGTGTTTTTCGCCCCGCAGAGGCGGTAGAATCTTTCTGTGGTTGCTCCCCGATTCTTAGGGTTTCGGGAGGATAATATATGCCAGAGGGGAGTGCCAGGGGTGGACTAGGGTGGCCACACCACTTGGTGGCGCGACCTAGGCTGGCCCGCGCCAGGGGGTGATGTGGGCCCCCTGTGGCCCATCTCCAGCCCCCCTTCTAGATTCCTTCGTCTTCTGGAAAAATAGGATTTTCCGTATATTTTCTCGGATTTTCCAATCTTCGCGAATTTTGCCTCCAAACAGCACCTTTTCCATCAGAATCCTGACTGTAGCGGTCCATGCTCATCAACCATGCAAAAATAGATCAAATAACATAACTATCACCTCTCAATACGAAATATATCAATGAATAATAGTGAGTTATGACATAGAATAGTGATGCAAAATGGACGTATCAACTCCCCCCAAGCTTAGACTTCGCTTGTCCCCAAGCGAAACTGAGCTCAATAAACATGGCCTCAGGTTTATGGAGTGAAGAGTCGATAAAAGAATACGGACAAGAAGCATCACATTCATCAATACATAGATCATAATAGAAGACAACTCACTATTATATAACTCAACTTGCAATAAGCAAAGGAAACACAATAAAGATACGTAAAGTAAATCATAATTGGTAATGACAAACTTAGCTCTTGGTCGAAGAATAGTTGATAATTTGCTAGAGTTCACAAATAACGGGTTTTCAATGATAGCTTTCAAAGTAGTAAACATCAAGATAAGAGCAAAGTGCAAAACAAGGAACATAAAACATGATTGAATAAATCATCATATGAATGAATGAAACACAACAACTCAAAATACTTGCTGAGATAGAAGGGAGTAGGTTTACTGACTCAACTACAAAGTAAAATAAAGGCCCTTCAAAGAGGGAAGCAGGGATTGGAAGTCTCATAAAGAGCTCCCAAAAATTATGATACTTACTAGCTTTCAGCTCTCATTGCCCCTATCATAGGCATATTTAGGTGATTAAGGTTAAAGTGATCAAATATGAGGATATGCATTGACAAGTTGTAAGTTGAGAATCTCATGTCCCTTGAATATGAGGGCCGCTCCTCATGCTACTCAAGTTTAGTCACCGGTAAGTTCTTGTCATCGTAAGCATATGTGTATCATAGAGAACCGCCAACGGGGTACCCCTTGCCCGATGATACGGAAGAATCCCCATATCAAAATGACAAGGAAAGCAGACAACAAGTATCTCAGTAATCTTCTTATTTACCATGGGAATATGGTGCTTTTTTCTCTCTTTCCTCTTTTCATAATATCTCTTTTTTCTTTTCTCTTTTTCTCAATATCTATCTCTTTTTTTATAAGAAGAATGCTTCATAGATACTCGTTATGGTTACGCTGCAGGTTTCCACCATGTCAGCATGGATTAGACCAGCGGCCTAGGCGTTTCTCTAATACATATGCATAACTCCATGGACTTACAAGCTCCCCTTTCATTTCACACCGACGACATCCATAGACAAAAGAACATGATATCAAGTAGGTACAAAGTACCAGTGCAATGTTGAAAGTGTTCCCCATGACAGCATGGTTCTGCTAATTCACAACTTACAAAGCGCAAGCATATACGCAACATAGGTGAGCACAATGGTTCAAGTTTATTAAATGCGAGAAAGTAATGTGTGCCATCAAGTTCGTGAGAGCTTTAATCACTACTTTTCACATAGAAAGTGTAATTTGGGAGATAGATAAAACAAGAATTTACTTGGAATAGCAATAATGCTAATAGGTAGGTATGGTGGACACAAATGGCATGGGTTTGGTTTAAAGGAGGTGGATGCACGAGAAGAATTCCCTCTCAGTACAGGTTTTTGGCTAGCAAGGCTGGGTAGCAAGTACAAGAGTTGAAGAAAACAAACGAACATACAAGTGATAAAGACAAACATGCAATATTCCTTGGAAGCACAAAAGATCTTAACTAGAGAATACTAGACTTATGAGCAAATCAAGAAAGAAAGATGATGAAATTATTTTTCTTTAAAGTACTTTTATCTTTTCATTCAACTCTCAAAAAGTGTTGCTACTGACCGAGCCAGGTTTGCCAAAACCAACTAAATTAACCCAATGATCCCGAAGTGATACCAATACTAACAACAAGATCAATCATATAACCACGAATTGAAAACTAATATAAGTTATGCAAAAGAGTGAATGATAGAACTTCTCATTAATATTCCATAACGGCAACTCACACCAAGGGATACATATCTAACGAGAGAGGGGACACTTCCATAATGCAAACCATACTACATAATAACTTCTCTATTCATGATATGACTCTACTAATAAGGTAAAAAGATAGAAGATAGTGATGTGATACCACGACACTCCCCCAAGCTTGGAACAAACCAAGGGGATGCCAAACCTGATGACGAATTACTCCTTCGGTGGTGGTGGTATCCTATTGATGAGCTCTTTGATCAATTTCCCCAAGTCCTCAATCTCGAAGGTGAGATTACGAATAAGCTACGAGTTTTTCTCAATGCGGCTCATGATCATGTCGGGTTGAGAATCCTAGATCTTGTGTTTCTTTCCCCACTCTACCTCCTTGAAGTCTTCTTTTCCTGCATGGCTAGAACGAGGCAAATCCCAATTGGAGGGTAATTTCCCCTTGGGCATATTTTGGTATTGATGCTCATGGATAAGAGTATGGAAAGGATTCTTGGTGCATGGAGGAAGTGACCAGGGATCTGAACGGTGATGAGGAGGCTTCCCTCCAATTGACATAGTCCTGACAGGGTTTGCCACCACTCCAATGCTTGCAATGGTACTGCCGGTGTTCTTTGCCTCCTCTTCACCTTTCCACTTGATCTCCTTCTCCTGCCCGAGGTCTTGGAGATCCTCCTCCATAGGCTCCTTTCCTTTATCCTTGGCGGACACCATTGTGCTTCTAAGCTTTCAAAGATAGTTCCTAGCAGAAACTGATCGAAACGAAAACACAAGAAAAACACGATATACGAACCTCGGGAGATCCGAGGGATTATATATTACGAAGTTTCATGACGAAAGGAAGGTACTGGGAGAAAACGAGTCGGAGGCGGAGTCCAGGGTGGACTCACTACCTGGTGGCGCGGCCAGGGGTGGGCCCATGCCACATGGTGGTGTGAGCCACCCTGGCTCTGTTCCGTCCCTCTTTCGCTTCGTAGGTTTCCTTATTGACCGTAAACTGCAAAAATATAGTTGGATTGTATTTTCGCGGAACTTTCCTTACCAGAACTGTTACCTATTTGGAAACGGACTCTGCAGGTCTCTGAATTTGGTGTTTAGTAGATTCTTCTGGAGTCACCACTTGAATAATCAACAGTATCTTCATCTTCATACACTTATTACTTGAGTCATCAAACCTTTCTCTTCCTTATTACACCATTATCTCCACTTCCTGAAAATTTCTTTCACACAATTCTCATTAGCAACATTAGTATAAGTCAAGTGACAAAACCTTTTGAGTCTAACTTCAACTGAAAACCATCAAAACAAAAGCTACTGTAGCAACTCCTTCCGAAAACCCAAAAAGAATTCAAAAAGGAAATCGAATAAAGAAGCAAATGGAAGTGGCAAAATCTGTCAAAACAGACCAGCAGGTAAAGATCATTTTTTTCTAAAATCTTATGTTGCTCAAATAAAAAAGTTCAAAACTAACGAAAGTTAAATAACAACCTGAGGAAGAAGCAAAAAAAATGACAGCTCAATCCGACATACAGAGATCTCTCACAAATTTTTACGGTGAAGCACAAAAATCTGTTTCGGGACAACAACTTCCCCAAATCTTACTTCTCTCTCATTAGAGGTTGATCTTGACACAAAAACCAAACAAAACGGATAAGGAGCAGTTATTACTGAAGTAATAACTTCCAAGACTCAAAGAAACAAAAACAAACTGAAAGCATAAACAAATTGGGTTGTCTCCCAAAAAGCTCTTTCTTTATAGCCATTAAGATGTGCATGATAATTTAGAAGATGTTCACAAGGGAATATGAATTGAAGTGAAAGAGAGCATTAAGAAGCAAAAACACACACACATTTAAGTCTAACCCACTTCCTATGCAAGGGAATTTTGTAAACAAACAATTTGTTGAAACCAGAGGCTACTTGCATAAGAAGGCAAAAGAAGTGCAACATAAAGACTTTCAACATAAAACGAGGAAACTTGATATTATTGAGATGCATAAGAACACTTTTCCCTCTCTCATAATAACTTTCAGTATCATGCATAAACTTAACAATATAATTATCACAAGGACCATCGTAATAATGATCACTTATTCTAACAGAAAACATAGGAATACTAGCTCTCATAACACTACTTTGTGAAACAATATTAGAGGTATCCTTACAAAGGATAGTGTGTCCCTCTTTTTTATATTTAGTAACAAAGTCTTTCACATTTTATATAATAAGTTCATCAACCTTTTGTTTATCAGGTTCAGCAGCTTTACTTGTACTTTCATTAAACATACTAGCTATCATAGAATGTTCCTTTATCTTAACTGGAAATGGCATTTTCTCAATGTAAGGTTTAGGTAGAACATGATTAGCAGTATAAACTTCAGTATTCCTTGCAGGAACACTCTTAGCAACATCTTTATAAGGTTCATGATACTTATTCCACTTCTTTTTAGGCACTTCAGTGTAGGAAGCAAAAGCCTTAAAATAAGAAGCAATAGCTTGAGAGTCTAGACCATAAGCATTTTTAATATTTTGAAAGTCATCAGTTCCCATAAAAGATTCAATGCATTCATAATCATAATTTATACCTAACTTTCTACCTTTGCCATCCTCCCAAGCTTCAGCATTGTCTTGAATACGGTCCAAAAGATCCCATTTAGCTTCTTCTTCCATGCGAGTGAATGATCCAGCACAAGAAGCATCCAATAAATCCTTGTCATGTAGAGGGAGCCTTGCATAAAAATTATTGATAATAATATTGTTGGCGGAGCTCATGAATGGGACATTATAGCATTAGTAACTTCAATCTCCCCCAAGCTTGAGTTGTACTCTCTCCATCAAGAGGCCAAAAGTTGTATATTTGATTCCGATCTTTATGAATCTCACTAGGAGGATAAAACTTTGAATAAAAGAGAGGTACTATTTCCTCCCACTCAAGAGCTTGACCATTCTTCAACAGCTTATACCATTCCTTAGCTCTTCCTTTCAGCGATAATGAGAATAACTTCTTCTTAACTTGATCTGTAGTAATACCTGCACACTTGAACAACCCGCATAATTCGTGTATAAATAGTAAATGATCACCGGAATGGACAGTTCCAACAACATGACTTCTCCCATGTCCTCAAGAACAAAACAAACTACTCACAAGACATCATATGGATCATGATCAGAGATGGAATAATGATGTATAACAATCAAAACATAAACAATAATTCAACGGTTCACTCAATAGCATCAACTACAAATAGTAATCAACATTGGGAAAGTTTCCCCTATGAACTAATGCAAGATTCAACCAATTGTTACATCAATATGGAGATGGTCATGAGGGTGCTGATGATGATGATGGTGATGATGATGATGATGATCCCGATGAAGTCCAGCTTGATGGTGGTGTTGATGGCGACGATCTCCCCTCTCCAGGAAGGAATTCCCCTGGCAGAAATCTGTCTGCCGGAGAGTTCTTTCTCTCTCGGTGTTTTCCGCCCTGTAGAGGCGGCGGAATCTTTCTGTGGTCGCTCCCCAAGTCTTAGGGTTTCGGGAGGATAATATACGCTAGAGGGGAGTTCCAGGGGTGGACTAGAGTGGCCACACAACCTGGTGGCACGGCCTAGGCTGGCCTGCACCAGGGGGTGGTCTGGGCCCCATGTGGCCCATCTCCAGCCCTCCTTCTAGCTTCCTTCGTCTTCTGGAAAAATAGGATTTTCCGTATATTTCCCAGATTTTGTGATCTTAGCAAATTTTGCCTCCAAACAGCACCTTTTCCATCAGAATCCTGACTGCAGCGGTCCATGCTCCAAAAGTCATCAACCATTCAAAAACAGATGAAATAACATAAGTATCACCTCTCAATACGAAATATATCAATGAATAACAGTGAATTATGACATAGAATAGTGATGCAAAATGGACGTATCAGAGAGGCATAACTAGGAACTCTTTATTTGTTTATTAAACATGTATTAACGTTTCCAATTAACTCAATTATAGCATGCAAAATAAACTTTTATCATAAACATGGAATAAGATAATGACCACTTTATTATTGCCTCTCGGGCATATTCCCTTCAATCTCCCACTTGCACTAGAGTCAATAATATAGTTTGCAAAACTTGCGCATTCAACACCTATGGCTTTCTGGTATTATATATACGTCTTTGCTAGTGGTAAACATAATATCCATATCTAACACTTTTAGGTCTGTGTGTATTTGCATGTCTTTGCGTCTCTACGCATCACTCATTCTCAAATGAGATGGCATTGTATAAATTTAGTCCTTTGGTGAGACCTTAGTTCCTTTGGGTTAAAACATGTTGATATTATTTTCGTACAATATATCTTCATAGTACTTACCCACTGTGAATCACACCTAGTTTGATAATAAACTACCTAACACAAATTCCCTCCTTTGCTGCTACTATAGCGGTCATATACACAGCCTTTTGTTGTAGTATCTGTCACAATGTCTTAACTTTGGAACTCATCCAAATCCATCATGGAGCGTCCTTTCCATTGCATTGTGCCACCCATAGTTTAAATTGAGATAAACTTAATTTTTATCTTGTGACAAAATTGGTATCAATGTAACACTTTACAATGAACTATTTGTAACTATTTACAATGAACTATTTTTCACCTCTACATACATAACATATTCTTAGTTCTTCCAAAGCTCATAAGAATATCTTTACTATTGTCTAATGATCATCTTAAGAATCAATCTAGTATATGCTCATAACATTTAGAGCATAGGACATATCTAGATATGTACATATCATGGTATACATTATTGGTCAAAATATTCATGTGATTTCACTTACCAAGTGTAAAAACACTTGAATCTCATTTCACTTAGCAAGTGTCGATACACTTGAATCTTAATTCAATCATTTCCATGCGGCAAGAACCTTTGTTGTCGTTTCCATATTGAACTCATTCAATATATCATATATGTACGTCTGGCACAACCATATTAGCGCCTCAATCTATCCATATAGACATTGATGCCTAATATTCTGGTTTTGCCCAAGTCTTTCGTCAAAATCCGATTTCAATAAAATTCTTAACCTGTGTCAATAAAAGATACATCATTTCCAATAAAAACATTTCTTCTACATAATGTATTAGAAATATGTTTTGGCTCTCCCACTTAATTTCTTGCAAATGCAACATCTTCATCATCTCCAATGAAATTAAACTATTTTAACAGTTTCATCACGGTGAAGATTCCAACTCCTCTATGCTTACTTCAACCATTGAAGTTTGCATTCCCTTTTAGCATCCTTTGATTTAACAAAACCCTTCGGACCGTGTCATGTACACGTCCTAGGTAACCATTCTCTTAGAATAACTTTGTTTTGTTTGTTCAACTACCATATACGAAAATTGATATATGTAGTGGTTGCTACATTAATCCGTACACACTAAATATTGCTATGAAAGATCAAATCTTGTCGTAGTCAACTCCTTGAACATTTTCGTAAACTCTTTTCCGGCATGTTGACTATTTCATATATGTGAAACATCCATGTCTATTTATTTATAGATCCAAATACGACTGATAGGCTTCATGTCTTTCCGGAGGGTCTTCCAAGTTCAAAAACTTATTTCTCGTGTATGAAAATTATCACGGATTTTATGACTTCTATTCATTTTATGGAGCCAGGGCCCATCATCGCCTCTTTGCATGCAGTTGATTCATCATTATCAAAACAATAATGACTTGTTTATCAAATCTCACTATTTGCTTGTTACCCGACCCATACGGTTCAAATAGGAACTCTAATCTCCGAGATCACAACCTTTGTAATCACGAGAGCCATGAGCATTATGGCCGCTTTCGGAACACTTTCCGGCACTACCCTACTTAGCACATGTTTCTTAGGTTCATCAACCTAATCAAAGTTCTATTGTCCTACCACTTAACTTTTGTGAAAAAATCCTTCTTAAGAAACTTGATGTTCTAAGAGACAAACTCGTTTTGTCTTTCGTGTTATGGAGGAATACCCAACTGTTGCTTTGGGATAACCTACAAATAAGTGCTTATCCGACTTTGGTTGTAATTTTTTTACTTATGCCTAGCATAACAAATTTTAAGAAAAGACAACTTGGCTTTTATCCCAAGCCATAACTCATATGGTGTCATTTCAACAGATCATGATGGTGCTCTTTTCAGTGTAAAAGCGACAATTTCCAAAGCCTTAATCCTTAAAAATAATGGCAGTTTTATAAATGACACCTTGATCTTACCATTTCAAACAAGGTTTGATTTCATCTCTCGAACACTCCATACTCCTATGGTTTTTTGGGAAACACAAATACATGGAACAATTCTTCAAATCTTAAGTGTTTTGCTAAACTTGTAACTGAAATATCTTCCTTTATGATCCAATCATAAATTCTTTATTTTCTCATTATAATGATTTTCTACTTCATCTTGAAGGTCTTTGAATTTTTTTCAAATGTTTCATACTTCTTCCTTATGAAGTAAATATACACATATATTCACTCAAATTTCCGTAGAAAGCATATGAAGTTGAAATATCCAGCTCACACGGATACACAGAATGGACTATATACATCAACATGCATAATGTCAAGTTAGTCATTCGTTCCTCTTTGGCCTATGAACAGAGTTTTAATTATCTCCAGGAAAGTCTCACAAGCGTCAATTGATCAAAATCAAAGACTCAAAAATTCCATCAACATGGAGTTTCTACTTGTTTTCTTTCCAATATAATTTAAATGGCGATGTAAGTTAAGTGATCTTTTAATCATTCGTCTTGCGACAATTTAGCATTAGTTTTTATGGATGTGATTTCTCCAACTAGACTTGTAAAAGTTCATCCATCTTCTATGGAATACGATAATTATTTGAACAACCTTTGTTCTCATAATAGCTGAAAAAATAACAATTATTAAAACAAATCTTGAAGTCAAGCTTTGATGTCAAAGAATAACACAACAACACTTATATATCAAATATATACCTTTGTCATTGATGACCTCAGCAACATCTGGTTCAACCAACACATTCCTGAGATGTGTTATGACCCGGTGGAATTCCATTGATTCTGCGTCACCTCTCATAATACAAGTCATGACTTGTGCTTGGTAGCTTGGTGGCAATGACCGCAACACAACGCCATTTGAAAAAGAGTTCGTCATCCAGCTATCCAAAAGTGAGAAGACCTTTATTGAATATTGTGTGTATTTATCTGGCCAAATACTCCCACTATATATAGGGGAGGGGGAGGTACTACCTCCCTCAAAGTCCCCGGGTGGGACAAAAGGAGAGGAGGGGGAGGGGCAGCCGCTGGCCGACCCTAGTGGGCCCTGCGCGGGGGGCGGGGGGGGGGGGGGGGGGGGGGGGGGGTAGGCCCAGTCGGCCACCCCCTTGTCCCTTCTCCCTCTCTCCTTTCCCTAATGGGCCCTCTCCCCTCCATGTCACGTAGAAGTCAAAGATTATTAGCTGCCGAACACATTCAATTTTTGATAACATGGTCTAGAGAAACAAGGGAGAAGATTCTAGTATGATGGAGAAGTGTGTTTTGAGGTTTGTGCATAGCATCCATTATGACAAAGACTATATGTCAATAGAATCTTCTGGATGCTAGAATGGAAAAGAAGATCCAACGGCTAGAAATGCTGGATTCGCGAATCTTGATCCAACGGTCAACATTGAAAGTTATTCGTACACTATATAGTGGTAAGATAAGACAAGGTCATGCAGAAGTCAACGATGTACGCACCTTGGCAGGAGAGAAGTGTCGGCCCAACAATGCAACAGGAAAATGCTCGTCTAGGTCAGGGTATATACAATGATAGTTACTCAGCAATGGTCGATGCCGGATTTCCTACACTGGAGCACCATGTGATTGGATCGAGATTGGGGAACATGAATTTGTAGCCGGATGACGCAAGACTGAAAATGGACCGAATCTATAGGTCAGAAATGATTGAGGTGCAAGGTCCTCTGGGTCCGGCATGTTTCAGACCTCGGATCATGAGGGAGTCGCCAGTGCTAAACTTTCAGCTGACCCGAGGAACAAAGATGTATGATGGTAGCACTAAGCCGGACGATTGTCTCATTGACTATGCAACTGCAGTCAACATAGCCTGAGGAAATTTGAGATTTATTTGATTTCAATAAACATCATCACATATTCTCTTGCTAGTTACTTAGGCCATTGTAGTTCATGAATTGCATTGTTCTATTTGACATTTCACACCAACCAATTCGATATCCAATACCCGAGAACCACATTGTTTAACAAGCAAAGAATAAAGGCATAACATGTATATCATCTATATACCTAAGCTAGACATTTCCAGTCTTTTCTGCCAAATATTTTATAGATTCTCTTTTAGCATTTCCTTTTATTTTTAAAATAATCTATCAACATCAATAGTGGTGCCATACACATGACACATAGTCCAAAGCATGTATAGTCAAATACTAATACCTTTGGACTTTCACTTTGAAGTGGATCACCATCATCAAATGTTTGGTGTTCTTTCAAAATCCATTCTTTAGTAATCTTTTAGTGTAGTAAACATTTTAGATACATCTTATATTCATCCTTATCATGATCAAGCTACTATAGCTTATAAAGGTGAATTGCGAGTATAATGTCAGTTCTCAAAACCTTTTTGGGAGATTAGGACACCTAGCATCTCTAACCTTTGCAAATTCTCATACAATATGAGAACATGTATTTTGCTAAACTATACTCTGTCATATTGCAACCAAAACATGGTTTCAAATATCATAATATCTTACACACATGATGGTTTATGAAACAATTCTTTTAGATCCTAGATAATCTTGATACTAAAATAACTTTTGAATATCAAGGATCATGGAGGCAAGCATGATACTTTAGATACTAACATTGGAATTTTTACTCTTGATTTAATACTACTTATTAAACTTTGTGGAGTAAATGGAGTTTGCTGAAAATTTGTAGTAGGACTTCTAAACTTTAGATTGTCACTCAAAACAATACGATACCAGTTCATAAAGTAAATATCCAGAATTCTATAGTTCTGTTATCTCAGTTATAACTAAGCATAAGGTAGTAAACGGATGCCATTACCTAAAAAACTATGCAAATTCACTTTGATTCAGTTTATGCTAAATTGAGTTCAACTTTAATAATATAACTAGATGAACTCCCACTCAAAACCAACATCCCTTGAATTGTTTTGGTGATTACATGAACCAGATCCACTACACCAAGACCGATCATCATGTGAATTGGTGCAGCTTCAAAGGTGAGCATCAATATGGGCATCATATCAACTATATGACTCATTATTTACCTTTTGGTTCGTGTTCTAAGTCCATGTCTGTACATGATAGACTCGTGTGTGTAAAACTATCTTACACGTGTTGTGTGCGAATGTAGAGTCTATCACACCCGATCATCATGCGGTGTCTCAAAACGACAAACTTTCTTAACAAGGCATACTAAAGGAAGAACAAATTTGTTTTGATATTTAAATGAGGGATCATCTTATAATGCTACTAAGCGCCATACAAGCAAAATAACATGCAAACAAACATCATATGCAAAAAGTGATATGATATAGTTCTTGCACTTGATCACTATCTTGTGCATCATTGTATGATCCCCATCATTCCATTCATGTAATACCAAGGTCTATGGTATTTACACTTTGGTTTTTATAATTTCCAAGAGTATCAAACTATACTTCAAATTGTAACATTACCATATCATAACACTTGCTCAGCAAAAACAAAACTAGACGCTTCTAATTTATCTTTTGCTTATTTTTACGTGGCTTAGGGATTTCGCAGATAGAACCGTTCTTACCTATGAACATGGAACCACAAACATGATAGTCAAATTATTAGCAAACCGTTGTAAATAAGATATTGACTATAGTAGGAGAGACAGAGACCTGCAAGCCATTTATGCAAAGCTAGTTGCATGTCAAGCGTGGAACAGGTCTCATGTACGAGGGCATGTAAAGTTAGTCCAGGCCACTTCATCCCACTATGTCACCAATATCCAAAATATATAAATGATTCAATATAATGATCAATAACACCCACATATTCATATGTGTTCTACCCGTGCAAATTATCTATGCATAGATCATGCTCTGATACCACTGTTGGGTTCGCAACATAGAAAACAAAAACTCCTAGTATATGAACAACTAAGCAGAAAGATCTATCTACCTAGATACAATCAACAGGTGGATATACATCCATATAGACTTACCCTCGAAGACCAAAAAGCTTTTTTAACAAAATCTTATTTCGTGGATGATGTTTTCATACATTTGCTAGTCTCAAGATCGAGTTGAAGTTCAGCACCGCAAAGTAGCAGCGCATCCGTGATCGCACACACGTCTAGCACCCCGACAACCTCCAAGTCCTCGCTCCAGCAAAGCAGTAGAAGCAGCGGATCCTTCTAGAGAAACCACCGAGAACATGTACTTCGCTAATCTGAAGCCATGGGGAATTTACGAGAGGGGGAAGAGAACCTTCACGAGGAGGTGGTGCAAATGGAGAGGAGGCATGGATCTCCTTTTATAGGGGAGGGGCATAGCCCCATGGCCATGGTTTTCCAGCCATGGTGGGTGCCCCACCTCTCCCTCATTCATGTGGGTGGAGCTTTCACTAAGCCCACTCACATCAATTTCAACTCCACTCACTTTGCATTTAATACCCACTTGTTTAAATGCATTTTCTCTTTAAATAAAACATTTTAATTTATATTATTCAGAATTTGCTTAAATACGTTAATTAATAATCATCTGCATAAAACCCCTTACAATACTTTGATATTACATCTCAAACCATTTTCAGCAATTTGACCCAAAATAATTCTGGTGTCCATCGAAATAATCCCAGCGCTTTCAAATCCTTTCTCTGGTATTATATATTCTCCATTTGGTGTCGCTATACCTTAAGTATGTCACCCTACGGTTAGAGAATAATCTATACATGATCAAGAACCCTCTCCGTTCAATAATCAACAATGGGACCTGGAAATCCGTACTAAGTGCCACAGATTCAACGATGACTCTAGTGATCGTGAGAACCTTTGACGTTATAAATAAATCCCTTTATCTCGTGATATATTAGATGTCTGAGATTTGATCATATGTATCCTCATACCTAGTTTGATATCGTTACTGACAAGTACTCTTTTCTCGTTCCCGTGATATAAAATTCTTAGTGATCTTATCACTTGCTTTCAAGCTATGTCAATGCGATTCATCGAGAGGGTGATACGTTGCTAACGTATCTATAATTTTTGATGTTCCATGCTTGTTTTATATCTACTTTCTTATGTTTTATCCACACTTTGGAGTATTTCTACACATTTGCTAGGACTAATCTATTAACAAGATGCCACAGTGTCAGTTGTCTATTTTCTGTTGTTTTTGGTTCCAGAAAAAATCCAGAAAATGCATATTCTCGGAATTGGACGGGACAAAAGCCAAAGTCAATATTTCACCGAGGGGAACACAGAGCCAGAAGATGAGACGGAGAGGGGCCAGAGGCTGGCCAAACCACCTGGCCGTGCGGCCAGGCCTGGCCCGCGCCTGGGGGTGGTGCAACCTCCTCGGCCACCCCCTCGGCCTCCCCTTTCGCCTATAAGAAGCCTCCGATACAAAAACTCTAAGTACCCGATCAAATTCCACGAAAGAGTCCGTAGCCGCCACCATCTCCATCCCTAGATCGGGAGGGATTTGAAGCTCTTCCCGGCACCCTACCGGAGGGGAGAATTCACCCTAGAGGCCTTCTTGATCACCATGCCTGCCTCCGGTGTGATGCGTGAGTAGTTCATCCTTGGACTATGGGTCCATGTAGTAGCTAGATGGTTGGTTCTTATCCTTTGTGCTACCATGTTTAGATCTGGTGAGCTCCGTTCATGATTGATGGCTCGTTGTTGATGTAGAGCTCGTTGGGAGCCCCAAGAGGAAGGTATGATGAGCACAGCAGCAAGTTTCCCTCAGTTATGAAACCAAGGTTTAATCGAACCAGTAGGAGCAAGGAAACACCCCAAAGGTGTTGCTAGCTGAGCCTTGGCAGGGCGCACTACCGGTGCTAGTAGCAACGTGGAGACCTGCACAACACAACCACAGAACTTTGTCCCCAACTTGCGATGAGGTTGTCAATCTCACCGTGTTTTGCGGAAAACAAAGGATTAAACGTATCGAATGGAAAGAAGTAATAGTTTGCAGAAAGTAAACACAAAGCAGTAAAAGATTGTAGATTGTATGTAAAGAAAAGGACCGGGATCCATAGTTCACTAGAGGTGGCTCTCCTTAAGATAGATAACATGCTGGGAAAACAAATTACAGCGGGGTAATTGACAAACATCGAGAAAGCAATACATGCATATACTAATCATCTTGACTCCTTTGAGATTCGATTGGGCATTACAACATTATACATACACCGCCATCCAACTGCATCTATGACTAATAATCCACCTTCAGGTTATCATAAGAACCCCCTCTAGTATTAAGTTGCAAGCAACCGATTATTGCTTTACGAACTGAATGTAAAGTAAACAATACGATTGTTCTATGAACAAAGGATTGTTGTTTTCTCCCTAGTAGCAACAACACATCTAGTACCTTAGAGATTTCTATCACTTCCCCAGATTACCAGAGGCATGAACCCACTATCGAGCATAAATACTAACTCTTGGAGTTACTAGCATCTACTTGGCCCAGATAGCTACTAACAACGGAAAGCATGCAAGATCACAAATAATAAAGACATGATAGAATCAATAATCAATCTGAAATAGTGTCTCAATGTCCATCGGAAGCCCGCAAACACAACATGCAGAATTACAAATAGATGATCTTGATCATGAACGGAGCTCACAAGATCTAGACATGAAAGCACAAAGGAGGAGAACCAGCCATCTAGCTACTACATGGATTCGTAGTCCAAGGATGAACTACTCACGCATCACACCAGAGGCTTGCATGGTGATGAAGAAGGCCTCCAGGGTGAATTCCCCTCTCTGGCTGGGTGAAGGGAAGAGCTTCAGATCCCTCCCGATATAGGGATGGAGATGACGGCGGCTACAGACTCTTTCGTGGATTTTGATCGGGCACTTAGGGTTTTCGTCCCAAGGGCATGTTATAGGTAGAAGGAGAGGCCGAGGGGGTGCCGGAGGCAGCCAGACCACCCCCTGGCATGGGCCAGGCTGGGCCGCGCGGCCAGGTGGTGTGGTGGCCCCCTGGCCCCTCTCTGTCTCGTACTCTGGCATCTGATGACTTCCGGAAAAATAGGCACTTTGGCTTTTGTCCCGTCCAATTCGGAGAATATTCATTTTTTGACTTTCCTGGAACCAAAAACAGCAGAAAATAGGCAGCTGGAACTGTGGCTCTTGTTAATAGGTTTGTCCAAGAAATCATATGAAAAGTACTCCAAAGTGTGGACAAAACACAAGAAAGTGGATAAAACCAAGCATGGAACATCAAAAATTATAGATACATTTGCAATGTATCAACATCCCCAAGCTTAACTCATGCGCGTCCTCGAGTAGGTAAGTGATAAAAAGAAAGAATAATTTTTGAGGTGACATGCACCATCAAAGACTTGATCAAAGTATTTGTAAAATATTCAAAGCTGGATCATAGTACTTAAATCATAACATGAAAGACAAAGTTCTAGCAATAAGACAAAGAAACTATGATGCAACATGAAAAGGCACAAACAAAAGATTCATGAATAACAATGCTTTGCAAGACGTTTGTTTGTTTCACATAAAGAAAACATAGCATAATGGTATTTATCTTGCCCCTCATAGAGTAGCAAATATAAATGCATAGGACACCTTCAAAGTTCATAAGAGTGACTAGATACAAATAGTTTAAAACAAGAAATATCAAGTTATGCATCAATCAACTAGTCTTGGGACAATGCACATAGAACTAAGAATGTCCACTATGCTCTCAAAGTAGGTGCATAAGGATAGAAGGTGGAGACTCAATATAATGGTGGAAGAAAGGCCTTTCTATAAAAGGAAGTAGGGATTCAAGTCTCATAAAGAGCTTCCAAAAATTATGGTACTTATAGCTTTCAGCTCTCATTACCCCTATCATAAGCATCTTGAAGTGATTAAGGTTAAAGTGAACAAACTATGGTGTACATGCTTGACAAAGTATAAGTTAGAAATCTCATGTCCCTTGTATACGAGGGCCACTCCTCATGATACTCAAGTTTAGTCAACGGTAAGTTCTTGTCATCATAAGTACATGTGTATCATAGAGAACCGCCAACGGGGTACCCCTTGCCCGATGATACGGAAAAATCCCCATATCAAAATGACAAGGCAAGCAGACAACGAGCATCTCAGCAATCTTCTTATTTACCATGGGAATATGGTGCTTTTTTCTCTCTTTCCTCTTTTCATAATCTCTTTTTTTATCTTTTCTCTTTTTTCTCAATATGGGACTCTTTTTTTTATAAGAAGAATGCTTCATAGACAGCTCATTATGGCTACGCTGCAGGTTTCCACCATGTCAGCATGGATTAGACCAGCGGCCTAGGCGTTTCTCTAACACATATACATAACTCCATGGACTTACAAGCTCCCCTTTCATTTCACACCGACGACATCCATATACAAAAGAGCATGATATAAACTAGGTACAAGTACCAAGTGCAATGTTGAAAGCGTTCCCCATGAAAGCATGGTTCTGCTAATTCCCAACAAATAAGTGCAAGCATATACAACATAGAAGACACGATGGTTCAAGTTTATTAAGAGCAAGAAAAGTAAAGTGTGCCATCAAGTTCCTGAGAGCGTGAATCACTACTTTTCTCATAACAAGTTTATTTGGAAGGTAAACAAAAGCATGAATATACTTGGAATAGCATAAGCTAGTAGGTATGTATGGTGGATTGTTTGTAATAACTTGGTTTAGGGGGGTGGATGCAGGAGTGAAACTCATACTTGGTTGTGGAGGCTAGCAAAAGACTGGGAGCGACAAACTAAGAGAGCAATAATGGCCATAATCATGCAGAGCGACAAAACATCATTGCTCAAAGCATCAAGTGATACTACAAGTTGAAAACTAAAGGATCATAAAGGCTATGGTGACTTGGGATAGTCATAAAATGGTGTGAACATGCGCCAAGTCAACCCAAATAAAGCATCAAAGGAGAATACCACTATACTATGCTTTAATATGCTAAAACAACACATGATTCATCCAAGGCACATAAGCAATCTCAATTGTTTATAACAATTCATGCTACAACAAAGGATACTAAGCATAAATCCAAAACAATATCAAGCATGGCATGATAAAGCATAGGCCACATTCAAAACAAGCTCTTTTTACCACATAAGCATGAACTTTCCTACTATTTTCCAATCAAACTATTTGCAAACCAATGTATGAAAGAGGGGGTCTAACCAATTTATTCAGAAACTAAGCAAACAAAAGCAAACGAAAACCAAAACGAAAACAAAGAAGAAGACACTCCAAAAACAACACAACTGTGCATGAAACAATAAAAATGAAGCGTTTGGAAGAAACCTAGGATTTTTATTGATGAAGAAGGGGATGCCTTGGGCATCCCCAAGCTTTGACGCTTGTACTTCTTGGATATTTCTTGGGGTGACACGCTTGGCATCCCCAAGCTTGAGCTTTAGTCCATCCTTCATCTCATTACTCATTCCTTCGATACACCTAAAAATTTTCCTTCATACAAAACTTCACACAGTCTTTATTAGCAATATTAGTGCACTCAAGATAAATAAGTCTTAAGGTTCAGTTCTAACACCAAATAAACTTCCATTAGAACACTAGCTACTGTAGCACTTCCCTCAAAAAGCTCAATTCCCCAAAATAACTCAAAAAGGAACCAACAAGAAGCAAATGCAGAAAATGGCAGAAATCTGTCAAAACAGACCAGCAGGTAAAGACGAATTTTTTCGAAGACCTTCTGTTGCTCAAATCAAAAAGTGTTGAACTAACGAAAGTTAGATAACAACCTGGGGCAGAAGCAAAAACTTCACGCCTCAAAAAGACGTTCAGAGATTTTACACAAATTTTTATGGTGAAGCACAAAAATCTGTTTCGGGACAGTAACTTTCCCAATCATTACTTCTCTCTCATTAGAGGTTACTCTTGGCACAAAAAGCAAATAAAAAGGATAAGGAGCGGTTATTACAGAGGTAATAACTTTCAATACTCATCTAAAACTTTTGGGTTATCTCCCAATAAGTACGTTTCTTTAATGCCTTTAAGTTAGGCATAAGAAGCAAGAAAGAATCAAGTGTTCTCAAATGAAGAAGCATTAAGACCAAATTTCTTGCCCTTACATCTCTTACTTTTATTCTTAACCTTGGAGAAAATATGATTGTTTGATGGAGAATAAAGGTGCATGGTCCCCTTTCCCACATCTATTATTGCTCCAAGGAGTTCTAATAGGGACCTTCCAAGTGTAATTTGTCCTTTTCCTGCACATTCAATAACAAGATAATCAGTAGAAATCATTTTCCCAAGGATCTTTGTAAACACTCCTTCAGCTATTCCAATAGGTAATATGGTAGCATTATTAGCAAGAGAATTTTTTTCCTCCTTCAGTAAGCCCCCAAGTATTCAAAGATTCATAAATATCTTTGGGCATAAGACAAAATTCCGACATGATATCACAGCGAGCTTGAAACGTTTTAGTGTTTATCTCAGTCTTTACTATAGGGAGCCACTTTGATGGTTCAGAATTTATTGGGACATAATTTTGATGCTCCCTAAGCGTATTATAGCAATCTTTTAAGCTAGCAGTGCCAGTCTCAAGAGTGTTCAATCTAGCAAATATTCTTGCAAAAGAATTATCAGTTTGGCTAGGCAAGTTGTAAGTGAGGATCAATTTCTTTATAGCATTAATAGCATCATCTTCATTACATTGGAGGAAATCTCCTCCCCCAACAACATCTAAAGCATATCTATAGCAAAGAGCAATTCCAAGGTAAAAACTGCTAAGGAACAAACTTTGAGTTATTTTAGGCTCAGTTTTTTCATGTAGATCAGAGATTCTAGACCAAGCTTCCTTGAAACTCTCTTCAATTCCTTGTTTAAAAGTGAAAATCATTTCCTCGGGTGACATAGTGATTGGAGCAAGGCTAGACATAATGGCAACTTAGGATAGAAACTAATTTTTTTTGTTTTTCAAATAAGAAAGCAAACTAGTAAAACTAATTTTTTTGTGTTTTTGATAAAGAAACAAGCAAACAAAGAAAAAAGAAACTAAGCAAAACAAAAATAACAAAGTAAAGAGATTGGTTATGAGGGAATCCCCTTGTGAAGATGTCCTTGACTCCCCGGCATCGGCGCCAGAAAAGTGCTTGATGGCTCACTGTTGATGTAGAACTCGTTGGGAACCCCAACAGGAAGGTATGATGAGCACAACAGCAAGGTTCCCTCAGTTATGAAACCAAGGTTTAATCGAACTAGTAGGATCAAGGAAACACCCCGAAGGTGTTGCTAGCTAAGCCTTGGTAGGGCGCACTACCGGTGCTAGTAGCAACGTGGAGACCTGCACAACACAACCACAGAACTTTGTCCCCAACTTGCGATGAGGTTGTCAATCTCACCGTGTTTTGCGGAAAACAAAGGATTAAACGTATCGAATGGAAAGAAGTAATAGTTTGCAGAAAGTAAACACAAAGCAGTAAAAGATTGTAGATTGTATGTAAAGAAAAGGACCGGGATCCATAGTTCACTAGAGGTGGCTCTCCTTAAGATAGATAACATGCTGGGAAAACAAATTACAGCGGGGTAATTGACAAACATCGAGAAAGCAATACATGCATATACTAATCATCTTGACTCCTTTGAGATTCGATTGGGCATTACAACATTATACATACACCGCCATCCAACTGCATCTATGACTAATAATCCACCTTCAGGTTATCATAAGAACCCCCTCTAGTATTAAGTTGCAAGCAACCGATTATTGCTTTACGAACTGAATGTAAAGTAAACAATACGATTGTTCTATGAACAAAGGATTGTTGTTTTCTCCCTAGTAGCAACAACACATCTAGTACCTTAGAGATTTCTATCACTTCCCCAGATTACCAGAGGCATGAACCCACTATCGAGCATAAATACTAACTCTTGGAGTTACTAGCATCTACTTGGCCCAGATAGCTACTAACAACGGAAAGCATGCAAGATCACAAATAATAAAGACATGATAGAATCAATAATCAATCTGAAATAGTGTCTCAATGTCCATCGGAAGCCCGCAAACACAACATGCAGAATTACAAATAGATGATCTTGATCATGAACGGAGCTCACAAGATCTAGACATGAAAGCACAAAGGAGGAGAACCAGCCATCTAGCTACTACATGGATTCGTAGTCCAAGGATGAACTACTCACGCATCACACCAGAGGCTTGCATGGTGATGAAGAAGGCCTCCAGGGTGAATTCCCCTCTCTGGCTGGGTGAAGGGAAGAGCTTCAGATCCCTCCCGATATAGGGATGGAGATGACGGCGGCTACAGACTCTTTCGTGGATTTTTGATCGGGGACTTAGGGTTTTCGTCCCGAGGGCATCTTATAGGCGAAAGGAGAGGCCGAGGGGGTGCTAGAGGCTGCCAGACCACCCCCTGGCGCGGGCCAGGCTGGGCCGCGTGGCCAGGTGGTGTGGTGGCCCCCTGGCCCCTCTCCGTCTCGTACTCTAGCATCTAATGACTTCCGGAAAAATAGGCACTTTCGCTTTTGTCCCATCCAATTCCGAAAATATTCATTTTGTGACTTTCCTGGAACCAAAAACAGCAGAAAATAGGCAGCTAGCACTGTGGCTCTTGTTAATAGGTTAGTCCAAGAAATCATATGAAAAGTACTCCAAAGTGTGGACAAAACACAAGAAAGTGGATAAAACCAAGCATGGAACATCAAAATTATAGATACATTTGCAATGTATCAATGATCAAGATCATCTAGTTGTAATCTTACATGTTGTGTTTGCGGGGATCCGATGGATATTGAGATACTATTTCAGATTGATCATTCTATCATGTCTTTGTTATTTGTGATCTTGCATGCTCTCCGTTGTTAGTAGCTATCTTGGCTGAGTAGATGCTGGCAACTCCAAGAGGGAGTATTTATGCTTGATAATGGGTTCATGCCTCTGGTAATCTGGGGAAGTGACAGAAATCTCTAAGGTACTAGATGTGTTGTTGCTACTAGGGATAAAACAGCAATCCTTTGTTCATAGAACAATCGTATTGTTTACTTTACACACTTTGCTTAATGCAATAATCTGTTGCTTGCAACTTAATACTGCAGGGGGTTTGGATGATAACCTGAAGGTGGATTATTATTCATAGATGCAGTTGGATTACGGTCTATGTATAATGTTGTAATGCCCAAACAAATCTCATAGGAGTCAAGATGATTAGTATATGCATGTATGCTTTCTCGATGTTTATCAATTGCCCCGCTGTAATTTGTTCGTCCATCATGTCATCTATCTTAAGAAGAATCACCACTAGTGAACTATGGACCCCAGTCCTTTCTTTTACCATCAATCTACAATCTACTATTTACTGTTTTCTATTTACTTTCTGCAAGCAATTACTATCTTCCACACAATACGTTTAATCCTTTGTTTTCAGCAAAACCGGTGAGATTGACAACCCCACTGAAAGTTGGGGGCGAAGCTCTGTGATTGTGTTGTGTAGGATTCCAAGTTGGAAACAACAGCTTGGAGGTGTTTCCTTGTTCCTATTGGTTCGATAACCTTGGTTTCATAACTAAAGGGAAAACTTGTTGCTGTACTCATCATACCTTCCTCTTAGGGTTCCCCAACGAGCTCAACATATTGAGTAAGCAAGACCTTTTCTGGCGCCATTGCCGGGGAGTCAAGGACATATTCATAGGGGGAGTCCCTCATAACCAATCTCTTTACTTTGTTGTTTTCGTTTTGCTTAGTTCATTTTTTTCTTTGTTTGCTTGTTTCTTTTATCAAAAACACACAAGAAATTTAGTTCCTATTTCAAGTTGTTTTTATGTCTAGTTCTGCTCCAATCACTATTTTATTATGGATAGCTCACTCGGTTTCCTATTTGGGAAAACTATTATCACTGCTAAGGTAGTAGATGAACCATTGCCTGCTAGAACGTCCATGGAAGATTTTATAAGGTATAGAGAATCTTATAAGGGTAAAGTCATGAGAGCCGTGTTAAAAAGGTTGGATCTAATTGCTAAAATTTTGCTTAAACGCCATGATATAAATAGTTGCTCTAAACAGGATACTAACCCTTAAATTCCAATGTGGCTTTAGTAAAGAATTTGTAATTATGAACTATCATTGGAATAACTATATTCATCTTGGATTTGAAGAAGGAGAACAATTCGTTTTGTTTATGGGAGCTTCTGAAATAGAATCCTTCATGTCTAAAAACTATGAAACCTGTGTTGCTTGTAAAGACCTTAAAGATATGGCCTCTTCTATCATTGATCATTGCATAGAAAATGTCAGCAATAATTGTTATATCATTGATTATAAAGAGAGACTCAGTCAGGCACAAGAATGTGTCCACAATTTGCAGGAGCCTATGGAAGAAGAAATTGCTGAACCTGAAAGCTCATTAGATGAAAAAGAGGAGGAGAGTGATGGACAAAAGGAGGAAGAATGGATTAGCTACCCATGCCTACCTTCTAATGAGAGTAACTCTTTATCCCTTACATTATTTGATTGTCCCCCATGCTTACCAAAGGAGGATGAATGTTATGTTCCTGTGGATTCTTTTGAAAAATCTACTATGGGTAAAACTTGTGATAATAATTATGCTCCTGTTATCTATGATAATCCTTTATTAGTGCCTAACTTTGAAATGCATGGTACTAAAGAGCATTGCTTAGAAAATGTTTATGATAAAGCTCTAGATGATGGTCCTATATTGGTTGACAATATTAATTGTACTACTATTAAAAATGATATTGGAGGGGTCTTGACCTTATCTTGGAACCCCATACCTTTTGATAATGATCAGTCACCTTGTTATAAAATTGTTAAAAGTGGGTTTGAAGGTTTTAATCCCATTATTTTTTAGCTTGATAAAAATTATGTGTTTGTAGATCATGAAAAGCATGCTTTATGTGATAGTTATATTGTTGAGTTTATTCATGAGGCTACTGAAAATTATTATGAGAGAGGAACATATGGTTGTAGAAGTTCTCATGGTACTGCAACACCTCTCTATGTGTTGAAAGTTTTGAAGTTACTCTTGTTTTATTTTCCTATGCCTGCACGTTGTTCTTTGTGAATTTATTTGCATACAAAATTCCTATGAATAGGAAGTGGGTTAGACTTAAATTTGTTTTGAATTTGCTTCTTGATGCTTTCTTTTACTTCGATTCATATTTCCTATGTGAGCATCTTCTCAAACTATCATGCCTAACTTAAAGGCGTTAAAGAAAATTACTTCTTGGGAGATAACCCAATAGTTTTATTGAGTCTTGGAAGTTATTACCTCTGTAATGACCTCTCCTTATCCTTTTTTATTTGCGTTTGGTGCCAAGAATAACCTCTAATGAGAGAGAAGTAATGTTTGGGAAAGTTCTTGTCCTGAAACAGATTTTTGTGCTTCGCTATAAAAATTCGTGAAAAATCATTGTACGTCAGTTTGAGCTGTAATTTTTTAAGCTTCTTCCCCAGGTTGTTACCCAACATTTGTTTGTTCAACACTTTTCGATTTGAGCAACATAAGGTCTTCGAAAAAATCGGTTTCCACCTGCTGGTCTGTTTTGACAGATTTCTGCCATTATTTGCATTTGCTTCTTATTGATTCCTTTTTGGATTCTTTTTGGGGAAATTGAGCTTTTTGAGGGAATTGCTACAGTATCTTGTGTCTTTAGTGAAAGTTATGTTGTTTTAAACCTAAAATCCCAAAGGTCTATTATCTTTTGAACATACTAATGTTGCTAATGAAGATTGTGTGAAGTTTTGTATGAAGGAAAAATTTTAGGTGTAGGGAAGAGTAATGGAATGAGATGAAGAATGGACAAAAGCTCAAGCTTGGGGATGCCACCCCATGTCACCCCAATAAATATCCAATAAGTACAAGCGTCAAAACTAGGGGATGCCCAAGGCATCCCCTTCTTCGTCAATAAAAATCTCAGGTGTCCAAACACTTCATTTTTATTGTTTCATGCACAGTTGTGTTGTTCTTGGAGCGTCTTCATTTTTTTTTGGTTTTCGTTTGCTTAGTTTGCTTGAATAAATTGGTTGGACCCCCTCATTCATACATTAGTTTCCAAATAAGTTGGTTTGGATTGGAAAAGAGTAGGAAAAGTTTATGCTCAAGTGGTAAAAAGGAGCTTGTTTTTTACGGTGGCCTATGCTTTATCATGTCATGCTTGATACTGTTTTGGCTTTATGATTAGTGGTTTTTTCTGTAGCATAACATGTTATAAACAATTGATATTGCTTAATGTGCCTTCAAAGAATCATGCATTGTTTTAGCATATTAAAGCATAGTATTGTGGTATTCTCCTTTGATGCTTTATTTGGGTTGACTTGGCGCATGCTCACACCATGTTAAGACTATCCCAAGTCATCATAGCCTCTATGATCATTTAGTTTTCGACTTGTAATATCACTTTATGCTTTAATTATTGATGTTTTGTTTCTTTGCATGATTATGGCCATTATTGCTCTCTTAGTTGGTCGCTCCCGGTCTTTTGCTAGCCTCCATAACCAAGTATGAGTTCCACTCATGCATCCAACTCCAAATAAAACCAAGTTATTCCAAAGAGTCCAAAATACCTACCTATTAGCATTTGCTATTCCAAGTATATTCATGATTTTATCTACCTTCTGAATTAAACTTGTTATGTGAAAATTAGTGATTAAAGCTCTCACGAACTTGATGGCACACTTTACTTTCTTGCACTTAATAATCTTGAACCATTGTGTTCATATTTGTTGCGTACATGCTTGCGCTTTATAAGTTGAAGTTAGCAGAACCATGTATCATGGGGGAACACTTTCAACATTGCACTTACTATTCCATTGATATCATGATTCTTTTGCTTATGGATCCCGACGGTGTGAAATAAAAGGGCAACTGGTAAGATCATGGAGTTTGTATGTGTGTTAGAGAAACGGCTGGGTCGCTAGCCTAAGCCATGCCTATTCATGATGGAAACTTTCAGCATAACCATAATGAGCATTCTATGAAGCATGCTCAATAAAAACGTATGCAAATAGCAAATAAAATATCACTGAGATGCTCATTGTATGTTGCCTTGTCATTTTGATATGGGATAACTCATGTGTCATGGGGCAAGGGGTACCCCGTTGGCGGTTCTCTATGATACATATGTACTTATAATGACAAGATCTTACTTGTGATTGAAGTTGAGTAGCATGAGGTTCGGTACTCGTAAGCAAGGGGCATGAGATTTTAACTTATAACTTGTCAAGCATATCCTCTTAGTTGTGTCACTTTAACCTTAATCACCTAAAGATGCTTATGATAGGGGCAATGAGAGCTGAAAGCTAATAAGTACCATAATTTTTGGAAGCTCTTTATTAGACTTGAATCCCTGCTTCCTTCTATGAAGGCCTTTATTTTACTTTTATGTTGAGTCTCCATCTTCTATCTTTATGCACCTATTGAGAGAGCATAGTAGTCATTCTTAGTTTAATGTGCATTGTCCCAAGACTTGTTGATTGATTCATAACTTTGATATTGCTTGTTCTTAAAGTATTTGTATCTAGTCACCCTTATGAACTTTGAAGGTGTCCTATGCATTTATGTTTTGCTACACTATGAGGGACAAGCTGAATACCATTCTCATTGTGTTTTCTTTATGTGAAACAAACAAACGTCTTCAAAACATTGTTATTCATGAATCTTTTGTTTGTACATTTTCATGCTTCATCATAGTTGCTATGTCTTATTGTTAGAACTATATCTTTCATGCTATGTTAAAAGTTTGTGATGGTGCATGTCACCTCAAAAATTATTCTTTATTTTTATCACTTACCTACTCGAGGACGAGCAGGAGTTAAGCTTGGGGATGTTGATACGTTTCTAACGTATCTATAATTTTTGATGTTCCATGCTTGTTTTATATCTAGTTTCTTATGTTTTTTCCACACTTTGAAGTATTTCTACACATTTTCTGGGACTAACCTATTAACAAGATGCAATAGTGCCAGTTGCCTGTTTTATGCTGTTTTTGATTCCAGAAAAGCCAGAAAATGAATATTCTCGGAATTGGATGGGACAAAAGCCAAAGTCAATATTTCACCGAGGGGAACACGGAGCCAGAATTCGAGACGGAGAGGGGCCATAGGACGGCCACACCACCTGGCCACACGGCCAGGCCTGGCCCGCGCCTGGGGGTGGTGCAGCCGCCTGGGGCACCCCCTCGGCCTCCCCTTTGGCCTATAAAGAAGCCTCCGATACAGAAACCCTAAGTACCCGATCAAAATTCTACGAAAGTCTATAGCTACCACCATATCCATCCCTAGATCGGGAGGGATCTGAAGCTCTTCCCGGCACCCTACCGGAGGGGAGAATTCACCCTGGAGGCCTTCTTCATCACCATGCCTGCCTCCCGCATGATGCGTTAGTAGTTCATCCTTGGACTACGGGTCCATGTAGTAGCTAGATGGTTGGTTCTTCTCCTTTGTGCTATAATGTTTAGATCTTGCGAGCTCCATTCATGACCAAGATCATCTATTTGTAATCTTACATGTTGTGTTTGTAGGGATCCAATGGATATTGAGATACTCTTTCAGATTGATTATTCATTCTATCATGTATTTGTTATTTGTGATCTTGCATGCTCTCTATTGTTAGTAGCTATCTTGGCCGAGTAGATGCTGGCAACTCCAAGAGGGAGTATTTATGCTCGATAGTGGGTTCATGCCTCT
This sequence comes from Avena eriantha, assembly GCA_910589775.1. Classification (NCBI taxonomy): domain Eukaryota; kingdom Viridiplantae; phylum Streptophyta; class Magnoliopsida; order Poales; family Poaceae; genus Avena; species Avena eriantha. The sequence continues at coordinate 259,911,279 of OU342740.1, forward strand.
AGGAATCTGGGGAAGTGACAGAAATATCTAAGGTACTAGATGTGTTGTTGCTACTAGGGAGAAAACAACAATCCTTTGTTCATAGAACAATCGTATTGTTTACTTGACACACTTTGCTTAATGCAGTTATCTGTTGCTTGCAACTTAATACTAGAGGGGGTTCGGACGATAACCTGAAGGTGGATTATTAGTCATAGATGCAGTTGGACTATGGTCTATGTATAATGTTGTAATGCCCAATCAAATCTCATAGGAGTCGAGATGATTAGTATATGCATGTATGCTTTCTCAATGTTTGTCAATTGCCCCGCTATAATTTGTTCACCCAACATGTCATCTATCTTAAGGAGAGTCACCACTAGTGAACTATGGACCTCGGTCCTTTCTTTTACCATCAATCTACAATCTACTATTTACTATTTTATGTTTACTTTCTGCAAGCAATTACTATCTTCCACACAATACGTTTAATCCTTTGTTTTCAGCAAAACCGGTGAGATTGACAACCTCACTAAAAGTTGGTGGCAAAGTTCTGTGATTTGTTGTGCAGGATTCCAAGTTGGAAACAACACCTTGGAGGTGTTTCCTTGCTCCTACTGGTTCGATAACCTTGGTTTCATAACTGGGGAAAAACTTGTTGTTGTACTCATCATACCTTCCTCTTGGGGTTCCCCAACAAGCTCAACATATTGAGTAAGCAGAGTGTCATGAGTATATATCTCCATCATCGGGATGGAATAATCCCACTCTTAATCCATGAGCCTCTACATAACACTTTCGGAGTATCTGAACCCACCTTTATTGTCACCCTATTACGGTGTGATGTTTGATGTTATCAAGTTACTCTTCTGGTGTTAGAGATTGACATGATCTCATGGTCTAAGTACTAAAGTTACTTCACATGATGTTATAGCAATGTAAACATAATGGCTTTGATCGTATTACTATACTTTGGGTGAATGTTCATCGCATCATTCCATCAATGTTGTGACCTCGTTATTAACAACATCCAATGTCCATGATCAGGAAACCTTGATCATCTTTTGAATCAACGAGCTAGTTTATATGAGAGGAATAACTAGGAACTCTTTATTTGTTTATTAAATACACATGTATTAACATTTCCAAATAACACAATTATAGCATGAGAAATAAAATTTTATCATAAACATGGAATAAGATAATGACCACTTTATTATTGCCTCTTGGGCATATTCCCTTCATTTAACCCTATGGGTTTGGATATATGCGGACATGTTCGTAACTCATTCCTCCACAATGATCACCATTGTTACCTTGATGCACATAGTGATCCCCGCATATAACATGAAGTTATTTTGTCATGTGAACCTTTAATATTACTCTGATACACATCACATTGCTTCCCAAAACTTTACATTGCCCAAGGTGAAACACTAGGTTATTACCTAGCATGTACTCTTTACTCATCCCGCACTATCGATGTTCATGTGATTAACAACTTGATCACTTGTTCATCTAGATGATGACGGACACCACAATACATGAGTCGGCCCAGAGTGTATCTCTCCATCGTCAGGAGTAACAATTCCCACAAGTACACCATATGTGACATTAGCATACTATCATGTAAGAGCAAATACTGACTTTATAGTTACTCATATCTCAGAGCAATGTTTGAAGAATCCTGCTACAGCCATATCGTACCCAAGTCCATATTTGTCTTTTGGTCTAACGACCGTTTAGTAACGGTAATACTTGTTAATAAGAAAATACTAATAACAATATTGATGATGCATTTCACGGTATATCATGTTGGGTATGTCCATCCTTGTTGTTATCCTAAGAACTCGAATCTCATATATCACTAGCAACTCTACAACACTTTGTCATATTTCCTAGTAGTTAGGACACCCATACTATTTGTGATACACAAACAAGTCTTAGAGGCGAGACTAGGGATATATTGAAGTTGTTTATAATTCCACACATGTATTAGGGTTTTCCTCCAAATAATCATTATCCAAAACTAACAAAATTATAGCATAGAATAATAAACTAAATTATGAAATATAAATAGTAATCCATTTAGTATTGCCTCTAGGGCATATTTCCACTAGTCTCCCACTTGCACTAGAGTCAATAATCTAGTTTACATTCAATAGTCTATCACCTATGGCTTCCCAGTGTTGCTCATCTTTTCAAGCATAAGTAGCTTTGTCAAAGGATCTACCACATTCAAATATGTATGAACTTTTCACATCTTGATATCACCATCATTAACAAACTATTGAATCAGATCAAATCAATGTTGTACATGCTTGTTCTTCTGGTGGGGCCTTGGTTATTCAGTTTGAGCGATGGGACCATTGTTGTCACAATGAATCTCCATAGGCTCTAATGCACTTGAAACCACACCAAGCTTTGTAATGAAACTCTTCATCCAGACGCCCTCCTTTGCAGCATCTGACGTTGTTATGTACTCTGCTTCTATTGTAGACTCCTCAACTATATATTGCTTAGAACTTCTCCATCTCACCGGTTCCCCATTTAAAGTAAACACATAGCTAGATTGAGACTTGAAATCATCAGGATCAGTGGTAAAGCTTGCATAAGTGTAACCCCTTGCAAATGAGATCTTTATCACTTCCATATATGAGAAATATATTCTTAGACCTTCACAAGTACTTAAGTATATGCTTTGCTACTATCCATTGAGCCCATCCTTGATCACTCTGGCATCTGCTCACAACACTTAGAGAATAGGACACATCTGGTCTTATAAAAATCATGGAATACATGATTGATCCAGTCGCTGAGGCGTATGGAACATTACTCATGTATTCCCGCTCGACATCTGCCTTGGGACATTGCTTCTTGCTTAGTGGCTTGCCATGCGCCTTAGGGAGTGATCCCTTCGGGATTCCTCCACATTGAATCTCTTCAATACTTTTTCTGGATATGTATCTTTAGTAATACATATTAGACATCTTGATCTATCTCTATATATCTTTATGCCCAATATGTAAGGTGCTTCACCCAAATCTTTCATCAAAAAACTTTTCTTCAATGAGTCCTTAATAGTGTTAAGAACAGTTTTATCGTTTACAATCAACAATATGTCATCTACATACAGTATCAGAATGCTATTGTGCTCCCACTTTCATTCTTGTATACACAAGCCTATTCACTGTTCTTTATTAAGCCAAAACCTTTGACCACTTCATCAAACTGAAAAATCCAACTCTCTAAAGCTGGGTAGCTAGAGACCCACATCGCCTTAGTCTCCTCGAGGGTCAGAATGGCCTAGTATGCGGTGTGCATCATTGTGAGAGGGGAAGATGTGGATGTGTGGATGGCCATGGTGACTGGCTTAGATATAGAGGGAAATGGCGGGAAAATATGGCAGGAAGCGAAGGGAAATGGCGGGAAAGCGTGACGCTTGGCTTGACGACTATGAGAAGGCCGGGAATATCTTAAGTCCCGGTTATTGGCTCCAACCAGGATTAAAGGCCTCCAAAATATTATAAGTCTCGGTTACTAGTTTTAATAATTAGACCCTAGAACCCTAAACCCTAAACTCGAACCCTAAACCCTAAACCCTAAACCCGAACCCTAAACCTAAACCCTAAACCCTAAAGCCGAAACAGAGATTTCAGTCAAATATAATAGTTAATGCATTTTTAAATTGAAAATGCCAAAATGGATTTGGATTCAAGCATTTTAACTAGTTAGAATAATTATTTTATAAAACAGAAAATGGATTTGGATTACTTATTCAAATTCAAGCATTTTTTATGTTAAAACTTTAGTGAGATTCAAAAATATGGAAAATATAATAGTTAATGCATTTTTCAATTGAAAATGGCAAAATGATGAATAGTTCGACTAGTTAGAATAATTATTTTATAAAATAGAAAATAGATTTGGATTACTTATTCAAATTCACGAACTTTTCATGTTGAAAATTTTCTCAAATTCATAAGTATGCAAAAACTGTATAATTCAAATGTTTAATAGTATGCAAATTGAATTTTTTTTAAACATGCGCACCCCTTGGTTTGGTCAAAAATTTGAAAAGGGACCTTTAGTCCCGGTGTGTGCTACGCACAGGGACTAAAGGGGTGTCGTTGGCGCGCGCCCCCTTGGGTGGTGCTAAAAACCCTTTAGTCCCGGTGCATGCTACGAACCGGGACTAAAGTTTTGTCCCCTTAAAGGGCCCGCGCAGTATCTCTCCACTCATTCCCGATTCGCACACTTCACGCAGGAGGCACCCTTGATGACCACGACGCCGGGAGGCTGCGCGATTCCGACGCCGGCAGGGCCCCCTCTCCGGTCGCCCCACCTCCAGCCACCGACACCGCACCTCGTCCTCCTTTCCGGCCGCCACCAACGCGCGTCACCCCGGCCTGCAGTCGTAGGTACTCTCTCCCCTCTGTCGGCTGCCCCACCTCCAGCAGCCACCGTTGTGCCTCGTCTCCGGCCAGCTCACACGTCGCCACCACCGCCGCCAGCTCGCGCCTCACCACCGTCGCTGCTGCTACCGTGCCTCGTCTCCAGCCAGCCACTAGGGGGCGGCGCTGGCCGCGGGCAGAGAGAGGGCCACCGCGCTATAGCTAGTATTTTTTCTCTAGTATTATATATATATAGTGTATAAAATATATATTATGTTATTATATAGTGTGTAATATATAGTATCTTATTATGACTATATTATATATAAATATATATGATACGTCCATTTTGCATCACTATTCTATGTAATAATTCACTGTTATTCATTGATATATTTTGTATTGAGAGGTGATACTTATGTTATTTCATCTGTTTTTGCATGGTTGATGAATTTTTGGAGCATGGACCGCTGTAGTCAGGATTCTGATGGAAAAGGTGCAAGCAACGGGTGGGTTCGCAGCATAGAAAATAAAAAATTCCTACGAAGGGAACTATTCGCCAAGATCTATCTACTAGATACAACCAACGGGTGGATATACATCCATGGAGAACTTACCCGCGAAGACAACAAAGCTTTGTTAACGAGATGGAACTCGTGGATGATGTAGTCATACACTTGTCGATCTCAAGATCGTGATGAAGTCCAGCAGAGCCGGCTCCAGCACGTCTTTCAGATCGAGCTCCAGCAAGTCCAGCACCACAAAGCAGCGGCGCATCCGTGATCGCACACATGTTCGGTACCCCGACAACCTCCGTCCCTCGCTCCAGCAAAGCAGCATAAGCAGCAACTCCTTTCCAGATAAAGCCGCCGGGAACATGTATCTCGCTAATCCGAGACCATGGGGAAAAAATACTAGAGGGGGAGAGAGATCCTTCACGAGGAGGTGTGAGGAAGAAGGAGTGAGAGGGGGCCTTTTATAGGAGGAGGGGAGGGTACCCCTCCCATGGCCGGCGCCCATGGAGGGTGTCCCTTCACCTCCCCCATTCATGTGGTGGTAACCCCTCCACATTAAAATGCCCCTTCACGTTCTGTTTTAAAGTCTCCACTTTAAATGCATTAAATTTCTCCAAATTTAATGCTCTCTCATTTAATAAAACTCTTTTATTAATTTTATTCAGAATTTTGTTAATTACTTTAATTAACAAACATTCACATAAAACCCCCTGCAACATTTCAATATTACATGCAGAACCAATTTCAGCAATTTCACCCGAAACAGTTTCGGTGTCTATTGAAATAATTCCAGGGCTTTCTTAAATCTTTATCTGAAACATATTTGCTCCAAATGGTGTCGGTATCCCTTAAGTGTGTCACCCTACGGTTCGCGAATAATGCAGACAGGATCAAGACCCCTCTCCGATCAATAATCAGCAGCGGGACCTGGAGATCCGTACTGACTCCCACATATTCAACGATCACTCTTGTGATCGTGTGAACCTTTAACGTCGTAACTAAATCCCTTTGTCTTGTGATATATTACATGTACGAGATTCGATCATTGGCATCCAAATACCTGGTTTGATCTTGTTACCGACATGCACTCTTTTCTCGTTCACGTGATATAACATTCTAGTGATCACATCACTTGCTTGCAAGCTATTTCAATGTCATATCACCGAGAGGGCCTAGAGTATATCTATCTGTTATCGGGATGGACAAATCCCACTCTTGATCCATGAGCCTCAACATAACACCTTCGTAGCACTGAACCCACCTTTATAATCACCATGTTACAGTGTGACGTTTGATGTTATCAAGATACTCTTCCGGTGTTAGCAATTAACATGATCTCATGGTCTAAGGACTAAGATTACTTTGTATGATGTTATAGCAATATAAACATAATGACTTTGATCGTAATGCTATACTTCGGATGAATGTTCATCACATCATTCCACCAATGTTGTGACCTCGTTATTAACAACATCCAATGTCCATGATCAGGAAACCTTGATCATCTTGTTAATCAACAAGCTAGTTTATATGAGAGGTAGTACTAGGAACTTTGTATTTTGTTTATTAAACACACATGTATTAACGTTTCCAATTAATACAATTATAGCATGCAAAATAAACATTTATCATAAACATGGAATAAGATAATAACCACTTTATTATTGCCTCTCGGACATATTCCCTTCACATCTCCATATTGTTGTAACAATTGAGTTGAATCTTGCATAGTTCATAGGGGAAACTTTCCCAATGTTGATTACTCTTTGTAGTTGATGCTATTGAGTGAACCATTGAATTATTGTTTATGTTCAGATTGTTATACATCATTATTCCATCTCTGATCATGATCAATATGATGTCTTGTGTTCGTTTTGTTTTTGAGGACATGGGAGAAGTCATGTTGTTAGTAGTGGAATTGTGTTGAGAAAGATTCAATAGTTTGATATTTAAGTTGTGGTGTACTTCTTCTAGTGGTGTCATGTGAACGTCGACTACATGACACTTCACCTATATGGGCCTAGGGGAATGCATTGTTTATTTGGCTACTAATCATAGGGGTTGTCGGAGTGACAGAAACCTGAACCCCCGTTAGGAAACCATTGCACAAGGGACATAAGGGTCTTAGAATTTAAAGTTGTGGTTAGGTTTCTACCTTAATTACTTTCTTGTACTTGCGGATGTTTGCAAGGGGTATAATCATAAGTATGTATTAGTCCTAGGAACGTCAGTACATTAGCACAGGTTCACCCACACAACACTTAGCAAGCTAAAGAAGATTAATCAACTATATGAAGCGAAAGCACTTGACAGTCTTTCCATGTGTCCTCGAGAAGGTTTGGTCATCTTAAGTAATACAACCGGCTTGTCCTTTGCTGCATAAAGGATTGTGCCACTTGCTGCATTTATTCCTACTATCTTTTATTTACTCGTACTTTGTTTACTTGCTTTATCAAAAACCCCTAAAAATCTGTTTTGCTAAGTATTTGCAGAGAATTCCTGATCCATACCACTAGCCAGCACCTTCTGCTCCTCGTTGGGTTTGACACTCTTACTTATCGAAAATACTGCGATACACCCCCTATACTTGTGGGTCATCAAGACTATTTTATGGTGCCGTTGTCGGGGAGTGAAGCGTTATTGGAGAGTGGAACTGGTAAAGGAAACTTCTACTGTGAGTATTGTTTACTTTTGTTAGTTTCTTTATTTTCATTATTGATAATTCACTAAGTTTCTTGTTTCGTAATGCTACTACCACTGCTAAGGTAGTAGATGAACCACCACCTGCTGAGAATGATGCTTTTAAAATACCTACAAGAATTATTGATCGTGTTATGGATAACTACTATGTTGGGGATGGAACTGTCCGTCCCGGTGATCATTTGCTCTTTATACACGAATTATGCGGGTTGTTCAAGTGTGCAGGTATTACTACATATCAAGTTAAGAAGAAGTTATTCTCATTATCACTGAAAGGAAGAGCTGATGAATGGTATAAGCTGCTGAAGAATGGTCAAGCTCTGGAATGGGAGGAAATAGTGCCTCTCTTTTATTCAAATTTTTATCCTCCTAGTGAGATTCATAAAGATCGGAATCAAATATACAACTTTTGGCCTCTTGATGGAGAGAGTACAGCTCAAGCTTGGGGGAGACTGAAGTTACTAATGCTCAAATGTCCCATTCATGAGCTCCCCAACAATATTATTATCAATAACTTTTATACAAGGCTCTCTCTACATGACAAGGATTTATTGGATGCTTCTTGTGTTGGATCATTCACTCGCATGGGAGAAGAAGCTAAATGGGATCTTCTGGACCGTATTCAAGACAATGGTGAAGCATGGGAGAATGACAAAGGTAGAAAGTCAGGTATAAATTACGATTATGAATGCATTGAATCTTTTATGGGAACTGATGACTTTCAAAATATTAGTAATGCTTATGGTCTTGATTTACAAGTTATTACGAATTGCTTTAGGGCCTTTGCTTCTTATATTGAAATTCCAAAAAGGGGATGGAACAAGTACCATGCACCTTATAAAGATATTGTTGATTGTGTTCCTGTTGGGAGTGCTGAGTATTTCACTATTGATCACATCTTACCTGAACCTTATATCGAGAAGATTCCCTTCCCAGATAAGGTAAAGGATCATCCTATGATAACTAATGTAATCACTAAAAGTGAAAAGAGAACTATAAAACCTGATGAACAAATAAATGTTGAACCTGTGGTAGCAATTGTGAAAGACCTTGTCACTAAAAGCATAGAAGATGGACACATAGTTTTTTGTGAGGATGCTTCTAATATTGTTTCACATCCTAATAGAGTTAAAAAAGCTAGTGTCCCTGTGCTTTCCGTTAGAATTGGTGATCATTGCTATTATGGTTTATGTGATATTGGTGCAAGTTCCAGTGTTATTCCTTATGAGCTTTACAGAGAAATTATGCATGAAATCAGTCCCTGCGAACTGGAAGAGATTGATGTGGTTATTCACCTTGCCAATAGAGAGATCATCTCTCCAATTGGTATTGTGCGAGATGTGGAAGTTCTTTGTGGTAAGATTAAGTATCCTGCTGATTTTCTTGTACTTGGTTCAGCTGCTAGTAAAACTTATCCTATCATTTTTGGTAGACCTTTCTTGAGTACTTGTGGAGCTATTATAGATTGCAAGAGGGACAAAATCTTGACTAAGTTTGATGGGGAATCTTATGAGTTTAATTTTTCGAAATTACTAAAGAACCCTGAGAATAGGAAACCCATAATGAGGATTTTAGAGTTGAATAACTTGCTTCTATCTCTCTTGCTCCTAACAATGCTTTGCAGAAATTTATGGAAGATCACGAAAGTGAGATCTTCATGGAAGAAAGGAATGAGATTGATGAGATTCTCCGTCGTCAACCCAAGATGCTTAAGCATAACTTGCCTATAGAAGACTTGGTCACCACGTTGCCACCTAAAAAGGATCCGGTCTTCGATCTAAAACCTCTCCCTGATGATCTTAAATATGCTTATATTGATGATAAAAAGATTTATCCTGTTATTATTAGCTCTAAACTTTCAGGAAAGGAAGAAGAAAGGTTATTGGAGGTTTTGAAGAAACACCGAGGAGCTATGGGCTATACTCTGGATGATTTAAAAGGGATTTCACCTACTATATGTCAGCATTCTATCAACATAGAACCAGATGCAAAGCCAGTAGTAGAGCACCAATGACGTTTAAATCCTAATATGAAGGAAGTGGTAAGGAATGAGGTATTGAAACTCCTTGATGCTGGTATTATTGCTAATAGTGAATGGGTTAGTCATGTTCATTGTGTTCCTAAAAAAGGAGGTATTACCGTTGTTCCTAATGATCATGATGAGCTTATTCCCCAAAAAGGATGTGCATTGATTTTAGAAAAGTTAATAAAGTTACTAAGAAAGATCACTACCCGCTTCCTTATATTGATCAAATGTTGGAAAGGTTGTATAAAAAGACCCGTTTTTGTTTTCTTGATAGTTATTCTGGTTTCTCTCAAATTGCTATTAAACAACAAGATCAAGAAAAAAAATACTTTTACTTGCCCTTACGGAACTTATTCTTATAGACGTATGCCTTTTGGTTTATGTAATGCTCCTGCTACTTTTCAAAGATGCATGTCTGCTATCTTTCATGGTTTTTGTGAGGAAATTGTAGAAGTGTTCATGGATGAATTTTCTGTCTATGGAAATTCTTTTGATAATTGTCTACACAACCTTGATAAAGTTTTGCAGAGATGTGAAGAAACTAATCTTGTTCTTAATTGGGAGAAACGCCACTTCATGGTTAATGAAGGGATTGTCCTTGGGCATAATGTTTCTGAAAGAGGCATAGAAGTTGATAGAGCTAAGGTTGAGGCAATTGAGAAGATGCCATGCCTAAGAGACATCAAATGTATTTGTAGTATACTTGGTCATGATGGTTTCTATAGAAGGTTTATTAAAGACTTTTCTAGGATATCAAAACCCCTCACTAATCTTCTTCAAAAAGATGTACCCTTTGTTTTTAATGATGATTGTAAGGAAGCTTTTGAAACTCTTAAGAAGGCTTTAACTACAGCCCCTATTGTTCAACCACCTGATTGGAGTTTACCCTTTGAAATAATGTGTGATGCTAGTGATTTTGCTGTAGGTGTTGTGCTTGGGCAACTCATTTATAAAAAGTTAAACGTTATTCATTATGCTAGTAAGACTTTAGACGCTGCTCAAAGGAATTATGCTACTACTGAAAAAGAATTTCTAGCTATCGTTTTTGCTTGTGATAAGTTTACACCCTATATTGTAGACTCAAAAGTCACCATTCATATTGATCATACTGCTATTAAATACCTTATGACGAAGAAGGACGCTAAGCCTAGGCTTATTAGATGGGTGCTGCTTTTACAAGAGTTTGATCTACATATAGTAGATAGGAAAGGTGCTGAAAAACCTGTAGCTGATAATTTATCTCGATTGGAAAACATCTCTTTTGACCCTATGCCTGTTAATGATAGTTTCCCAAATGAACAGTTAGCCGCAGTAGGGGTAAGCTCGCGAGGGAGCCCTTGGTACGCTAATTATGCTAATTTTATTGTCTCCAAGTATTTTCCTCCAACTTTTACAGCTCAGCAAAGAAGGAAGTTCTTCTATGATTTGAGGCATTATTTTTGGGATGACCCACACTTATACAAAGAAGGAGTGGATGGTATTATGCGAAGATGTGTTCTAGAATATGAACAAAAGGAGATATTGCGTAAATGTCATGGTAGTGCTTATGGAGGACATCATGTAGGATATAGAACTGCACAAAAGGTTCTACAATCAGGTTTCTACTGGCCTACCCTTTTTAAAGATGCAAGAAAATTTGTTTTATCTTGTGATGAATGTCAGCGTCTTGGTAATATTTCTAGACGTAATGAAATGCCTATGAACTACTCTCTAGTTATTGAACCCTTTGATTGCTGGGGATTTGACTTTATGGGTCCTTTCCCTCCCTCGAAAGGTTATACTCATATTCTTGTTGCCGTTGATTATGTTACTAAGTGGGTAGAAGCCATTCCTACAAAGAGTGCTGACGGGGAAACTTCTCTAAAAATGCTTAAGGATGTTATCTTTCCTAGGTTTGGAGTGCCTAGGTATCTCCTGACTGATGGGGGTTCTCATTTCATTCATGGTGGTTTTAGAAAGACCCTTGCTAAATATGATGTTAATCATAGAATTGCTTCAGCTTATCACCCCCAAACTAGCGGGCAAGTAGAGTTATCAAATAGAGAAATTAAATCCATTTTGCAAAAGACTGTTAATAGATCTAGAAAAAACTGGGCTAAAAAGTTGAATGATGCTTTATGGGCTTATAGAACTGCCTACAAAAATCCTATGGGGATGTCTCCTTATAAAATGGTTTACGGGAAAGCTTGTCACCTACCTTTAGAATTAGAACACAAAGATTACTGGGCAGTTAAAGAACTAAATAGAGATTGTAAGCTCGCTGGTGAGAAAAGGTTATTTGACTTAAGTTCTTTAGATGAATGGAGGAGTGAAGCCTATGAAAATGCTAGGCTCTTTAAGGAAAAAGTTAAAAGATGGCATGACAAGCGAATACTTAAGAGGGAATTTCATGTTGGTGAGAAAGTTCTATTGTATAGGTCTCGTCTCAGATTTTTTGCAGGAAAGCTACTGTCAAAATGGGAAGGATCTTTCATTATTGAAGAAGTATACCATTCAGGAGCAATAAAAATTTCTTCTTTAAAAGATAATACTACACAAGTAGTGAATGGGCAGTGACTCAAACACTATATTGCTGGGGATTCTTACAATGAAGATGTTGATGTCTTTCAAGTTATAACTCTGGAAAAATTTATCAATGACCAAATTCAGAGACCTGCAGAGTCCGCTTTCAAATAGGTAACAGTTCTAGTAAGAAAAGTTCCACGAAAACACTATCCAACTATATTTTTGCAGTTTTTAGTCAATATGGAAAGCTACGAAGCGAAAGGAGGCGGAAACGGAGCCAGGGTGGATCACACCACCCTGTGGCGCGGGCCCACCCTAGGCCGCGCCACCAGGTGGTGTGGCCACCCTAGACTCCGTCTCTGACTCGTTTTGTCCCAGTACCTCCCTTTTGTCATGAAACTTCGTAATACATAATCCCCCGGATCTCCCGAGGTTCGTATATCGTGTTTTCTTCATGTTTTCGTTTTGATCTGTTTCTAACAGGTAGAGTCCCAGATTTGGAGCTACAATGTCTTCCTCTGGATCAGCTAAGGAAGATTCTTTAGAGGGTATCATCAACCCATACATGAGAGAGTTGAAGATTCATCCCAAGGAGATGTTGCTTGAAGATGGGGACCTCCGGATAAAAGAGGTTCGAGGCCATAAAGGTGAAGGAAGTCTGGAGGACAGGATGGAAGCACTAGAGCAAGAGATCTTTAGGTACAAGAAGATGGCGGAATGGGAAGTGGATATCATCCATAAGATTTGTTCCGAACTCATCGTCGAGCACCAAAAGGAGACTGCTAAACTCAAGGATGAAGTCCTCTCACTCCGCCAAACAACCAACGAACTACAAGCACAATTCTACGATGTTCAAAATCAAAACTATGAGTATGAGGTTAGGTTTAAACGCATAAGTAATACTGCAAGTTTCAGGATGCTGGAAACCACGATGTCCTTTGTTGATGGGAAACCCTTACCCTGGAAGTCGGACCATGATGAGAGAACACCACCACCACCGATGGAGTAATTTGTCATCAGGTTTGGCATCCCCTTGGTTTGTTCCAATCTTGGGGGAGTATCGCGGTATCACAACACTATCTTCTATCTTTTTACCTTATTAGTAGAGTCATATCATGAATAGAGAAGTTATTATGTAGGATGGTTTGCATTATGGAAGTGTCCCCTCTCTAGTTAGATATGTATCCCTTGGTATGAGTTGCCGTTATGGAATATTAATGAGAAGTTCTATCATTTACTCTTTTGCATATCTTATATTAGTTTTCAATTCGTGGTTATATGATTGATCTTGTTGTTAGTATTGGTATCACTTTGGGATCATTGAGTTAATTTAGTTGGTTTTGGCAAACCTGGCTCGGTCAGTAGCAACACTATTTTTGAGAGTTGAATGAAAAAGATAGAAGTACTCTAAAGAAAAATAATTTCATCATCTTTCTTTCTTGATTTGCTCATAAGTCTAGTATTCTCTAGTTAAGATCTTTTGTGCTTCCAAGGAAGATTGCATGTTTGTCTTTATCACTTGTATGTTTGTTTGTTTCCTTCAACTCTTGTACTTGCTACCCAACCTTGCTAGCCAAAAACCTATACTGAGAGGGAATTCTTCTCGTGCATCCACCTCCTTTAAACCAAAACCTTTGCCATTTCTGTCCACCATACCTACCTATTAGCATTATTGCTATTCCAAGTAAATTCTTGTTTTACCTACCTCCCAAAATAAACTTATTATGTGAAAATTAGTGATTAAAGCTCTCACGAACTTGATGGCACATTTTACTTTCTTGCATTTAATAAACTTGAACCATTGGGTCCTTATTTGTTGCATATATGCTTGTGATTTATGAGTTGAAGTTAGCAGAACCATGTATCATGGGGAATGCTTTCAACATTGCATTGGTACTTTGTACCTAGTTGATATCATGTTCTTTTGCTTATGGATCCCGGCGGTGTGAAATAAAAGTGGAACTTGTAAGATCATGGAGTTTATATGTGTGTTAGAGAAACGCCTGGGCCGCTAGCCTAAGTCATGCCTAATCATGGTGGAAACTTGCAGCATAACTATAGTGAGCATTCTATGAAGCATCCTCAGTAAAAACCTATGCAAATAGCAAATAAAAAGATCATTGAGATGCTCACTATCTGCTTGCCTTGTCATTTTGATTATGGGATAACTCCTGTGTCATGTGTAAGGGGTACCCCGTTGGCGGTTCTCAATGATACACGTGTATTCACAATGACAAGAGCTTACTCATGACTGAAGTTGAGTAGCACAAGGTTCGGTACTCATAAGTAAGGGGCATCAGATTTCAACTTATAACTTGTCAAGCATATCCTCTTGGTTGTGTCACTTTAACCTTAATCACCTAAAGATGCCTATGATAGGGGCAATGAGAGCTGAAAGCTAGTAAGTATCATAATTTTTGGGAGCTCTTTATGAGACTTGCAATCCCTGCTTCCCTCTGCGAAGGGCCTTTCTTTTACTTTTTAGTTGAGTCAGTAAACCTACTCCCTTCTATCTCAGCAAGTATTTTGAGTTGTTGTGTTTCATTCATTCATATGGTGATTTATTCAATCATGTTTCTTATGTTCCTTGTGTTGCACATTGCTCTTATCTTGATGTTTACTACTTTGAAAGCTATCATTGAAAACCAGTATTTGTGAACTCCAGCAAATTATCAACTATTCTTCGAACAAGAGCTAAGTTTGCCATTACCAATTATGATTTACTTCATGTATCTTTATTGTGTTTCCTTTACTTATTGCAAGTAAGTTATATAATAGTGAGTTGTCTTTTATTATGATCTATGTATTGATGAATGTGATGCTTCTTGTATGTATTCTTTTATCGACTCTTCACTCCATAAACCTGAGGCCAATAAAAAGATCGTTGAGATGCTCACAAGCGAAGTCTAAGCTTCGGGGGAGTTGATACGTCCATTTTGCATCACTATTCTATGTCATAATTCACTATTATTCATTGATATATTTCATATTGAGAGGTGATACTTATGTTATTTCATCTGTTTTTGCATGGTTGATGACTTTTTGGAGCATGGACCGCTGCAGTCAGGATTCTGATGGAAAAGGTGCTGTTTGGAGGCAAAATTCGCGAAGATCAGAAAATCCGGGAAAATATAAGGAAAATCCTATTTTTCCAGAAGATGAAGGAAGCCAGAAGGGGGATGGAGATGGGCCATAGGGGGCCCACACCCCCCTGGCACGGGCCAGCCTAGGCCGCGCCACCAGGTGGTGTGGCCGCCCTGGTTCACCCCTGGCACTCCCCTCTGGCGTATATTATCCTCTCGAAACCCTAAGACTCGGGGAGGGACCACAGAAAGATCCCGCCGCCTCTGCGGGGCAGAAAACACTGAGAGAGAAAGATCTCTCCGGCAGACAGATTTCTGCCGAGGGAATTCCTTCCCGGAGAGGGGAGATCGTCGCCATCAACACCACCATCAAGATGGACTTCATCGGGATCATCATCATCACCACCATCATCATCAGCAGCACCCTCATCACCATCTCCATATTGCTGTAACAATTGAGTTGAATCTTGCATAGTTCATACGGGAAACTTTCCCGGTGTTGATTATTCTTTGTAGTTGATGCTATTGAGTGAACCGTTGAATTATTGTTTATGTTCAGATTTTTATACATCATTATTCCATCTCTGATCATGATCAATATGATGTCTTGTGAGTAGTTCGTTTTGTTCTTAAGGACATGGGATAAGTCATGTTGTTAGTAGTGGAATTGTGTTGAGAAAGATTCAATAGTTTGATATTTAAGGTGTGGTGTACTTCTTCTAGTGGTGTCATGTGAACGTCGACTACATGACACTTCACCTATATGGGCCTAGGGGAATGCATTGTGTATTTGGCTACTAATCGTAGGGGTTGCCGGAGTGACAGAAACCTGAACCCCCATTAGGAAACTATTGCACAAGGGACGTAAGGGTCTTAGAGTTTAAAGTTGTGGTTAGGTTTCTACCTTAATTACTTTCTTGTACTTACGGATGTTTGCAAGGGGTATAATCACAAATATGTATTAGTCCTAGGAAGGTCGGTACATTAGCACAGGTTCACCCACACAACACTTAGCAAGCTAAAGAAGATTAATCAACTATATGAAGCGAAAGCACTTGACAGTCTTCCCATGTGTCCTCGAGAGCGTTTGGTCATCTTAAGTAATACAACCGGCTTGTCCTTTACTGCATAAAGGATTGGGCCACTTGCTGCATTTATTCCTACTGTCTTTTATTTACTCGTACTTTGTTTACTTGCTTTATCGAAAACCCCTAAAAATCCGTTTTGCTAAGTATTTGCAGAGAATTCTTGATCCATACCACTAGCGAGCACCTTCTGCTCCTCGTTGGGTTCGACACTCTTATCGAAAATACTGCGATACACCCCCTATACTTGTGGGTCATCAATATACTATATACTATATATAATGTCATTTATATAGTATGTTATTGTTTTTTTCTAGTATTTTTTTCTAACATGTTATTAATTATTACTATATAGTGTATAGAAATATATATATGTTAGGGTGGTGCTCGCGGGCCCCGAGACTTAGGGTTAGGGTGGTGGTGCTCGCGGGCCCCCGGACTTAGGTTAGGCTGGTGATGCTCGCGGGCCCCCATATTTTAGGGTTATGGTGGTGGTGCTCGTGGGCCCCTAGACCTAGGGTTAGGGTGGTGGTGCTCGCGGGCGACCGGACTTAGGGTTAGGATGGTGGTGCTCGCAGGCCCCGGACTTAGGGTTAGGGTGGTGGTGCTCACGGGCCCCTGGACTTAGGGTTACGATGATGGTGCTCACGGGCTGATACATTGCAAATGTATCTATAATTTTTGGTGTTCCATGCTTGGTTTTATCCACTTTCTTGTGTTTTGTCTACACTTTGGAGTACTTTTCATATGATTTCTTGGACTAACCTATTAACAAGAGCCATAGTGCCAGCTGCCTGTTTTCTGCTGTTTTTGGTTCCAGGAAAATCAGAAAATGAATATTCTCGGAATTGGATGGGACAAAAGCCAAAGTGCCTATTTTCGGAAGACTCACGTAGCCAGAATACGAGACGGAGGAGGGCCAGGGGCTGGCCACACCCCCCCAGGCGCGGGCTGGGCCTGGCCGCGTCAGGGCATGGTCTGGCCGCCCCAGGCATCCCCTAGGTCTCCCTCTTCGCCTATAAGAAGCCTTCTGACCTAAAAACTCAGGGGGGTGCGATGTTTTTCTAGTAGGAGTTCTGCTCCGCCGCCACCACCAGATTCCACAAAACAGCACCAGAAACTCCGTTCTGGCACCCTGTCGGGATGGGGAATTGGAGGAGATCATCGCCATCATCATCACCATCGCTTCTCCATCGACCATCCATGTTTCCCCCATCTATGAGTGAGTAATCCCCCGCTGTAGGCTATGGGGATAGTAGGGATTGGATGAGATAATTCATGTAATGGCATCGGATTGTTAGGGCATGGTGCCCAGTATCTTTTATTAGTGCTTTATGACTTTGTTGCGACTTGTTGTGCTTAATGCTTGTCACTAGGGCCCGAGTGCCATGATTTCAGATTTGAACATGTTATTGATTCATTATGATAGTATTGTTTTTGGTCTTATCTATAAGTTGTATACACACGTTGTTGTCCGGAACCAATGGCCTCGAAGTGACAGAAATCGGGATAACCAGAGGGAATGGCTTTGATGTGAGGATCACATGTGTTCACGGAGTGTTAATGCTTTGCTCCGATGCTCTATTAAAAGGAGCACCTTAATTGCCAGTAGTTCCCTTGAGGCCCCGCTGCAAACGGGCTGGCAGGACAAAAGATGTTGTGCAAGTTCTCATTGCGAGCACGTATGACTATATATGGAACACATGCCTAGGATTATCTAGTACTTGGATGCTTTATCTTATTTATCTGCAATTGCCCTATGTTCTGATTGCTATGTGAATTGTCTTGTTCATGCAATGCCCGTCCATCCATCCCTATGCCTACCGCACTCGAATCCTACTGTTTACTGCTATTGTTACTGTTGTCTTTACTTTACTGATGCTGCTACTTTGCTATTCCTACTATAAAACTGTTGCTACTGATAAACTGTTGTGAGCAAGATTGTTTCCAGGTGCAGCTGAATTGGTAACTCAGTTGTTAAGGCTTATAAATATTCTTTGGCTCCCCTTGTGTCAAATCAATAAATTGGGTTTCACTTCCCTCGAAAATACTGCGATACACCCCCTATACTTGTGGGTCATCAAGACTATTTTCTGGCGCCATTGCCGGGGAGCATAGCTTTATTTATCAAGTCCACTTGGAATCACTATTGTTCAAGCTAAGTTTATTTTCGCCTATTTTTCTTGTTTCTTTTTCAAAAATACAAAAAAAAGTAGCTCCTACTCTAGTTGTTATTTTGTTGGTCTGTTATTGTCTTGCTTTATCATGCTTGTTGTCAATGGTTGGTTTCTTTGAAACTGAATCTTATTGGCAAGGTGGGTTCACGGAAGATCAAAAATATTATTATAAGGAACACCGCTTGTCACAAAAAGGTAAACACTTATGGGAACAAATTGATACATTGTATACCATTGCTAGAAACGTGTGCTCTACTTATAATGTTACTTATTGCTGTGATAAATCCCGTTGCTGTAAGAGGTATAAACACCCCCCCTTTTCAATGTGAGTATAATGATAATGTTACCATGTCTTATTATGCTAAAGGAATTTATGACTTGTATGATGTGGAACAAATTAAAGAATTTATTGCATGGAAGGGTGCTTTTGAACTTGCTAGTTTGCTTGAAAATATTGATGATTCACCT
Organism: Avena eriantha; assembly: GCA_910589775.1. Taxonomy (NCBI): domain Eukaryota; kingdom Viridiplantae; phylum Streptophyta; class Magnoliopsida; order Poales; family Poaceae; genus Avena; species Avena eriantha. Next base: position 259,930,211 of record OU342740.1, read on the forward strand.
TACAAACATGAGGTTTATGGTATACTTAAATTTTTCTTTGATAATTACAAACATGAAAATGGCTATATTCTTGAATATATTAATAGATGCTTTCCACAAATGGAAGAGACTAATGCCTTGCAGGATCCTATGGAAGAAGAAATTGATGAACCTGAAATCTCATTAGATTAAAAAGAGGAGGAGGGTGATGAACAAAAGGAGGAAGAATGGATTAGCTACCCATGCCTACCTTCTAATGAGAGTAACTCTTTATCCCTTACATTATTTGATTGTCCTCCATGCTTACCAAAGGAGGATGAATGTTATGTTCCTGAGGATTCTTTTAAAAATGTTTATAATAAAGCTCTAGTGCTTGTAGATCTATGTGATAGTTATATTGTTGAGTTTATTCATGAGGCTACTGAAAATTATTATGAGAGAGGAAAATATGGTTGTATAAGTTTTCATGGTATTGAAACACCTCTCTATGTGCTGAAAGTTTTGAAGTTACTCTTGTTTTATCTTCCTATGCCTGTCACTTTGTTCTTTGTGAATTTATTTGCATACACGATTCCTATGCATAGGAAGTGGGTTAGACTTAAATTTGTTTTGAATTTACTTCTTGATGCTCTCTTTTACTTCAATTCATATTTCTTATGTGAGCATCCTCTCAAACTACTATGCCTAAAGATGATAATATGTCTATTATTCTTGGGAGACCTTTTCTTAAATACCGCAGGAGCTGTTATTAATTATAATCAAGGGAAGATGACTTTCAATGTGAATGACAAGGAAAATACTGTCTATTTCCCCAAGAATATTGAAAGGACTTATGGTTTGAATTCAATTGAATATGTTGAGGGCATTCAAGTTGGAGAAATATATTGTCCCATACCAAGAGAAAAATTTGAAACTACTATAATTGGGACCATTGCTATCAAGGTTGAGGTAACATAATCATTAGTGAAATACAAAGTTTTGTCTCATATGAAATTGTTTTGGTAACAAGACCTGATCAACCTTGTTAACAAAAGGATTTCATTGAACAAAACAATGTTTTCACCATGATTATCTCCGCTTATTTCTATTCTATCCATTTTAGTTTTTGCTTATGCCTAACTTAAAGGTGTTAAATAAACGTACTTATTGGGAGATAACCCAAAAATTTTAGATAAGTCTTGGAAGTTATTACCTTAGTAATAACCGCTCCTTATCCTTTTTATTTGCTTTTTGTGCCAAGAGTAACCTCTAATGAGAGAGAAGTAATGGTTGGGAAAGTTGCTGTCCCGAAACAGATTTATGTGCTTCACCGTAAAAATTCGTGTAAAATCTCTGTACGTATTTTTGAGGCGTGAATTTTTTTGCTTATGCCCCATGTTGTTATCTATCTTTCATTAGTTCAACACTTTTCAATTTGAGCAACAGAAGGTCTTCGAAAAAATTCTTCTTTACCTGCTGGTCTGTTTTGACAGATTTCTGCCATTTTCTGCATTTGCTTCTTGTTGGTTCCTTTTTGAGTTCTTTTGGGGAATTGAGCTTTTGAGGGAAGTGATACAGTAGCTAGTGTTTTAATGTAAGTTTATTTGGTGTTAGAACTGAACCTTAAGACTTATTTATCTTGAGTGCACTAATGTTGCTAATAAAGATTGTGTGAAGTTTTGTGTGAAGAAAAATTTCAGGTGTATGGAAGGAATGAGTAATGAGATGAAGGATGGACTAAAGCTCAAGCTTGGGGATGCCACGCGTGTCACCCCAAGAAATATGCAAGAAGTACAAGCGTTAAAGCTTGGGGATGCCCAAGGCATCCCCTTCTTCATCAATAAAAATCCCAGGTTTTTTCCAAACACTACATTTTTATTGTTTCATGCACAGTTGTGTTGTTCTTGGAGCGTCTTCTTTTTTGTTTTAGTTTTGGTTTTTCGTTTGCTTTTGTTTGCTTAGTTTTCTGAATAAATTGGTTGGACACCCTCTTTCAGGCATTGGTTTTCAAATAGTTTGGTTTGGTTTGGAAAAGAGTAGGAAAGCTCATGCTTAAGTGGTAAAGAGAGCTTGTTTTTGACTGTGGCCTATGCTTTGTCATGCCATGCTTGATATTGTTTTGACTTTATGCTTAGTATTCTTTGCTGTAGGATGACTTGTTATAAACAATTGAGATTGCTTAATGTGCCTTGAAAGAATCATGCGTTGTTTTAGCATATTAAAGCATAGTATTGTGGCATTCTCCTTTGATGCTTTATTTGGGTTGACTTGGCACATGCTCACACCATGTTATGACTATCCCAAGTCACCATAAGCCTTTATGATCCTTTAGTTTTCAACTTGTAGTATTACTTTATGCTTTGATCAATGATGTTTTGTCTCTCTACATGATTATGGCCATTATTGCTCTCTCGTTTTTTGCTCCCTTACTATTGCTAGCCTTCACTTTCACTGAGTATGTTTTACTCATGTTTCCAACTGCCTAAAACCAAATATTGCCAAAGTGTCCACCATACCTGCCTATTAGCATCATTTGCTACTTCCATGCATATTCAATATGCTTTGTTTTCTTTCGAATAAAATGTTTGCTTGTTATGAGAAAGTTAGTTAGTAAAGCTCTCACGAACTTGATGGCACACTTTATTTTCTTACATTTAATAAACCTGAACCATTGCGTCCTTCTTTGTTGCGTATATGCTTGCGCTTTATAAGTTGAAGTTAGCAGAACCATGTATCATGGGGAACGCTTTCAACATTGCACTGGTGCTTTGTACCTCGTTGATATCATGATTCTTTTGCTTATGGACCCCGGCGGTGTGAAATAAAAGTGGAACTTGTAAGATCATGGAGTTTGTATGTATGTTAGAGAAACGCCTGGGCCGCTGGTGATATATTGCAAATGTATCTAATTTTTTATGTTCCATGCTTGGTTTTATCCACTTTCTTGTGTTTTGTCCACACTTTGGAGTACTTTTCATATGATTTCTTGGACTAACCTATTAACAAGAGCCACAGTGCCAGCTGCATGTTTTCTGTTGTTTTTGGTTCCAGGAAAGTCAGAAAATGAATATTCTCTGAATTGGACGGGAAAAAAGCAAAAGTGCCTATTTTTCCAGAAGTCATCAGATGCCAGAATACGAGACGAAGAAGGGCTAGGGGCCGGCCACACCACCTGGCCGCGCGGCCAGGCCTGGCCCGCGCCAGGGGGTGGTCTGGCCGACCCCAGCACCCTCTCGGCCTCTCCTTCCGCCAATAAGATGCCCTCAGGACGAAAACCCTAAGGGCCCGATCAAAAATCCACGAAAGAGTCTGTAGCCACCGTCATCTCCATCCCTAGATCGGGAGGGATCTGAAGCTCTTCCTGGCACCCTGCCGGAGAGGGGAATTCACCCTAGAGGCCTTCTTCATCACCACGCAAGCCTCCGGTGTGATGCGTGAGTAGTTCATCCTTGGACTACGGATCCATGTAGTAGCTAGATGGCTGGTTCTCCTCCTTTGTGCTTTCATGTTTAGATCTTGTGAGCTCCGTTCATGATCAAGATCATCTAGATATTGAGATGCTCTTTCAGATTGATTATTGATTCTATCATGTCTTTGTTATTTGTGATCTTGCATGCTTTCTGTTGTTAGTAGCTATCTTGGCCAAATAGATGCTAGCAACTACAAGAGTTAGTATTTATGCTCGATAATGGGTTCATGCCTCTGGTAATCTGGGGAAGTGACAGAAATCTCTAAGCTACTAGATGTGTTGTTGCTACTAGGGAGAAACAACAATCCTTTGTTCATAGAACAATCGTATTGTTTACTTTACACGCAGTTCGTAAAGCAATAATCTGTTGCTTGCAACTTAATACTGGAGGGGGGTCGGATGATAACCTGAAGGTGGATTATTAGTCATAGATGCAGTTGGATGGCGGTCTATGTATAATGTTATAATGCCCAATCAAGTTCCAAAGGAGTCAAGATGATTAGTATATGCATGTATTGCTTTCTCGATGTTTGTCAATTGCCCCGCTGTAATTTGTTCACTCAGCATGTTATCTATCTTAAGGAGAGCCACCTCTAGTGAACTATGGATCCCAGTCCTTTTTTTTATTTACATACAATCTACAAACTTTTACTGCTTTGTGTTTACTTTCTGCAAACTATTACTTCCTTCCATTCGATGCGTTTAATCCTTTGTTTTCCGCAAAACACGGTGAGATTGAAAACCTCATCGCAAGTTGGGGAGAAAGTTATGTGGTTGTGTTGTGCAGGTCTCCACGTTGCTACTAGCAACGATAGTGCACCCTGCCAAGGCTCAGCTAGCAACACCTTTGGGGTGTTTCCTTGCTCCTACTGGTTCGATTAAACCTTGGTTTCATAACTGAGGGAAACTTGTTGCTGTGCTCATCATACCTTCCTCTTGGGGTTCCCAACGAGCTCTACATCAACATCGCACCAGCATTTTTCTGGCGTCGACACTCAGCCATCACTAGCCTAAGCCATGCCTAATCATGGTGGAAACTTGCAGCAAAACCATAATGAGCATTCTATGAAGCATCCTCAATAAAAATCTATGCACATAGTAAATAAAAAGATTGCCGAGATGCTCATTGTCTGCTTGCCTTGTCATTTTGATTATGGGATAGCTCCTGTATCATGTGCAAGGGGTACCCCGTTGGCGGTTCTCTATGATACGTATATACTTACAATGACAAGAGCTTACTCGTGACTGAAGTTGAATAGCATGAGGATCGGTCTTCGTAAGTAAGGGGCATGCGACTTCGATTTATAACTTGTCAAGCATATTCTCTTAGTTGTGTCACTTTAACCTTAACCATTTAAAGATGCTTATGATAGGGGCAATGAGAGCTCAAAGCTAATGAGTACCATACTTTCAGCATTTGGAAGCCTTTCAAACTTTTCAAAACCTGTTCATTTCCTTGTTGAGTCTCCACACATTCTATGAGCACTTTCTTGAGAGCATAGTGGCCATTCTTAGTTCTATGTGCATTGTCCCAAGACTTGTTGATTGATGATTACCTTGATATTGCTTGTTTGAAACTATTTGTATCCAGTCACTCTTGTAAACTTTGAAGGTGTCCTATGCATTTATGTTTGCTACTCTGTGAGGGACAAGCTGAATGCCACTATGCTATGTTTTCTTTAAGTGAAACAAACAAACGTCTTGCAAAGCATCATTATTCATGAATCTTTTTTTGTGCCTTTTCATGTTGCATCGTAGTTTCTTTGTCTTATTGCTAGAACTTTGTATTTCATGTTATGATTGAAGTACTATGATCCCAGCTTTGAATGTTTTACAAATACTTTGATCAAGTTTATAATGGTGCATGTCACCTCAAAAATTATTCTTTCTTTTTATCACTTACCTACTCGAGGACGAGTAGGAGTTAAGCTTGGGGATGTTGATACATTGCAAATATATCTATAATTTATTGTGTTCCATGCTTGGTTTTATCCACTTTCTTGTGTTTTGTCCACACTTTGGAGTACTTTTCATATGATTTCTTGGACTAACCTATTAACAAGAGCCACAGTGCCAGCTGCCTGTTTTTTGCTGTTTTTGGTTCCAGGAAAGTGAGAAAATGAATATTCTCGGAATTGGATGGGACAAAAGCCAAAGTGCCTATTTTTCGGAAGACTCACGGAGCCAGAATACGAGACGGAGGAGGGCCAGAGGCTGGCCACACCCCCCTCCCCCTAGGCGCGAGCTGGGCCTAGCCGCGCCAGGGCATGGTCTGGCCGCCCCAGGCATCCCCTCGGTCTCCCTCTTCGCCTATAAGAAGCCTTCTGACCTAAAAACTCAGGGGGGTTCGACGTTTTTCTAGTAGGAGTTCTGCTCCGCCGCCACCACCAGATTCCACGAAACAGCACCAGAAACTCCATTCGGGCACCCTGTCGGGACGGGGAATTGGAGGAAATCATTGCCATCATCATCACCATCGCTTCTCCATTGACCATCCATGTTTCCCCCATCTATGAGTGAGTAATACCCCGTTGTAGGCTATGGGGATGGTAGGGATTGGATGAGATCATTCATTTAATGGCATTGGATTATTAGGGCATGGTGCCCAGTATCTTTTATTAGTGCTTTATGACTTTGTTTCGACTTGTTGTGCTTAATGCTTGTCACTAGGGCCCAAGTGCCATGATTTCAGATCTGAACATGTTATTGATTCATGATGATAGTATTGTTTTTGGTCTTATCTGCAAGTTGTATACACACGTTGTTGTCCGAAACCAATGGCCCCAAAGTGATAGAAATTGGGATAACCGGAGGGAATGGCTTTGATGTAAGGATCACATGTGTTCACGGAGTGTTAATGCTTTGCTCCGGTGCTCTATTAAAAGGAGCACCTTAATTGCCAGTAGTTCCCTTGAGGCCCCGCTGCAAACGGGCTGGCAGGACAAAAAGATGTTGTGCAAGTTCTCATTGCGAGCACGTATGACTATATATGGAACACATGCCTAGGATTATCTAGTACTTGGATGCTTTATCTTATTTATCTACAATTGCCCTATGTTCTGATTGCTATGTGAATTGTCTTGTTCATGCAATGCCCGTCCATTCATCCATCTGCCTACCGCACTCGAATCATACTGTTTACTGCTATTGTTACTGCTGTCTTTACTTTACTGCTGCTACTACTTTGCTATTCCTACTATAAAACGGTTGCTACTGATAAACTGCTGTGAGCAAGATTGTTTCCAGGTGTAGCTGAATTAACAACTCAGTTGTTAAGGCTTATAAATACTCTTTGGCTCCTCTTGTGTCAAATCAATAAATTGGGTTTCACTTCCCTCGAAAATATTGCGATACACCCCCTATACTTGTGGGTCATCATGAGCCGCCAGACTTAGGGTTACGGTGGTGGTGCTCGCGGGCCCCCGGACTTAGGGTTAGGGTGGTGGTGCTTGCGGGCAACCGGACTTAGGGTTAGGGTGGTGGTGCCTGTGGGCCCCGGACTTAGGGTTAGGGTGGTGGTGCTCGTAGGCCCCCGGACTTAGGGTTACGGTGGTGGTGCTCACGGGCCCCCGGACATAGGGTTACGGTGGTGGTGCTCGTGGGCCCCGGACTTAGGGTTAGGGTGGTGGTGCTCACGGGTCCCCGTATTATTGAAGTAAATTAGGTGTACATATTACTGTTTAGTATTATTTTATATTGTGTGCATTTTGTAGAAAACTATGGATCCACCTAGTCCAATCCGCAGAGACCTAGAACAAGAAGAAATTCTCGAGAATATGATCAATGACGCCCCCATGTTCATCCACCCGAATCTCCATCGATATATCTGAACCCCTCCGGTGAGGGTGAGGAGGTCGACCGAAATGATCAGGGAGAAGCCGACGGCTCCGATGATGGAGAAGCCGACGGCTCCGGTGGACCCTTAACTAAGTCCAGCGAGGTATATATATGAAGTCCGATGATCAGTAGATGCATTAATTTAGTTTTATATATATAAATTGACGAATGTTTGTTCTCTTAGGCCTCCACATCGAGCCAAAAATATTCCAAATGAGGCTCGGCCAAAAAGTTGGACGTATCTACGCATTATACAATTACGCAGGTATCACCACAGGGTGAACCCTTAGAACCCGAAAAGGCTAAACTTGTATTTGTACAACAATGCGGAGTTATGGTTAGGGATCTCATCCCGATCACTATTCGAGAGTGGAATAGGACAAAAGGGGAGAAAGAGGGTGAGTATGTCACCGACAGGTACAAAGAGGGTATTTGGAATGACCTCATGGCACATTTCACCCTGTCAGAATATGAGGATGATGCCGACAATGCTGCTTTGAGGAAGAAAGTCAAGCAGTGGACTCTTACAAAGAAGGCCGAACTATTTAAGAACTGAAAGAAATCATTATAGCAAAAGTATCAAAAGAAGAAGACTCCTCCTGAATTTGAACCCTATCTAACGAAGCAGCAGGCTAACTGGGATGCATTTGTGAAGTACAAGGAGTCAGAAGCTGCTAAGGGAAAGTCAGAAAAAACAAATTAAATGCCGCGAAGAAGAAATATCACCATCACCTAGGGCCACGGGCTACACGACTGCCATACCAAAGTCAGATGATAAAGAGAATGAGCTGCTTGCTAAAGTGATCACTCTAGAACCAATACGTGAAGAATGGGATTTGAGGGCAAGAAATTGGTTCCTTGGGCATGGGAGTGAGTACGACGAAAATATAGGGGACCTTATTTGCAGTGACGGGATCAGGATACCCTAGGAGACATGGCAGAGAGTGGTGGAGGAAATTAAAGAGGGGACAACAAAGTTCTGTCCTGATAGAGAGAAACAATTTCTAACAAAGGTCCTCGGGAATGACGAATGCGGAGGACGAGTACGATGCCTTGGCCCTAGTTATACATGGTAGATGGGGTTTCCCAAAGACAGAGATACTTATAGGAGCCGAGAGAGAGCAACGAGGCGATGGCAGGAGGAGGAGGGAGACAGGTTCAATGAGTTGATAGGAACACTTCAAAAGCATCAGCAATAGATTGACGAACTTCGAGGAGCAGCACGCCTGCAAGATCCCGCACTCGATATTACTACCGTCTCATCTCAGTGGAGAAGCAGTGTGGCTGAATTGGAGGTCTCGTCTAACGATGCACGGATGGTAGATGGTGGTATCGGCTACCCCGTGGATGGAATCAAGGAGCAGACATCTTGTGAGCTCCATCGGAAGGTGAAGAACCTATCCATCAAGGTGGCGGTCGGATGTGCTTTACCTTGTCCACTTGATGCACGCTGGCATGGCCGTGGGATTCCAGCTGGCTATGCTAAAATCAGGGTGGATGAAATCGCAACAGGGTGGGACTCAATGGAGCTTGACATTCCTAGACCTGAAGGTGAGAGGACACTCGGAGAAGTATTGGGTGGTATCATTCTATGGGATAATATCATTCTATGGGATAAGAACAACATCAAGCTTCCAGGCTCAGCGCCAAGGCCAACACTGCCTCCGAGTCATCGCATGTCACCTTCACCTCCATCACCTCCAAGAAGCCCACCCCATGACTACGACCACCACAACACGAGTCCATCTCGATCTCTATCACAGGGTCAGCCGTCTTCGCTGCCTGCTAAGGATAATAAGCGGAAGCGTGCTCCGTCGATGAGTACTAAATGACGCAGCAGCCCAAAACGACAAATGTCGCCCCTCCCAAGAGTACCTCATAAGAATCTTCCCATCGGACCTTATGATCATACTGAAGAGGAAAGCGCAGCGATCGCAAAGGCCAAATGTGTTGTGCAGCTTCAAAAGGAGAAACCCGAGCCCGCCCCGGTATTCACCGAGAAGCAAAAAGCGTATGCACTTCCTTTTCTAAACACAAAATCACAATATGACTTGCACCATAAGTCAAATGAGTATCTACGCACACTTCAAAAGGAAGTTGATGAAGGGTTCCGTAGCAGAAAACAAAAAAATTCTATCTACTCGAACACTAATACCAGGATCTATACTATGTAGACATAAGTAACGGAGAAGGAATACAGTATTCATACCTTTGCAGAGAGAGGCACACCTTACGCAGGAAGGCATATATTGATGAAGACGAGCAGCACCCCAAGTGTGGTGCCTTAGTTCATCACACGTCCAGTGTAGTGGACATCAACCGGGCTCCGATCCAGCCGAGCAGGGGAAGAAGTAGATGCCAGATCGCCGATCACACGACGGTAGTGTGAAGGTGGAGAACTCAACCACGAGGTCCTCCCCAATATTATGGGGAAGTCCTCAGTAGAAGAGAGAGAGAATGAGAGGAATGGGTGTGTTTCCAAGGGGGAGGGGGGCCCTATATAGTAGGAGGGGGGCGCACCACCCAGGGGCCAGGCGGTGTGGGACTATTCCCACACCCGCCGGCCACCTTGGGGAAGTCACCGGCCCTAGGTGGGCCCCACTCGGGTGGCCCATTAGCCCTAGGCCAGCTGGCCCCCCTCTCCCTTGGTGCCTTGCCCACTTGGGCCTCCCCTCGGGTGAGGCCCATTAGCAATATGGTGCCTTTTAAAATAAAATAAAATAAAATATATATTTAATATTAATTCTCCAATTAACATTCAGATACACATATTATATTATTCCTTCATTCCGGAACATCTTCCGGACCCCTTTCCGATCTCCATCGGATGTTGCCGAAACTATTCCGGTGTCTCTCTCTCTATTTCTCATACGATACCTCATCTACCCTAAGCGTCCCCACCCTTAAGCGTGACATCCTTCGGTTCGGAAACACTCCGGACATGATAGAGATCACTCTCATATCAATGATCAATAGAGGGACCTGGATGGCCATGTGACCCCCGTGTGTTTCACGAATTCAATCGCTCGAACCGTGAGATAGTCGTTCCCCATTCCTTTTGTCATACGATACCTAATTCATCCGAGACTTGATCTTCGGTATCCCTATACCTTAGTCCGATCTCGTTACCGATGAACTTGTTTTCTCGTTCTCATGCCATTGCATTTCGTGACCTAGTCACATGCTTGCAAGCTTCATTAATGCAACGTCACCGAGATGGCCACATGTATCTGTCGGTTACATGGACTAGACAAATCCTGGTCTTGATATGTACTCATCTACGCATTCCTTCGGAAAACCTGAGTGGCACCGTTTTGATCACCCTGTTACGAGATGATTCTTGATAACCATCTAAGCTTCTTCCAGAATGTTGATTTGCATTACCTCACAGTCAAAGGATCAGGTTGCGAGGTTCTCTGTGTTTTATCATCAATGGTGAACTTTGTAACTAGATCTCATTACGATATAACGGTCGGATGTTTGTCTATCATGTTATTCAACTAATAACATGACCTCATTGTCAGTTGGCATAAATGCCCATGATCTTGAAACATAGACCATCCTCATGACCAATGAACTAGTTCACTAGAGGTAACTAGAGACACAGTTTGTTTACATACCATATGTGTATTAACGTTTCGTATTAACATAGTTATAGCACAGTATGAAACGTATTATGAACATACAGGAGGTACATCAAATAATACACTTTATTATTTGCCTCTAGGACATAACTCCTTCAGTCTCCCACTTGCACTAGAGTGTACAAAACTAGTTTACAATAGGCAGGAACCTAACACCAATGGAATCTCGGTGTTGTTCGTGCTTGTCATGTTGGAGAGCTTTAGTCAAAGGATCCGCTACATTCAGTTCCGTATCTACTTTGCAAATCTTGACTTCACCTTCGTCAACAATTTGTCGAATGACGTGAAATTTGAGTTTGATGTGTTTGGTTGTGGAATGAGTTCTTGGTTCCCTTGCATTTGTAATAGCTCCCGTGTTATCACAATAGATTGTCACGGGGTCTTGTGCATTGGGAAAAACTCGTAGTTCGGTGACGAAATACCTTAGCCAAACAGCTTCATTTGCTGCATCAGCTGCAGCAATGTATTCAGACTCCATTGAAGATTGTGCCACCATCGGTTGCTTCTTGCTCTTCCAGCTTACCGCCCCACCATTCACCAAGAAAACAAATCCTGTCTGAGACTTCGAGTCATCATGATCTGAATTCTAGCTCGCATCCACGTAACCTGTTACGTTTAGAGCTTCATCATTTCCTCCATAGATTAGGAACATATCCCTTGTTCTTCTTAGATACTTTAGGATATTCTTCATAGTTGTCCAGTGATCCGGTCCTGGATTACTTTGATATCGGCTCGTCAAACTAAGAGCCAATGCTACATCAGGTCAGGTACTAAGCATTGCATACATGATAGATCCTATTGCAGAAGCATAGGGGACGTCAGACATCTTTTCTCTATCATTGTCCGTTGCAGGACATTGAGTCACACTCAAGTTGCAATTCTTCATCATAGGTGTAAAATCCCTCTTGGTGTTTTCCATTTTGAACTTCTTCAAAAACTTATCTATGTAAGTACTCTGAGTCAATGCTATTAGGTGTCTTGATCTATCTCTATAGATCTTGATTCCTAATATGTATGCAGCTTCACCTAAATCCTTCATGGAAAATTGGTTGCTCAAATACGCTTTTACGCTATTCATAAGATCCACATTGTTTCCCATGAGTAATATGTCATCCACATATACTACTAAGAAAACTACTGAGCTCCCACTCGCTTTCTTGTAAACACAGAACTCTTGTTGGTTCTGGATAAATCCAAAAATCTTGATCACTTGATCAAAACGTTGGTTCCAGCTCCGAGATGCTTGCTTCAACCCATAAATGGACCGTTGGAGCTTGCATACCTTTCCAGCATCCTTAGGATCAAAAAAACCTTCTGGTTGCATCATATACAACTATTCATCAATCTGACCATTGAGGAATGCGGTCTTGGCATCCATCTGCCAAATTTCATAGTCGAAATGTGCAGCAATTGCTATTAAAATCCTGACAACCTTAAGCATCACCACAGGAGAGTAAGTCTCATCATAGTCAACTCCTTGGATTTGTCGAAAACCCTTTGCGACAAGTCGAGCTTTGTGAATGGTTACATTACCATTCGCATCTGTCTTTTTCTTAAAGATCCATTTATTTTCCACGGCCTTGCGACCCTGTAGAAGATCCACCAAGGTCCAAACTTGTTTTTCATGCATGGATCCTATTTTGGATTTCATGGCTTCTAGACATTTCTCGGATTCAGCACTACCCATAGCTTCTTTGTAGTTTGCAGGTTCATCTTGATCATCTAACATGACAGACATTACAAGGCTACTGTACCAATCTGGAGTGGCACGAACCCTTGTAGACATGCGAACCTCAAGAGTCTCGACGTCATTGTTTTGATCAGAATCAATGGACTCTTCCTCCATGTTGGAGAGCAGTTTTGGAACAGCTTCCGTTGCGCTACTCGGGATATGGAGAGAAGGATCAACAATTTCATCTAACTCAATTTTCCTTCCACTCACCCCTTTTGCAAGAAACTCTTTCTCGAGAAAGGTGCCGGTTTTTGTGACAAGTGTTTTGCCTTCGGCTTTATTGTAGAAAGTATATCCAACAGTTTCCCTTGGATATCCTATAAAGATACATTTTTCCGATTTGGGTTCGAGTTTGTCAGGTTGCAGTTTCTTAACATACGCCTCACATCCCCAAACTTTCAGAAAAGACAACTTTTGCTTCTGCCCATACCATATCTCATATGGTGTTGTCTCCACGGATTTGGATGGTACTCTGTTTAAAATAAAAGTGGCGGTTTCTAACGCGTGTCCCCAAAAAGACACAGACAAATCAGTTAAAGACATCATGGACCGTACGCTATCCAATAGGGTTCGATTACGACGTTCTGACACATCATTACGCTGTGGTATCCCGGCTGGCGTAAGATGTGGGATGATCCCACAGTCCTTCAAGTGCATGTTAAACTCATAACTCAAATACTCGCCTCCCCGATCCGATCGAAGGTGCTTGATTTTCTTGTTAAGTTGATTCTCTACCTCTTTCTGAAATTCCTTGAACTTTTCAAAGGTTTCAGACTTGTGCTTCATTAAGTAGATATATCCATATCTGCTCAAGTCGTCAGTAAAGGTAACAAAGTAACGATAACCATTGGGTGTTGAGACACTCATTGGTCCACATACATCTGTATGTATGATCCCAAGTAGCTCTACAGCTCTCTCCACTACGCCGGAGAATGGTGTCCTGGTCATCTTGCCCATGAGGCATGGCTCACATGTATCAAGGGATTCGAAATCCAATGATCCAAGAAGCCCTTCTGAATGAAGCTTCTTCATGCGCTTTATGCCAATATGACCAAGACGGCAATGCCATATGTACATGGAATTATTGTCACTGTGCTTACAACGTTTAGCATCAACATTGTGGATGTGTGTATTACAATCAAGATCAAGTAGGAATAAACCATCACATACAGGAGCATGAACATAGAAAATATCATTCATATAAATTGAACAACCATTTGTTCCTGATTTAAACGAATAATGGTCTTGCAACAAGCAAGACCCACTCACAATATTCATACTGAATGCGGGTACATAATAGCATTTATTCAAAACCAACAATAATCCTGACAGTAGACGGAGATGCAGGGTGCCGACGGCCATCACTTCGACTCTCGAACCATTGTCGACGCGCATCGTCACCTCCTCCTTCCTCAGGCACCTCCTACTCTGCAGATCCTGCTGAGAGTTACAAATGTGAGCAACAGATCCGGTATCAAATACCCAGGTGTTACTCCTGGCGCTTGTAAGGAATACATCAATAACATGTATATCATATATACCTTTGTCCGGGATGGCTATCTTGCCAGCTCGCTTGTCTTCAAGGTACTTAGGGCAGTTGTGTTTCCAGTGCCCATCCCCTTTGCAGTAGTAGCACAAAGTGCCGGGCATAGGGCCAGGTTTTGCAGTCTTTGGGGTGCTAGTAACAAACCTTCCATCCCTCTTAGACTTCTTACCCTTGCCTTTTCCCTTTTTCCTCGTTTTCTTAAAGTTGGCAGTCTTGTTGACCATCAACACCGTGTGCTCCTTCTTGATTTCAACCTCAGCAGTTTTGAGCATGGCGAACACCTCAGCAAGGGTCTTGGTCATCCCTTGCATGTTGTAGTTCATCACAAAACTCTTATAGCTAGGGGCAGCGAGTGCAGCACCCTATCTATGGCGAGCTCCTCCGGGATTTTGCAATCTAGGGCGTTTATACGCTTAACGTAGCCAGACATTTTGACCACGTGCTCACTAATACTGTTGTGCTCTTCCATTTTACCAGAGAAGAAGAGCTCGGAAGCATCATACCTCTCTGCACGAGCCTGCGGAGCAAAGATGGCTTTGAGATCTTCAATGATCTCAAAAGCATTCATCTTCTCAAAACGCTTTTGAAGCTCCGGCTCCATGGCATAGAGCATTCCACTCTGGATGTGGGAGAAATCGTCCGCCTTGGACTGCTAGACATTCTTTTTGTCCTGAGAGGCGGAATCTGTAGGCTTAGCTGGAAGCTCAGCCTCGATGACATAAGTCAACTTGTAGGGGACTAGGAGGATCGTAAGATGCGGAACCAAGCGGTGAAGTTGGTTCCATCAGTTTTCAGCTTGTCCTTCTCGAGGAAAGTGCTAAGGTTGAAGGTGGGTGGGCGAGACATCTACAAAGGAATTTGCAAAATATTTAGACTATGTTCATAATAATGAGTTCGAATATTAACTAAAAGAACTCCCACTTAAACGAACATCCCTCTACTCGTTTAGTGATCACATGATCCCTATCCCCTGCACCTCCCCCAATCATCACGGCCATCAGTGCAGTATCAAAGGTGGACATTCTCTAATGTCGATCACATCAACCATGTGATTCATGCTCGACCTTTCGGTCGCTTGTATTCTGAGGCCACGCTTCTCTAGCGTGCTAGGCTCGCCAGTCCTAACTCGTGTGTATTCGCAGTGCAACATGGCTTGCACCCACTATATGCGAACATAGATATGCCTGACCCCCGATCATCATGGCCGGCCTCATACCGAAGAACTTTCTTGGTGGTGCACACACAAGGGGAATACAATAACTGGAATACTACAAGGAATTATCTTATTGTGCTACCGTCTAGTAAGTATACTAGCACAATAAGTAATACTTCTAAAGTAAAGTGTTATGACATGGCCATAGCTTTATGATCACCATCAATAGCTTCAATGAGAGTTTCACAAACTCGTCATTGCCATGTTGTAACACTTGCCCCTATGCAATAACGAAGATAGACGCTTATATATAGACTATTGCATGTTTTACGCGGCTTTTAGGGCTTTCGCAGTAGAACCCCTTCCCACCTCCGAACGTCGAGCCACAACATGGATTCAATGATTGTCGTTCTTCTTCCCTTTTCAGGGCCCTCCAATGTCAATGCGATATCAACTACTGTAGAGAGACAGACACACCCCTAAGCCACTTTGATTCGTGGACCAGTCTCGTGAATCACCACGTGAGGTCGGTTGGGGGCCGCTTCATCAAACAGTGCCACGATATGAATAATAATACTAAAGAGGGTAGCAACTAGAGAATCAATGCCCACATATTGCTATGTGTTCTATCCGTACGACATGTCTACCCATAGACCCGCTCGGATACCACTAAAGGGTTCCATAGCAGAAAACAAAAAAAATCTATCTACTCGAACACTAATACCAGGATCTATACTATGTAAACATAAGTAACGGAGAAGAAATACAGTATTCATACCTTTGCAGAGAGAGGCACGCCTTACGCAGGAAGGCGTATATTGATGAAGACGAGCAGCACCCCAAGTGTGGTGCCTCCGAAGTTCGTCACACGTCCGGTGTAGTGGATGTCAACCAGGCTCCGATCCAGCCGAGCAGCGGAAGAAGTGGATGCCGGATCGCCGATCACACGACGGTAGTGTGAAGGTGGAGAACTCAACCACGAGGTCCTCCCCAATATTACGGGGAAGTCCTCAGTAGGAGAGAGAGAGAGAATGAGAGGAATGGGTGTGTTTCCAAGGGGAAGGGGACCCCTATATATAGTAGGAGGGGGCGCACCACCTAGGGGCCAGGAGGTGTGGGACTATTCGCACACCCGCCGGCCACCTTGGGGAAGCCGCTGGCCCTAGGTGGGCCCCACTCGGGTGGCCCATTAGCCCTAGGCCGCCTGGCCCCCCTCTCCCTTGGCGCCTTGCCCACTTGAGCCTCCCCTCGGGTGAGGCCCATTAGCAATATGGTGCCTTTTAAAATAAAATAAAATATATATTTAATATTAATTCTCCAATTAACATTCAGATGCACATATTATATTATTCCTTCATTCCGGAACATCTTCCGGACCCCTTTTCGATCTCCATCGGATGTTGCCGAAACTATTCCGGTGTCTCTCTCTCTATTTCTCATACGATACCTCATCTACCCTAAGCGTCCCCACCCTTAAGTGTGACATCCTTCGGTTCGGAAACACTCCGGACATGATAGAGATCACTCTCATATCAATGATCAACAGAGGGACCTGGATGGCCATGTGACCCCCGTGTGTTTCACGAAATCAATCGCTCGAACCGTGAGATAGTCGTTCCCCATTCCTTTTGTCATACGATACCTAATTCATCTGAGACTTGATCTTCGGTATCCCTATACCTTAGTTCGATCTCGTTACCGATGAACTTGTTTTCTCGTTCTCATGCTGTTGCATTCCGTGACCTAGTCACATGCTTGCAAGCTTCATTAATGCAACGTCACCGAGATGGCCACATGTATCTGTCTGTTACATGGACTAGACAAATCCTGGTCTTGATATGTACTCCTCTACGCATTCCTTAGGAAAACCTGAGTGGCACCTTTTTGATCACCCTGTTATGAGATGATTCTTGATAACCATCTAAGCTTCTTCTAGAATGGTGATTTGCATTACCTCACAGTCAAAGGATCAGGTTGCGAGGTTCTCTGTGTTTTATCATCAATGGTGAACTTTGTAACTAGATCTCATTACGATATAACGGTCGGATGTTTGTCTATCATGTTATTCAACTAATAACATGACCTCATTGTCAGTTGGCATAAATGCCCATGATCTTGAAACATAGACCATCCTCATGACCAATGAACTAGTTCACTAGAGGTAACTAGAGACATGGTTTGTTTACATACCACACGTGTATTAACGTTTCGTATTAACACAGTTATAGCACAGTATGAAACGTATTATGAACGTACAGGAGGTACATCAAATAATACACTTTATTATTTGCCTCTAGGGCATAACTCCTTCACCTGAGAAGAGCAAATCAAGTAAATGTGCAAGCGGGAGCAAATCATCAAGTCAAAGTGCAACTGGGAAAAAAAGGAGGTCCCCCAGCTCAGGAAACAGGCCAAAAAATCGATCCCACCCCTCAGGGTGGCATCCTATGACATTCCCCAGTAGGATATGGAAGAAACTATGAAGCTTGCGGCCGCTATGAATCTGACTGTTGAGGAATTTCTAGGTTTGCAGGACGACATGTTACCCAAGGCAGATGTAGTCCCTCAATATGTCCTAGGGATGCCGTTGGACACCCAAGAGAGGTTGCAACAACTGCCAACACAAATGCGGAATTTAGATAACTGGTACTTGAAAGCCGCAAAGGAGGAGAGAATAATGATCGTGGCGAAAGTACCACATGACTACTACTTCCGAGTCGAAGAGGTCCATGTTGAGTTTCCAGAACTCTTCTAGTTATACAATTTCAACACCCTCGACAAATCTATCATGAGTTGCTAGTGTCTGTAAGTTGTTGAATTCATTGTCTACATATAATTTGTTTAGTTTTTGATGACCGCAAGTGCACAGATTGTTTGTAGCTAGTTTCGAAATAAAGATATCGACCCCACAGGGAGCAGTAGGCAAAAGACTAAAATGCTTTTAATTATAACTAAACGAAGTACTTAAGAAATAACTTTAAGATGCAACATAAGTAAAGCTGTTTTGGGGTTTTTGGTTGAACAAGGTCATTTAAGGTAAAGCAAAACTTAATGCAGAAAGTAAAAATCGCGTGTGTAATAGAACTTTGGAACTACAATAGGGAAAAGGAATTCTAAGGGGATTGTGGATACACCACTAGCAATTTAGACTAAGTAATCGAGAGTATTATAACGAATATTCTCATAATGTGTATGTACATGGGAGGAGCTCCATATATGGATGATTTGCTAGCAACCACTTTACACATCATCCTCATAACCACAGCAGACAATAACTGACAACCATCACATTACCGTGCTATTAAGGGATTTCTCCCGTGGCATGGACATGGCTTGGTGAGTTTCCTTGATTCCCCAAGTCTGTACGTAAAGAATGATAACAGCTTTATAGTCACAGTAAGTGTTATCATCCCTCCGTCTAGTAACAAGTAATCCCCTTCATCGAGTCCCTTTAAGAGACAAATATTAAGGAGGTGCACAACTCCCAATATCAATATGAAGACAATTAACACATACACATAATGATCTATAACATAATAATCTCTATCTCATCTCAGTCATATGCTAGGGTTTCTCCATATCCCAAAGAACTATAGATCTACTCAGACATGGAGGCAATCAACATCATAGCAATGGTAATGGAAACAATCATAGATGAATAGTACTTGTATAAATCCACAACGAGTATAGGGATTACAACAAGATCTAGACAAGATGTAGATGGGATGGATGGAGATGGTGGTGATGCAACGGTGGATGATGAATATCGATGCCTTAGCCTCCCGGATCTGCGCAGGGCGAAGATGGATCCCTTGTGGATGAGTTCCCACTCCAGATGCCTTCCGGAGGTGAGGTTTCTGCGATTTCTAGGTGTTCTGTATGTCATCTCCCCAAACCAATTGCACGGGGTGAAACTATTTGACGAGCGGAGGCGGCGCCAACTATACGGCCGAAGCGATACGGCTGGAATATTTGCTCCGCCCGTATAGTTGGTCGTTGAACCTTCTGCCTCCCTTGTTCGCTTCTGTTTTTCTTGTGGTATTATTAATATTTCCTAAATAAGTGATTTACATTGTTTTGACTCCTTTTCTCCATAGTACAACTGCTCCAAGAATTATATCCATTGGATCCATCATCTGTCCTGATCCTGGTGAAAACAGACATAAAATATGCGCGCAAGCACCGTAAAATACCAAGATCCTACATCTACAATGCAAAATAATAATGTAAAACATGATGCAAATATGCACTCATCAACTTGCCCAAGCTTATACTCTTGCTCGTCCCGAGAAAGTTTTTAGCTTAATGGATGTGATCCTCATATTCATGAAGCTGAGTCGATAAAATAAATGAGTCAATTGCAGCATGTGTTTATAGGAATAAGTTCATGAATAGTACCTTACTCGAACCATCTGAATAGTATTAGCAGGCTTTCACACCTTAGTTATCAATAGTTCATAAAATATGAATCTCAACATAATGTAAAACTACCCGGTTCGACTGAATGAGTTAACGAGGTAGTCCCAAGTGTTTTAGGATCAACATATTCACTTGGGATTCAAAATATCAAAAGTGTCTCTTTGTCATACTACAATAAAGTGGTATATGCCTATTTGCTCTTTGCACACTCGCTCTTTTCTTATTTCTTTTTTTTTCTTTAACATATATGCTCACACTTTTGTTTTTAAGTGATGTGCAAAGGAGCTAGCCATATATTTCACCTTATGTAGGAATTCAAAGTTCAACGATCTCAATTATCAAATTCCAACTGTATATGAAGAATTATTACGACTTGGAGATTCTACCGCGACTTGTTCTCATTCTATTTTTATGTCACTTTTCATTTTCCTTTGTTCAAAGTTTCTTTTTGACTTAATTGTATAGATAATTTTTCTTTGTAAATCAAACCATAGACTTACAGCATGTTGACCAAATTATCTATATGTGTTCCATTAATACCAATGGTGTGGAAGACTCCTATTGCCATCGTCTAATGCAAGTAAAATCATACTCAAGTCATTCATATATCAATACAGCAAACACAATCTCATTATTGCTCCATATCTAATAATAAACTCGGAATTTCATAAAAGGGATCGACTATTCCTGAAGGGAATCCTAATGATGCAAACTTTATTTCTAGTTTGAACTAATGCAAAGATAATAAAAACTTATAGAATGGATTACAAGGTCTTAAAGATCTCCCCAATCTTGGAATCAAGCCAGGCGGGATCAATTAACTCCTTGCTGATACCTATTCCTCCTCCTAAGTAGAAAGAGTGTCGCCTTCTTCTGTCATGTTGCCCTCTTTAACTATGCTTGCAAAGCGAATGCTGAGCTCGGCCATGTCATATTGGAGCTTCAACATTTTCCTCTTGAGGAATTTCTTCTCATCTGTCAACTCAAAGGCAGTTTTGATTAAGAAACCAACTCTACCATCGATGTCATTGACCTTCTTC
The DNA here is from genome assembly GCA_910589775.1 of Avena eriantha. Taxonomy (NCBI): domain Eukaryota; kingdom Viridiplantae; phylum Streptophyta; class Magnoliopsida; order Poales; family Poaceae; genus Avena; species Avena eriantha. The sequence goes on from OU342740.1 coordinate 259,951,009, forward strand.
TCAAGATCTTTCCTCATCATCTAGTAGGAGTAAATCCCTTATCCAATTGTTTCAATGCATGCCTTGGAGGCCTTTCCAACTCATGAATCTTATCATGAATCTCATCTTGCCGCACCTTCTTAGGTTTAAGAGGTGATGGACCAAGAGGACGTTTATAATAGGATCCTATGTTGTAATGATAAGGGTTAGGGAGGTACTAATCCTTGTTCCTCCCTCGCTCAGCTTGTCTCATCATCTCCATCCTTTGCGGGAACATGTCCTCCCAATTTGGGAGAGGATTGATCTCCGAGCCGGATGATGACGACGATCCTTTTGGTTCGGCTTCTTCGATCCTCTACACGGGCTTCTCTTCTTTCTTCTTCCAGATCTTGTTGACGTGGAAGGGATGCATGGCTTCGCTGCACGGATGTTGTTAAAGGGGCATGTATAGGGATGACGAAGATCTTTCGAGGCTGGAGGTTGTAGCTTCATGAAAACTTAACAAAAAAGATTAGATGCGATCAGCTTTAAAAGGAGGGGTCAAAAATCCTAGCCGCCTTGCGTAACGAGCAACTATATGGGCGCAGCCTTTATAGCTCCAGCCGTATAGTTGTGAACCGACTATAGATTAAATCTACGGTGGAACCTAACTATATGGCCGGATCTATACGTGCAGAATTTTTAATTCATGCCGTATAGTTGGTCATTAGACTCTCTGTATCATGCGTAAAAAAATTGGAGAATGGTCGACAACTATACGACCGCGACTATATGGGTGGAATTTTTAATTTCGGCCGTATAGTTAGTCGTTAAACTCTCAGTAACCCAGAAATTATTTTTTCAAAGGAGTTGACAACTATACAACCACAACTATACGGGCGAAATTTTATTCCGACCATATGGACGAAAGTGTTGATGTCGCAACAACTATACGGCCGAAACTATACGGCCAGAATTTTGACTCCCGCCGTATAGTTGGTCATTAAATCTTCTGTGTCCACCAAAAAATTTCTGCTTCTCCAAAAATTCTTTATTAATCTAAAACTTAACGAAATATCGAGTTTTGACAAAGAAATGTTAGCTTAGATTTTCGACCAATTTCGGCATTATAAATTATTCCTTCCTCTTTGTCAGAGCATGAATTGTGCATCTTTTAATATAATACCCAAACAAGATTTTAACTGAAAATTTAAAACCTTACTCAAACCTTTATTTCACATGGGTTGCCTCCCATGAAGCGCTCTTTTATAGTCAATAGCTTGACTGTGGTACTGCGCATTCCGTCTTAAGTCCATTCTTCTTGAAATTGCCGTTCTTCGTATATCTTCGCTTTATCACTTCCTCGGGGCTACTCAACTCTATAGTGATTGCACTTATATCATCTTTTACCCGATAATGCTTCAAGTGTTGTCCATTTACCACCCACGCAAGAGAGGGTGTTTTTCATTGGAGCTTCACTGCTCCCGACGGATAGGCTTCTTCCACTACATATGGACCTTCCACTTCGATCTGACTTTTCCTGGAAACAACTTGAGACGAGAATTATAGAGCAACACTTTATCTCCACTTTAAAAGTCTTATTCTCAATTTTACTATCATGCTATCTTTTAACTTTTTCCTTAAACAACCTAGCATTCTCATAGGCTTCACTTCTAAACTCATCAAAACCATGCATATCTAATAAAAGCTTTTCTCCTGCTGCTTTGAGATCATAATTTAGATTCTTGATTGCCCAAAAAGCTTGGTGTTCTAGTTCTAAAGGTAAGTGGCATGCCTTACCGTACACCATCTTATAAGGTGTCATACCTATTGGATTTTTAAACATAGTATGGTATGCCCATAGAGTGTCATTTAACTTGTATGACCAATCCTTTCTTGATTTGTCCACCGTCTTCTCGAGTATGGTCTTTAATTCTCTATTAGAGAGTTCCACTTGACCACTTGTTGGGTATGATATGGTGAAGCGACGCGGTGGGTTACTCCATACTTGCTAAGGATTTTCCTAAATGTCCCTTTCGTAAAATGAGAACCACCATCAGTAATTAAAAATCTAGGAACTCCAAACCTGGGGAATATCACATCCTTGATCATCTCCACTGAGGTAGCTACATCTGCATGATTTGTTGGGATAGCTTCAACCCATTTATGTAACATAGTCAACTGCAACAAGAATATGAGTGTAACCATTAGACTCTATAAATGGTCTCATGTAATCCATTCCCCATACATCAAAGGGTTCAATTATGAGACTATAATTCATTGCCATTTCTTGTCACCTACCTATATTACTGCTTATTTGGCAAACATTGCAGTATTCCACGTACCTATGTGCATACTTGAGCAGGGTAGGCCAATAGCATCCGGATTGAAGTACGTTGGTAGCAGTTCTCTTTCTTGCATGATTGATGACCCACAAGTATAGGGGATCGCAACAGTCTTCGAGGGAAGTAAAACCCAATTTATTGATTTGACACAAGGGGAGCCAAAGAATATTTATAAGCCTTAACAACTGAGTTGTCAATTCAACTACACCTAGAAATAATCTTGCTTGTAGTATTTTATCAGTAGCAACAGTTTTATAGTAGCAATAGCAAAGTAATAGCAGTAGTAAAATAAAGATAGTAGTAACAATTGTAGTAAACAGTAGGATTAAAGTGCGGTAGGCATAGGGATGCATGGACGGGCGTTGCATGGAACAGACGATTCATGTAATAATCAAGACATAGGGCATTTGCAGATAAATAAGATAAAGTATCCAAGTACTAAATAATCATAGGCATGTGTTCCATATATAGTCATACGTGCTCGTAATGAGAACTTGTACAACATCTTTTGTCCTACCAGCCCGTTGCAGCGGGGCCTCAAGGGAATCTACTAGCAATTAAGGTGCTCCTTTTAATAGAGCACCGGAGCAAAGCATTAACACTCCATGAACACACATGATCCTCACATCATAGCCATCCCCTCCGGTTATCCCGATTTCTGTCACTTCGGGGCCTCGAGTTCCGGACAATAATATGTGTATACAGCTTGCAGGTAAGATCATAAACAATAATATCATCATGAATCAATAACATGTTCAGATCTGAAATCATGGCACTCGGGCCCTAGTGACAAGCATTAAGCATAACAAGTTGCAACAATGTCAAAAAGCACTAACAATAGATACTAGGCACCATGCCCTAACAATTTTATGCAATTACATGATCGATCTCATCCAATCCCTACTATCCCCATAGCCTACTGCGGGGGATTATTCACTCATGGATGGGGGAATCATGGATGGTTGATGGAGAAGCGTTGGTGATGATGATGGCGATGATCTCCTGCAATTCTCCGTCCCGGCAGGGTGCTAGAACGGAGTTTCTGATTCCGAATCGCGGTTTCTGGTGGTGGTGACATAGTGGAACTCTATCCGGAATAACTTTGAACCCCCCCTTTTTAGGTCAGAGGGCTTATATAGGCGAAAGGAGAGGTCGAGGCGGAGACCGAGGCGGCCACACCACCCCTGGCGCGGCTTGGCCTGGCCCACGCCACCAGGTGGTGTGGGCCCCTCGTGGCCCCTATACGTCTCGTCTTCTGGGTCCGTGAGTCTTCTGGTAAAATAGGAGTTTGTGATATGTTCCATGATTTTTCCTCAAAGTTGATTTCCTGCATAAAAATGAGACACCAAAGCAATTCTGCTGAAAATAGCGTTAGTCCACATTAGTCGTATCCAAATCACACAAATTAGAGAAGGAACAATAGCAAAAGTGTTCGGGAAAGTAGATACGTTTTGGACGTATCAACTCCCCCAAGCTTAGCTTATTGCTTGTCCTCAAGCAATTCAGTTGAAAACTAAGTGCGATAAAATAAACTTTCACGAACACATTTGCTTCATAAGATGTATATATTCTCAGCATATGATCAAATACTTAGGCAATTCATAATAAAGAGTATGCAAAAAAGTTTACCCAGTAGTCATGCAAGCTATGAAGAGATTCCAACCCAATAATAATAAGCAACATGACACATAAGCATATGCAGGATTGTAATGCTCATAAGAAGATATGATAAAGTGGTATCTCGCTTGCCTTTCTTTTTGGAGCAAAACATAAATGCCAAGGCACCTCTGAAGTTTAAGTGAAGACTAGAAGTAAAAATATCAAAGATACAAGCGTCAAACTTATGTCACAATTAACCGTGTTTTGGGACAAGCACATTACACTAAGAATGACAGCTATGCTCTTGGGAAGGTGCTCAAAGAATAAATGGTGACTCGACATAAAAGTGAAAGAAAAGATTTGAAAAGTTTGAAAGGCTTCCAAATGTTGAAAGTATGGTACTCATTAGCATTGAGCTCTCATTGCCCCTATCATAAGCATCTTGAGGTGATTAAGGTTAAAGTGACTCAAATATGAGGATATGCTTGACAAGTTATAAGTTGAAAATCTCATGCCCCTTGCTTACGAGTACCGAACCTCATGCTACTCAACTTTGGTCACAAGCAAGTTCTTGTCATTGTAAGTGCATGCGTATCATAGAGAACCGCCAATGGGGTACCCCTTTCCCCATGACACAGGAGCTTTCCCATATAAAAATGACAAGACAACAGACAATGAGCATCTCAGCGATCTTTTTATTTGCTATTTACTTAGGTTTTTATTGAGGATGCTTCACAGAATGCTCACTATGGTTATGTTGCAAGTTTCCACCATGATTAGGCATGGCTTAGGCTAGCCGCCCATGCGTTTCTCTAACACATATACAAACTCCATGAGCTTAAAAGATCCCCTTTTATTTCACACCATCGAGATCCATAAAAGAAAGAACATGATATCAACTGAATAATAAGTGCAATGTTGAAAGCGTTCCCCATGATAACATGGTTCTGCTAATTCACAACTTATAAAGTGCAAACATATAAGCAACATAGATGGGCACAATGGTTCAAGTTTATTAAGTGCAAGAAAATAAAGTGTGTCATCAAGTTCGTGAGAGCTTTACTAACTAATTTTCATATAACAAGCAAACATTTTTATTTGGAAGAAAACAAAGCATAAATGCTAATAGGTAGATATGGTGAACACCTTTTGACAACTTTGGTTTTGGGGAGTTGGATGCACGAGTAAAGCTTATACTCTGCGCAAGTGAAGGCTAGCAATAGAAAGGGAGTGACAATTGAGAGAGCAGTAACTGTCATAATCATGCTTGCGACAAAACAAAATTAATAGTGGCATAAAAGTGACACAAGAACTCTGAGGCAAAATAAATCATCGAGGCTTAACTGACTTTTTGTTTAGTCATATGCATGCGTGAGCATGTGCCAAGTTGATTCAAATAAAATATTCAGAGGAGGATACCACAAATGTCATACCAAGTTATGAATACAAAAATACAAGCAAACATTTATATGACATGTTACAAACTATTAGTGCATTGGAACTGATCATAAGAGAGCAAGAACTACTAAGCATCCATTAAATAACATACACCTTACATGAATATACTAAGCATGCCCACAATGATGAGTATATGTACAAAAATGAAAACAAATAGAGTTCATATCATCCTCTTACCACACCTCGAGTTGCCATAAATCATCATTGCCTTTCACTTGTGTGACTTGAATAATAAGATAAAACCAAACTCCAAGGAGTCACTAAGGACCGCTGAACCCTGCAATGAACTTTACAAAACCAGAGAAGAACAACAAATATTTTTTGGTTTTCGATTTTTAAAGACAAGAAACGAAGGAAAGAGCAAACAAAGAAAAATCTTTTTGGGTTTTTCAAATAATCAAATCAAAGCTAAAAAGGATGAAGCAAACCAAGGCTAAAATATATAGAAGAAAACAAAGAGAAATAAGGAAAATATTTTTGGTCTTTTTGTGTTTTGGAAAGCAGAAATAAAGCGAGAACAAAAACTAAAAAGAAAGCAAAACATGGATATATAAAGTACCGACAGAACAAGATATGTAGATGAGTGTGATGTCGGTATACTCCCCCCAAGCTTAGGCTTTTGGCCTAAGTGGGGATCAACCCCAACGCGGGTAGGAACTCCAAGCCGGCGAGTCATCGTAAGAATGATCATAATTAGGCCCTTGTGAAAAAGAGGAAAAATCTCCCCAATCATAGGCAGGTTGCTGGTATGAAGACTCCCCCTCGTTGGAGGGCTGGACCAAATTGTCCTTGGCCTCCCTTAATTCATGTTGGTTGAGTTGGTTTCATTCATCTCCTTTTCTGAAATTTTTAGATAACCATCACAAAAAATGATTGCAAAGTGATTACATAATGAAAGGAACTACTTATAGGGACTTGCAAGAGGGCTAAACATGCATCAAAACAATTTCTCTAAGCATAGAACAAGCATGCAAGCTCACATAGCCTGCCACCTACAGTAGCAAAATACTCAAGATATAATCCACTAATCACAAATCTACTTGGACAAGCAGAGGAGTCACATACTGGAGAACAAATGCTCCAATTCTCAGCAGCAAAGGTGGGCCGAGCAAGGAGATCTAAAATTGCGAGCAAGAAAATCAAGAACACGGGTTTGAGCAATGAAATGGTGTTTTCTCAGGAGAGGGAAAGGAGTGGCAGGTGGGAGAATAAGTGGAGGGCCAGGGTGGCCCACACCATGGCCAGGCGCACCCCTGGTGTGGCCGCGCCACCTGGTGGTGTGCCTGCCTGGTGGGCCCCCCTGGGTCACTCCAGGTACCTCTCTGCCCCATTTTTGGTGTAAAAATTTAATATGAATTTTCTGGAATTTTTCGAGAAACTTTATTTTTGAGCAATTTTCAGGTACTGATAAATGTTTTTCTGGCAGAAAGATGATTTTGGAATGATGCAAAAACAAAACGAAACTAAAACTTCAGAAGTTCTAAGACACCCTAATATGCAAGAAACTAGCAATAGAAAAGTAAACAAGGTGAAAGCAAAAATTAAAATGGATAAAATAAAAGTGAGCAAGGATAATCATGGTGAAAACATTGTTTTGTTCATTAAATCCCTTTGTTAACAAGGTCGATCAGGTCTTGTTACCAAAACAATTTTATATGAAACAAAAGTTTGCATTTCACTAAATGATTATGTTACCTCAACCTTGATAGCAATAGTCGCAATCATAATAGTTCCATAATTTTCTTGTAGTATGGGACAATAAATTTCTCCAACTTTGATGCCCTCAATATTTTCAATTGAATTTAGGCCATAAGTCTTATCAATCTTCTTGGGGAAATATATAGTATGCTCCTTATCATTAACATTAAAAGTTACCTTTCCTTGATTACAATTAATGATAGCTCCTGCAGTATTAAGAAAAGGTCTCCCAAGAATAATAGACATATTATCATCTTCAGGCATTTCAAGCACAACAAAGTCAGTTAATATCAAACAGTTATGAGCCACTTGAACAGGATCATCCTCACATATACCAACAAGAATAGTAGTAGATTTATCAGCCATTTGCAAAGATATATCAGTTGGTAACAATTTTTCCAATTGAAGTCTCTTGTAGAGAGAAAAAGGCATAACACTAACTCATGCTCCCTAATCACACAAAGAAAATCTAACATAATTATTTTTAATAGAACAAGGAATAGTTGGAATCCCTGGGTCTCCAAGTTTCTTTGGAACCTTACCATTCAAGGAATAATTAGCAAGTAAAGTAGAAATTTCCTCATTAGGAATCTTCCTTTTATTAGAGACAATATCCTTCATATACTTTGAATAAGGAGGCAATTTAATAGCATCAGTCAAAGGAATTTGCAAAAATAAAGGTTTCATCCACTCACAAAAATTGTTATAGTGTTCTTCTTCCTTTGACTTGTGTTCCTTATCAAGAAAAGGCATTGGTTTTTGAACCCAAGGCTCTCTTTCACTACCATGTTTGTTAGCAACAAAATCTTCCTTAGTGTACTTAGTATTCTTAGTGTGCCTTTCAGGTTCTTCTTCAATTTCTTCTTTATCAGGAGCATCATTTTTATCATTGCCACATTCAGTTTTAGCATCAGAGACAGATATACTATTAGGATCTTTAGCAAGTTCAGAAGATTCTACAACTGTTTTATGTTTATTTTTCTTTCTCTTAGAAGAAGTACCACTATTTTCAATTTGTTGAGAATCCTGCTCAATTCTTTTAGGATGTCCCTCGGGATATAAAGGATCCTGAGTGAAAGCACCACTCCTAGTTCTAATTTCATAAGCATGTTTTTCTTTAGAAGCATTAACTAGCAATTTTTTTGTACTTTAGTAAGCTGATCAATTTGAGTTTGAACCATTTGGAAATATTTAACAAGCATTTTAACATCATTGGAGGTTCTTTCCAAAATATCTTTCAACTCATTAATAGCTCTAGAGTTTTCCATTAAATGATTATGCACTCTCTTATTAAAATTATCTTGCTTAACAACATAGATATCAAATTCTTCTAATCATTGATCAGGAGGTTTAGAATAAGGAATATCACCTTCATCAAAATGTTGGAGAGAGTGTACCTCAATAGTGGATGAGTGGGAGATTGGCTTACACAATTCTTCTATAGGAGGTAAATTCTTCACATCTTCAGATTTAATACCCTTCTCCTTAAGACATTTCTTAGCTTCCTTCATCACTTCATTATTTAGTTCAATCACTCCCCTCTTCTTTGGTGTTGGTGTTGGCTCAGTGTAGTTGACTCAGGTGTAGTTGACTCATGTGAAATCCAGTCATCATAATTCTTGCTTATTTTAGCCATTAATTCCTCAGCTTCTTTGGGAGTTCTCTTCTTGAAAACACAATCAGCAAAATATCCAGGTATGTCTTAGATTCATCAGTTAGTCCATTATAATATATATCAAGAAGCTCATTTTTAGGTATTGGACACCCAGGTTGTGCGTGAATTAAAGCACAAAACCTTGCCCATGATTCAGGCAATTTCTCCTCTTCTCCCTATTTAAAATCAAAAAGTTCCTGCAAAATGGCATGTCGAGCACTAGGAGGGAAATATTTCTAAAAGAAAATATCAATCTAGCAATCAGGGCTATCAATAGATCCAGGAGGTAAATTATTAAACCAAGCTTTAGCTTCTCCTTTCAGTGGAAAAGGATAAAATTTTAGCAACAAAGTAGGTGCGCATCTTAATATCATCAGAAAATAAGCCACTCATGGTAGAAAGCTTAGTCATATGTGCTATAGCACTTTCATTTCAGTCCCACAAAAAGGTTCTTTCTCAACAATGGTTATGTAAGATAAATTAAGAGAGAAATCATAATCCTTATCTTTAATGTTTATGGGAGATGTAGAAAACTTAGCATTAGGAGAAAATTTAGGTCTAACAGTATGTCTCTCAAGAAGACTCTTAATATCACTTGCACCATGAGTGTTTCAACATTCTTCAATAAATTCATCAGTCATTTCAATATAACCGTCATCAAGATCATAGCTCTCTCTAGACTCAGGTGAACTAACAGGTGTAGCAGTATCTTCATTAGGAGATTCAGTGTTTCCAACTATAGTTCTAGCAATTGTAGCATCTAGGAAATGACCTAATGAACCACTCTCATCAAGCATAGTAAAAGTAGCATCATAAGTATCAGAAGCACTTTCAGATTCAGCAGAAATAGTAGTATGTGTAACATGTGTATGTGGTGGTGGTGTAAGGAGCTTACTCATCACAATTGGTGAATCAAGAGCAATAGAGGTGTTCAGAACTATACATCTCCTTGTAGTGGATGGTAATATAGGAACTTTTCCATCACGAGTTTTACCCATGATGAATGGACAGCAACGAACAATAATAATTCCAAGTGAACTTTATAAATAGATCTATGGTCCCCGGCAACGGTGCCAGAAAATAGTCTTGATGACCCACAAGTATAGGAGATGGAAACAGTCTTTGAGGGAAGTAAAACCCAATTTATTGATTCGACACAAGGGGAGCCAAAGAATATTTATAAGCCTTAACAACTGAGTTATCAATTCAGTTGTACCTAGAAACAATCTTGCTTGCAGTAGTTTATCAGTAGCAATAGTTTTGTAGTAGCAATAGCAAAGTAATATCAGTAGTAAAATAAAGACAGTAGTAACAATTGCAGTAAACAGTAGGATTAAAGTGCGGTAGGCATAGGGATGGATGGACGGGCGTTGCATGGACAAAACAATTCATGTAATAATCAAGACATAGGGCATTTGTAGATAAATAGGATAAAGTATCCAAGTACTAAATAATCATAGGCATGTGTTCCATATATAGTCATACGTGCTCGTCATGAGAACTTGCACAACATCTTTTGTCCTGCCAGCCCGTTGAAGTGGGGCCTCAAGGGAATCTACTAGCAATTAAGGTGCTCTTTTTAATAGAGCACCGGAGCAAAGCATTAATACTCCATGAACACACGTGATCCTCACATCATAGCCATCCCCTCCGGTTATCCCGATTTCTGTCACTTTAGGGCCTCTAGTTCCGGACAATAATATGTGTATACAACTTGCAGGTAAGATCATAAACAATAATATCATCATGAATCAATAACATGTTCAGATCTGAAATCATGGCACTCGGTCCCTAGTGACAAGCATTAAGCATAACAAGTTACAACAATGTCAAAAATCACTAACAATAGATACTAGGCACCATACCCTAACAATTTGATGCAATTACATGAACAATCTCATCCAATCCCTACCATCCCATAGCCTACTACGGGGGATTATTCACTAATGGATGGGGAATCATGGATGGTTGATGGAGAAGCGTTGGTGATGATGATGGTGATGATCTCCTCCAATTCCCCGTCTCAGCAGGGTGCCAGAACGTAGTTTCTGGTTGCGAATCGCGGTTTTTGGTGGTGGTGACGCAACGGAACTCTATCTGGAAAAACGTTGAACCCCCCTTTTTTAGGTCAGAAGGCTTATGTAGGAGAAAGGAGAGGTCGAGGCGGAGACCGAGGCGGCCACACCACCCCCTGGCGTGGCTTGTCCTGGCCCGCGCCACCAGGTGGTGTGGGCCCCTCTACGTCTCATGTCCTGGCTCCATGAGTCTTATGGTAAAATAGGAGTTTTGCGATATTTTCCGTGATTTTTCCTGAAAGTTGATTTCCTGCATAAAAATGAGACACCAAAGCAATTCTGCTAAAAACAGAGTTAGTCCACATTAGTCGTATCCAAATCACACAAATTAGAGAAGAAACAATAGCAAAAGTGTTCGGGAAAGTAGATGTGTATTGGACGTATCAATGATGCCCTCCATATGGACTGTCATGACAAGCTTTCAATACCGCATTCATTTCATGGTTAGGAACACACTTCTGAATCATTCTGTCAAGTCCATGACGATATAAATACGGATCATCCCAAAAGTAATATTTAAGATCATTAAAGAATTTCATTCTTTGATTTCTTGTCATACCAGGAGGTATAAATTTCGTTTCTAGATAATTAGCATAATTTGCATACCATGGATCAGCAATTTCTACCTTTGCTAAATATTCTCTCGGAAATGATTCATTAATGGGTACGGGGTCATTAATTATTCCCTCCATCCTAGAGAGATGATCTGCTACTGGATTATCCTTACCCCTCCTATCTACTATTTGTAAATCGTATTCCTGGGTTTAGCATCCTTTTTACGAGGAGGTGATGCAAAGCTTGGTGATCCGTATGAATTATTACCTTAGAATTAATTATGTAAGATCTAAATTTATCGCAAGCAAAAATTATGGCTAGAAACTCTTTCTCTGTAGTAGCATAATGTTTTTGAATTTTATTAAGAGGTTTACTAGCATAATAAATAACATTTAGATTCTTTCCATCTCGCTGTCCCAACACAACCCCTAAAGCACAGTCACTAGCATCACACATGATTTCGAAAGGTTCATCCCATCTTGGAGATTGCATGATAGGTGTTGAAATTAATTTATCCTTAAGGTTCTCAAAAGCTATAATGCAGTCATGATCTAATTAGAATGGAGTTTTTTTATCAAGAAGATTGGTGACAGGCATAGCTAGTTTAGCAAAATCTTTTATAAACCGCTTATAAAAACCTACATGTCCTAGAAACATTTTTAAGTTTTTAATGTCCTGAGGTATTGGGAGATTTTCTATAGTGTTTATTTTAGATTTATCTATTTCTATTCCCTTCTCCGAAACTTTGTGCCCGAAAACTTTACCTTCTCTTTCTATGAAGTGGCATTGTTCCCAATTCAAAACCAAGTTTGCTTGCCTACATCTCTACAAAACTTTGGTCAGATTGTAGAGGCAATTATCAAAGGTTGTTCCACAAACGACAAAATCATTTGTTATAACTTCCATAGTCTTCTCAAGAAAATCATCAAAAATCTTTAGAACACATTCCTGAAAAGTTGCTACTGCATTACATAAGCCAAATGGAATTAAGCTATAAGCATACATCCCATAAGGACAAGTGAAAGTTGTTTTCTCTTGATCTTTCGGCTGTATGGAAATTTGAGAATATCCAGAATAACGATCAAGAAAACAAAAGTAGGAATTATTACTAAGTCTTTCTAGAATCTTATCCATGAATGGTATAGGTTTATGATTCTTTTGTGTTTCAAGGTTTAGCTTCCTAAAATCAATGCACATACGATATCCTACAATTGGCCGCACAGGAACTAGCTCACCTTCCTCATTCATAGCAGCATCAAGACCACCTTGGCTTGGTATGCAATGAGCTGGGTTAACCCACTTATTGTTAGAAATAGGATATATTATGCTAGCATCAAGTAAGCGTGTAACTTCCTTTCTTACTACTTCCTTCATCTTAGGATTAAGCCTTCTCTGCGTATCTACTACTGGTTCAGCATCATCAGGCATGGTAATCTTATGTGTTACAATAGATGGATATATTCCTTTAATATCACTCAATGTATATCCAAAATCTTCACGATGCTTTACCAAAACTGAAATGAGCTTATTTGTTTCATTTTCTGATAGATTCTTGCTAATAATAATAGGACATTTATTTTCATTATCTAAAAACTCATACCTCATATTGTCTGGAAGTTTTTTCAATTCTATTGGTGGAGGTTCTTCATCTCCTATTCTTACCAATTCTTCATAGTCATGTGGATTTTGTGCTTCTGGAATTGAATCAAGGTAATCATCCAAGTCTTCTTTCTTCTCATTATCATGTGCTTCTTCCCAATTAATCAAGCTCCTTTCTAATTCATCTTGTGGAGTACTGAAATGAATTGCCGCTAGATTGGCAATCATCTTTTCTTCCTTGATATCCTCCACTTCATATGGCCTCTTCTTTAGTTTGGCGAAGTGGAATGTAATTTCCTCTTCTCCAAACTTCAGTGAAATAGTTTCCTTCTGATTATCTACTCAAGCTTTAGTGATGGAAATAAAAGGCATGCCTAGAAGAACAGGGCAAAAAGTATCTCGAGGCATATCAACAATATGAAAATCAAGGGGGTACATGAGTGAGCCAATAAAGACATAGATATTTCTGATTACCCCTTCTGGTTTTATATTGGTTCTATTAGACAATTTAATAATATTGTCTACCGGTTCAACATCTGGATTATTTAGGTTGTAGCTAAGTTCTTCATAAAGTGATAACGGCATAATATTTATGGTGGAAATTGGTTCACAAATTCCATATAAGAAAGTTTCTCCATAATATATAGGGGTCATAGGCTTTGAAGTTTCGTTACCTTGAACCTTACCTTGGATGAATTCCGAGGTTTCACGGTCTAACATAACCACTTCATCTTCCACTATTCGTGCTTCCATAAGATCTTTTATTATAACATTATTTATATTTGTAGCTTCGGAATTCCTTTTTGGTTTCTTCGATCTCTTCTTTATTTGTTCTTCCTCTCTTCGTCTTTTTTCAAAGATCCCCTATATAGGTATCGAGGAGAACTCTTCCATTAGCGCTCTTGCATGCTTCTTTTCTTCGAGAGGTTTATGAGGTTCCCATGCTGTAGGTACCTGCAAATGCCCTGCATAATTCTCAATAATTTTATTTACCGAGTAAGAATCAATACCGAGGGTTTTAATCATTGTATCCATCCTCTCATCTGCAAGGAAATCGTTAATGCAAGCATATTCAGAAAAACTGTTTGTAATATTTTCCTTATTTTTAAATTTTTTAGTTGCTTCTTTCATTTTTATTATTAGATTCCAAGCATCATCATAGGTATAAGATAGAAAACTGCCATTCAAAGCAGTGTCTATATTCGTCCTATTTTCAATATTTAGCCCTCCATAAAAGGTATGGGTGATTAACCAATCAGGTAAATGGTGATGGGCGCAATTGTCTAGGTAGCTTTTATACCTTAGATATCCTTCATATAAGCCCTCACTAGGATTATTTTTGAAACTGATAATAATACCTCTCATCCTGTGAGCTTTGCTTTCAGAATAATATTTTGATAAAAACTTGGTTGTCAATTCCTCCCAAGTCCTTGGTTCTTCTGCACAAAAAGATCTATACCAGTCGCAAACATTATTATAGAGAGTTTGTCTAAACAACTGGATTTTAACCATATCTAGATTACAAGGATGCATTTGTGGAGTAGAAGGAGTCAGAAGCTGCTAAGGAAAAGTTAGAAAAAACAAGTTAAATGTCGCGAAGAAGAAATATCAACATCACCTAGGGCCAGGGGCTACACGACTGCCATGCCAAAGTGGGATGCTAAAGAGAATGAACTTCTTGCTAAAGGGCTCACTCCAGAACCAATACTCGAAGAATGGGATTTGCGGGCAAGAAATAGGTTCCTTGGGCATGGGAGTGAGTATGATGAAAATACAGGGGACCTTATTTGCAGTGACGGGATTAGGATACCCCGGGAGACATGGCCAAGAGTGGTGAAGGAAATTAAAGAGGGAACAACAAAGTTCTGTCCCGATAGAGAGAAACACTTGCTGACAAAGGTCCTCGGGAATGATGAACGCGGAGGATGAGTACAAGGCCATGTCCCTAGTTATACATGGGAGATGGGGTTTCCCAAAGACAGGGATACTTATAGGAGCCGAGAGAGAGCAAAGAGGCGACGGCAGGAAGAGGAGGGAGACAGGTTCAACGAGTTGCTAGGAACACTTCAAAAGCATCAGCAACAGATTGACGAACTTCGAGGAGTAGCGCGCCTGCAAGATCATGCACTCGATATTACTACTGTCCCATCTCAGCGGAAAGCAGCATGGCTGAATCGGAGGTCCCGTCTGACGATGCACAAATGGTAGATGGTGGTCTCGGCTACCCCGTGGATGGAATCAAGGAGCAGACATCTTGTGAGCTCCATCAGAAGGTGAAGAACCTATCCATCAAGGTGGTGGTCAGATGTGCCTTACCTTGTCCACCTGACGCACACTGGCATGGTCGTGGGATTCCAGCTGGTTGTGCTAAAGTCAGGGTGGATGAAATCGCAACGGGGTGGGACTCAATGGAGCTTGACATTCCTGGACCTAAAGGTGAGAGGACACTCGGAGAAGTATTGGGTGGTATCATTCTATGGGACAAGAACAACATCAAGCTTCTAGGCTCAGCGCCAAGGCCAACACCACCTTCGAGTCGTCGCATGTCACCTTCACCTCCATCACCTCCAAGAACCCTACCCCATGACTACGACCACCACAACGCGAGTCCATCTCGATCTCCACCACAGGGTCAGCCGTCTTCGCCGCCCGCTAAGGACAATAAGCGGAGGCATGCTCCATCGATCAGTACTAAATTATGTAGCATCCCAAAACGACAAATGTTACCCCTCCCAAGAGTACCTCATAAGAATCTTCCCATCAGACCTTACGATCGTACTGACGAGGAAAGTGTAGCGATCGCAAAGGCCGAATGTGTTACGCAGCTTAAAAAGAAGAAACCTGAGCCTGCCCCGGTATACACCGAGAAGAAAAAATAGCATATGCACTTGCTTTTTTGAACACAAAATCGCAATATGACTTGCACCATAAGTGATACGTTGCAAACGTATCTATAATTTTTGATGTTCCATGCTTGGTTTTATCTACTTTCTTATGTTTTGTCCACACTTTGGAGTATTTTTATACACTTTCCTGGACTAACCTATTAACAAGATGCCATAGTGCCAGCTGCCTGTTTTCTGCTGTTTTTGGTTCCAGGAAAGTCAGAAAATAAATATTCTCGAAATTGGACGGGACAAAAGCCAAAGTCAGTACTTCACTAAGGGGGACACATAGCCAGAATACAAGACGGAGAGGGGCCAGAGGGCCGCCACACCACCTGGCCGTGCGGTCAGGCCTGGCCCGCGCCAGGGGGTGGTTTGGCCACCTAGGGCACCCCCTCGTCCTCCCCTTTTGCCTATAAGATGCCTCCGATATAGAAACCCTAAGGACCCGATCAAAATTCCACGGAAGAGTCTTTAGCCGTCGTCATCTCCATCCCTAGATCTGGAGGGATCTCAAGCTCTTCCCGGCACCCTGTCGGAGGGGAGAATTCACCCTGGAGGCCTTGTTCATCACCATGCAAGCCTCCGGTGTGATGCGTGAGTAGTTCATCCTTGGACTACAGGTCCATGTAGTAGCTAGATGGTTGGTTCTTCTCCTTTGTGCTACCATGTTTAGATCTTGTGAGCTCCTTTCATGATCAAGATCATCTATTTGTAATCCTACATGTTGTGTTTGAGGGGATCTGATGGATATTGAGATGCTATTTCAGATTGATTATTGATTATATCATGTCCTTGTTATTTGTGATCTTGCATGCTCTCTGTTGTTAGTAGATATCTTGGCTGAGTGGATGCTAGCAACCTCAAGAGGGAGTATTTATGCTCGATAGTGGGTTCATGCCTCTAGTAATCTGGGGAAGTGACAGAAATATCTAAGGTACTAGATGTGTTGTTGCTACTAGGGAGAAAACAACAATCCTTTGTTCATAGAACAACCATATTGTTTACTTTACACTCAATGCATAATGCAATTATCTATTGCTTGCAACTTAATACTGGAGGGGGTTCAGATGATAACCTGAAGGTGGATTATTTGTCATAGATGCAGTTGGATTACGGTCTATGTATAATGTTGTAATGCCCAATCAAATCTCATAGGAGTCAATATGATTAGTATATGCATGTATGCTTTCTCGATGTTTATCAATTGCCCCGCTATAATTTCTTCACCCAACATGTCATCTATCTTAAGGAGAACCACCACTAGTGAACTATGGACCCCGATCCTTTCTTTTACCATCAATCTACAATTGTTTACTCCTTTCTGTTTACTTTCTGCAACCTTTTACTTTCTTCCATACAATACGTTTAATCCTTTGTTTTCAGTAAAATCGGTGAGATTGACAACCTCACTGTAAGTTGGGGGCAAAGTTTCGTGGTTTTGTTGTGCAGGATTCCAAGTTGGAAACAACATGTTGGAGGTGTTTCCTTGCTCCAACTGGTTCGATAACCTTGGTTTCATAACTGAGGGAAACTTGTTGATGTGCTCTTCATACCTTCCTCTTGGGGTTCCCCAACGAGCTTGAGATATCTTGGGCCATTAAGCTCTTTTCTGGCACCGTTGTCGGGTGATACGTTGCTAACGTATCCATAATTTTCGATGTTCCATGCTTGGTTTTATCTACTTTCTTATGTTTTGTCCACACTTTGGAGTATTTCTATACAGTTTCTTGGACTAACTTATTAACAAGATGCCACAGTGCCAGTTGCCTGTTTTCTACTGTTTTTGGTTCCAAGAAAGTCAGAAAATCAATATTCTCGGAATTGGACCGGACAAAAGCCAAAGTCGTTATTTTCCCGAAAGATTCACAAAGCCAGAAGGAGAGACAAAGGGGGCCATAGGGTGGCTAAACCACCCCTAGGCGCGGGTCCCCCTGGCCGCGCCAGGGCATGGTGTGGGCCCCCTGGCTGGCCACCGACCTCACCGCTTAGCCTATATATTCCTACCGATACAAAAAACCTAGATCGTCAAGCCTCCAGCCACGAAAAGCTTTGCAGCGCTGCTGCCACCAAATGGGAGATTTGGGGGATAGAAAGTCTTTGTTCCAGCACCCTGCCGGGACAGAGAAGTGCCCCCAGAGCCATCTCCATCGATCTCCACCACCATCTCCATCACCATTGTTCATTCCCATGATGATGAGGGAGTAGTTCTCTCTCGAGGCTTGATACATCCAAAATGTATCTACTTTCTTGAACACTTTTGCTATTGTTTCTCCTCTGTACTTGTGTGATTTGGATACAACTAATGCGGACTGACGCTGTTTTCATCAGAATTGCCTTGGTGTCTACTTTTTGTTCAGAAAACCAACTATCAGGAAAAATCCCGGAAAATATGCCAAAAATCCTACTTCACCCGAAGACTCCAGGAGCCAAAATAGGAGACGGAGAAGAGCCAGGGGTGGCCACACTACCTGGTGGCGCGGGCCAGGCCAGGTCGCGCCAGGGGGTGGTGTGGGCCCCCCAGGCACCCCCTCGGCCTCTCTCTTCACCTATAAGGAGCCTTCTGACCTAAAAACATCGGGGGGTTCGACGTTTTTCCAAAAAGAGTTCCGCTCCGCCGCCACCACTAGATTCCACGAAACAGCACTAGAAACTCTGTTCTGGCACCCTGTTAGGACGGGGAATTGGAGGCGATCATTGCCATCATCATCACCATCGCTTCTCCATCGACCATCCATGTTTCCCCCATCTATGAGTGAGTAATCCCCCGTTGTAGGCTATGGGATGGTAGGGATTCGATGCGATCGTTCATGTAATTGCATCAAATTGTTAGGGCATGGTGCCTAGTATCTATTGTTAGTGATTTTTGACATTGTTGTCACTTGTTATACTTAATGCTTGTCACTAGGGCTCGAGTGCCATGATTTCAGATCTGAACATGTTATTGATTCATTATGATAGTATTGTTTGTGGTCTTATCTACAAGTTGTATACACACGTAGTTGTCCGGAACCAATGGCCCCGAAGTGACAGAAATTAGGATAACCAGAGGGAATGGCTTAGATGTGAGGATCACATGTGTTCACGGAGTGTTAATGCTTTGCTCTGGTGCTCTATTAAAAGGAGCACCTTAATTGCCAGTAGTTCCCTAGAGGCCCTACTGCAAACGGGCTGGCAGGACAAAAGATGTCGTGCAAGTTCTCATTGCGAGCACGTATGACTATATATGGAACACATGCCTAGGATTGTCTAGTACTTGGATGCTTTATCTTATTTATCTGCAATTGCCCTATGTTCTGATTGCTATTTGAATTGTCTTGTCCATGCAACGCCCGTCCATCCATCCCTATGCCTACCGCACTCGAATCCCACTATTTACTACTTTTGTTACTATTGTCTTTGCTTTACTACTGCTGTTACTTTACTATTCCTACTACAAAACTGTTGCTACTGATAAACTATTGTGAGCAAGATTGTTTCCAGGTGCAGCTGAATTGACAACTCAGTTGTTAAGCCTTATAAATATTCATTGGCTCCCCTTGTGTCGAATCAATAAATTGGGTTTCACTTCCCTCGAAAATACTGCGATACACCCCCTATACTTGTGGGTCATCAAGACTATTTTCTGGCACCATTTCCTGGGAGCATAGCTTTATTTATCAAGTTCATTTGGATTCTCTATTGTTTGTTGTTATCCATCCATCATGGGTAAGTCTCATGATGGCAAGGTTCCTATTTTACCATCCACTACAAGAAGAGGTACGGTTCTCAACACCTCTGCTGCTCTTGATTCACCGTCTGTTATGAGTAAGTTCCTTACACCACCACATACACATGCTACACACACTGCTACTACTGCTGAATCTGAAACTTCTGATGCTTATGATGCTGCTTCTACTTTGCTTGATAAGAGTGGTTCATTAGGTCCTTTCCTAGATGCTACGATTGCTAGAACTATAGCTGGAAATACCGAAACTCCTAATGAAGACACTACCACACCTGTTAGCTTATGATATTGAAGATGGTTATGTTGAGATGACCGATGAGTTTATTAAAGAATGTAAGAACACCCATGATAGGAGCGCTGCTAAGAGTCTCCTTGAGAGGCGTGCTATTAGACCCAAATTATCTCCTGCTGCTAAGTTTGCTGCTTCTCCCATAAACATTATAGATGAAGATTATGATCTTTCTCTCGATCTATCTTACATAGCTATTGTCGAGAAAGAACCTTTTTGTGGGACTAAGAATGAAAGTGCGGTAGCACATATGAATGAAATTTCTACCATGAGTGGCTTGTTTTCTGATGATATTAAGATGTGTACTTACTTTGTTGCTAAGATTTTTCCCTTTTCACTGAAAGGAGAAGCTAAAACTTGGTTTAGTAATTTACCTCATGGATCTATTGATAGCCCTGAGTGCTTGGTTAGTAATTTCCTGTAGAAATATTTTCCTCCCAGTGCTAGACATGCTATTTTGCAGGAACTTTTTGATTTTAAACAGGGAGAAAAGGAGGTATTGCCTGAATCTTGGGCAAGGTTTTGTGCTTTGATTCATGCACAGGCTGGAAGTCCATTACCTAAGAATGAGCTTCTTGATATATTTTATAATGGACTAACCGAAGAATCTAGGACATACCTAGATAGTTGTGTTGATTGTGTTTTCAGGAATAGGACTCCTAAGGAAGCTGAGGAATTAATGGCTAAAATAAGCCAGAATTATGAAGATTGGACTCCTCCTAAACAAGCTATACCTGAAG
The DNA here is from genome assembly GCA_910589775.1 of Avena eriantha. Lineage (NCBI taxonomy): Eukaryota > Viridiplantae > Streptophyta > Magnoliopsida > Poales > Poaceae > Avena > Avena eriantha. The sequence goes on from OU342740.1 coordinate 259,971,591, forward strand.
TAATTGTACCTGAACCATCTATTCCCGTGCCTATTCCAACATCAAAGAAGAGGGGAGTTATTGAATTAAATGATGAAGTGATGAGGGAAGCTAAGAAATGTCTTAAGGAAAGGGAATTAAAGATGCAGATGTCAAGAATTTACCTCCTATAGAAGAATTATGTAAGCCTATTCCCTACTCGTCCACTATTGAGGTACACTCTCTCCAACACTTTGATGAAGGTGATATCCCTTACTCTAAACCACCTGATCAATGCTTAGAAGAATTTGATATCTTTATTGTTAAGCAAGATAACTTTAATAAAAGGGTGCAAAATCATCTAATGGAAAACACTAGAGCTATTGTTGAGTTGAAAGATATTGTGGAAAGAACCTCTAATGGTGTTAAAATGATTGTTAAACACTTTCAAATGGTTCAAACTCAAATAGATCAACTCGTTAAAGTGCAAAACGACTTGCTAGTTAATGCTGCTAAAGAAAAACATGCTTATGAAATTAGAACTAGAAGTGGTGTTGCTACCCAGGATCCTCTATATCCTGAGGGACATCCCAAAAGAATTGAGCGGGATTCTCAACAAGCTGAAAATAGTGGTTCTACTCGTAAGAAAAGGAAAAGGAAACATAAAACTATTGTAGAACCCTCTGAACCTGCTATAGATCCTAATAGTATATCTATCTCTGATGCTGAAACAGAAAGTGGTAATGAAGAAAATGTTGTTCCTAATGAAGAAAAAGTTGAAGAAGAACCTGAAAACCACACTAAGAATACTAAATACACCAAAGAAGATTTTATTGCTAAGAAACATGGTAGTGAAAGAGAACCTTGGGTCCAAAAACCTATGCCTTTCCCTGATAAGAAACACAAGTCAAAGGAAGATGAACACTATAATAAGTTTTGTGAGTGGATGAAGCCTTTATTCTTGCAAATTCCTTTGACTGATGCTATTAAATTGCCTCCTTACTCAAAGTATATGAAGGACATTGTCTCGAATAAAAGGAAGATCCCTAATGAAGAAATTTCTAATTTGCTTGCTAATTATTCCTTCAATGGTAAGGTTCCTAAGAAACTTGGAGACCCAAGGATTCCAACTATCCCTTGCTCTATTAAGAACAGTTATGTTAGAACTGCTTTGTGTGATTTGGGAGCTGGAGTTAGTGTTATGCCTTTCTCTCTCTATAAGAGGCTTCAACTTGAAAAATTAATACCAACTGATATATCTTTGTAAATGGCTGATAAATCTACCACTATTCTTGTGGGTATATGTGAGGATGTACCTGTTCAGGTGGCTCACAATTGCTTGATATTAACTGATTTTGTTGTGCTTGAAATGCCCGAAGATGATAATATGTCTATTATTCTTGGGAGACCTTTTCTTAATACTGCAGGAGCTGTTATTAATTGTAATCAAGGAAAGGTGACCTTCAATGTTAATGACAAGGAACATACTGTCTATTTCCCTAGGAATATTGAAAGGACTTATGGCTTGAATTCAATTGAACATGTTGAGGGCATTCAAGTTGGAGAAATATATTGTCCCATACCAAGAGAAAAATTTGAAACTATTATGATTGGGACCATTTCTATCAAGGTTGAGGTAACATAATCATTAGTGGAATACAAAGTTTTGTCTCATATGCAATTGTTTTGGTAGCAAGACTTGATCAACCTTGTTAACAAAAGGATTCCATTGAACAAAACAATGTTTTCATTATGATTATCTCCATTTATTTCTATCCTTTGCATTTCAGTTTTTGCTTTCGTTTAGTTTTCTTTTTGTTGTTAGTTGCTTGCATGTTAGAACTTCTGTAGTTCTAGCCTTGTTTTGTCCTTGCATCATGTTTCCAAAAGAAAAAAAAATCTATCTGTCAGAAAAATCATTCTTCTATTTCTGAAAATTCCCCAAAAATAAAGTGTCTCGAAAAATTCCAGAAAATTCATATTAAATTTTTACGTGAAAAAAGGGGCAGAGGAGTACCTGGGATCTACCAGGGGGGCCCACCAGGCAGGCACACCACATGGTGGCGCGGCCAGCCTTGGGTGGCGCCATGCCCTGGTGTGGGCCACCCCTAGCCCCCCACTAACTCTCTCACCTGCCACTTTCTTCTCTCTCCCGAGTAAGCTCCAGCTCATTGCTCAAAATCGTGTTCTTGCTGTGCTTGCTCTCGATTTTTTTCGATCTCCTTGTTCAGCCCATTTTTCTTGCTAAAACTTGGAGCATTTGTTCCCTGGTATGTGACTCCTCCCCTTGTCCAAGTAGATTTGTGTTTACTGGATTATATATTGAGTATTTTGCTGCTGTAGGTGACTGGTTATGAGAGCTTGTAAGCTTGTTTGATGCTTAGATATATAGTTTTGATGCATGTTTAGGCCTCTTGCAAGTCCCTATGAGTAGAATCCTTCATTATATTTACTTTGCAACCACTTGTTTAATAGGTGTTTAAATTTCAGAATAGAAGATGAGTGAACACCACCTAAACCAACATGAGCTTTGGGTGCCTGAGGTCATGAAGGTCCACCGGGAGGAGGAAGTTTTTCCCTCCATTTATCCATGCTCTGAGTTCATGAGAGCTGCAGGAATTCTACAAGATTTCCACACTTTGGTTTCTAATGCAGGGTTAGAGCACTTTTTGGAAGATGAACCTTGTCAATTTGTGAAGCTAACCATGTCTGTGGTGCAGGACTTCCAATTTAGTCACTCTTTGCCTAACCCCATGGTCCATTACAAAATTTACAATATAGCTGTGGACCTTTCTCTTGATGATTTTTGTGCAGCTATTAAGGTACCTCAATGGGGATCATGTAGAAAGATTAAGGAGAGACCTGAACCACTCATGGATTTATACGTAGAAATTTGCCAAGGGAGTAGCTTCTCAAAGGAGAGTGGAAAAATCAGTAACATTCATTTCCCTCCATTCGCTACTTTGCCTACTTTATTGCCAAGTGTGTTCTTGCTAGGAAAATTGCCAATAAGTTATCTTTGTTTGATCTAGCATTTATCTCTGCTGCTCTTAAACGAGATAGGTCTTACAACTTAGGTGCTTTGATAGTTTTCCGTCTTGCTGCTAACCGTGAGAAAGGTGGAATTTGTGGAGGCCTCATTGCTTCTCGTTTACTAGCATTGCATGGTTTAGTGCCTCATCATCTAGACCTACAGTTTCCCATAGAAAGGCTTGATCTTAATTCCATGATATAGCATAAATTTGTTTCCTCGTGGGCTAGTATGAGTGAGTTATCTTATGAAATAACCTTTCTCAGAGCTGGTTGGAGAAAGAGCAAGTCTGAGCGTGTTGTTCTTTTGCCTGCACCTATTTTGTTTAACCTTGATAACAGGGAAAGATGGTCCCTCACTGAGGAGGAGCTTGACACGTACTTTGGAGAGCTCTCCCAATAGGAGCAGGACACAAGAAGGGAGGTTACGGATGATTCGGTCTAGCCCTCGAATGAGGGAGAGTCTTCATATCAGCAGCTCGCTTATGATTGGGGAGCTTCTTCTTCTTCTCATGGGCCCAGCTACGACCATTCTTACCAAGATCCGCCCGCTTGGAACCCCTATCTGTACATGGATTGATACCCACTTAGGCCAAAAGCCTAAGCTTGGGGAAGGTACGCCGACACCGCACTCATCTCCATATCATGTTGCGTCGGTACTTTGTATATTCATGTTTTCATTCTCTTTTTAGTTTTCGTTCTCTTTCTTTGCTTTTGCTTTCTAAAAACACAAAAAGACCAAACATATGTCTGCTATTTCTCTTTGGTTTGCTTCTTCTTTTTGCCTTGGTTTGCTTTCCCCTTTTTGCTTTGTTTGAACTATTCGAAAAACCCAAAAAGATTTTGCTTTGCTTGTTTTTCCCTTTTGGTTCTTGTTTAAAAAAATCGAAAACACCAAAAATATTTGTCGTTCTTCTTTGGTTTTGTGAGTTTGCTATAGGGTTTAGTAGTCCTCAGTGGAATATTGGTTTCACATTATTATTCAAGCCACACAAGTGAAGAGCAATAATGAGGATTAATGACACCTTGAGGCGTGGTAAGAGGCTAGTAACGAACTCTATTTGTTTTCATTTTTGTACATATACTCATCACTGTGGGCTTGCTTAGTCCATTCAAGTAGGGTGTATGTTATCTTTGGATGCTTAGTAGTTCTTGCTTTCTTGATCGCTAATAGTTTGTAGCATGTCTTATGAATGTTTGCTTGCATTGCTCTATTCATAAATTGGTATGACACCGCGGTATCCTCCTCTGAATGTTTCATTTGAATTGACTTGGCACATGCTCTCGCATGCACATGACTACGATAATCAGTTAAGCCTTGATGAATTATTTTGCCTTGAGGATCTTGAATCACTTTCATGCCATGAGTACTCATGTTTTGTTGCAAGCATGATAATCACAGCTATTGCTCTCTCGTTTGTCACTCCCTTACTATTGCTAGCCTTCACTTTCATTGAGTATGTTTTACTCAAGTTCCCAACTCCCTAAACCAAATATTTCCAAAGTGTCCACCATACCTACCCACTAGCATCATTTGCTACCTCTGTGCATATTCAATATGCCTTGTTTTCTTCCGAATAAAATGTTTGCTTGTTATGAGAAAGTTAGTTAGTAAAGCTCTCACGAACTTGATGGCACACTTTATTTTCTAGCACGTAATAAACCTGAACCATTGCGTCCTTCTTTGTTGCGCATATGCTTGCTCTTTATGAGTTGAAGTTAGCAGAACCATGTATCATGGGGACCGCTTTCAATGCTTCATAGGTACTTTGTACCTAGTTGATATCATGTTCTTTTGCTTATGGATCCCGACGGTGTGAAATAAAAGTGGAACTTGTAAGATCATGGAGTTTGTATGTATGTTAGAGAAACGCCTGGGCCGCTAGCCTAAGCCATGCCTAATCATGGTGGAAACTTGCAGCATAACCATAATGAGCATTCTATGAAGCATCCTCAATAAAATCTATGCATATAGTAAATAAAAAGATCGCTGAGATGCTCATTGTCTGCTTGCCTTGTTATTTTGATTATGGGATAGCTCATGTGTCATGTGCAAGGGGTACTCCATTGGCGGTTCTCTATGATACGTATATACTTACAATGACAAGATCTTACTTGTGACTGAAGTTGAGTAGCATGAGGATCGGTCTTCGTAAGTAAGGGGCATGAGACTTTGATTTATAACTTGTCAAGCATATCCTCTTAGTTGTGTCACTTTAACCTTAACCATTTAAAGATGCTTATGATAGGGGCAATGAGAGCTCAAAGCTAATGAGTACCATACTTTCAGCATTTGGAAGCTTTTCAAAATTATTCAAAACCTTTTTCTTTACTTGTGAGTCTCCATTTATTCTCCAAGCACCTTCTAGAGAGCATAGTTGTCATTCTTTGTGCTTGTCTCATTACTTGATTATTTGTGTTATGACTTTGATGCGTGTATCCTTGATATCTTTACTTCTAGTCATCAGTTGAACTTTAGAGGTGCCTCAACATTCATAATCAAAGGCAAGCGAGATACCACTCTATCATACCTTTCTATGAGCACTGCAATGTTGCTTTTGTTTGTGCCTCATGCTACTTATTATTCTTGAGTTGGAATCTCTTCATAGCTTGCAAAGACTATTAAGTAGACTCAGTTGCATACTCTTTATTATGAACTGTCTAAGTAGTTGATCACATTGCTGAGAATATTTACATCTTATGAAGCAAATGTGTTCGTGAAAGTTCTTTTATCGCACTCAATTTTCAACTGAATTGCTTGAGGACAAGCAATAAGCTAAGCTTGGGGGGAGTTGATACGTCCAAAACGTATCTACTTTCCCGAACACTTTTGCTATTATTTCTCCTCTATACTTGTGTGATTTGGATACAACTAATGCGGACTGACGCTGTTTTCAGTAGAATTGCCTTGGTGTCTACTTTTTGTGCAGAAAACCAACTATTAGGAAAAATCCTGGAAAATATGCCAAAAATCCTATTTCACCCGAAGACTCCAGGAGCCAGAATATGAGACAGAGAAGAGCCAGGGGGTGGCCACACCACCTGGTGGCGCGGGCCAGGCCAAGCCGCGCCAGGGGGTGGTGTGAGCCCCCCAGGCACCCCCTCGGCCTCTCTCTTCGCCTATAAGTAGCCTTCTGACCTAAAAACTTCGAGGGGTTCGACGTTTTTCCAGAAAGAGTTCCGCTCCGCCGCCACCACCAGATTCCACGAAACAGCACCAGAAACTCCGTTCTGGCACCCTGCCGGGACGGGGAATTGGAGGAGATCATCGCCATCATCATCATCATCGCTTCTCCATCGACCATCCATGTTTCCCCCATCTATGAGTGAGTAATCCCCCTCTGTAGGCTATGGGGATGGTAGGGATTGTATGAGATCGTTCATGTAATGGCATCAGATTGTTAGGGCATGGTGTCTAGTATCTTTTATTAGTGCTTTATGACTTTGTTGCGACTTGGTGTGCTTAATGCTTGTCACTAGGGCCCGAGTGCCATGATTTCAGATCTGAACATGTTATTGATTCATTATGATAGTATTGTTTGTGGTCTTATCTACAAGTTGTATACACACGTTGTTGTCCGGAACCAATGGCCCCGAAGTGACGGAAATCGGGATAACTGGAGGGAATGGCTTTGATGTGAGGATCACATGTGTTCATGGAGTGTTAATGCTTTGCTCCGGTGCTCTATTAAAAGGAGCACCTTAATTGCCAGTAGTTCCCTAGAGGCCCCGCTGCAAACGGGCTGGCAGGACAAAAGATGTTGTGCAAGTTCTCATTGCGAGCACGTATGACTATATATGGAACACATGCCTAGGATTGTCTAGTACTTGGATGCTTTATCTTATTTATCTGCAATTGCCCTATGTTCTGATTGCTATTTGAATTGTCTTGTCCATGCAATGCCCGTCCATCCATCCCTATGCCTACCGCACTCGAATCCCACTGTGTACTTCTTTTGTTACTACTGTCTTTGCTTTACTACTGCTGTTACTTTACTATTCCTACTACAAAACTGTTGCTACTGATAAACTGCTGTGAGCAAGATTGTTTCCAGGTGCAGCTGAATTCTCAGTTGTTAAGGCTTATAAATAGTCTTTGGCTCCCCTTGTGTCGAATCAATAAATTGGGTTTCACTTCCCTCAAAAATATTGCGATACACCCCCTATACTTGTGGGTCATCAAGGCTAAGGGTTCTACCGGTAGCTATGTGTTCATCTCTCTCTCTATGCATGATCTTATTGAGATCATGAGCTTTGTAATGAAGTAGATCTACCTTGCTACTCAAGTGCTTTAATAGATCTCTGATCTCCCCATGTGTGTGAAAGTGATAGCGTGCACAGCATGGTGGCAATTAGGCTAGAGATTTCAAATACTTGTTATGAGTTATATTTGGATTTGGATGTCTCTATGAAATTGTGGTGTTTGTTTGAACCATCTAGTGCTCAAGGTGACAGTGTGGGGTTATCTAGATGCGGAAAGAAAACTTTGAGGTGTGCTGTTATAGCCCTACCAATGATTAGAGTGTCCAACCGAGGAGTAGTTAAGAGTAGTATCATAAAGAGAAGATATTTATATGAGAGTGTTCCGTAGTGAAAGTATGATCCCTAGGCCTTGTTTCTAAGCATTGAAACACCGTTTGCTATTAGATATATTACATGTTTGCTTGCTTCTATCTTTATTTCAGTTTTACTTTAGTCTTTTCCACGCTATCAAGCTATTTTCTATCACCGTTACCACTTATAATTATCTATAACACTTGTATTTCACTATCTCTTCGCCGAACTAGTGCACCTATATACCTGACAAGTATATTGGGTGTGTTGGGGACACAAGAGACTTCTTGTATCTTGATTGCAGGGTTGCTTGAGAGGGGATACCTTTGACCACTTCCTCCCTGAGTTCGATAAACCTTGGGTGATCCATTTAAGGGAAAACTTGTTGTTGTTCTACAAACATCTTCACTTGGAGGCCGAACAACTGTCTACAAGAATAGAAGTGCATAGACATCAAGCTATTTTCTGGCGCCGTTGTCGGGGAGGTAAGGTAAAAGGTACTCACATCCTCCGGTTTGAGTGCTCGAAGTTATTTCCTTTAGATTCTGCAATTTTGTCTTTTTGTTTCTTGTTTTCACTAGTTAGGCTTAATGGAAAACAACAACAAAATTAGAGAGCTTTATAGTATTTATATTGAGTTAAGACATGAAGTGTTTGAAGAGAAAATTAAAAAACCTATGGAACTTTATTTGCATGCTAATAGCAATGTTGTTAGTATGAATTCTTTGGACACCATTATTGCTAATGCTATGGAAAAGTCTAAGCTTGGGGAAGTGATGGCCCAAATTATATCGAGCTCGTTGGGGAACCCCAAGAGGAAGGTATGATGAGCATAGCAGCAAGTTTTCCCTCAGTACGAAACCAAGGTTATCAATCCAGTAGGAGTAAGGAAACACCCCAAAGGTATAGCTAGCTAAACGTTTGCAGGGCGCACTACCGGTGCTAGCAGCAACATGGAGACCTGCACAACACAACCACAGAACTTTGTCCCCAACTTGCGATGAGGTTGTCAATCTCACCGGTTTTGCTGAAAACAAAGGATTAAACGTATCGAATGGAAGGAAGTAATAGTTTGCAGAAAGTAAACACAAAGCAGTAAACAGTTTATAGATTGTATGTAAAAGAAAGGACCGGGATCCATACTTCACTAGAGGTGGCTCTCCTTAAGATAGATAACATGCTGGGTGAACAAATTATAGCGGGGCAATTGACAAACATTGAGAAAGCAATATTTGCATATACTAATCATCTTGAATCCTTTGGAACTTGATTGGGCATTACAACATCATACATAGACAGCCATCCAAATGCATCTATGACTAATAATCCACCTTCAGGTAATCATCCGAACCCCCTCTAGTATTAAGTTGCAAGCAACAGATTATTCCTTTATGAATTGTGTGTAAAGTAAACAATACGATTGTTCTATGAACAAAGGATTGTTGTTTTCTCCCTAGTAGAAATAACAAATCTAGTACCTTAGAGATTTATGTCACTTCCCCAGATTACCAGAGGCATGAACCCTCTATCGAGCATAAATACTAACTCTTGGAGTTGCTAGCATCTACTTGGCCAAGATAACTACTAACAATGGCAAGCATGCAAAATCACAAATAAAAGACATGATAGAATCAATAATCAATCTGAAATAGCATCTCAATATCCATCGGATCCCCGCAAACACAACATGCAGAATTACAAATAGATGATCTTGATCATGAACGGAGCTCACAAGATCTAACCATGAAAGCATAAAGGAGGAGAACTAGCCATCTAGCTACTACATGGATCCGTAGTCCAAAGATGAACTACTCACGCATCACACCGGAGGCTTGCATGATGATGAAGAAGGCCTCCAGGGTGAAATCCCCTCTCCGGCAGGGTGCCGGGAAGAGCTTCAGATCCCTCTCAATCCAGGGATGGAGATGACAGCGGCTAAGACTCTTTCATGGATTTTTGATCCGGTCCTTAGGGTTTTCGTCCTGAGGGTATCTTATAGGCGCAAGGAGAGGCCGAGGGGGTGCTGGGGTCGGCCAGACCACCCCCTGGCGCGGGCCAGGGCTGGCCGCGCGGCCAGGTGGTGTGGCCGGCCCCCAGCCCTTCTCCGTCTCGTATTCTGGCATCTGATGACTTCCGGAAAAATAGGCACTTTGGCTTTTGTCCCATCCAGTTTCGAGAATATTCATTTTCTGACTTTCCTGGAACCAAAAACAGCAGAAAACAGGCAGCTGGCATTGTTGCTCTTGTTAATAGGTTAGTACAAGAAATCATATGAAAAGTACTCCAAAGTGTGGACAAAACACAAGAAAGTGGATAAAACCAAGCATGGAACATCAAAAATTATAGATACATTTGCAATGTATCAACATCCCCAAGCTTAACTCTTGCTCGTCCTCGAGTAGGTAAGTGATAAAAATAAAGAATAATTTTTGACGTGACATGCACCATCAAAGACTTGATCAAAGTATTTGTAAAACATTCAAAGCTAGGATCATAGTACTTCAATCTTAACATGAAAGACAAAGTTCTAGCAATAAGACAAAGAAACTATGATGCAACATGAAAAGGCACAAACAAAAGATTCATGAATAACAATGCTTTGCAAGACGTTCGTTTGTTTCACATAAAGAAAACATAGCATAATAGTATTCAGCTTGTCCCTCATAGAGTAGCAAATATAAATGCATAGGACACCTTCAAAGTTCATAAGAGTGACTAGATACAAATAGTTTAAAACAAGCAATATCAAGTTATGCATCAATCAACAAATCTTGGGACAATGCACACTAAGAATGGCCACTATGCTCTCAAAGTAGGTGCATAAAGGTAGAAGGTGGAGACTCAACATAATGGTGGAAGAAAGGCCTTCATAGAAGGAAGTAGGAATTCAAGTCTTATAAAGAGCTTCCAAAAATTATGGTACTTATAGCTTTCAGCTCTCATTTCCCCTATCATAAGCATCTTGTAGGTGATTAAGGTTAAAGTGACACAACTAAGAGGATATGCTTGACAAGTTATAAACCAAAATCACATGCCCCTTACTTACGAAGACCGAACCTCATGCTACTCAACTTTAGTCACAAGTAAGCTCTTGCCATTGTAAGTACATATGTATCATAAAGAAACGCCAACAGGATACCCCTTGCACATGATATAGAAGCTATCCCATAATCAAAATGACAAGGCAAGCAGACAATGAGCATCTTAGCGATCTTTTTATTTGCTATTTGCATAGATTTTTATTGAGGATGCTTCATAGAGTGCTCATTATGGTGATGCTGCAAGTTTCCACCATGATTAGGCATGGCTTAGTCTAGCGGCCCAGGCGTTTCTCTAACACACATACAAACTCCATGATCTTACAAGTTTCACTTTTATTTCACACCGTCGGGATCCATAAGCAAAAGAACATGATATCAACGGGGTACAAAGTACAAGTGCAATGTTGAAAGCGTTCCCCATGATAAATGGTTCTGCTAATTTCAACTTATAAAGCGCAAGCATATACGCAACAAAGAAGGACCCAATGGTTCAAGTTTATTAGATGCAAAAAAAGTAAAGTGTGCCATCAAGTTCGTGAGAGCTTTAATCACTAGTTTTCTCATAAAAAGTTTAATTTGGAAGGTAAACAAAAGCATGAATATACTTGGAATAGCATAAGCTAGTAGGTAGGTATGGTGGACTCTTTGGAATAACTTGGTTTAGGGATTTGGATGCATGAGTGGAACTCATACTTGGTTGTGGAGGCTAGCAAAAGACTGGGAGCGACAAACTAAGAGAGCAATAATGGCCATAATCATGCAGAGCGACAAAACATCATTGATCAAAGCATAAAGTGATACTAAAAGTTGAAAACTAAAGGATCATAAAGGCTATGGTGACTTGAGGTAGTCATAACATGGTGTGAGCATGTGCCAAGTCAACCCAAATAAAGCATCAAAGGAGAATACCACTATATTATGCTTTAATATGCTAAAACAACGCATGATTCATCCAAGGCACATTAAGCAATCTCAATTTTTTATAACAAGTAATGCTACATCAAATAATACTAAGCATAAAGCCAAAACAATATCAAGCATGGCATGACAAAGCATAGGCCACAGTCAAAAACAAGCTCTTTTTACCACATAAGTATGAACTTTCCTACTCTTTTCCAATCCAAACCAAACTATTTGCAAACCAATGTATGAAAGAGGGGGTCCAACCAATTTATTCAGAAAACTAAGAAAACAAAAGCAAACGAAAAACCAAAACGAAAAAAAAGACGCTCCAAGAACAACACAACTGTGCATGAAACAATAAAAATGAAGCGTTTGGAAGAAACCTGGGATTTTTATTGATGAAGAAGGGGATGCCTTGGGTATCCCCAAGCTTTGATGCTTGTACTGCTTGGATATTTCTTGGGGTGACACGCGTGGCATCCCCAATCTTGAGATTTATTCCATCCTTCATCTCATTACTCATTCCTTCCATACACCTGAAAATTTTCCTTCATACAAAACTTCACACAATCTTTATTAGCAACATTAGTGCACTCAAGATAATAGGTCTTAAGGTTCAGTTATAACACCAAATAAACTTCCATTATAACACTAGCTACTGTAGCACTTCCCTCAAAAAGTTCAATTCCCCAAAACAACTCAAAAAGGAACCAATAAGAAGCAAATGCAGAAAATGGCAGAAATCTGTCAAAACAGACCAGCAGGTAAAGACGAATTTTTTCGAAGACCTTCTGCTGCTCAAATCAAAAAGTGTTGAACTAACGGAAGTTATATAACAACCTGGGGCAGAAGCACAAAACTTCACGCCTCAAAAAGACGTTCAGAGATTTTACACGAATTTTTACGGTGAAGTACAGAAATCTGTTTCAGGACAACAACTTTCCCAATCATTACTTCTCTCTCATTAGAGGTTACTCTTGGCACAAAAAGCAAATAAAAAGGATAAGGAGCGGTTATTACCGAAGTAATAACTTCCAAGACTCATCTAAAACTTTTGGGTTATCTCCCAATAAGTACTTTTCTTTAACGCCTTTAAGTTAGGCATAAGAAGCAAGAAAAAGGATCAAGTGTTCTCAAATGAAGAAGCATTAAAACCAAATTTTGTTTTCATAGGAGAAGCAAAAGAAATCTTCTCTCTCTTCTTAGGTAAGTGTTCTATACCTTTCTTCAGTGGGAGTTGATATTTAATGGTTCCTTCTTTCATATCAATAATGACACCAACAGTTCTAAGAAAAGGTCTTCCCAAAGTAATAGGACAAGAAGCATTGCATTCAACATCCAAAACATAGAAATCAACGGGGACATAAGCATTGTTAACCATAATAAGGACATCATTAAGACTCCCCATGAGTTTCGTTTTAGCATTATCATCAAGTGGGACATTCAAATAACAATCTTCAAGTGGAGGCAAATCAAGCATATCATAAATCCTTCTAGGCATAATAGAAACACTACTATCAAGATCACATAAAGCTTTGAAATCAAAGTCATTCACTTTCATATTAATGGTGGGTTCCGAACCATCTTCTTGTTTTATAGGAACAGAAGCTTTATGTTTCATCTTTTCTTCTTTAATCTTTATGAGAGCATCAGTAATGTGTTTTGTAAAGGCCATGTTCATAGCACTAGCATTAGGACTTTTAGCAAGCTTTTGTAGGAACTTAATAACTTCAGAGATATTGCAACCATCAAGATCAAAATCAAAATTATCATCTAAAGTAATAGAACTATTACTAGCCTCAACACTAGTGGTGGTAATAGTAGAAACACTAATGTTTCTAACAATTTCATCTTCTCTTTCCCACTTCGCATGTAATTCAGCTAATAGTCTAACATTTTCATCAATTCTTACTTGTATGGCATTAGTAGCTGCAAAGGGATATCATTGGTTTCAGGTTTAGCAGCCATTTTATTCAAAGAAGATTGAGCTTCAGCGAAAGATGCTATATTTCTTTTAGCATTAGAGAGTTTTTCCTCAATAGTTTTATTGAAAGCAGTTTGTTTACTAATAAAGTCCTTAAGCATAACTTCAAGTTCAGAGGGAACACTCCTATTATTGTTGTAGGAATATCCATAAGCATTACCATTGTTGGGAGGTATGGCTTATAATTGTTGTTACCAAAATTACTCCTATAAGCATTATTGCCAAAATTATTATTTCTTATGAAGTTCACATCAACTTGCTCTTCTTGAGCAACCAAAGAGGCTAAAGGAACATTATTTGGATCAATATGGGCTTTCCCATTCACAAGCATAGACATAATAATATCAATCTTATCACTCAAGGAGGAAGTTTCCTCGACAGAATTTACCTTCCTACCTTGTGGAGCTCTCTCAGTATGCCATTCAGAATAATTAACCATCATATTGTTCAGAAGTTTTGTTGCAGCACCCAAAGTGATGGTCATAAAGGTACTTCCAGCAGCAGAATCCAATAGGTTCCTTGAAGAATAGTTCAATCCTGCATAAAAAGTTTGGATGATCATCCAATCAGTCAGTCCATGAGTGGGACAATTCTTTACCAAAGATTTCATTCTTTCCCAAGCTTGAGCAACATTTTCATTATCAGATTGTTTAAACTTCATTATTTCACTTCTCATAGATATAATCTTAGCAGGAGGATAGTATTTTCCAATGAAAGCATCTTTGCACTTAGTCCAAGAATCAATACTATTCTTAGTTAAGGAATTCAACCATTCTTTAGCTTTTCCTCTCAAAGAGAAAGGAAACAATTTCAGCTTAATAAAATCACCATCTACATCCCTATGCTTTTGCATCTCACAAAGTTTAACAAAGTTATTTAGATGGGCAGCATCATCTTCATTACCAATACTAGAAAATTATTCTCTCATAACAATATTGAGGAAAGCAGGTTTTATCTCAAAGAAAGTATCTTCAGGCACAGGTGGAGCAATAGCTATGCTCATCTTACATTCCTCTTGGGGTTCCCCAACGAGCTCGTTAATACACGAGTCAGCATGCAGCACCCAAAGTAATGATCATAAAGCAGCAGAATCCAGTAGATTTCTTGAAGAATAGTTCAATCCTGCATAAAAGGTTTGGATAATCATCGAAGAAGTTAGTCCATGAGTGGGACAATTCTTTACCGAAGATTTCATTCTTTCCCAAGCTTGAGCAGCATGTTCATTATCAGATTGTTTAAACTTTATTATTTCACTTCTCATAGATATAATCTTAGCAGGAGGATAGTATTTTCCAATGAAAGCATCTTTGCATTTAGTCCAAGAATCAATACTATTCCTAGTTAGGGATTGCAACCATTCTTTAGCTTTTCCTCTCAAAGAGAAAGGAAACAATTTAATCTTAATAAAATCCCCATCTATATCCCTATGCTTTTGCATCTCACAAAGTTCAACAAAGTTATTTAGATGAGCAGCAACATCTTCATTACCAATACCAGAAAATTGTTCTCTGATAACAAGATTGAGTAAAGCAGGTTTTATTTCAAAGAAAGTAGCTTCAGGAACAGGTGGAGCAATAGGTGTGCACATGAAATCATTGTTGTTGGTGCTAGTGAAGTCACACAACTTAGTGTTTTCAAGAGTAGTCATTTTTTGTGTTTTCAAATAAGAAAGCAAACTAGTAAAACTATTTTTTTGTGTTTTTGATAACAAAACAAGCAAACAAAGCAAAACGAAACTAAGCAAAACAAAAATAACAAAGTAAAGAGATTGGTTATGAGGGACTCCCCTTGTGAAGATGTTCTTGACTCCCCGGCAACAGCGCCAGAAAATATGCTTGATGGCCCAAATTATACCGAGCTCGTTTGGGAACCCTAAGAGGAATGTATGATAAGCACAGCAGCAAGTTTTCCCTCAGTACGAAACCAAGGTTATCAATCCAGTAGGAGCAAGGAAACACCCCAAAGGTGTAGCTAGCTGAACGTTGGCAGGGCGCACTATCGGTGCCAGCAGCAACGAGGAGACCTGCACAACACAACCACAGAACTTTGTCCCCAACTTGCGATGAGGTTGTCAATCTCACCGGTTTTGCTGAAAACAAAGGATTAAACGTATCGAATGGAAGGAAGTAATAGTTTGCAGAAAGTAAACACAAAGCAGTAAACAGTTTATAGATTGTATGTAAAAGAAAGGATCGGGATCCATAGTTCACTAGAGGTGGCTCTCCTTAAGATAGATAATATGCTGGGTGAACAAATTACAGCGGGGCAATTGAAAAACATTGAGAAAGCAATACATGCATATACTAATCATCTTGACTCCTTTGGAACTTGATTGGGCATTACAATATTATACATAGACCGCCATCCAAATGCATCTATGACTAATAATCCACCTTAGGGTTATCATCCGAACCCCCTCCAGTATTAAGTTGCAAGCAACAGATTATTGCTTTATGAATTGCGTGTAAAGTAAACAATATGATTATTCTATGAACAAAGGATTGTTGTTTTCTCCTAGTTGCAACAACACATCTAGTACCTTAGAGATTTCTGTCACTTCCCCAGATTACCAGAGGCATGAACCCACTATCGAGCATAAATACTAACTCTTGGAGTTACTAGCATCTACTTGGCCAAGATAGCTACTAACAACGGAAAGCATGCAAGATCACAAATAACAAAGACATGATAGAATCAATAATCAATCTGAAATAGCATCTCAATATCCATCGGATCCCCGCAAACACAACATGCAGAATTACAAATAGATGATCTTGATCATGAACAGAGATCTAAACATGAAAGCACAAAGGAGGAGAACCAGCCATCTAGCTACTACATGGATCCGTATTCCAAAGATGAACTACTCACGCATCACACCAGAGGCTTGCATGATGATGAATAAGGCCTCCAGGGTGAAATCCCCTCCCTGGCAGGGTGCTGGGAAGAGCTTCAGATCCCTCCCGATCTAGGGATGGAGATAACGGCGGCTACAGACTCTTTCGTGGATTTTTTATCTGGTCCTTAGGGTTTTCGTACCGAGGGCATCTTATAGGCGGAAGGATAGGCCGAGGGGGTGTTGGGGTCGGCCAGACCATCCCCTGGCGTGGGCCAGGCCTGGCCGCGCGGCCAGGTGGTGTGGCCGACCCCCAGCCCTTCTCCGTCTCTTATTCTGGCATCTGATGACTTCCAAATAAAACCAAGCATGGAACATCATCAATTATAGATACATTTGCAATGTATCAGGAAGCTAGTTTTTATGAAAATGATCTTTTTAGTTCCCCAGCTTTGGAAGATAGCTATTCTATTGCTTATGATGATACCAAACCTCCAATATATGATGATTACAATGATGAGTATGATATTTTAAGTCCACCTACTATTGAGGATAAAATTAATGATTACAATATACCTCCTATAATGGATGATTATGGTGATGAGAATAATAATGATAGCTATTTTGTTGAATTTGCTCCCAATACAATTAATAAAAATGACTATTCTTATGTGGAGAGTGATAATTATTTTATGCAGGTGGCTCATGATAAGAATGTTTCATGTGATTGTTATATTGTTAATTTTATTCATGATGCTACTGAAAGTTATTATGAGAGAGGGAAACATGGTTTTATGCATCTCAATAATATTAAGTTTCCCCTCTTTATGTTGAAAGTCTTGAAGTTGCACTTGTTTTGCTTTACTATGCTTGTTGCTTTGTGCTTTCATGACTTGTTTCTTTACAAGATTCCGATGCATAGGAAGTGGGTTAGACTTAAATGTGCTTTGAATTTACTTCTTGATGCTCTCTTTTATTTCAAGTCATATTTCTTATGTGAGCATCTTCTCAAACTATCATGCCTAACTTAAAGGCGTTAAAGCAAAGTACTTATTGGGAGATAACCCAAAAGTTTTAGATGAGTCTTGAAAGTTATTACCTCAGTAATAACCACTACTTATCCTTTTTATTTGCTTTTTGTGCCAAGAGTAACCTCTAATGAGAGAGAAATAATGATTGGGAAAGTTGTTGTCCCGAAACAGATTTCTATGCTTCACCGTAAAATTCGTGTAAAATATCTGTATGTCCTTTTAAGGCGTGAATTTTTTTGCTTCTGCCCCAGGTTGTTATCTAACTTTCGTTAGTTCAACACTTTTGATTTGAGCAATATAAGGTCTTCGAAAAAATTCATCTTTACCTGCTGGTCTGTTTTGACAGATTTCTGCCATTTTCTGCATTTGCTTCTTGTTGGTTACTTTTTGAGTTCTTTTGGGGAATTGAGCTTTTTGAGGGAAGTGATACAGTAGCTAGTGTTTTAATGAAAGTTTCATTGGTGTTAGAACTGAACCTAAAGACTTATTATCTTGAGTGCACTAATGTTGCTAATAAAGATTGTGTGAAGTTTTGTGTGAAGGAAAAATTTCAGGTATATGGAAGCAATGAGTAATGAGATGAATGATGGACTAAAGCTCAAGCTTGGGGATGCAACGCTTGTCACCCCAAGAAATATCCAAGAAGTACAAGCGTCAAAGCTTGGGGATGCCCAAGGCATCCCCCTCTTCATCAATAAAAATCCCAGGTTTCTTCCAAACACTTCATTTTTATTGTTTCATACACAGTTGTGTTGTTCTTGGAGCGTCTTCTTTTTTGTTTTTGTTTTGGTTTTTTGTTTTCTTGGTTTGCTTAGTTTTCTGAATAAATTGGTTGGACCCCCTCTTTCATACATTGGTTTTCAAATAGTTTGGTTTGGATTGGAAAAGAGTAGGAAAGTTCATGCTTAAGTGGTAAAAATGAGCTTGTTTTTGACTGTGGCTTAGACTTTATCATGTCATGCTAGATTTTGCTTTGACCTTATGCTTAGTGATTATTTCTGTAGCATGACTTGTTCCAAACAATTGAGATTGCTTAATGTGCCTTGGAAGAATCATGCGTTGTTTTAGCATATTAAAGCATAGTATTGTGGTATTCTCCTTTGATGCTTTATTTGGGTTGACTTGGCGCATGCTCACACCATGTTATCACTATCCCAAGTCACCATAAGCCTTTATGATCCTTTAGTTTTCGACTTGAAATATCACTTTATGCTTTAATTAATTATGTTTTGTCGCTTTGCATGATTATGGCTATTATTGCTCTCTTAGTTGGTCGCTCCCAGTCTTTTGCTAGCCTCCATAACCAACTATGAGTTCCACTCATGCATCCAACTCCAAATAAATACAAGTTGTTCCAAAGAGTCCACCATACCTACCTATTAGCATTTGCTATTCCAAGTATATTCATGTTTTTATCTATCTTCCGAATTAAAATTGTTATGAGAAAACTAGTGATTAAAGCTCTCACGAACTTGATGGCACACTTTACTTTTCTTGCCCTTAATAAACGTGAACCATTGTGTCGTCTATGTTGTATATGCTTGCACTTATTTGTTGGGGATTAGCAGAGCCATGATGTCATGGGGAACGAATTCAACATTGCACTTGTACTTTGTACCTAGTTGATATCGTGATCTTTTCTCTATGGATGTCGTCGGTGTGAAATGAAAGGGGAGCTTGTAAGTCCATGGAGTTATGTATGTGTGTTAGAGAAATTCCTGGGCCATCGATATAATCCATGCCGTCATGGTGGAAACCTGCAGCGTAACCATAATGAGCTGTCTATGAAGCATTCTTCTTATAAAAAAGAGTTAGATATTGAGAAAAACGAGAAAAGGAAAAAAAGATATGAGAAAAGAGGAAAGAGAGAAAAAAGCACCATTTTCCCATGGTAAAAAAGAAGATTGCTGAGATGCTCGTTGTCTACTTGCCTTGTCATTTTGATATGGGGATTCTTCCGTATCATCGGGCAAGGGGTACCCCGTTGGCGGTTCTCTATGATACACACGTACTTACGATGACAAGAACTTACGAGGGACTAAACTTGAGTAGCATGAGGAGCGGCCCTCGTATTCAAGGGACATGAGATTTCCAACTTATACTTTGTCAAGCATATACTCCATAGTTTGTTCACTTTAACCTTAATCACTTCAAGATGCTTATGATAGGGGTAATGAGAGCTAAAAGCTATTAAGTACCATAATTTTTGGAAGCTCTTTATGAGACTTGAATCCCTACTTCCTTCTATGAAGGCCTTTCTTTTACTTTTTTGTTGAGTCTCCACCTTCTAGCTTTATGCACCTACTTTGAGAGCATAGTGGCCATTCTTAGTTCTATGTGCATTGTCCCAAAACTCATTGATTGATTCATAATGTTGATATTGCTTGTTCTTAAACTATTTGTATCTAGTCACCCTTATGAACTTTGAAGGTGTCCTTTGCATTTACGTTTGCTACTCTATGAGAGACAAGCTGAATGCCACTATGCTATATTTTCTTTATGTGAAACAAACAAACGTCTTTCAAAGCATTGTTATTCATGAATCTTTTGTTTGTGTCTTTTCATGTTGCAACATAGTTGCTTTGCCTTATTGTTAGAACTTTGTCTTTCATGTTATGATTGAAGTACTATGATCCCACCTATGAATGTTTTACAAATACTTTGATCAAGTTTATGATGGTGCATGTCACCTAAAAAATTATTCTTTCTTTTTATCACTTACCTACTCGAGGATGAGCAGGAGTTAAGCTTAGGGATGTTGATACGTTGCTAACGTATCCATAATTTTTGATGTTCCATGCTTGGTTTTATCTACTTTCTTATGTTTTGTCTACACTTTGGAGTATTTCTATACACTTTCTTGGACTAACCTATTAACCAGATGCCAAAGTGCTAGTTGCCTTTTTTCTGCCATTTTTGGTTCCAGGAAAGTCAGAAAATCAATATTCTCGGAATTGGACCAGATAAAAGCCAAAGTCGATATTTTCCTAGAAGACTCGCAGAGCCAGAAGACGAGACGGAGAGGGGCCACAGGGTGGCCAAACCACCCCTTGGCACGGGCAACCCTAGGCTACGCAAGGGCATGGTGTGGGCCCCCTGGTCGCCCACCGACCTTGCCTCTTCGCCTATAAGATGCCTCCTGATGCAAAAACCCTAAATCGTCAAGCCTCTAGCCACGAAAAGTTCCACAGCGCCGCCGCCACCAAAGGGGAGATTTGGGGGACAGAAAGTCTCTGTTCCGGCACCCTGTCGGACGAGGAAGTGCCCCCGGAGCCATCTCCATCGATCTCCACCACCATCTCCATCACCATTGCTGATTCCCACAATGATGAGGGAGTAGTTCTCTCTCTCGAGTCTAAGGGTTCTACTGGTAGCTATGTGTTCATCTCTCTCTCTATGCATGATCTTATTGAGATCATGAGCTTTGTAATCAAGTAGATCTACCTTGCTACTCAAGTGCTTTAATAGATCTCTGATCTCCCCATGTGTGTGAAAGTGATAGCGTGCACACCATGGTGGCACTTAGGCTAGAGATTTCAAATACGTGTTATGAGTTATATTTGGAGTTGGATGTCTCTATGAAATTGTGGTGTTTGTTTGAACCATCTAGTGCTCAAGGTGACAGTGTGGGGTTATCTAGATGCGGAAAGCGAACTTTGAGGTGTGTTGTTATAGCCCTACCATCGATTAGAGTGTCCAACCGGAGAGTAGTTAAGAGTAGTATCATAAAGAGAAGATATTTATATGAGAGTGTTCACTAGTGAAAGTATGATCCCTAGGCCTTGTTTCTAAGCATTGAAACATCGTTTGCTATTAGATCTATTACATGCTTGCTTTCTTCTATCTTTATTTCAGTTTTACTTTAGTCTTTTCCATGCTATCAGGCTATTTTCTATCACCGTTACCACTTATAATTATCTATACCACTTGTATTTCACAATCTCTTCGCCGAACTAGTGCACCTATACACCTGACAAGAGTATTGGGTGTGTTGGGGACACAAGAGACTTCTTGTATCTTGATTGCAGGGTTGCTTGAGAGGGGATACCTTTGACCACTTCCTCCCTGAGTTCGATAAACCTTAGGTGATCCACTTAAGGGAAAACTTGCTACTGTTCTACAAACCTCTGCACTTGGTGGCCCAACAACTGTCTACAAGAATAGAAGTGCATAGACATCACCGGGGAGTCAAGGACATCTTCACAAGGGGAGTCCCTCATAACCAATCTCATTACTTTGTTTTATTTGTTTTGCTTAGTTTATTTTTGCTTTGTTTGCTTGTTTCTTTACCAAAAACACAAAAAATTAGTTTTCTTGTTTGCTTTCTTTATTAAAAACACAAAAAATGACTACTCTTGAAAATACTAAGTTGTGTGACTTCACTAGCACCAACAACAATGATTTCATGTGCACACCTATTGCTCCACCTGTTCCTGAAGCTACTTTCTTTGAAATAAAACCTGCTTTACTCAATCTTGTTATCAGAGAACAATTTTCTGGTATTGGTAATGAAGATGTTGCTGCTCATCTAAATAACTTTGTTGAACTTTGTGAGATGCAAAAGCATAGGGATATAGATGGGGATATTATTAAGATTAAATTGTTTCCTTTCTCTTTGAGAGGAAAAGCTAAAGAATGGTTGCAATCCCTAACTAGGAATAGTATTGATTCTTGGACTAAATGCAAAGATGCTTTCATTGGAAAATACTATCCTCCTGCTAAGATTATATCTATGAGAAGTGAAATAATAAAGTTTAAACAATCTGATAATGAACATGCTGCTCAAGCTTGGGAAAGAATGAAATCTTCGGTAAAGAATTGTCCCACTCATGGACTAACTTCTTCGATGATTATCCAAACCTTTTATGCAGGATTGAACTATTCTTCAAGAAATCTACTGGATTCTGCTGCTTTATGACCATTACTTTGGGTGCTGCATGCTGACTCGTGTATTAACGAGCTCGTTGGGGAACCCTAAGAGGAATGTAAGATGAGCATAGCAATAAGTTTTCCCTCAGTTATGAAACCAAGGTTATCAATCCAGTAGGAGAAAGAAAACACCTCAAAGGTATTGCTAGCTGGACTTTGGCAGGGCGCACTACCGGCGCTAGCAGCAATGTGAAAACCTGCACAACACAACCATATAACTTTGCCCCCAACTTACAGTGAGGTTGTCAATCTCACCGGTTTTGCTGAAAACAAAGGATTAAACGTATTGTGTGGAAGAAAGTAATAATTTGAAGGAAGTAAACAGAAAGCAGTAAACAGTTGTAGATTGATGATAAAAGAAAGGACCGGGGTCCATAGTTCACTAGTGGTGGATCCCCTTAAGATAGACGACATGTTGGGTGAACAAATTACAGTGGGGCAATTGACAAACATCGAGAAATCAATCATGCATATACTACTCATCTTGACTCCTTTGAGATTTGATTGGGAATTACAACATTATACATAGACTGTAATCCAACTACATCTATGACTACTAATCCACCTTCAGGTTATCATTCGAACCCCCTCCAGTATTAAGTTGCAAGCAAAAGATAATTGCATTACGCATTGCATGTAAAGTAAACAATACGATTGTTCTATGAACAAAGGATTGTTGTTTTCTCCCTAGTAGCAACAGCACATCTAGTACCTTAGAGATTTGTGTCACTTCCCCAGATTACTAGAGGCATGAACCCACTATCGAGCATAAATACTAACTCTTGGAGTTGCTAGTATCTACTTGGCCAAGATAGATACTAACAACGGAAAGCATACAAGATCACAAATAACAAAGACATGATAGAATCAATAATCAATCTGAAATAGCATCTCAATATCCATCGGATCCCCGCAAACACAACATGTAGGATTACAAATAGATGATATTGATCATGAACGGAGCTCACAAGATCTAAACATGATGGCACAAAGGAGAAGAACCAGCCATCTAACTACTACATGGACCCGTAGTCCAGAGATGAACTACTCACGCATCACACCGCATGCTTGCATGGTGATGAAGAAGGCCTCTAGGGTTAATTCTCCCCTCCGGCAGGGTGCCGAGAAGAGCTTCAGATCCCTCTCGATCTAGGGATGGAGATGACAGTGGCTACAGACTCTTTCGTAGAATTTTCGATCGGGTGCTTAGGGTTTCTGTATTGGAGGCATCTTATAGGGTAAAGGGGAGGCCGAGGGGGTGCCCAAGGCGGCCAGACCACCCCTTGGCGCGGGTCAGGCTTGGCTGCGTGGCCAGGCGGTGTGGCGGCTCCCTGGCCCCACTCTGTCTCATAATCTGGCTCCGTGTGTCCCTCGGTGAAAAACTAACTTTGGCTTTTGCCCCGTCCAATTCCGAGAATATTCATTTTCTGACTTTCCTAGAACCAAAAACAGCAAAAAATAGGCAGCTGGCACTATGGCTCCTGTTAATAGGTTAGTCCAAGAAAGTGTATAGTACTCCAAAGTGTGGACAAAACATAAGAAACTAGATAAAACCAAGCATGGAACATCAAAAATTATAGATACGTTTGCAACGTATCAACATCCCCAAGCTTAACTCCTGCTCGTCCTCGAGTAGGTAAGTGATAAAAAGAAAGAATAATTTTTTAGGTGACATGCACCATCATAAACTTGAATAAAGTATTTGTAAAACATTGATAGGTGGGATCATAGTACTTCAATCATAACATGAAAGACAAAGTTCTAATAATAAGACAAAGCAACTATGTTGCAACATGAAAAGGCACAAACAAAAGATTCATGAATAACAATGCTTTGCAAGACGTTTGTTTGTTTCACATAAAGAAAACATAGCATAGTGGCATTCAGCTTGTTCCTCATAGAGTAGCAAACATAAATGCATAGGACACCTTCAAAGTTCATAAGAGTGACTAGATACAAATAGTTTAAAACAAGCAATATCAAAGTTATGCATCAATCAACAAGTCTTGGGACAATGCACATAGAACTAAGAATGGCCACTATGCTCTCAAAGTAGGTGCATAAGGATAGAAGGTGGAGACTCAACATAAAAGTAAAAGAAAGGCCTTCATAGAAGGAAGTAGAGATTCAAGTTTCATAAAGAGCTTCCAAAAATTATGGTACTTAATAGCTTTCAGCTCTCATTGCCCCTATCAGAAGCATCTTGAAGTGATTAAGGTTAAAGTGAACAAACTAAGGTGTATATGCTTGACAAAGTATAAGTTGGAAATCTCATGTCCCTTGAATACGAGGGTGTTGTGCCACGCAGAGATAAACAAAACTTTTTCCCTTAACGCGGTACTCCCAAGATCTAGCTCAGGTTATAGGCCACGAGATTACCGCTAGACGCGCAGATGCGGAAGCTGATGTGGCGCGTCGAAGCAGTGCCGAACGATCCCATGGACAGCCCTCGAAATCCCACGAACTCCTTGGTCAGATCCCCATGAGCTTCCCTGTCTCTAGCGCCGCACGTGCAACGCCTCTACCGGTATCCACACATACAGGAAGGAGCTTCGGATAGAGGACTGCTAGATCCTGTCTAGCCCAAAATGGAAGTGGAGAAAGTGACGGCTAGGTCAGGGACTATCCCTTGTCACTCCACTTATATACACTCCTAGTTGGGCTCAACGCTTGAGGCCCATCTAGGCTATACTCCAATCTCCATATGGATCTAATCCACATGGGCTCCTTACCCTTAAGTGTGTGACCCTGTAGGTTCACGTACACCTGGACACGACATGAGCTACTCCTCCAAGTATCCTGTCATGGCTTTGAGTCCAACTCACTCCCATGAACATTCGGTCTCAAGTCGATAGATGGTAGCGGCCTCTAGCAAGACATGCCAACTCCGAAGTGCCGCAAAGTCAGAAGACGAACCTTCAATATGACTTTCGTCCAAGTCCCTTTGCCTCACGATATATCTGTTAAGCTATAGGCGAGTAGTTGCCATCCCTTAAATAGCTTAACTCTCTTCTCGTACCATGATATGTGATTCACTAGACTAACTCTTAGTCCGACTCCTCAGTTAACACTTAACTGAGTAGCGCATGGCCATGCTTCTGAATCATATCACACGAGAGGGCCCAGAGAATATTTCTCCATTACGGAGGGGCAAATCCCATCTTGGTAATCCACGTCACGCAACTTGCTTCACAACCAACCCAAACTCTACCTTTATAACGGCCCATTTATGGAACAGCGTTTGATAGAACCTAAGTTGGCGATCCACAACTCGGATCATGCAATCACCTCAGGTCGAAGGATTCCATTGCTTGAGACTGCAAATGACAACATGCTCGTTGCATCTCATCTGTGGGTCAGTCTGACTCGCTAAATTCTTTAGCCGAATCTGTGTAAGTCGGAATAGCATCACCATGCCCATGACAAGTGGAACCGTGTCATTAGCCGACTTGCACATTGGTCTAAGTTGTGTGCCTAGCACAACCTCAACGACCAAGGACAATCTAATATGAACAATCATGAATACATAGTTCCACAACTGAATCACGCATTCAGTGATATATATCTGATGTTCATATAAGGACAACTTTACTTTATGAATACTTTGGGAAATATCAGCAACCATGATTGCCACTAGGGCATATTCCCAACAGTCTCCCACTTGCACTAGAGTCAATCATCCGACATCACATGTCTAGGCATCTAATGCCCATGGCTCTTACGTGTGCCTCATGCTTAGGCTGTGGAAGTGGCTTTATCAACGGATCTGCAACGTTTGCATCCGTGTGTACCTTGCATAACCTGATATCACCTTGATCCATGAACTGGCGAATCAAGTGGTATCGCATGCGTATATGCTTGTTCTTCTGGTGTTGTCTAGGTTCCTTGGCTTGTGCAATAGCACCATTGTTGTCACAATACACGTCTAACGGATTGGACGAGCCCTGAACCACACCAAGATCAATCAGGAAGTTCCTGATCCAAACAGCTTCTTTTGTTGCCTCCGAGGCAGCAAAATACTCAGCTTATGTTGTAGATGCAGACACAGTCTCTTGCTTGGAACTCTTCTAGCTCATAGCCCCTCCGTTCATAATGAACATGTACCCAGATTGCGAACGAGAATCATCTGAGTTAGTAAGGTAACTCGCATCCGTGTAACCCCTTACACTGAGTTCAACCTCACCTCCATAAACTAGGAACACATCCTTAGTCCTTCTCAAGTACTTAAGAATGTTCTTAACTGCTGCCCAGTGGATTTCTCCAGGGTCAGCCCGGTATCTGCTCACAACACTTAGAGAATAGGAAACATCCGGCCTAGTACAAATCATGGCATACATGATGGACCCGACTGCCGAAGCATACGGAATCATACTCATCCTACTTCGCTCATCAGTCGTCGAAGGACACTGAGTCTTGATAAGTCTTATGCCATGGGACATCGGTAAGAACCCCTTCTTAGATGATTCCATGCTGAACTTCTTCAACACTTTGTCCAAATATGTACTTTGGCTCAATCCAATGAGCCGCCTGGATCTATCTCTATAGATCCTGATTCCTAGTATATAAGTTGCCTCACCCAAGTCCTTCATCGAGAAACTCCATTCCAATGATTCCTTGGTTTCTTGCAACATCTGGACATCATTTCCAATCAATAATATGTCATCCACATATAAGATCAGAAAGTTTACTTTGCTCCCACTAAACTTCTTGTATAAACAAGAATCATGATCACTCTTGATGAAGCCAAACGATTTGACTACATCATCAAAGCGAATGTTCCAACTCTGAGATGCTTGCTTCAATACATAAATGGATTTCTGAAGTTTGCATACCTTGTCAGCATTAGCCGGATCGACAAAACCCTCGGCCTGTATCATATACACGTCCTCGGTTAATTTTCCACTAAGGAAAGCCGTTTTGACATCCATCTGCCATATTTCATAGTCGAAATAGGCTGCTATAGCTAACATGATCCGAACTGATTTAAGCATCGCCACGGGAGAGAAAGTCTCATCATAGTCAACTCCTTGAGCCTGCCGGAACCCCCTTCGCGACAAGCCGTGCTTTATAGATAGAAACGTTTCCATCCATATCAGTTTTCCTTTTAAACACCCATTTGCATTCGAAGGGTCTTGCACCGTCTGGCAGATCAACCAAGTTCCAAACTTGATTATCATCCATGGACTTTAACTTGGATCTCATGGCTCCAAGCCATGACTTAGAATCATAACCCACCATTGCTTCCGAATAAGTTGCTGGCTCATCACTGTCCAACAGTAATATATCATGAACACTTCGCAATCTTTCCGATCTTCGCAGTGGAGGTGTAGCTGCTGGCTCAGCTACCACGACTGGCTCAACCTCCAAGGCTTTCACCAATCGCTACTGACCGGTCGCTCTCGAACTTCTTTGAGCTGCACCGTACTCCCACTGACTTCCAGACTGAGAAACTCTTTCTCAAGGAAGACACCGTTCCGAGCGACAAACACTTTGCCCTCTTCTCGGTTGTAGAAGTAATAACCCAAGGTTTCCCTTGGATACCTAACGAAAATGCACTTATCTGACTTGGCTGCAAGCTTGTCCGACTGAACTCGCTTGAAAAGGGCTTCACAACCCCAAATCTTAAGAAAAGACAAACTTGGCTTCTTGCCTGTCCACATCACATGTGGTGTCTTCTCTACCAATTTTGATGGTACTATGTTTAGTGTGAACGTCGCCGTTTCTAGACAATAACCCCAAAATGATAAAGGTAGATCTGTCCGACTCATCATTGATCGTACCATGTCCAACAAGGTCTGATTTCACTGTTCCGATACACCGTTCCTCTCTGGTGTACCCGGCGGAGTGAGCTGAGGAACTATTCCACAACTCTTCAGATGGTCAGCAAACTCATGGCTCATGTACTCGCCTCCTCGGTCCGACCGAAGAAACTTTATTTTCTTGCCGAGTTGATTTTGTGCTTCATTCTGGAATTCTTTGAACTTTTCAAAGGCTTCCGACTTATGTTTCATCAAGTAGACATATCCATATCTACTCAAATCATCAGTGAAGGTAATGAAGTACTCATAACCACCCCTGGCTGTCGCGCTCATTGGACCGCATACATCACTATGTACTAGTCCCAACAAGTCAAATGCCCTTTCACAACTCCTTGCAAAAGGTGTCTTGGTCATCTTGCCTAGAAGGCAAGAATCGCATGTCTCGAATGACTCCAAGTCGAACGAAGTTAGGAGTCCATCATCATGGAGCTTCTTCATGCGTTTCCAACTTATATGACCAAGTTGACAGTGCCAAAAGTAAGTCATATTCAGATCATTTGGTTTCGACCTTTTCACATTTATGTTATAGACCGACCTACCATCAAGATTCAAAATAAATAACCCGTTCTGAACGGGTGCAAAGCCGTGAAACAAATCATTCAAATATAAAGAACAACCATTGTTCTTAATATTAGACTCATAGCCTTGTATCATCAAACATGAGGCAGAAATGATGTTTCGACTAAGCACTGGAACATAATAAAAATTATTTAGTTCCATTAAGAATCCTGAAGGTAAATGAAGTTGCATCGTGCCGACTTCCAACGCAGCAACTCTTGCTTTGTACCGACCCGAATGCCAACCTCGCCTCTTGCTACGCCCCTAGTTCTTACCAGTCCCTGCAACGAGTTGTAGATATGAATG
This sequence comes from Avena eriantha, assembly GCA_910589775.1. Classification (NCBI taxonomy): domain Eukaryota; kingdom Viridiplantae; phylum Streptophyta; class Magnoliopsida; order Poales; family Poaceae; genus Avena; species Avena eriantha. Next base: position 260,000,540 of record OU342740.1, read on the forward strand.
ATTGATCCGGTATCATATACCCAAGAACTACCGGATGCATCAGCAAGATAAAGGTCTATAACATTGCAAACAAGTGTACCTGAGTTGGAAGTCACACCTCCACTCTTGGCTTTAGCCGCCAAATACTTGCTGCAATTCCTCTTCCTGTGGACATCCGCCTTGTAATAGAAGCAAGCGGAACCGGCTGAAGGAGATGACTTAGTCCCTGAGGAAATGCTTGGGATCTCATCCTGAGCATTACCTCCTGACTTAGCCTTCTTCTTCTTAGTCCAAGAACTCTTCTTAAACTTAGCCTTATTCTGTACCACCAACATTTGGCTAGTACCTTTCTTGAGATCAACCTCTGCCTGCTTAAGCATCCCATGTAATTCAGTGAGCTTCTTATCCAAACCATGCACGTGGTAGTTCGATATGAACTGACCATACACACTAGGAAGAGAGTTCAAAATTATATCCGTAGCGAACTCTTCGCTAATGGGGTAGCCAAGCATTTCCAGAGATTGCACGTAACCAACCATATTGATCACATGTGGACTTAGTGGATCACCATCCTTAAGCTTACAACTCAGCAAAGCTTGAGAGACTTGATATCTCTCGGTCTTTGCCTGAGCCTAGAACATACTTTTGAGGCTTTCGATCATATCGTAGGCCTCAACATTTTCGAACTGCTGCTGCAAGTCCGGTTCCATGTGAGCAAGCATAAGACAGCTAATTTCTGTAGACTCATCACATGTTCTACGATAGGCATTGGTTGCTGTGACACTCGCATTCTCATTCGGCACATCTGGAAGCGGGTTGTCTAGAACATGGTCCCTCTTTTCTTGTTTGAGAATAATTCTCAGATTACGATACCAGTTGGTGAAGTTTGTCCCATTAAGTTTATCTTTCTCTAGAATGGTCCTCAAAGCAAAACTAGATAACTGAGGGAGACTGCTACTAGGTGCCATTATCTACAACAGAAATATGCAACACACTTAAGACAAGTATTCATAAAAGAGCAGGCGTATTAAACATTTTAATACTTATGCTCCCACTAGAACCAACATCCCTCCGATGGTTACTTAGTGATTCATGATCCTAAATAAGCAAGCTGACTAGTGAGCTTTAGCATCACCGCTAGCTGTCAAGTGATCTAGGTAGGCAACTCCTTGCCAATCGCATCTCATGCGACTCCTGTTGGTCGGGTGTCATCTCATGCCCCGGCTCCCGACCGCCCTCTCCTCGAGCCCCAAAACCGTTGTGATAGACCCGTCTAGCTTACCAAGTGCTTCCGCTATAAGAGTTTGACTCGAACCCATCTAGTCGAAGAGAATTGGTAGCACCTCAATTTTATGAGCCCACTACCAAGAATGTCCGACTTGTGATGGTGCAGCACCGGCGGGGAGACCGACTAGACCTTCTTTGAGGGATTAAAGTTTAACCACTATCTCATAGAGGTAAAACTAGAGACAACAGTCACACAAAATAATCCAATTATAATGTGAAATGGTATGGCTCCCTTCATGGTGATCTCCATCTCCATGAACCTATTCATCATGCCTTTGGCTACAGTGTCCTTCAAGTCCTCAAAACATGCTACACTAGCACTAAGGAATATACAAGAAGATGGCATCTCATGCCGACACGCAGGTCGTTATACAATAACAGTGACAACACTTTGGCTCCAGCCGGCTGACAAACTCGTGATACACAGATCACGTATGGATTACACACATCACATGCACATAAGCCATACCATTCACAACTTCCTGCAAAAACAAGTTATGCATAGATATGATATCTATCGGTATTGTGAACCTCGCAGCGACATCTAATGCGCTACGACAGAGCGAAGCCGGCGGTCCCGCTATCTAATCTGCATTTCAAAATTGCAGATCTAATCTGCATTTCGAATCATGGATTCCTTCATTGGATAAAACACTTTTACCCAAATCTGATCCTTGTGCAGATCTGACCAATCTCATTGATCATCCGCACCTGATCTTCCATGCACCCCCGAGTGCGATTGATCCAATCGATCTTGCACAAAACCGATATATCTCATAGATCGACCACCGAAACCCTAAGTGGATACTATCCACCACCTCATGCATATCAGATACGCAAAGATCTAGAGCCTAAAATCAGAAGCTTTCGCTCTGATACCACTATTGGACCACGCAGAGATAAACAAAACTGTTTCCCTTAACACGATACTCTCAAGATCCAGCTCAGGTTATAGGCCATGAGATTACAGCTAGACGCGTAGATGCGGAAGTTGATGTAGCACGTCGAAGCAGTGCCGAACGATCCCACGGACAGCCCTCCAAATCCCACGAACTCCTTTGTCAGATCCCCACGAGCTTCCCCATCTCCAGCGCCGCACGTGCAACACCTCTACTGGTATCCACACATACATGAAGGAGCTTCAGACAGAGGACTGCTAGATCATGTCTAGCCCGAAATGGAAGTGGATAAAGTGACGGCTAGGTCAGGGACTATCCCTTGTCACTCCACTTATATACACTCCTAGTTGGGCTCAACGCTTGAGGCCCATCTAGGCTGTACCCCAATCTCAATATGGATCTAATCCACATGGGCTCCTTACCCTTAAGTGTGTGACCCTGTAGGTTCACGTACACCTAGACACGACATGAGCTACTCCTCCAAGTATCCCGTCATGGCTTTGAGTCCAACTCACTCCCATGAACACTCGGTCTCAAGTCGATAGATGGTAGCAGCCTCTAGCAAGACATGCCAACTCCCAAGTGTCGCAAAGTCAGAAGATGAACCTTCAATATGACTTTCGTCCAAGTCCCTTTGCCTCATGATATATCTGTTAATCTATAAGCGAGTAGTTGCCATCCCTTAAATAGCTTAACTCTCTTCTCGTACCGTGATATGTGATTCACTGGACTAACTCTTAGTCCGACTCCTCAGTTAACACTTAACTGAGTAGCGCATGGTCGTGCTTCCGAATCATATCACACGAGAGGGCCTAGAGAATATCTCTCCATTACGGAGGGGCAAATCCCATCTTGGTAATCCACGTCACGCGGCTTGCTTCACAACCAACCCGAACTCTACGTTTATAACTGCCCATTTACGGAACAGCGTTTGATAGAACTTAAGTTGGCAATCCACAACTCGGATCATGCAATCACCTCAGGTCGAAGGATTCCATTGCTTGAGACTGCAAATTACAACGTGCTTGTTGCATCTCATCTGTGGGTCAGTCTGACTCGCTAAATTCTTTAGCCAAATCAGTGTAAGTCGAAATAGCATCACCATGCCCATGACAAGTGGAACTGTGTCATCAGCCAACTTGCACATTGGTCTAAGTTGTGTGCCCAGCACAACCTCAACGACCAAGGACAATCTAATATGAACAATCATGAATACATAGTTCCGCAACTGAATCACGCATTCAGTGATATATATTTGATGTTCATATAAGGACAACTTTACTTTATGAATACTTTGGGAAATATCATCAACCATGATTGCCACTAGGGCATATTCCCAACAGAGGGCCGCTCCTCATGCTACTCAAGTTTAGTCACCGGTAAGTTCTTGTCATAGTAAGTACATGTGTATCATAGAGAACCGCCAACGGGGTACCCCACTACAAGAGATCTGCCCCATAGAGGCACTATTTTGGTCATGTAGAGACACTTTTATTGTCTTTACATAGTTGTAGAGGCATTTTACACATTGTCTCAAAAGTGTCGCTATGGGCAGTGTCCCTATGGGATAAGGACACTAGTAATAATATCTATACTTCTTATAAGACATAACAAAGAAGCATTATATTATGTCTCTACAGTAGAGTAAAGAATACCATAACAATATGTCAAAAGCAACCCTTGAACTCTTGACCTTGATGATAAAGACATAGTCACAACCTTACATAAGATCTTGTTTACATCTAGAATGAATTTCTTTTGAATATAGCACATTAGGGCTAAAAGATAGAATAAAATGTCTCTAGACAACAAGCAAAATGCCTCAAATAGTGTCTACATAAAATGTAAAGACATTTTACAATGTGTCTCAATGATTGCCTGTATATAAATTTTTGTGACAATTTAGAATGCCTCAAATTTGTCTCTAGAATGAAAATCATATTCCTTCAGAAAAAATGTCTTAACTGATGTCTCTATATTTGAGACACATCCTTAAGTGTCTCAAAAATTGTCTCTACAAGATGCAAAATGTCTCTACGTGATTTTTAAAGAGACAAAATAAGAAGTGTCTCAAGAAGAATTCCTCTATGATAGGTTTTTGTTGTAGTGCCCTTGCCTAATGATACGGAAGAATCCCTATATCAAAATGACAAGGCAAGCAGACAACGAGCATCTCAGCAATCTTCTTATTTACCATGGGAAAATGGTGCTTTTTTCTCTCTTTCCTCTTTTCTCATATCTTTTTTTCTTTTTCTCTTTTTTCCCAATATCTGACTCTTTTTTATAAGAAGAATGCTTCATAGACAGCTCATTATGGTTACGATGTAGGTTTCCACCATGACAACATGGATTAGACCGGCGACCCAGGCGTTTCACTAACACACATACATAACTCCATGGACTTACAAGCTCCCCTTTCATTTCACACCGACGACATCCATAGACAAAAGAGCATGATATCAACTAGGTACAAAGTACAAGTGCAATGTTGAATTCGTTCCCCATGACATCATGGTTCTGCTAATCCCCAACGAATAAGTGCAAGCATATACAACATAGACGACACAATGGTTCACGTTTATTAAGGGCAAGAAAATTAAAGTGTGCCATCAAGTTCGTGAGAGCTTTAATCAATAGTTTTCTCATAACAATTTTAATTCGGAAGATAGATAAAAACATGAATATACTTGGAATAGCAAATGCTAATAGGTAGGTATGGTGGAATCTTTGGAACAACTTGTATTTATTTGGAGTTGGATGCATGAGTGGAACTCATACTTGGTTATGGAGGCTAGCAAAAGACTGGGAGCGACCAACTAAGAGAGCAATAATGGCCATAATCATGCAGAGCGACAAAACACCATTAATCAAAGCATAAAGTGATACTACAAGTCGAAAACTAAAGGATCATAAAGGCTTATCGTGACTTGGGATAGTCATAACATGATGTGAGCATGTGCCAAGTCAACCCAAATAAAGCATCAAAGGAGAATACCACAATTCTATGCTTTAATATGCTAAAAACAACGCATGGTTCTTTCAAAGGCACATTAAGCAATATCAATTGTTTATAACAAGTCATGCTATAGCAAAGATCACTAAGCATAAAGCCAAAACAATATCAAGCATGGCATGACAAAGCATAGGCCACAGTAAAAAACAAGCTCCTTTTATCACTTAAGCATGAACTTTTCCTACTCTTTTCCAATCCAAACCAAACTATTTGAAAACCAATGTATGAAAGAAGGGGTCCAACCAATTTATTCAGCAATATAAGAAAACCAAGCAAACGAAAAACCAAACCAAAAACGAAAAAGAAGACGCTCCAAGAACAACACAACTGTGCATGAAACAATAAAAATGAAGTGTTTAGAAGAAACCTGGGATTTTTATTGATGAAGAAGGGGATGCATTGTGAATCCCCAAGATTTGACGCTTGAACCTCTTGAATATTTCTTGGGGTGACACGGGGTGGCATCACCAAGCTTGAGCTTTAGTCCATTCTTCATCTCATTACATCATTCCCTCCATACACCTGAAATTTTTCCTTCATACAAAACTTCACACGACCTTTATTTGCAACATTAGTGTACTCAAGATAATAAGTCTTTAGATTCAGTTTCAACACTAATAAAACATCAATTAAAACACAAGCTACTGAAGCACTACCCTCAAAAAGCTCAATTCCCCAAAAGAACTCAAAAAGGAACCAACAAGAAGCAAATGCAAATAATGGCAGAAATCTATCAAAACAGACCAGCAGGTAAAAACCAATTTTTTCGACAACCTTCTGTTGCTCAAATCAAAAAGTGTTGAACTAACGAGAGTTACATAACAACCTGGGGCAGAAGCACAAAAATTCATGCCTCAAAACGACGTACAGAGATTTTACACGAATTTTTACAGTGAAGCACAAAAATCTGTTTCGGGACAGCAACTTTCCCAATCATTACTTCTCTCTCATTAGAGGTTACTCTTGGCACAAAAATCAAATAAAAAGGATAAGGAGCGGTTATCTAAAACTTTTGGGTTATCTCCCAATAAGTACTTTTCTTTAACGCCTTTAAGTTAGGCATAAGAAGCAAGAAAAGGAATCAAGTGTTCTCAAATGAAGAAGCATTAAGATTAATACCAGAAATATCTTCAACAAGGTAAGGTATCTCATCCAAATAAGTTATTTAGGATCCTCTCTCAACGCTCTTGGGTTGACTATTTTCATCAAACGGGTTTTCGGGAACAATCCAATCAAGATTCTTTTCTATGGCTTCATGCATTGCTACAAGTTTGAAAGGTATTGGTTTCTTAATTTCCTCCATATAAGGTTTGGTTTTGTTCATATTTTCTCGTGTACCAATAACATCTACGCATGAGCCTAGCATATTAAAACGTTCAAAGACTTTTCTAGCTTCCTTGGCAACATCATAGAATTCCTTAAGCAAAGTTTCTAGAATAAAATCCCTCTTTTCAGGGTCCTCAATTTCTTTAAGTTTAAGAAACATTACTTGCATTAAGGGGTTAAGGTTAACAAACCTAACTTCCAACATGTGAACCAAAGAAGCTGCAACAATTTTATAGTTTGGAGCAAGTTCTACAAGGGATCTATCCTCAATATCCTCATGATTACTAACATGATTAAAGAATTCTTCAATATTATCTTTTCCAATTATAGAACCACTACCTATTGAAAGGTCTTTCAGGGTGAATTTAGGGATCAACATGGTGAGCTAGGGAAAAGGTAACAACTATAGAAAGACTTAATTTTGTTTTGTTTTTAATAAATAAAGCAAACTAGTAAAAACTATTTTTTGTGTGTTTTTGATAAAGAAACAAGCAAACAAAGCAGAAAGTAAACTAAGCAAAATAAAAATAACAAAGTAAAGAGAATGGTTATGAGGGACTCCCCTTGTGAAGATGTCCTTGACTCCCTGGCAACGGCGCCAGAAAATATACTTGCTGACTCGTGTATTAACGAGCTCGTTGGGGAACCCCAAGAGGAAGGTAAGATGAGCACAGCAGTAAGTTTTCCCTCAGTTATGAAACCAACATTATCAATCCAGTAGGAGCAAGCAAACACCTCAAAGGTGTTGCTAGCTGGACTTTGGCAGGGCGCACTACTGGCGCCAGCAGTAACGTGGAAACCTGCACAACACAACCATAGAACTTTGCCCCCAACTTACAGTGAGGTTGTCAATCTCACCGGTTTTGCTGAAAACAAAGGATTAAACGTATTGTGTGGAAGAAAGTAATAGTTTGAAGAAAGTAAACAAAAAGCAGTAAACAGTTGTAGATTGATGATAAAAGAAAGGACCGGGGTCCATAGTTCACTAGTGGTGGCTCTCCTTAAGATAGATGACGTGTTGGGTGAAAAAATTACAGCGGGGCAATTGACAAACATCGAGAAAGCAATCATGCATATACTACTCATCTTGACTCCTTTGAGATTTGATTGGGCATTACAACATTATACATAGACTGCCATCCAACTGCATCTATGACTAATAATCCACCTTCAGGTTATCATCTGAACCCCCTCAAGTATTAAGTTGCAAGCACCAGATAATTGCATTACGCATTGCGTGTAAAGTAAACAATATGATTGTTCTATGAACAAAGGATTGTTGTTTTCTCCCTAGTAGCAACAGCACATCTAGTACCTTAGAGATTTCTATCACTTCCCCAGATTACTAGAGGCATGAACCCACTATCGAGCATAAATACTAACTCTTGGAGTTGCTAGCATCTACTTGGCCAAGATAGCTACTAACAACGGAAAGCATGCAAGATCACAAATAACAAAGACATGATAGAATCAATAATCAATCTGAAATAGCATCTTAATATCCATCAGATCCCCACAAACACAACATGTAGGATTACAAATAGATGATCTTGATCATGAACGGAGCTCACAAGATCTAAACATGATAGCACAAAGGAGTAGAACTAGCCATCTAGCTACTACATAGACCCGTAATCTAGAGATGATCTACTCACGCATCACACCGGAGGCTTGCATGGTGATGAAGAAGGCCTCCAGGGTGAATTTTCCCTTCTGACAGGGTGCCGAGAAGAGCTTCAGATCCCTCCCGATCTAGGGATGGAGATGACGGCGGCTACAAACTCTTTCGTGGAATTTTTGATCGGGTACTTGGGTTTCTATATTGGAGGCATCTTATACGTGAAAGGGGTGGCTGAGGGGGTGCCCGAGGCGGCCAGACCACCCCCTGGCACGGGTCAGTCTTGGTCGCACGTCCAGGTGGTGTGGCGGCCCCCTGGCCCCTCTCCGTCTCGCATTCTGGCTCCGTGTGTCCCCCGGTGAAAAACTGACTTTGGCTTTTGTCCCGTCCAATTCCGAGAATATTAATTTCTAACTTTCCTGGAACCAAAAACAGCAGAAAACAGGCAGCTGGCACTGTGGCTCTTGTTAATAGGTTAGTCCAAGAAAGTGTATAGAAAGTACTCCAAAGTGTTGTGTTTGCAGGGACTGTGGCTCTTGTTAATAGGTTATTTGTAATCCTACATGTTGTGTTTGCAGGGATCCGATGGATATTGAGATGTTATTTCAGATTGATTATTGATTCTATCATGTCTTTGTTATTTGTGATCTTGCATGCTCTCAGTTGTTAGTAGATAACTTGGCCGAGTAGATGCTAGCAACTCCAAGAGTTAGTATTTATGCTCGATAGTGGGTTCATGCCTCTGGTAATCTGGGGAAGTGATAGAAATCTCTAAGGTACTAGATGTGTTGTTGCTACTAGGGAGAAAACAACAATCCTTTGTTCATAGAATAATCATATTGTTTACTTTACACGCAATGCGTAATGCAATTATCTGTTGCTTGCAACTTAATACTGGAGGGGGTTCGGATGATAACTTGAAGGTGGATTATTAGTCATAGATGTAGTTGGATTATGGTCTATGTATAATGTTGTAATGCCCATTCAAATCTCATAGGAGTCAAGATGATTAGTATATGCATGTATGCTTTCTCGATGTTTGTCAATTGCCCCGCTGTACTATGGACCCCGGTCCTTTCTTTTACATACAATCTACAAACTGTTTACTGCTTTGTGTTTACTTTCTGCAAACTATTACTTCCTTCCATTCGATACGTTTAATCCTTTGTTTTCAGCAAAACCGGTGAGATTGACAACCTCATCGCAAGTTGGGGACATAGTTATGTGGTTGTGTTGTGTAGGTCTCCATGTTGCTGCTGGCACCGGTAGTGCGCCCTGCCAACGTTCAGCTAGCTACACCTTTGGGGTGTTTCCTTGCTCCTACTGGATTGATAACCTTGGTTTCGTACTGAGGGAAAACTTACTACTGTGCTCATCATACCTTCCTCTTGGGGTTCCCCAACGAGCTCGTTAATACACGAGTCAGCAATCTCCGCTGGGGCCGCGCAGCCCGTCGCAAGGTTCGTCCACCAATCTATGATCGGCTACCCTGGTGAGTCTTTTCCGATCTACTAGATCAGTTTTTCTCTCCACCGGTCACTTGGTCAGTCTTCTTTTTTAGTTTACTAATCATAGATCGGATTGAGTCGCCCACCGCCATCGTCATCACCGTGCCTCTACTCCGACCATCGACGTCAATGATCTACACCACGCCCGCACGCCTGACTCCTCCGCTACCTGCCTCGGCAGGCTATCGCGGCCTCACAGCAGGCTATCGCGCACCTCGGCTGGCTGCTATGGCCTCCCCCCTTGGATCGTCTTCGTCGTCTTCGCCTGGGACTTCACCGACAACGCCGCCATTGACTCCAATATATGTGTCCGCAATTCCATGGCGCATACGGCGCACCGTCAATCTGATCAACCGATCTCGCGCCTGTCTATGCCAAGCACATCCCTGAGCATGCGCCTACCATAGATGGAGCTACGAGCTGGCGCTGTGTCGCCCCTTCGGGCCGTAGCGCCACTGCCTTTGGTCCATGCTACCATCTTCCAAACCCGCCTTCCTTGGCCTGTACGTCGTTGGTGGTCTCCCAGCCGCTGCACTGACTTGCGCCCTACAACTATGTCGTCCCAACGGGTCATAGCATCGCTGCATGTAGTCTACATTGTCGTCCGTGCGCACAGATGCCCCAGGCTATCTCCGCACCACCTCCACGGTGCAGGTCGTCTACGTTCGCGCATGGTATTCGTCACGTCGGATTCTTCTTCGCCTACATCGAGTACCACTGTCGCGTCAATCTAGGCGTCCAACATGACCACTCTAGGCCGCCCTTGGTTTCGCCGCCTTCTACGTCTTCGTCCCTGCCCTTGCGTGACCGGTATTGACAACACCGGTGCGTGCCTTTGTCCCCGATGCGTCCCCAAACCTAGCAATCTCAGATCGATGCCTCGTCTTCGTTGGCCTTGACAAAGTCTTCTTCGGCATCGACACCTTCCTCTATGACTACCTCGACCACGTCACTGACAAGCTCTTCTATGCATACTCGGTTCTGGCAAAACCGGAGTGTGCATTCTTCACCGACATGCGCCTAGTTCTGGAAAAACTATGGCCCTACCTCGTCCTCGACGGCTCGGACTACATCGACTTCGGCATCGACACCCCTCGGCAAGCTACCGCAGCCCCACGACAAGCCTCCACGGACCCTTGGCAAGCTGCTGCGGCCCCATGACGACTGCCTCGATGCGTCTCCATCATCCTCTTCACGCACTATGTGCATGCGGCTTTATTCACGTGCATCTACCTCGACACCCGCATCCCCGACCACAATATCGACCACAACGACCCCTTGCAACGGCTACCCGACCTTGACACGGCCTCAAGTTCTTAGCTCCCTTGACATCGGCACAAGGGTTATCACCTCGCCTGAGCATCTCACCACCTTCCTCTACAGTCCAAGCTACCGCCACGCGATACCGTCCACGATGTTCCCACTCGGACAACAGGGGGATGTCATCCTACTAGATGCTATGACTGCGGGGGAGTGTTAGAGTATTAGGCATATACGGTTGTTATGGTAGTTTAGATAGAGTTAGGATCTTTTTGCGTACAATCCTAACTTGACTTATACTCCAAGATAATCCCATGTACGCCTATATATACTCGCCCATGAGGCTCAATAATATATCCATCATATTCCGCCAAACTCATACTCTTTCAGAGAGCTTGGCTCATTATGAAGAATGAGGCGATGGATGTGGTTCTAAAACTATTTGTCAGAGATTTACACACATTTGGGAGACTAAATAGAGCAAAATCACGTTGATCCCGAAGAAACATGATGCTCAGGATGTGGGTGACTATAAGCCAATCAGCCTTTTACATAGCTTTACTAAGCTGTTCTCAAAACTAATTGCCAATAAACTTCAACCAAGGATGGATGTAGCATCCCAATTATCTAACAATTGCAATGCTACTAGCCTAGCCTATATATATGCTACCTTCCTACATATAATGGTTGCATCATAATTATATCATGCTCATGTCATCATGCCCCATTGCATTTGAGCATCATATAAAACCCTTTTCATTTGGTTCTTATCTCATATGCATTATTAATTGTATTTGTCTCTTGATATATTGTATTTGGTTATTGATAAATGCTTGATGCCCAAGTTGAGTTGGGGGCATATCTTTTATTAACTCCACCACCTTTTCTTGTCACCACCCCATAATTCCACCATCCAACTATATGTAAGCTTTGCATTTTATTTGGGTTTACCTCTAGCTCATGTGGGTTGGGATGGATTCACTTCTAATTCCACATGCTCCCATATATGCCTCATGTTGTTTTCACATTGTTGATATGTGGAGAGCCACATGGCCACCTTTGCATGCATGTGGTTAATTTCACTTGTTCTATCTTCCATATGGTCTGTTTTGGAAATAATTGAGCATTGTTTAAATATAATTGTGGCCAAATGATCTTCTAGTGGGACCTACACACTAGCTTGGGCTATTATATTCAATGATGCTTAAATCTACCCTTACCATATTTTATCCAGCTTGTAGATTATGGTGTAGCCTTTAATCAAGTATGGTTGTGCATGGGTGTAATAGGTGCCCATATGTATATGTAGTTGTTTTCACAACTAAGGAATGTGAAAATTATTCTTCATGCATGGCACATGCAAGGCCTCTCTCTTGCTTTTCTATTTTGGGTTCTTTTGGAATATTTTGGGTGGAGTTTGTTTGAACTCAATCGAAAGAAATGAACCAATTAAATGCTTATTCTTTCTCTTGTCTTCCACCTTGCCACTCTTTTTGTCTTACATGGGATGTATATCTTCTTTTCACAAAATAACCTCATGTGCATGAGACATGTAAGACCATTTCCTCCCTTCCCTTTCTCCTTTGGTCTTTTGTTTTTCCCCTTTTGTTTGGAATTCAAATTCTTTCGGGGTCCATCTCAACTCCAAATCCTAGCTCAACCAACTATCTTTTTACCTTCTCTCTTTTCTAGCTAAACCTAGATATCTTTCCCCTCTCTCTTTTTCTAGCTAACCCTAGGCTAACCTAGATAGAACCATCCCACAACCAAACACCCCACCACCCTGGTCTAGTGTCAACCAGAACAGCAGGAACCGGACCAGCCTGTCCCTGAACCGGTGGTAGCCCTACCCTCTGCCCTATTCTGTCGTCACCTCATCGACCAACACCCAAGCCGGCCTTCTACCTGGTCCGGGTGCACCGCCTCACCCGCCTGCGTCGATGCCCAGCAGCAGACACGCCCCATCCTGCACCGCCTCGCCAGCCGCGCGCCTGGCCTCTCTCTCCCTCCTAGTCTGAACCCGTCGACAGCTGCACGCTGAGCCTTACCCTGTTTCTCTCCCTCCTTCTCGATCACGTGCATATTGCCTCTCCCGTTCATCGCTCCCTCCTGTCACTTTTCGGCAAAGCCACCACCCCACGTGATCCTCCCTCACCCATCGAGCCGCCAGAGCAAAGCCTCTCCACCCAACCCTTTCTTCCCCAGATCCCCTCCATCTCCTTCTCCACCACGTCGGGTAGCCCTAGCCGCCGTCGTCCATGGCTACCCCGCCGCCGCCAGTTCCATGTGCACCTCACCCTGCCCATGGTTCAAGCCACCCGGCCGGTGTCCGCGAGCCAGGAGCGGCGCCAAGGGGTTTTCCTCTCCGGTGCAGGACGTGAAGCCGGCGCCGCCAAGGACGCCAAGGTCGTGCCCCATGACGCTCACCGCGCACGCCTTCTCTCGCCATGATCTCCTTCCTCACCTCACCACCGTCGACTTCACCCCGAGGCTGGTCGCTGCAAACCCCGGTGAGCCGCGTCACCTGAACTCCCCCTCGCTGCCCCCTTCCTCGCGCACGCTCGTGCATCAGCCGCGGCCGCGCGCACGGTCGCAGGCAGCGGTCGCGTCCGCAGCGGTTCAGCCCAGACCCTGTTTTCCGCCCCTATTCCTCGTCGTGCCTCGCGCGCTGTAGACTGCCCCCGACGATGCCACCTATACGAAAGATGAAGCCCTTGATCCCCTCTACACTTTTGCTCTTTGCGGTATCGCCAAATTCGTTTTGGATCGATCTCAATCCTCTCGCGAAGATCGATCCAGCTAGCTCTTGTTTTGGATCGAGATTTCAGTTCGTCGGTCTTCTACACAAAACCCCCCGGCAGTTTTCTGTCCGTCACGGACAAGTACCTACGCCCCCCAGGCCCCGCATGTCTGTGTCTAGGGCTAGACGGCTCCGCGGTACAAAACGTCCGGAACCCCCGCTGCATCCCACCTGCTCCCGAGTCAGCGTGTGGTCCCACCCGTCACCCTCTCTGGCTAGCTCTTTGTCGGTGTAAAAAGCTCAGGCATTCCAAATTTGTTTAATATGTTTTAATATCTAGAAATTAATAACTTTTAATTAATAAATCCAAATTTTGCAAATAATATATGTTTTCTAACCAGGAAAATGTGAGGAATTCAAATCTGCCGTCCAATTTGATGTTTGTCTATTTTTTTAAATTTTCGAAATTGTTTAATTGCAATAAAAAATGCCCTTTCTTAATTAATAACTTTAATTCTATAACTCCAAATTCGACAAATAATATGTCTAAATCGATCAGCGCGACAAGCCCGTTCTGTTTATGCATTCCATGTTCTGAATTGAAGCATGCATCATGTCATATTAAAAATCAGAACTGTTTATGGCAATAAAACTTGACCAAATAATTAATAAAATGATTTATTCTTGTCCCCACACCTCACCCTTGCCATGCTACATTATTGCCATGTAATTTGTGCATCATTCATCATGGCATGCTTGTTTGCTTGTCACATTTTATTTATATGCTTGTGCACTTTATTTATATTGGCCCTTGTTTGTTTGGTTCTTCTTTCGAATAGACGCCGAGCAGGGGAAATATCAGGAATCCCAGGAGTACTACCCAGATCCACCTCTCGCTTCAACTGAGCTGCCAGGCAAGCAATACCACATGCTTGCATACATATAGTACATATTGCCTCTATTTTATTCTTCCATCATTGAGTCGCGATTGCATTAAATTGAATCCCAAGTACTACATAGCCTTTACTTTTAAACCCCACCGAGCCTGTTCCTCAATCCCATGAGCCATTACTATAGGAGTTGTTTGAGTCATGCGAGTCATAGAATAACATGTGTAGGGTATGTGAGTGTCTGATGGATAACGAGGTACCTAAACAACTTAACTTGAGTAGTAATGGGATAACTAATGAAAGAGGCACCGGTGGGCAATATCTGTCATTTGGTTTTTATGTCCACTTGTGTCCCGTAGGACCCCGAGTACTTGATTCCTGTTTCTTGACTATTCGCACTATCCACATACGGGAGACTCTATGAATCCCCCTTTGCCAGAGCTTGATTTGTACTTTATTTCTTGGGGCCACAAAGTAGTTTGGGGCTTTATTACTATCCTGTACTTATGCCATGCTTTACCGCTTTATTTACGATTGTGCGTGGAGCACCTGTACTGTTTAGGGATCGCGTCACGATTTCGCGGTATCGACAAGCCCAGTCACACTTTCGGGTTCCCAGTCGTTTACAACCGTTCTCGCAAACCCTGGGTCCGTCTCGGAGCCGGCCAACTTCATTGCGGGTAGCTTATTAGGGTGGCCCCCTGAAATATTTTATGAATCCTGTGATTGCTTTGTCGTGAAAGCCTCGTCGGGTTTTGATTTGGTTTTTCCGAGGTCGATCGTGTGTGTGTTGCTATTTGTGCACCCCTGCAGGGTAAATCTTTCTGAAAGCCGTGTCCGCGGTTATGGACGACTTGGAGCACATTTTCTCGATCATAGACAGGTATAACTAAAGTACCGACTTTAATTTGACTAAATACCTGACTAGTAAATAGTGCAATACTCATGGAATGGTTAATAAAACTGCCAACGGATGGGTTGTTCGTCCGCTTTCTCGTTGGTAAGCAAGAAGGAGGATGGATCTATTACTTATACTGTTATAACTGTTGTTCCTAATTAACGGACATCCGTCTATCATTGGTTAGGTGGATGGTTAGCGAGTATCTATAGGCTTGTTAGTTATTATCTTTTGCTGCAATTGCGTCACCCCATGTATATGTCCCCTTTAGAGGCATAAAGACTTGCTGAGTACCCCTAGGGTCTCACACGATAAATTGTTTGATTCAGATGAACAGGTGTATTCGCAAGATGGATACTGGGTGGAGGAGACAGATAATGTTGGCAACGATCACTCGGTGTAGAGATTCCGGGGATGGGGATCCGTGAGATCTGTGGGGGGGGATGTGCTTATTTATGTGGCATCTTATGCCGATTTGCTTCTTGTCCGTACTCGGATCTTGTTTCCCGCTTCCGCTTGATACTCTGTTGATTGATGTATGAGGAGCTATCCTACACTATTATCTCTATCTAGGATATTTGGATCTTGCCGTATGGCGTTGCAATATTTTTATTTCTTTTAGATGGAATGACTCTGAGAACTATTGTAAGGTAGCTTGCATACATACTCACTTGTGTATGTATTTGATCTCTTCGCCTGTTGCCTACGCCGCTCGCTCTTGCCCCGATGTTCTTGGAAGTGGTTAGGGCGGCCGACGGGTCTACACGTGGGTGGCCCCTGGGCCCCTGCTGTACTACTTTAACCACTTTTGGTTCATCCAGGCTTGAACTTAGAGAGTAGGGTCCGAGGTTGTTACAATGGAGGAGCTGGTTAGCGTGAACCAGTATACGTTCATTAAGCAGAGATGTCTACACGATAACTTCATGATCATTAGGCAGGTGGCCAGGAAGATCAACACTAGGAGAGAAACATGTGTGCTGCTAAAACTGGATAATTCCCAAGCCTTCGATTCCTTCTCTTGGTCCTTCCTTTTCGAGATGTTTAGAAATTTGGGGTTCCCGGATATGCTTCAAAGATGGATTACATCTCTCTGCGCATGGAGAGCACACGAGTTTTGGTCAATGGAGTGCTGACCCGAAGAATCTTGCATGCCAGGGGTTTAAGACAGGATGATCCCCTGTCGCCATTGCTTTTTGTACTCTCCATGGAGGTGACCATGATTCTTACTAGAATTGCCACTGCGCAGGGGATCTTGTCATTGATCAGAAACTGCAACGCAACATAGCGACTCTCAATCTATGCTAGTGATGTGGTCATGTTCGTCAAGCCTACGACTCAGGACATGATTACTATCAAAGAACTTCTAGCAGTGTTTGGAGGAGCCTCGGGCCTTCAGGTCAATTATAGAAAAACATCAGCAACTTTGATTAGGGGAGGTGACCAGGAGAGGTAGCTGGTGTAGGGCATCCTCGGGTGCACAATTACAGAATTCCCCATAAAATATATGGGTCTACAGCTTGCCTTGCACCCGCTCACGAAGGCACAGTGGCAACCGACGCTCGACGCCGATCGTGATGGTGTGGAAGAGAGGCCTCACTGCGTGTAATACTTGGACCTCACGTTTCTAAATCACAAGCCGGTATAACCTGAATTGGGGGAGGACGTACTACCGTGGAGGCTGCAAGGCCTCCCACAAGCAGACCTCAATGGCAAAGTACGGTACCGGCCAACCATCCACCATAGTATTCATGGTTATAGCTTCGAGTGTGAGAAACGTACCAACTGGCTACGAGTCTAACATACACAAGTGAGTATGTACGTCAATGACATACAAGAGTACATCAGAGCAATTTCATCTAAAAGAAATAGAAATATATTACAACGTCATTATGGCAATATCCAAATTATATAGATAGTAGTAATAATAATTTAGGATTATATCCTCATACATCACTCAACAAATCATCAGACGGAAGCGAAAACACAAATCCGAGTATGGATTAAGAGTCAAATCAGCATAAGATGCCATAGAAATAAGCACATTCCCACCCACAGATCTCAGAGATCTCCATCCTCTGAATCTCTACGCAAGAGGGTCGTTGCCTCCTTCATCGGCCTCATCGACATAGTAGCCTTTATAGGGGTATACCTGACAACCTAATCAATAGTTGGTGTGCGACCCTAGGGGTACTCAGCAAGTCTTTATGCATCTAAAGGGAACAACCTGGGGTGACACAATTGAAATGAAAGATAAATATCTAAACAGTTTTATAGAGACATGCTACAACATCCGCCTAACTAGATATGAACAGGCGCTCGTTAATTAGAACCAACAGTTATATAAGCAACATAAGTAAACATCGCTCGTCCTCCTTCTCGCTTACCGAACGAGAATGCAAAAGAACATCCCATCCGTTAGCAATTTTATTAACCATTCCATGAGTGTTGCTCTATTTACTAGTCAGGTTTTAATCAAGTTAAACATGGTACTTTAGTTATAGTTGTCTATGATCGAGAAACTGTGCTCCAAGTCGTCCATAACCGCAGACATGGCTTTCAGAAAGATTTATCCTGCAGGGATGCACAAATAGCAACACGCGCACAATCAACATCGGCAAGAACCAAATAAAAAGTAGCGAGGCCTCACGACAAAGCATTCACATGATTCAAAAATTATTTCAGGGGACCACCCCACTAAGCTACCCGCAACAAAGTTGGTCGGCTCCGAGACGGACCCAGGGTTTGTACCAATGGGTGTAAATGACTGGGAACCCGAACGTGTGACTGGGCTTGTCGATACCGTGAAAACATTCCATATTCCAAAATAGTACATGCGCTCCACGCACAATAGTAAATAAAGCAGTAAAGCATGGCATAAGTACAAAATAGTAATAAAACCCCAAATTAATTGTGGCCCTAAGAAATAAAAGGTGAATCAAGCTCAGGCTACGGGGATTCATGGTTCCACATGCAGATAGTGTGATAGTTAAGGAACATGAATCAAGTACTCGGATCTTACGGGACACATAAGCATCGAAGAACCAAATAATAACTATTGTCACTAGTGCCTCTTTCTCTACTCAGTTTAAGTTGTTTAGGTACCTCGTTATCCAAAGTCTCGCACAATCCCTACATATGCAATTCTACGACTCAAATGGCTCAAAAAACTCCTGTAGTAATGGCTTATAGGATTGAGGGTACAAGCATCGGTGGGATTTAAAAATAAGACTATACACTACTTGGGATTTCAATTTAATGCAAATCGCGACACAATGATGTAAGAATAAAAATAGAGGCATATGTGCTATATGTAATGCAAGCATGAATAATTGCTTGCATGTTAGCTCAGTAGTGGAATAACTGGGATCCGGGTAGTACTTTTGGTTCTCCTGATAACTCCCTTACTCGGCGTCTATCCAGAATAAGAACCAAACACACAAAAGGCCATAAGAAATAAAGTGACAATCATATGAACATATGCAACAAGCAAAATAAGGTATGCCATGATGGAATTAAGCACAATTACATGGTATAACATAGCATGGCATGAGTGAGGTATAAGAACAATAATAAAGCACTTTAATTACTTACTTAGTCATGTTTTGCTCCCATAAATATTGCTGCCTATTTAATATTTATATTATGCATGCTTCGGTTGATATTATGGAATGCATAGTTGAAAAGGGCTCGTTGTGCTAATCGATTTAGACATATCATTTATCGAATTTGAAATTACGGAATTAAAGTTTTGAAATTTATTAAGAAATAGGCATTTAATGGTAACTATTAATTAAAAATATTAAAATGCTTAGAAATTATTTTAAGTAGCATATTCATATTCCTAGCATTTTTCTGATAAGAAAACATATATGTGTATTATTTGGAAATATGAATTTAAAACATTATTTAATTGCAATTTTTTTAAATTGGTCAAAAGTCAAAGGTTTGACTAGTTGCAGTTAACTCTGGTCAAATTTGAAAATATTGTTGAATTCATATTCAGAAAAGATTCACTTTTTATTTTGTAAGTTTTCACAAATTCAAAATATTTAAACATATATGAATTTAATTAGATTTAAACATTTTCTAAAAAAATATTATTTAGAAAAAGCACTGGGATACCTTTTTGTACACAAGCAATCTTAGACGCACCCAATGACAAGTGGAGTCAAGATGCTGACTGGGCTGCTGCGCGGGTGGGACTGCTAGGGCTAACACGTGGGATGGCTGGGGGACCGCGGGTTTGGAAATAGAAAAGCACAGGGGTGTTTTTGCGAAACGGCATGAACACGTCGTGAGTAAGTGACGTTCTGAAGATTTGATCCACGAAAAATAGCTAGCTCGTCCAAACTTTGCCAGAAGATTTCGAGCGTGTTAGTTGTCCGATTCGAGCGTCATTTATTCCGGTGCGTAGAGGGATAGTAGGATCACAACTTTTATCAAGGCAGTATGACCATAGAGTAACCGTGGAGGATGCGAGAAAGCGAAGAACATAGGCAAAACCTTGGAGGTAAACTGACAGAAAACATGAAGTTTTACTTGAGATCTGGAGCGATCTTCAACAGATGATTCCCGAAGCTGTAGATTGTCTATTTGAGCATGGTTTAAACCTAGAGCAAGATAGGACATTGGTATACAAAGTTTGTCAAGGGGTTTTTGTCAGATCTGGGTTGTATCCCTCGGGATCTTGATGTGAACAGAGGGGTTTCATTTTTGCATGATAGAGATCTACGAGATTTGCTGATGTTTCAAAGATGATTGTGAGCATGTCAGTGGATGGATTCGACTATGCCTTGATGCGTTAGCGAGAGGGGACTTCCTCCGACAATTGTCGTCAAGGAACCCTCGCTAGAGAAGCGGGCGTTGCATCAGAAAACAAGAGGAAACAGAGGGGGTGCATGCTGTTGTGCGCGGCGAGCAGCTCCAGTGCGTGCCATGGCGAGCGCAGACATCGATGATGACGGCGCGACACCGATGCATGGAGAGGCTAGAGAGAGATGGGGCGAGGCGGAGGCTCACCAGGGTGGTGTCAGGGATGGCGGTTGCCGACCGGAACTCGACTAGGACGGCGACGCGGCGAGGCAACGAGGGAGGCATGGCGTGCACAACAACGACATGGGTGAGGCCTTCTCCTCCTTGCTGCAGCGACCTAGCGACGTCAGGGAAAGGTAGAGCGAGGTCGTGATGATGATGACGAGAGGGAACAAGGAGGGTGGCGACAGCGACGACAGTGATGCCATGGCGAGCTAACGGCGCTACGCGCAGGGCCATGGAAACAGGGCAGCTCTAAATTTTGTGGGACCCTTGGCGAAATTGGCGCCATGGCCCTAAGGCTAATATATGTATGCATATCTAGAAATATTGTGTATTTAATTCGCTTGGAAAATGTTAGAAGTTAACATCTAACCTCATATTCTTAGTCGAAGACATATATAAATTATTATTAAGCACTTAAAAATGTCATATTACGATAAAAGAGTAGTAATGCGGTTGAGACAAGGTCGCAGACTCCACTAGTACGCAGATGAACAGCCAAAGAGGCAGATCAATTGCAACCACTTCGGCCGTGAACATGAAATCGATCACATCATTGCGTAGTTATATATATTTTTCTATCTCTTACTCTTTCCGATAGGTCCATATGCCTTCTCTCTATTTTTTGTATCCCAAAATAATAAATTATGTACAATTATATAGTCTAGAGAATGGACCCCTCCTGATCGTGGGCCCTAGGCGATGGCACAGGATCGCCTAGGGTCAGATCCGGCCCTGCATGGAAAAAAGGTAGGAGAAGGGAAGGTGGATACAACCAGGTAGTGACGGCTCAGCGCGACCTCTCTTATTGGAGAGAGAAGGAGAGAGAGGGGACCAGAGGGAGGAGAGCGGGGGTGCACGCGATGCTGGTGGGTACTCGGGGCACGACAAAGCACGTGATCGCTCAGGAAGGGAGATGCACAGGAGAGGATCGAGGGCGAGAGAGGGGTTCGGGGTTGCTGGACTCAGTTGGTCAGGACTTGCTCACGGTGTGTTGGTCTAGCTAGGTTAAATTAGCTAGGCAAGGTTTAGGTTGTTTGTTTCTGCTAGATCACACACACAATAAGATTTAGAATAGCTAGCTAGATTAGCTAGGAAAAGTTTGAAAGATATGGTGTAGATAGGATTTGCAAGACATATAGATATACACATGGTGCCAAAAAGAGTAGAATTAGGATGGTTTAGATTATGAAAAAAAGCCAAAATACATGTATCCCTAGAGAAATAAAAGAGCTCACACATATTTGATTTTAGAAAGAGACATGGTATGAAGAGAAGGAATGTGGTTCCACATTGCCACATGCAAGTTGATGGGTTCGATGGAAAAAACACATGGCCAAGATTGAGAAGAATCAAATAAGCAAAAGATCCACATAGATTTTAATAGAGTTAGAAGCATGCAAAAAGGGGTTCATATTGAATGTACTAGAAGGTGTGCATTATTGCATGCATGTCTAAGAGAAGGGATCTTTAGTGCATGTATCACTAGAAAAAAAGAGGATGTGCCTTAGCCAAATAAAAATAAGGAAGGCATGTACTCAAAGATGTTATGGTAGGGTTCAAAGCACTATAAAGGGATAAAATGACAATATGCCACCCATTTGTGAAAACAAATGGACACACATTCATATGAGCAAGAATTAGAGAAAAATCACTCTATTTGGGAATATGGCACAAATTAAAATAGACGATCCGCATATGGGGCATATGGGCATGATTTAAATACAAACAAATATAGTTGGAGCCCATACCTCCATGCATGGTAGAATTTAGAACAAGATCATGATGACAAGATACAAAGCAAGTTAATAGGTAGAATGGATTAAAGAGACATGCCCTCAACTCAACTTGGTCATTAAGCAATATATCAAGAACCAAATACAATATATCAAGAGGCAAATACAATTAATAAGGCAAATGTAATATAAGAGAAGAACCAAACGAAAAAGGGTTTTATATGATACTCAAATGCAATATGGCATGCTGACATGAGCATGGTATAATGCAATGCAATTAATGATATATAGGAAGTAACATTATATAGAATAAACCAAGTAGTATTACAATTGTTAGACAATTAAGATGCTACATTGCGCGGCCAGGGCGACTTGTCCTTGTGAGGGCAGTCATGCAAGCCAGACCCCTACACCACCTTCTCATCGTGGACGCACCGATCTGGCTATTAGAGGAGGCGGACAAAGGCTTTAGGGGATTCTTCTGGGCCGTCAAGGAGCGTGCAAACGGGGGCCAGTGTCTTGTGGCATGGAACCAAATCTGCAAGCCACAAATTTTCGGAGGGCTGCATAAAGAATCTGCGACTACAAGGTCTGACGCTTAGAGTGCCCTGGGAGTGGATGCGAAGAACCGATAGCGATAAACCATGGAAGGTATTTCCCATGATTAGGGACGAGGCAACCCGATCGGTATTCGATAGTCTGATTCAGATCACTGTTGGAAATGTGACCAAAATTCTTTTCTAGAGGGATCAGTGGATCGATGGTAGATCCGCGACAGATTTTGCGTTGGCAGTTATGAGCCTAGTAACTACCAAGGCCAAGAACTCGAGGACAGTGTAGCAGGGTCTGAACAACAATCGTTGGATTGATTACATCATTGGTGTGCCTAGGAAGAGGGCATACAAGAGTGTGTGGCCTTAGGAGTCGTGATACTTTAGGTAGTAAGAGATGTCGAGGCTGAAGACATTTTCAAGTGGCCATCTCCATCTGGACAATACACAGCTAAGTCCACCTATGAGATACTGTCCCATGAGAACACTAGATTCCGGTTGAGCGAGGCGATCGGGGCAGCTGAGCAACTCCAAAAAGCAAGTTGTTTGTCTGGTTGGCTGCACAACACAAGATCTGGACCTTTGATCTCCGGTTCAGACATGGCCTACATGCACAATCCTCGCTGTGCTTCATTCGTTTGCAAGAGGAAGACAATGTGGAGCACCTGCTAGTCCAATGCATTTTCGCGAGGGAGGTCTGGTTCAGGTGCGCACAACAGATGGGCTTCATGCTAGTTGGACCAGCAAGCGAGAGCACCTTTGAGGACTGGTGGTTGCGGGAGAGAGGGAGGTTCAGATACAAAGAGAGGAACGTCTGGGTGTTTGGGACCGTGCAAAGACATCACAATATGGTTGAGCTTACATATATCATCCTCGAGGAGTTTGGGAGGATCCATAGTCTTGTACCAGTAGGAGTAGGAGTAGCCATGATGACGTGCGAGAGTAGGTTTGGAGTGTGTCGGTCCTTCACCAGTTGAGGAAACAATTCTTGTACCATAAGATTTCTATCTCCCTTCGTCCCAAGGCTTAAGGCATATAATTTTTTTGAAAAGTCAAGCTACGGCAAATTTGACCAAACTTTTTGAAAAAACTATCAAGAACTATGATATTATATAGATACCACGTGAAAATATGTTTCATGATATATTCAAGGGTATATATTTTATATTATAAATATTAATATTTTTTTAAAAATTTGGTCAAACTTTACATAGTTTGACTTTTCTAAAAATTATATGCCTTGAACTTTGGAACGGAGGTAGAATTATAAAATTAAGGTACGCGGGTCGTCGTACTCTCCCAAAAAAAACAGGACTCGATGACTTCTTCTGGGCCCAGCCCAACTCGTCGTCAGTCGTTCTCTTTCTCCTGGTCGCATCTCTCTTGTGATTCCTAACGCGCGGCGGCGGTGTCTCCTGGCTAACCCTATTCGTCGGCCGCCGGCCGCCGGCTGCCGGCGTGCTCCTTGGCCCTTCCTTTCTTTCACAGAGACAAGTTTTGAATTTCTAGGGACTTCCTTTTGCTATCGGTTGTGGTCGCTGATATAGAAAGCTAAAGGTGTCGAGGTGAATGGAGCCTTCCACATCCCAGCGGGAGCACGACGGTGGGGCTAGCAGCAGCGGAGGGGCCTCAAAACCGAAGGAGAAGGATCGGCCGAGGTCCTTTGACGAGAAGACTCGTACCGCGTGCTGGCGAAAGGCGGCGGTGCTGGCAGGGCGACACCCCGAGCGGTGGCGGCAGGACGCGGCCGGTAACGTAGTGTGTCGCCGCTTCTGGAGCTGCCACGGCTGCCTCTGCTATGAATACGACCACATCGTCCCATTCTCCAAAGGTCAGTTTCTTCTTTCCGCCGGAAAACAGTACATCTTTCTTATAGAGAGATGTAGATTAAACTGCCTTTTTTTTTGCATGTGAGCTTATTTGAAACTTTGATTCCGTCTGATTTAGTTATTTTCATATTGAGCACTTGTAGATCTAATTAGGGGCTGGTTAGGACGTTACTATGGATAATCTGTTCATTCTAGAATCCTCTCCGTCCAAGTAACTCCTCATTTAGCTCTGAAATATGAATGGATGAACAATAGGATAGCTGGACTGTAAGTCATAAATATACCGAATGCTAGTTTAGGCTATCAGATTTGAACCCCTCACGATTTGATTAGTATGAACAATTCCCGCTGGTGTATGTCTCTGTACCTAAACAGTTCAAGTCCAAGATAGAGTGAATGATTTATTTTTATATGTGGATCTTAAAACAACTGTGCTACCAAATATGTGGCAATCATTGCTCATCTCTTACTTTCTGAGGTATGCACTTTGAGATGAGCGGCAACATCTTGCACCATCTGTTGTTTCTACTTCTTACTCTTTCCTATTTGTATGTAATCTTTATCCTTGCGACTGTTTTAGTGTACCCAAAGGTTTTGACATTCCATTACTTCCTTTTTATTGCTAAAATTTAACTCTTTATCATATGTTTTAGGAGGGGAGTCCACTGTTGACAATTGCCAAATCCTTCAGACTAGGGTAAACCGGTCCAAGTCTGATAAAGCATGGGTGGAGCAGACGGAAATGAAGGGCTTTTCCTGCAATGTCAAGTTCACCGGTGAGTTAAGCAACATGTTGATTCCCACATTTCAGCAATATTAGTGAATTAGCTTCTACCCTGATTGTCTTATTTTGAGCAGATTAACTTGTGATACATTATTTGTTTAATGTTATTGGGAAACAGTGGCAGACATACCTGTATGATGCCTTACATACATATTTCCTTAGCAGATAAATGGTATAATGATTTACTGATGTCTACTAGAGATTCACCAGTGGTTATGAAAGGATTGCATGTAGTCTCATTAAGGAAATTAGGCGAGCTGTGGAAGCAGAATTATTGAATAATCCTGTGAATCATCCAGCAGTTCTATTTTCGTTGTTTTGATTTAGGTCAATGTACACATACTGATTTGCTCCTTTTTTTCCAGATTAATCAATTGATCGTTCGTCCTTTGTTACTATTTTTTGAATGGGTCTAGACTGAATTTAACCTAAGATGCAGGCATAAAACATGCTTATGCAATCCAACGCAGAAGTACTTGAGGTTGAACTCTCTGACAGCCTTTTCTAACACAGTTTGAGCAAAGGTCTGGCTTTTCTTTCAATTATGAACCTTTGCTCACAACAGATTAATTTGGGTAGGGTAAGGGTTCAAAGACTGGGGATAGTGCACTTGCCTGAACTACCGACTATAGGGTTCGTTCCTGATGTGGAAGAGAAGGCTTTGAAGCTTAAGTTCCATGCTAGCTTGATAACTGAGTTAGCCATTAAGTAACATATCTTATCTTTAAGGAAGCTTATCTTTAACTCAAAGGAAACCAATCCATCTCTATCCCTATTTTTTATACTAATCTTATCCGTCTCCCGAGTCGGACTCCATCATCTGGGCCGGAAGCACGGGGGCTGGCGGCTCGGCAGACCCAGAACCCACAGAACTCGCAAAGAAGAAGGCCCGCACCGACTCCGGCGCATCCGCACCCTCCGGCTCGAAAGACCCGGGGGTTGCCGACTCGTCAAGCGGCTCGGGGGCTGCCATCTCGGGTACCTCACCCGGACGACCCCCTGACATCCCTCAGCCGGAGCACGGGAGTGTCCTCACCATCCGGGAGATACCATCTTGGGCAGCCCTTCATGGACTACATCGCCAATGGGGAGCTTCCGGATGACAAGGTGGAGGCCAGGCAGATCCGGCGACGTGCGCACACGTACACCATCATCAACAAAGAAATGTACAAGCGCATCGTATTCGGCATATTCTAGTGGTGTGTCGATGTGGACACAGGCTACCAGCTACTGAAAGACATCCACCAGGGTGAGTGCGGACACCACGCTTCATCTCGGGCGATAGTCGCCAAGGTGTTTCGCCACGGCTTCTATTGGCCCACCGCCCTCGAGGATGCCGAGCAGCTGGTCTGCGCGTGCAACGGATGCCAACGCTTCGGACAACTGAGGCACATGCCGGTTGCGGTGCTCAAGACCATACCGATTACCTGGCCCTTCGCTGTTTGGGGGCTCGACATGGTCGGCCCCTTCAAGCGAGCACGCGCAGGCATGACCCATTTGCTGGTGGTGGTGGACAAGTTCACAAAGTGGATAGAGGCCAAGCCCATCCGGAAGCTAGACGGGGCGACAGTCGTCACCTTCGTCACGTACATCATCAACCGGTTCGGCTACCCCAACAACATCATCACGGATAACGACACGAATTTCGCCAAGGAGGCCTTCGCCCAGTTCTGCAGCAACAAGGGTATCCGACTGGACCTGGCATCCGTTGCACACCTGCAATCCAATGGGCAAGTCAAAAGGGCAAACAACCTAGTGCTAGCCGGCATCAAGCCGCGCCTCATCGAGCCTTTGGAGCGGTCACCCGGATGCTGGATCGAAGAACTTCCGGCTATGCTGTGGAGCCTCCGTACCATGCCGAATCGGTTAACCGGCTTCACCCTGTTCTTCCTCGTCTACGGCTCGGAAGCCGTCCTCTTTGTGGACATCGAGTTTGACTCACCCCGCAAGCTCCTCTACGACGAGCAGGCCAATCAAGAGGCAAGGGAAGATGACGTGGACCTCCTCGAGAAAGCCCGCGAGTTGCCACTGTCCAGATCGACACTGTACCAGCAACGCCTGTGCCACTACCATTCGAGCCGGATCCGACCTGTCGCGTTCCGCGAGGGCGATCTGGTTTTCTGGCTGGTGCAGTACACAAAGGGCATGCACAAGCTATCGCCACCTTGGGAGGGCCCCTTCATCATCACCCGGGCGCTGCACAACAATTTCTACAACCTCATCGACGCGCAGCAGCCACGCAAGAACAAGATGGACAAGTCGGACGAGGAGACGGAACTCCCCTGGAACGTGGCCCTGCTCCGTCCATTTTACACCTAGTCATCTGACAGTGTATGTATCCTGCGAACTCTATGAATGAAAAATGCGGAACCCCGAGAGACCCGAGAGATACTCGGGGGCTCCTTGCCAGAAATTTGCATATGTTCTTTTCCGGCAACCCCTACCCGGGGGCTCGTCGGTTGACTCGGCCTGCTAATTCTATAAATTGGTTGAGTAGTGTGCGACGGTGTCAGAGGCCCACTCTTCGTCTCAGCTACAGACCGCAACCCGACTGTCCGACTAGCAAGAGCAAAAGCCCGAGGCATCCCACATGAAAAACGGCGAAAGGATGCGACAAATCGGGCGGTCCGGCCTTGTGCCTAGTTTGAGATTATCCGGCTACTGAGCCTCCAGTACCGTGCGCAATGTATTGTCAGCTCCCTTTGATTTCGGCTGCGGACCGCAACCTGGCTGCCCGGCAAGGACGCAACATAAACAACAGAGCGCACGGGAAAGCGACTAAGTGTCCAGAGAAGGGCAAGCTAGTTTTCGAAAAAACCGAAGCTATTCTCTGGCTAATGAGCAATACCTTAACCGACTAATATATTAACAAGGAACCTATGTATGTGTTTGTTTTGTACGACTACAACGAGTCGATCGTCAAAACTCAAAAGGAGAGAAGATTCGAAGTCCTTGCCTTCATCAAGCGCTCCGAATCTCGGGGGCTACACCCACTAGGTGCGCTCGCCCCCCCCCCAGTGGAATCATGTAGTTCCGACCGACTAAAAGAGTTTAGATGGATATTCGGGCCCAGGTGAGGGCAAGGGCAGAAAAAGAAGAGAAGATTCGAAGCACTTGGCTTCGCCAACTACTTCGAATCTCGGGGGCTACACCTAGTGGGTGCGCGCTGTGGTTGACCGGTTGGTCCAAGCAAGGTTAGACTAGCCGGCTAGAGGCGTCTAGCCGGAAGAAACCAAGAGGTGAAAGGAAATAAAGAAGATTTGAAGTCCTTGTCTTTGCCAAGAACTCTGAATCTCGGGGGCTACACCCAGTGGGTGCGCTGGCGCGCCCCCACTGGAGTTGGAAGTCATCCGGCTAAAGGAGTTTAGCGGACGAAGACAGTCAAACGGGTGTAACCGGCAAAAGAGAAAAACTTCAAAACATACAAGATCACAAGGGAAAATTGGAACAAGAAAACAACATATTAAGATAAGGGGAGTCGAAGCTCCCATAAGTTCAACCGACAGAAGCAATAGTCGGCACAAGTAACAAGTTCAACAAAAGGAAATCATTACAAGTTCACCCGGCATTTCGGGAATCGAATCTAGGCGGCGGGGCCTTTGCCGTGCGTCTGGTCCTGGCCGGCCGTGGCTTCGGGGGGCGGAGGAGGCACGCTGGATGTTCCGGCTCTGACCTCCACCCGTCGGCTGTGGCGTCGGTTCGGCCTTCGTCTCTGGCGTCCGGGCGGACTCCGAGTCGGTGAGGACTTCGTCGACATTGGCGTAGCCGGCGATCTTGATGGCAGAGGCGCGGAGTTCGAGGTGAGCCTGGCGGATGGCAGCAAGGTCGGTGCCGGCGCGGAAGCCCTCGTCGATCTTCTCGACGCGTGCGTCCTTGTACCAGGACAACATTAGCGCCAGGGCCATTTGCCCTGGCTTGCGCCGCCAGGTCCCTCAGCCGGTCGATAGCAGCTGGCACCTCCGCAACCTTTGTCGCCAGCTGGGCGATCGTCTCCGGCGCGGCCGCATCCGGCCACAGGAAGTCGAAGATAGCGCGAGCCACTTTCTGCGGCTCAGCGGCCTCCTCGCCAAGAAGGGCAACTAACTCCTGAGAGGTTGGCTGCTCCCCTGGCCAAATCTCCTGAAGCTGCTTGTAGGCCAGCAGGTCTATGCTCGGATAAAAGGCTGTCAGAAAAGGCGAGTTAGGTCCGGCTACCGGATCCGGACAGAAAAAGCTAGTCAGAAAGAGCACTTATCCTTGGCGGTGCGGCCGATCTGCGTCAACTTGTCTAGGAGGGCCTTCTCCCACTCCCCCAGCCGCTTGATCTCCTTCTCCCGATCCTTGCTCTGGGCGTCAAGGAGATCAAAGGCTTGGGCCCAGCTGGCGAGGGCGGAGTCGCGCTCCTTGATGGTGGCCTCTAGCCGGTCCGTCTCGGAGTGCCACTCCTTGTTCTGGAGCCGAAGGGAGGAGTTGGACTTTGCCAGCCGGTCGTTCGCCTTGGTCAGGCGATCGATCTCCCGCCGGGCGAAGACCATGATGGCTACAAGAAACCGGCTATTAGCAAAAAAATGAGATGGAAGGAGAAGGAAAAACCGAGTAAAATGACTTACTCTGGGAAGTGCCGTTCGCAGCGGCAAGCTTCTGCTCCAGCGTCCGGTGCTCCCAGCCAAAGCTTCGAGCAGCCGGATCTTCACCGCCAACTCCAGGGTGGCGGCCAGATCCGCCAGGGAGGCGGCGGAGGAGGCGTCGTCGTCGATGGCGTTGAGGGCCAGTGACTCCTTCGCCTCGCGGATGGCCACCTGCCATTCTTCCCCCGGCTCGCCATCAGAGTTATCATCCTGGACCACCACCAACTCTCCTCGTCCCCGTGGAGGAGCCACCTCCACTTTGCGGGCTTGACGCGGCGGCGTCCGGTTGCACCACCGTAGTCGGCGGGGCATCCTCGGTCTCGGCTCGCGTAGCCGGATCCTCGCGAGGCGGCGTTGGAGCCCTAGATGTCAGAGTGGGGGCGGTAGGCGGCACGCAGGGTGGCGAGCCAGTCGGCGCCCGCGCCAGGCTGGCAGCACTGAAGGAGACGAGCGAGCTGCAAGGATAAAGGAAAACCAATAAGAAAACAAGAAGAAGGATCACGCAAGAAGAAAAGGGAAAGAAGCGCAAGACAAAAGACGACAGAAATCCTTACCCCTGCACCACCAGGGGTGGCGCCTTCTTGCGTCCAAGCCGGCTCAGGGGCGGGTTGCCAGTCCGACTCCTCTTGGGGGCTGGCTCCTCCACCAGGGGCCGACTGGAGTCGCCGTCCGTCGTTCGGCGCTGGGTCGGTTCGGGAGCCGGGGCGGCCTCCTCCTCGTCAACCGGCGCGTGGGGGTCGTGGGCCGGCTTGTCGTTCCGGTTGGGGAAGACATCGGCGTCACTGTCCGACTCTTCGCTAGACTGGCGTGCGCGCGGCTCGGGAAGGTCAGGCGTGAAGACCTAGAGGGGGGGTCTCGCCCTCCTCCCAGATGATGCAGGGGAAGTTCTGCTGCAAGAAAAGAAGAAGAGGAGTCAGCCGGATGAAACAAGCAAAATAGAAGACGGAAGGTACCGGCTGGATAAGGAAACTTACCCGGGTTGCGCGGTTGTCACGCGTGTACGAAGCCTGCCTGAACCTCCAGTTCTCCGACAACCTCTCCTTGGTGATCGTCCATACCCACTCCTTGAGGTTGTGGTAGCGGGGATCACGGCGAGACAGCCGGGTGGGGTCCAGCCGGCCAGAATAAAAACACATTTTATGGGCGCGCTGCTGCAGCGACATCATCAGCCGGGACATCCAGCTGAGAGTGATGTCCAGGCCGGTTAAGCCGGCGGTGATGAGAGAGCGTATCCGGTGCAGCATCGCATCCGTCTCTGCCTTCTCACCATAGATCTTCAAGTCCCAGTTCTGCCGGGTCGACTCCACGTCCTGGAAAGCCGGCAGGTTGGTCCGGTCGACCTCGGTGACGTTGCTGACGTAGAAATACGACTGCTGCCACAGTCGGACCGTGTCTTGCAGCCGGAACTTGGGGTAGCCGGTCTGCGAGCGGGAGTAGATCGACACGCCACCGCATGCAACCAGCGGGCCCTTGGTGAACTGGACATGCGGCCGGACGCGGAAGAGCCGGCAAAAGAGCCTGAGATCCTGCTGGATCCCAAGATAGCACTCGCAGAAGGCTGCGAAGTGTGCGAGAGTGCCAATGGCGTTGGCCCCGAGGTGGTGGAGGCGAAGATCAAAGAAAGCAAGGAAAGTGAGAAGGGTGCACGGGCAAGGCGAAGCCGTGCGCGAGGTGGGAGAGGAAGATCACCCGCTCCCCCTCCTCAGGGTGCGGCGACTCTTCCTCCGGCGGTGCGAGCCGCACCTTCACCTCGGTCTCCAGCAGCAGCACCCGGGTCACACGCTATTTGGCGATGTGGTCCTCCGTCACAGAGGACCCGCACCAGGCGCCCCGCTCCGATGCCATCACGTCTTCGTCCGCCGTGGTGGTGGGTTCCGAGAAACGGTGGCCCGTGTCGCCGGTGACGCTAAGCAGGCGGCGCGGCTAAGTCTAGCGGCGGGCGCACAGAAGCAGCAGCGAGGCAGTGAGGGCGCAAGAGAGAAGTGCGTAGGCGGCGAGCGGAAGTGGGGAACTGCTCCCCCGGGTGGTCTTTTAAAGCCCAGGGAGGGCAACCATCTACCGTGCTGCGTGGCGTCTACCAGACTGCGCCACACCCCCGCCATTGCTCCAGATCTCCTATGCGGGCGCTGAATGTGCAAGAGATCCCGGGCCAGAAACCGAAACGGTAGGCGACGGTTCCCGAGGCGACGTGCACGACGTGGGATGCAACGTAGCGCTGTGCGCGACAGCGCAATGATGGCGCGTGCGCGCGTGGCTGGCGTCAGCACTGACGTCACGGGTAGCGCAACCGTCACACGGCAGCCGGACACAAATTTCAAATACAAGAGGGAGCGAACGCACATTTCACCTAAGGGCGAAATCCACACGTGCTTGGGGGCTAGTGTTAAGGGAATGACCCCCGGATACCCCAACCAGACAAGAACTAAGGCAGGCGGCTCGCGTCCGGCTAGCAAATCGTAGCCAGACACAGGCCATCCGGTAGCCGGAACCAGGAAAGGCGGCAAGACATGGATCCGGTACACGGCTGTAGCCGGACGCAATCAAGAGGACAGGGCGACGTGCTGCACAGTGCACAGTACGCCCTGGTACAGCGACAAGACTCACAACTACGAGGCCATATCGAAGACTTTGCGGGTGACGCATGCACAATGGCCGGTTGCTGACGACAGGCTCGCACGACATTCACTGTATCCATGACGACCCGCACGACGTGTACTTCGACATGACATACCGCCCGTGGGACCTACCAGCCGGACTGGCCAGTGAGACCGTTGCCCCTTTGCCTATATAAGGAGGGGCAAGGCTCTCGTAGCAAGGGCTGAGCATTTAAGAGGTAGCTTGTCATGGTATTGCCGACGAGTACGCCATGGAGGGGTCCTCACAGTGCGTGTTTAGAGACGTGGGGTAAGGCGGAGAGTTGGTGGATACGAGGTAACACAACTTACCCAGGTTCAAGTCCCACAACGGTGGCAGAACTCTACTCCTGCTATAAATCACTATAATGACAATACGCCGAGTTACAAAGATAGGTTCGCTGTGCGAGGTGTTGCGTGTTGTACGCAACAATCTAGGTTGTCTTCTGTCTGTTGCCCTAAAGGCTCCCGCGGGCCGGCTTATAAAGGTGCCAAGACCTAGGGTTTATAGGGAAAGGTCCTTGCCGGACAAGGTAAAGAGTCCTACTCTAATACGAACTAGTCTTCCGTGTCTTGTACTCCAAGGCTCCGAGTATATCGGTGACTCCTGCGTAGCCTTCCTTTATCCGGCATGGGCCTCCCTTCTGGATCCGTCTAGCTGGGCCGCCCAGCAGGCCATAGGCCTTGCTACCAACTATGGGCCACCCGGGTTAGGCGGATTGGTGACAAGCTATGAGGATACCCATATAGCATACCCCCAACAGTAGCCCCCAGAGGACTTTGAAATCTTGCGTCGTCTTGCCCGTTGATCTCTGAATGTCCCGTCTAAGTGATGCCGGCAATTCGTCAAGCAATATCTCAAAGGTCTCCCAAAGAACCTTGCAATCCTCTCCGGCTTCGCAATGTAGCCGGAGATTTCTTGAGTCTTCGTTTCCAGAGTCGGACAGTCTCCATCTTCGATGGAATCTTCGGACGTGACCCTTCACTGCAACTGTCAGGAGGATGACATAGGGTGCAGCCTACGCTACCTCGAAACTCACAGAAACAGAGAATTAATCATCAACTATTTTCATGCGCGCAAAATCCGAAACGGCGGAGCGGCAAAAGACGGAGGACGTGGCGAAATTACCGCTCACGTTCTCTTCCACGTCGGCAACGTTCCATCCATTAGATCCCGTTGCACGAATCTTGACACGGGGTCTATATATTTTCACCGTGGTCAATTTATTTCTTTTTCACCCGCATTCGCTTTCTAGTCTTCGTCTTCCTCCAGCCGCGCGACTGTTCGAGCTCTTCTGCGAAAACCCTAGCCAGAGCCCTTCTTTTCTCCACCTTCTCCCTGTCGTAATGGCCTCCAGCAGTTCCATCCCTTCAACGACGGCGACCCCGGAGGCTACCTCAGAGCCATCTCAGGGAGTGACCATTCTGCCGGAGGGGTGGTTGTCCCTGTCAACGCCGTCGTGGAAACCACCGGTGATGACCAAGAACGAGTGGCGCCCGAAGCCGCTGAAGAAGAAAACGACTCCCATAAGGGGGTGTGGAGAGGCTCTGACCTTTCCGCCGAAGATTTGCAGGAGCTGGTCGCCGAGGGGTATCTCCCCGCGGCGAAGGAGTTGGTCTGGCGGGCGGCGCCGGCCGGCGAGGTGGTCCCTTCTCCCCAAGCCGGAGAGAAGGTGTACCTCAAGGCCTAGCTGGTACGAGGCGTAAGCCTGCCAGTCTCCGACTTCTTCTTGGACGTCCTTCGGCACTTCCGGGTACTCCCCCACAATCTCTCTCCCAACAACATCCTAGTCCTTAGCAACTTCGTAGCCTTGTGCGAAGGATTCCTAGGCATTAAACCTAGGTTAGATCTGTTCGTGTCCTTCTTTACCGTCAAGAGAGAGTCCGTAGAGTCCAAGGACGAATTGCGGATCTGCGGAACCATTAGCTTCAAGATCCGGCCTAGCCGGCGCTTCCCCGACATCGTAGGGCATGAGTCATGCAAGAATTGGCAGCGCACGTACTTCTACGGCCCAGATATTCCTCTGCCTGACCGCCTTGAGACTTATCCTGACTTTGTCGATGGAGCTGCCACCGAGGTGCCCGCATGGTGGACCCCAGCCTCCCTTCCCTTCGACGACGAAGCCAATTGCGCCGTAAGGCCGATTGAATGGCTCGTAGACGGAGGTCTGATGACCTCAGATCTTGCCATGTGCTGGTTCGTTAGGCGGATCCAGCCTCTGCAGCACCGCGCTGGGTTGATGTGTAAATACACTCAAGATAGGAGGGATCCCATGCGAATTTTGCGGGATAACTTCTCTACTGACTCCATCAAACTCCGGCTTAAGGACATCGTCAAGGTAAGGACATGAAGCGGGGTTTCAAGATCACCTATGACATGTTCGATTGCGGCACGTGCCCAGAGGTAGCTTCTGTTTCCTTTGTTGCTCGTTACAT
Organism: Avena eriantha; assembly: GCA_910589775.1. NCBI lineage: Eukaryota > Viridiplantae > Streptophyta > Magnoliopsida > Poales > Poaceae > Avena > Avena eriantha. Next base: position 260,035,568 of record OU342740.1, read on the forward strand.
GCTCTAAGGTTTTTCTGACTTGAAGTTGTCAATCTAACACTTCTCTGTATCCTAGCTGGCGACCTTGGCGGCGGATCAAATGGCCTCCCAGGTCTATGATCCCAAGTTGAAGGATATCCAGGTGGTGTCCGACATCGACGCCCCCAAGGATCAACCAGCTCCGGCAGCGCGAAAGCGGAAGAGCTCCACCCCTAACGCTGTTGCCGAGGCCCAGAAGAAGAAATCGGAGAGTGGAGTCTCCAAACGATCCACTGCCGCCTTAAGAGGCGGAGAAGAAGAAGAAGAAATCCACCGGCATTCCCCTCACCAAGGCTCCTGCCGTGGAGTAAGTATTTTCATTCTCCGCCTTATGCTTTTCAGCTCATACCTTTTTTCAACTCTTGTACTTATACTTTGTACGTTTCAGGAGGAAAGTCGGTGTTAGTTTGAAGCGATCCTCCAAAGATGTTGGAGGGTCAAAAAAACATTCGTGACATGCTAACCAGGGATATGGCCGCCAAGTCCTCTCCCGCTACTGCTCCCCCTACTCCTGCCGCCGAGCCTTCTACTGGCCCCGCTGGGCCTTCATCTCCCGTCATCCTTGAGATCTCCGCCATGGAAATAGATGTCAATCCAACTCTTGATATCTCAGGCTCTGTTGAGGCAGACGTTGCTCCCAGCGGCCAGGCGACGAAGGAGAGCACTTCCTCTAAAGTGGCTGAAGCCCCGGCTAAGGATGCCACCGAAAAGGGAAGCAAGTGGTGGAAGAGGTGGATGTGGAAGCAACGATCCAGTGTCTTGAAGACACAAGAGACGGCTAGGGCATCATCCATGCCTCCGACTTCAACTTCTCCCTTGGCTGCGACTCCTCCGACATTGTGCTTGGATGGCCTCATCATGCAGGCTAATGCAATTTACAACAACGCTCGGACCTTCCATGATTCCTATGCTCATCTGGCCAACAATCTTACGGTAATTGCCATCGTAAGTCTTTTGAACTTCACTTCTTTTGATTTGTATTGTATCCCCACTATAGCCCCCGAGCTCTTAAGCAAAAAATCAATAGTTTTGGCCTGAGTGCTCCAAAGAACTAAGTGTAGAACTTGTCCATGTAGCCCCCGAGCGTTTAGTTAAAATTGGATAGTTCCGACTAGATGCTCTAGAGAAACTAGTTTATTTGAAAATCTTATACTGTAGCCCCCGAGCGTTTAGTTGAAACTTGGATAGTTTCGACCAGATGCTCTAGAGAAACTAAGCATGCTAACATCTTGTGCAGAATGAGAATAAACGGAGAATAGCCGCCAATGAGAGGTTTGCTGCTCTGCGGAAGGAACTGGACCTTGAACAGGGTAAAACAGCCTTCCTGAAGCATCAGATCAAAAATAGCCAGAGTCTGTTTCTTGTAACAGCTCCTTGCTTTTCCTCATGGATTCATTTCTTCCGTCTTATAACACTTTCTGATTTCCGTCTTACAAAAGCCATCGCCAAGGCCAAGAGCATCGTCAAGCAATCTAAGCATATCCAGGAGCTCGATGATGAGAATAAAATTTTGAAGAAGGACCTGGTTGATACCGTCAAGGGCCATGAGGCAACGATGAAGGTGCTGCAAGAGTCTGCTGACGCCGAGATACAACGCCTGAAGGACGAAATTGCGCAACTCAAGGAGCAGAACCAGGCTGCCAAAGAGCAAAATGATAGGAACCTTGAGGTGTACAAGACAGTCTAGAAGGAGCGCGATGTCTTGGCAGAGACATGCAAGCAAGCGGAAACGAGCATCTTTGGTAACTTTCTCCGTCTTGGTCATTTCTGTAGTTTTGGATAATCATTCAATTTGTGTGTGCTCATGGTCCTTGTTCTTGTGCAAACCACAACTCCCATTGGCTTAGCCAACTTGGGTGAGGGTGCCCCGGATCCCAAGGAACGCATGATTCTTGTCGACAACTTCGTCAGCACCGCCATTGCCCAGGCCAAGGAGATAGCTCAACCTCTAGGTATCAATATCAAGGCGGCAGACTCAGCAGCCAAGTTCTAGGTATCAGTATCAATATCAAGGCGGAATTTTCACAAGTGCAAATACAAACTTGCGCATAAAGGGTTTATATGATCCAAAAATGAACAACTAAAGGAGGTAAAAGACTCAGAGAATATGAGTGAACCAAATGCTTTATTTCATTGATCATATAAGAAACTTATTACATAATATAAATGTGCTAAGTGTAAAAAGGACGTAGCTGTGCTATGTTCCATGGCCGATTTGTCTTCGGGTAATCATCATTAGAGTCACGTTGCTTGCGCTTGCGATTTTTTGGCCTATCTGTCAACTCGCGAATATCGACGAGGTAATAGGAACCATTTAGCAATGCTTTGCTTATGATGAACGGTCCTTTCCAAGGCGGGGATAGTTTGTGTGATTTCTCCTGCTTGAGCCTAAGCACCAGATCCCCCTCCTTAAACGAGCGATGCTTTACGCGGCGACTATGGTAGCCACGCAGCTTCTGCTGGTAGATGGCGGATCTCTAGCATGCCAGCATGTGCTCTTCTTCAAGTAGGTCCGTAGATAGGCGTCTGGATTCTTCATCATCATCCTCCTCGTAGGCGGAAACTCTTGGTGCATCATGGAGGATGTCGGATGGGAGGACTGCTTCTGCTCCATAAACCATGAAGAAAGGAGTCAAGTCGGTGGATCTGTTGGGTGTTGTTCGTAAACTCCACAAGACAGATGGTAATTCCTCTGCCCAGGCTCTAGCTGCTCTACGTAGCGGTGCCTCTAAGCGTGGTTTGATTCCGTGCATAATTAGTCCATTGGCCCTTTCAACTTGCCCATTTGACTATGGGTGTGCCACAAATGCTAGGTCAAGGCGGATGCCTTTTTCATGACAATACTCCTCTACTTCTCCGAGAGATAAATTTCTGCCATTGTCGGTGATGATGCTGTGTGGGGGACCAAATCTCACCACTAGATCCCGGACAAATTTTAGGGCTGTTGCCCCATCAAGCTTTCTAATAGGTTTAGCTTCAATCCATTTTGTGAATTTGTCCACTGCTACTAGCAAGTGTGTGAATCCACAGGGTGTTGTCTGCAAAGGTCCCACCATGTCCAGCCCCCAGACTGCAAACGGCCAAGTTATTAGTATGGTTCGCAATTCTTCAGCTGGAACACTTGGTTGCCTTGCATAAAACTGACACCCAAGGCATGTTTGTACCAACTTGTCGGCGTCCGTCTTGGCAGTTATCCAGTAGAATCCTTGTCGGAAGGCCTTAGCCACCAATGATCGGGAAGCGGCGTGATGCCCGCAATCTCGGAGATGTATTTCTCTAAGGATTTCAATACCTTGCTGCTGGGAGACGCATCGAAGGAAAACTCATGTGGTACTTCTTTTGTATAGCTGGCCATCAATGATGACGTAGCCTTTTGCTCTGCGTACTATTTGCCGGCTTTCGACTTCGTCGGCGGGGAAAGTTCCGTCTAGAGTTTCCCTCACCCTCATCCATCTGGCGAGGTATTCGCGGGGAGGTTCTCCATCCCTTTGAACGCATCTAGCCAGATCGAAGATGGTGACGACACCGACAAAGTGAGACCTGCGCATCTCTAACGCTCGGGGAAGCCAAGCGGATTTGCGGGGTCCTTCCACCTTTATATCCTGCACATGGGCGGTTTGGGTGGGCCTTGAAATTTCCTGATCTGAGCCACCATACTCTAAGGAGAGGTATGGCCCAGATCCTTCCGCGAACGTGTCCTGCTCATAGGCGGTCCGTGCGGGGCTTGACGAGTTTCCGACTTCCTGGGAGCTAGGACCCGAGTCGGTTTCGCCGATGAAGATGTGGATGTCTCCGAAGGGGATGACGGAGCATCGCGTAGGGTTCGTTTTTGCCGGCATCCAGAACTCATCTGGAGGGACGATCGGGAGGTTGCCGGAGAAGAGCATGCGTCCAATGGCTACGGTGTCGCCGATTCCCGCGAAGAGATTGGACCTCGCCCGGTGTAGAGCTCGAAGCGCCTCTTGCCCCACGGTGGGCGCGAACTGTTGTGGTATTGCCGACGAGTACGCCATGGAGGGGTCCTCACAGTGCGTGTTTAGAGACGTGGGGTAAGGCGGAGAGTTGGCGGATACGAGGTAACACAACTTACCTAGGTTCAAGTCCCACAACGGTGACGGAACTCTACTCTTGATATAAATCACTATAATGGCAATACGCCGAGTTACAGAGATAGGTTCGCTGTGCGAGGTGTTGCACGTTGTACGCAACAATCTAGGTTGTCTTCTGTCTGTTGCTCTAAAGGCTCCCACATGCCGGCTTATAAAGGCGCCAAGACCTAGGGTTTACAGAGAAAGGTCCTTGCCGGACAAGGTAAAGAGTCCTACACTAATACGAACTAGTCTTTCGTGTCTTGTACTCCAAGGCTCCGAGTATGTCGGTGACTCCTGCGTAGCCTTCCTTTATTCGCATGGGCCTCCCTTCTGGATCCGTCTAACTGAGCCGCCCAGCAGGCCATAGGCCTTGCTACCAACTATGGGCCACCTGGGTTAGGCGGATTGGTGACATGCTATGAGGATACCCATATAGCATATCCCCAACATAGCTAGTTCATACAGCTCGAGGAGCGATTGTACCCTGTATTCTACTCATAGTCAGATCGGCAGGAGTAGGAGTTTTACCTCACCACGAGGGCTCCAAACCCGGGTACTTCCTGTGTCTCGCTACACTTGCTCGTACCCAATCCCGCCGGCGGACGCCGTCGAGAGCTTTTCTGCTAGTCCCCACACCTCTATCTAACCTTCTTAGGTACTGCCGTTTCCAATACAACGACACTGGGCAACCATGAGTTGAATTAGATGAATTCAATTAGATTAAAATACCATTTATTCTAGACATGGAATTGGTACAAATTGGACTCCATCACTAAAAGTTGTGTTTGGCCACCATTTGTAATGGTAAACTAAATAGAAATCCGAATCTTGTTTGCATGTTCTAGAATTGAAAACAAGGAATCTGATTATGACTTTGTGACACCAGTTGCACGCATTGTGATCCGTCAATAATTAGAATGTAAATGTAAAAAGTATAATATAAATGGTGACATTTTGACCAGAAAGAATCTGTATTTCATGATAAAGCGTTACACCAATAATCAATTCTAGCTAAACATTTTTCAATAGACCCTTTGAAGGCTTGTTCTGCTTCTCCTCGAACCCTTGCATAAATTCATGATCAAATGCATAACCAATACATGTTCCTATGTCCAATGTTATTCTCGTCACATTGGACAATGACCGCCAAGTAGAAGGATAACCTCCAAGTTCTCACTAGTAGCTGGATATATCAAAACATGCAAACACTTGATGTAGAACTCGATATTACAGGTCTATAACAAGACCCCAGAAAAACACAATAGTGTTGATGCTAGTAATCGACAGTGTGAACAGAACTATAAGTATCACAACCAAAATGTGGAAGTCTCACTCTCAAGTCACAAGCGACGGTCTGAAGGAGGTATGGGCCTAGGTGGATGGCGAGGGCGTTGGAGTCTGAAAGGATCTCGGGACCATGAGCGATGATAGGATGGATCTGGTAGTCTTCTGCTGTCGAGGCTGACAGATTGGGCTAACGTAGTTCTGCTGCGGATCTGGTCGATGGGACTTAGGACTGAACAAGAAGAGGCAGAGGAGGCCTGGGTGGAAAACACGGTAGTAGAGGATGCTTACAAGGATAGGAGGTGTCACTGGACACCATCGGCGACAACATGGGAGGGGTCGGGGTGGTGTGAGTGCCATTGTGTGATTGCAAGGAGGATCTGCGAGTTGGGATTAGGGGAGTACCCAAATTTATGGAACCCAATTCCCGTTCCACATCTGCAATACCTGGTAACCGAGTGCCAATGATTTATTGTTGACTGCACTGGCCAGAATAGTTTCAAATTGCCAACAGACTAGATGTCCTTGGACTGTTCTTTTTCCTCTGTGGTATTAAATCATAACTATCTAGATTCATGAATCAAAATGGAATCTCCGAGTAAACATAACTTCCCTCATCTGTACTATTTGGTGTGCATTAACATGAGATTCCAATCAAATATGACTTTCCTTATCTACACTTTTTGGCATGCATATACATATCATGCAAACTTAATCTGATTTGCCAGTGTTTTTTCCATCTTGTCAGACAAGGAGCTTGATGTAATCGAGATGGCTGTCTATGGGGATGTCATTCGTCCTGGCAAACAATGTCGTTGCAAGTCAGTAGCTGAGATGCTCGGACAGGTGAAGCCAAAGAATCAAATGGCTGCTTGTGACTTACCCTATGATGATGTCTCCAAAACATGATGAAGACCCATCCACACCTGTATCCTTTTCTCTGGGGGCGCAATCATTGTCAAACGATCAATTACATTCTGTTATGAGCATTTGTAATTTGTCATCAATGTCTAGCGCAAAAAAGGACAAAGAACATCTTAACCCCATAACTGCAACTAAACACTGATATATTGTGCTTTTCAGTGATGTCTGGAAACTGGAATATACCAGCGAACATGCTTGGCTGTAGAATTGCTAACATTCGGCCGCCACCTGCCACCCTGAAGAGTCGTGTCTAAACATTGTGTTTTTGGTGATCTCTTGTTTTGCTAATCGGTGGATGCGCATTGGTCTGATATCCTTTGTACGTTCACAACCATTGCTCCGCTAAAATTGCAGCTGCATTTATCTCTCATCTCCCATGCACCTATGGTGTGGGTTACTTTTTTCAAAATTTACTGTTAGCAACCCTGAGAACAAAAGTGGGGTGTTTCGTGCTCAACTCTTGATATGTTGCATAGCCTCAAATAAGGGAGTAAATTGCAAAAAACCACCGCAAATCGGGAAAAATTATCAACCTTCACAAAAACCATTAGAAAATATGCATTTTGGCGGGTGTTTGATGAATTTGTCCCAATTGTGATGGGTTTTGCAATTTACTCCAAATAAGGTGGCACTGATATTAAGCTCTGTTTAAAATAGCAAGCTATTGCATTTAGCCGCGGATCAGCTATAGGGGGCTAATCCATTTAGCCTTTTTTTTTCCAAAAAGAGCTGGAAATTTTAGCCATAGTTTGCCCAAAAAAGAAGGAAAACTATGATTCAAACATGATGCGAGCAACAATTTGTTCAATTATTGAACATGAACAATTATTTAACCATTTATCTCATAATCAAATCAGATTTAACAAAATAAATCATATAGCTAGTGTTGCCTCCAATTCTCTTATGCTTGAGCGGCTAATGAGAGGCAATTTTGAGGCTAAATCGTGCTTAGTGGGGCTATTAGCGGTTTTTCTTATTTAGCCTCTAAAGGGTCTAGCCGTAGCCAGGTCTCCCTAAAGGCTCTGGCTATTTAAAACATTAATTATTATATTAAGCACCATTTCCCCGATTATGCCAAGATACATGGCAATTACACAAATAATCAGAGTTTATAGCAATAATATAGTATATATCATGGTGGTAGTAGAAGAAACCAAGTAGAAAAATTAGAGCCGAATGGAATGAGCATATTGTGGCCGGGGGCTTTTATCTGGCTGTGATGAAATACCGTCATTCATCACATCAAAACCCGTGGCCGCTTCCGGGACCATGTCCTCATGGGCCTTCTCCAGCAACAAATGCGCAGTGAGTCAACATTGCCTCTCCTTGATCCATGACCTCGTCCATCTCTCTGCCAAATTGGTAAAAAATTGACAACACTGACTTTATAGAATTGGTACCTGAGATATTTGTATACGAAAGCTGAATTTGTACAAAACTGACTGCATCAATATATCTTGATTTGCCCATGAATCACACGTCTATTTACAAATAATAGCCCGCACAAAGCATTCACAGACCATTGTACATGCAAGTCATAAAATTTAGGAAGAGGTGTTATAACTTACATAAGCCATTGTTGACTGTGGCTAAATTTTAGGCACTGTGGCTAAATTTTAGGAAAAAATCTATTGAGTAGAAATAAAATTACATGAATGATCTTTTCCATGTGACCCACTTGCCTTTCATCGAACATCGAACAACTTGTAGGCACAAATTTAAAAGGACAAACAAAGATGACAGGGGTTAAATTAATATAGAGTAGTGAGAGAGAGGGAAAGGACCAAACAAAATAAGTAGAAAGAAGGGCAACGGTAGGGACTCGACCACAACGCTGAGGACGATGACAACAACACCGTGAACCGATTGGCCTCCTTTCTGTCCCTACGGCTCAAACTCTGAGGGGCGAGGACGACTGCCTCCTCCTCCGTTCCTCAACCCCGACGCGGGCCTTTCCAGCAGGAGAAGAAGGGGCCGAGGTGAGGACGAGCAGCAGCGCACGGAGGAGAAGGACATCGGCGGCGGCTAGCACCTCTCTCCACTTGATCATACCTCCTTGCCGAGCCGCATAGGGAGGTGTCAAGGGGACGATTGGATGGGGGCGGGACAGTGGTGGATGCTGAGCCGCCGGTGATGGGAGAGAGGAGGTGGACGGGGGGAAGGGGAGGAGGCGCGATTGGAGGGAGGGGCGATGGAGGCTAGACTGGGGAAGCCTTTGGTGGCTAGGGTTTGACCTTCCTTTTGGCTGCACTTTTATATGACATCGTGAAAATAAATTGACGGCTGGGATTTACTGTGATGCAAAATATCTATGGACGATAAATTCAGATTTTTGTGGTAGCCCCATGAGGGTGCACCAGTTACATCTTTAGATTCATTGATGCTATAGCCGTCTATTTAAAAGATTGATATTAACACGGCCAATTTTCAACACTTGGTAACATTTCTTAGCATTTTCATCGGTATGAGACAACATTTTAGTCTAGAATATGTTGGGTATTCCTTTCCTTTTGCAATACTAGTTAGTGTGTACGTGCAACGCACGATATTTCCACTATGAGCTAACAATAATTAGCCTTATGGTTAGTCATGTTCCCATATGATGAGAAACCTTATAGTGGATTCCCATATGGAACCCATCGCGACAACATTTGTCGATGCAAATCTCAACTAACAAAAACATATTACTCCCTCCGATTCAAATTAATTGACTTGGATTTTCCTACATTCGGATGTATCTAGCACTAAAACATATCTAGATACATCTGAATCTAAACAAATCCAAGTCAATTAATTTGGGTCGGAGGGAGTATTTAATTAGACTTTTTGGGAAATTTCAAGGCCCTGGAGAAACAAGCATACTAACTTGTTGATGAGTTGGTATCACATGTCCGCAACTTCCTCGTAATTAAAAAGCCCACCCGCTATTTTACATCAAATATGGGGTCAAGTTTCCATTTGATTTTTTTTACAAACAGTCTAATGCCCCCTTGAAGAAAGAACTAACTAACAACCGTGAAGGAACTACAAGCAGCACTCCATCATGTTATGCAATCTGCTAGTATTTTTTTGCACACGGTAATTCACTAAGCCCCGCTTGGGAACGTTCTAAATATCTCCTCTCTGCAATTAGTTTACGCATGCGTTATAACTTCTAGGAGAAGACTGATCAAATAAAACTGTTTTCTTTCTCTTGTTATAAAATAGTCTCTGGATCTGATGAAACAGCCATCCTCTCAAGTGTTATAGCGAGAGCAAAAAAATTCTTTTTCCATCTGCACGTCAGCAACCAGTGAGCAATGTCGAAGAACAGAGAAGGCAATAATGCCAAAGTTGCCGCTGTCTGCATGAAGCCCACTTCCTAGTTCAGACGAATACATCAAAATTGAGATGCGAGACTATACAAATGGAAATAAAAGTGTATAATCAAAATACATCCATCGGTCTGTTGCGCTCTCATATTGCAACTGAAGTCTCACAAGCAACCAAAAAAAACTATCCATTTGTCTCACGATAACCAACAAAAACTCTCCGCTCCCAAACAGATCTAGAGGAATAATACCTAGTAATTAGGGAAGTGGGACACAGAAGTCTGATTCCGGCGGCGGTGCCGCGCATGGGGCAGCTTGAATCCCGTTGTCTGGAGAGTCGGAGCTGCGATGACCTAACTTGTCTCCCGTTGACGCGCAAACGCGCTCGTTTTTCACGTCACCGCGGCTACAGTTTCCTCCTCGTCTCCTTCATTTTCTATAACATTGGTCTAATGGATTCCAGATGACAGAGCATAACAAACAATTTGTCCGTGATGACTGGTGGGTGTTGTTTTCGTCTATGGTTTGCGCGAAATTAGCGGGGATCGCTGCGGTTTTTTGTCGAGGGAGATTGCTGCGGCCGGGTTTAGACGTCGTGGGTTTGCGATGTCATTAGAGGGGCGTGGGCCGTTAGATATCCACGAATTGAAGGCTGAGATCAAATGTTCCTGCCAAGTTGGTGCTTTTATAAGTATAGTAGAGATGTGTTCCTGGTTACTCAATTGGCTTAGAACGCTAGATATGAGCTCGTAATCTTACTAAAATGCTAAGCCCTCGAATGCCTGATGATTCTAAAAAGAGTTGTTACGGAACCCTCTTCCCCTCTTCCTTCAGGAGTAGGGCGATGTTTCCAGATAATGCAAGTTTTCCATATGCAAACTGGGAACAAGGTGATCATTTTGATGACATCAGAAACCACTCATCCGCTCAAAAAGGAAAATCACTCATAGTTGGGAGTAGCACAGACTAGTATCTGCATATGATACGAGTAGTGTAATGCTATTATCTTCGTAGTGTATAATATTATTGGGAACTAACATAGGAAATTTCATTTATTACTTTGGTAGTCATTTTGAATTAAAAAACATTATCATATGATACTTCCTCCATTCTACAATATAAAATGTTTTTAGTAGGCTAAAATAGTCTTACCAAAATGTTTTAGATTTTGGAACAGAGGGAGACAGTATACTCTAGTTACCTCTCTCCTCTTTAACTACTTGGCACCTACTTGAAACAGTTCCATTCGGACTAGAACAATCACTCGACATGGCATTGATTAAGGATGGCAATGAGGCGGGTTTGGGTAGATTAAAACTAGATCCAGATCCAAATCTATCGTGCTCACTATATATAAGCCCATGTCGATATGTTCTAAATCACGAGCCGGTATAGCCCTGAAGGGGTTCCACGCATAAAAACAATAATTTTTACTCTACGCCCCTGAACCCCTGAAGCTGTCAGGACCTATCTATTAGTAATACAGTAACGGGAGGGCTTTTCGCGAACTTACCCTTGAAGACCGAAAAGCGTTGTCAACGCTCAGGAGAGCGTGGTTGATGTAGACGAGCCGAAGCCGACCTCGAGGTCGTGATGAAGTCCTTGCGCTCCTTCTGGCTCCAATGACTTGAGTGCCTCAAGTGTGACACCTCGTGGGAGTTACACACGTCCGGTGCCTGACGATGACTTCCGCTTCCCGATCCAGCAGCAGTTGCGGAAGAAGAGCTCCCGGATTCGAATCCCGCAGCGCGACGGCGCTCCGCGTTGAAGATGTCTCTCGCTCGCGCAGTACAGACTTGGGACCACGGTCACGAGAGAGAGGGGGGGAGAGAGAAAATATCAATTAGAGGTCCTCCCAAAAGTAGGGAGACCTTTATTGATTATTGGGTTTGTATTTTCTAGGCCAATATACCCCACTATATATAGGGGGAGGGGAGGTACAACCTCCCCTCAAGTCCCGGTGTGGGACTAAAGGAGAGGAGAGGGAGGGGAGGCCGCCGGCCACCCCTAGTGGGCCCCGCGCAGGGGGAGGGGGAGGGGCAAGGCCCAGCCGGCCACCCCCCTTTGGTCCTCTCCCCTTCTCCTTTCCCTCATGGGCCCTTTCCCTCCGGAAATTGGCCCATTAAGCCTTTTGACCTTTTAATTTATTTTCTCTTTATTAAATAATTATGAATAATTGATTAAATCAATATTTAACATTCATTCACACATTATCTAATCTCCGTGGCCATGGAACACCTTCCACCTCCACTCCGTACATCCTCCGGACTTACCGAAACCCTTCTGGTTTTCTCCCTTCTTTTCTTCGGTGATTCTACCGATCCTATAAATGCTCTCTAAGCATCATCAAGCCCTTAAGCATGATACCCTACGGTTCAGGAACACTCCAGACATGGTCGGGACACTCCCGTACCAATGATCAACAGAGGGACCTGGATGGCCATGTGACCCCTGTGCATTTCACGAAGATCTTTCGTCGTTTGAACCGGTGACAGTCGTGTCTTATTCCCTTTGTCATTCGATACTTGTATTGCCCGAGACCTGATCAATGACATCTTCATGTCGAGTTCAATCTCGTTACTGAACAATACTATTTGACTCGTTCCGACAAGTGATATCCCCGTGATCTAATCACACGCTGCGCAGCTATTGGATATAATTTATCCGAGTAGGCCCTTGAGTATCTTTCCGTCACATGGACAGACAAATCCCGCTCTTGACATATATTGCCTCTACGGTTTCCTCTGAATACCTGAACACACCTTTATGACCACCGTTTTACCAGATGTCATTTGATGCTATCTAAGCACTCTCGGGAGACAGTGATTGATATAGCCTCACGGTCTAAGGAATAGTCTACGAGGATCCTTTTCTAATCATCGTAACTTGAACTTCGTGAAATGATCGAATCACGATGTTTAGGTTGGGTATTGGTTCATCATCTCATTCTCAGAATGAGATGACCTCATTTCCAACTGGCATAAATGCCACATGATCAGGAAACATGATCATCTGTTGACCAATGAACCAGTGACTAGAGTTTCACTAGGAACCCCTGGTTTGTTTGTATATCACACGTGTATTGATGTTTCCACTCAACACAGTTATAGCATGATATAAAACTTAATCATAAACTATATGAAATGTGATAATAGTCCTTACTACTATTTGTCTCTAGGGCATATTTCCAACAAGCCGCTATGTGGATGTGAAGTAACTACTATGGGATCCAAAGAACTTGAAAGGATAGAGATATCGCCTAGGGGGAGGGTTGAATTGGCAATTTTAAAACTATTACGGTTTTGGCTTGATAGAAAGCGGAATTAAACTAACATTTATTTTACAAGCACAAAACCTAAATACACTAGGATCAACTAAGTGCACCAACAACAAGTTAAGCTAAGCAAGATAACACAAGATAAATATACTACAAGTCATAAGCAATCTATAAGTACTTCAAGCTCGATGGATATCACAAGTAAGCTCAGGTATAGAGATAACCGAGGCACGCAAAGACGAATATGTATTCCCGTGTTCCTTTAAAAGTAAGGTATGTCATGTTGGAGAAGTGTGGGATTCCACGAAGGATTTCCCAATGCCACGAAGGCTCACCTTCTTCTCCGAGTCTATACCATGAATGAATATGCCCTTCCTTATGGCTAGCTTTTCCTCTACTCCGGAGATGGCAAGCTCCACAACCACGTCACAAGCTCCACGAAGGAGAAGCCCGAGTCTCTTCACAATCTTCCATGAAGAGGACACCACGGCACCAACCGCCAAGCCAACTAGGAGGTCACCCTCCAAGAGTAACAAGCTCACGATCTCTCACTCGAACAAATCATAATAGAGAGCTTAACACTTATGCAAGAATTCAAAGCAAGAACACGAAGGGTGTTCAAATACCTCACTCTCAAATCCCACCAAAGCAAGAAGTGCTAGGGAGGAATTAGAGAGGAAGAACAATTGTGGAAATCAACCAATGACTTTAAGATCTAGATCCAATGGGTTCCCCTCACTTAGAGGAGGAATTGATTGGTGGAGATTGTAGATCTAGATATCCTCTTCCAAAACCCTCAAAAGATACAAAAATCATATGAGGGAAGGGAGAGGAAGCAAGCTCAAGGGGTCAACAATGGTGGTCAATTTCGTACTCAAGAACCCTAAAAAACATTGGGGAAGAACCCCTTATATAGGGGAAAGAAAATATGGCCGTTGGGAGGATTCCTGCGAGGACCCGGTCTAAAAGTCGGTCGGACGGGCCACGGGACCGGGAAACTCAGTCCTTAGGCCGGTGTACCGGCCTATAGACCAGAAGAGATCGGTATACCATATCATAATAGACTCGGTCACGAAAACCAGGAAATCCGATCTATGAGCGAGTCTATCGGTGCTAGCACCGGATAGTCCGGTGTGGGAACCGGTCGGACCAGAACCACAACCGGGATGCAACATACTTCACCAAAAACGCAATAAATTTTGCATCCGGACTCCGATTTCAATGGTCTTGGGCTTGTTTTGACAAGGACAACAAGCTCTACAAGATGGTGCAGAGAAACATCATAGTACAACAAAGGAGTATATAACCAAATGAAGAAAGGTATGAAGACTCCCTACAAGAAGAACCGACAAAACCTCTGAAAGATCACAGATGTCGCCTAGAGGGGGGTGAATAGGCGATAAAACTTCTACGAGATGGGCTTAACAAAGGTGAAATAAAACTAGTGTTTTCTTTTGTTAAGCACAAAGCCTAGTTATACTAAGGTTCACCTATGTGCACCAACAACTTATGCTAAGCAAGACAAGCAACAATATGATAGCAAAATAATTACTTCAAGCACGATGGCTATCACAATATAAAGTGCATAAGTAAAGAGCTTGGGTATAGAGATAACCAAGGCACGCGGGGACGACGATGTTTTACCGAGTTCCTCCCAACAAGGGAGTACGTCTCGTTGGAGGGGTGGGCGGTACTAAGACCACCAACGCCACAAAGGCCTCACCCTATTCTCCTGAGCACCCACCACGCGGGCAAGCACCCGTTCCACTATGGGACACTTAAGGGTGGTCACCGAACCCGTACAAGATTGGGGCTATCTCCACAACTTAATTGGAGGCTCCCAATAATCGCCACCAAGGCCTCAATCTTGGGGGAGCTTCACAACTTAATTGAAGACCCCAATAACACGCCACAAAGGCCACACAACCGTCTAGGGTTCCAAGAACCCAAGAGGGACAAGTAACAATGAATATCACCAACCAAATCCTCTGGAGAGAACACACCGATGCACCAAATGCAAAAGGCAAGAACACCACAAAGATGCCCAAATCTTCACTCTCAAGTTCCAACAAAGCTACTAAAGCAATTGGGGAAACAAGAGAGGAAGAACACAAAGAGGAACACAAAATCCCCAAAGATCTAGATCCCAAAGATTCACTCACAAAGGGGTGATTTGGTTTGGTCAAAATATAGATCAAGATCTCCTCTATCTTTCCCTCAAATATTGGCAAGAATCATTGGAGGGGTGTGAAGAAATCATGCACAAAATATTTAAGTCAAAGGGGCAAAGCTTGAGCAAATAGAGGAGGAAGAACTTGCTAAAAAGACAAGGGGAAAGGCTATATATAGGTGGGCAAGAAATCTAGCCGTTGGGGGCTTTTTTTCTGGCCAGGCCCAGTAGTACCGGATGGCAGCCCAACAACGATCGAAGCAGCATAGCTCAGCGAGCGAGCAAGGGCGAGAGAGAGCAGCGCTACCGCACAGGGGATCGGGGCAGCAACGGGGAACAACAAGCGCGAGCGGCAGCGGCAGAGCGGGAGCGCGCGCGCGGCTGGGAGCAGGTGGTGGGCGACGGCTTGGGAACTGGGTGTTGGCTGGGGGCACTAGGCCGACCGGTAGTACCGGCCCACCTGGGCGGTACTACCGGGCCAGGCCGGTGGCACTGGATGCAGCCACCGGGCGAGGCAGACAAGAGGCGCACGGGACGGGGCCAGATCAGACGTGTCCGGTACAAGCCCGGTAGTACCGGACTGCCTAGAAAAAACTGAACTCCTTTTTTTTCTTTTTAAATCAAAAGGCAAATATTGCAACGGCGATAACTTTTGCTAGGAGACTCCGATTGACCCGAATCCAATTGCGTTGGAAAGAGGACGACAAGAGATACCCAATTAAAAGTGGAAATATTGGATATCACTAAGTGAGAATGTATCAAGTAGTATAATGTGAGATACCTCACTCGGTGAGAATCTGGAAAACCTCCAAGATCAAAATCGTAACAAGATATACAAGGGAGATCCGATTTTGATGAACAAGAGCTTGTTATGGAGATTACCACAAGATCTATATCCTCACATGGATAAGACAAATAAACAACCAAATACGATGATGCAGTATGCAAAGGTTTGAGCTCTCTCCGAACGATATGATCGAGTTACTCAATCGAGAGCCCCTCTTGATAGTACGACTAACTATCCTAAACCCGGTCAACACGAGACTGGAAAAAGGGAAAAGCCTATCAAGAATACCTTTGCATTGAGCATACTTTGGCCTTGTCTTCATCGATCCATAAACACCGAGGATGGCAAGCACCAAACATGAGATCTACTAGGGAAAGCGCATGTTGAGCTTCCACAATGCATCTTCTTCTTCATTTCATCGACCTTGAAGCCAACACATGCTCCAAGCGAAGGCAATGGACAATTCCTACAAGTACAACTTAATACACACACTAGTCCATAAAGATTATCATTAATTACCAAAACCACACATGGGGGCCCACATGCTCTTTCAACCTCCAAACTCGAAAACACAATAGAAGATGCATACAAATTCCGTTTTTGATGAACTTGAGCTTGTTAAAGAGCTACAAACAATATCAAGAACCTCACATGGAGAAACACCAAGAAGCAACAAAATAGGAAGATGCAAAGTATGTAAAGGATTGAGGTCCCTAAGACAATGTGATCAAGACCTAACCGAAAGCCCATCTAGATAATGCAGCCATCTATCTTATAACCCAGTCTCCCAACAACCACCTTGAGACCGGTAAAAGGAAAACCTAGCAAGGCCATACCTTTGCCTTGCGCATCCCTCTTGATCTTGATGACAACACGTCAAGCTCCATTCAAGATGGAATGCATCAATTGATCATTGTTGCTTCATGAACTCTCATAATTTTCTCCCCATACACCACTATGGGATAGCTTCATTAAGGAACATCTTCACATGTCCATAATCACCAATATGGATAGCAAGCTTCATATGATCTCCTTGAGATGCTTATATTGAACTTGCACTTCTCAATCTTGATGACGATCACTACTTGATGTCATCCTCTCATGAGCTATATGAAATCTTCACTTTTGAAGAATGCCCATGGAAAGATACCTATCTCATATAGAAAACGTAAAGGCACATATATAATGGTTTAGGTCATCATGCATAATTAACAAGGCTTACCATACCACAAGAACTATGTGATACATTCTGTATGCTTCATATGTTGACCAACTTGAAATTACTCTTCACTCTTTGTATTTGTCAACCATGTATCTTCTCATGCTCCATATCAATATATTGAGCTACATAAAGAACTCTTCATTTGATTACATGTTCTAAATCTTAGTCAACCATAGCTCAACTAATGAGGCTATCATGACACCGACTCAGAGCCATATCTTAAATTCTTCTATTGAGATCACACTCTCAAGATCTTGATCATATCAAATTATTCTCTTCAACTTGATGATCTTCATGCCAATTCTCAAAGTATATGTTTATCTTCATGGCATCCATACTTGAATCCAACACATGGACCACGAGCATGACCTATGGAATATTCCTTCATATAAAACCCAATAAAAACATTACTCCATAGGGATTGTCATTAATCACCAAAACCATACATAGGGGCAATTACCCTTTCAATCTCCCCTATTTTGGTAATTGATGACAATCACAACAAGTGGGTTTATATATTGAATATTAGAAACAAGTATGCATCTTATCCGATAATAAGTTGTATACAAGAGGTTGTATTTGATATGGTTAAGTAACACAAAGATACTAGCCCATATCAAAACTAAATCTACTCACACAAACTACAACTACTGTAGGAGATATGAGTAGAACCAACATATATAGAGCGAACTCCTCCCACAATATATGTATGTGTGCATACATTTTCAAGTATAGCCTTAAGGAGAGTTTACACTATATATCCAACCATGCACAACATAAAAAGGATGAAATGCATGAAAGGCAAACACTTAAGCACAAACCAACCTTAAGTATAAAACCATTTCCCTTCAACCCTCTAAACTTCTCCCCCATTGACAACAAGTGCCAAAGTAGATGACAAGGTTAGAAGGACAATATAGTATGAGTTCCTACCCAAGGTGTGCATTACTTGTAATATGAGTGAAATCACATGCACATATCTAATGATGAATACTTGGAGGAAATCAAACTATATTGAGGATCAAAGATTGCTAAAAGGATAACAAGGTGAAGAAACTTCAACAGATGAAGCAAGCAATCAAAAGATGCAAATAATCAAATGGACAAATAATTATCTAAATGAATAAGGAAGCTCCCCAAGGTCCGTGCATAAATTAGTTTTTTCATTTGAATACAATATGCACAAACATGGAATCCTCACTCCCTCTATATCATTTCGAACACAACCAAGATACAAGGAGTGTAGATATAAATCAATACGCATGTCAAGACAAGCTTAAGTCCAAAAGAAACCAACTATGAGATATGAGTGTGTGAATATGCAATGAAAGTAAACCGAGCACTCATAAATCAAGACCTTACTAATACCATTAAAAACCAAGAGGATAATATAGATGGTCGACAAAGAGCGAGGATATCAAGGCAAGAGATTAACACTCTCGTGCATATAAGTTTCTAAGTGGACAAAACATGAGAATAATCCACAAAGAAACATCCATACATAAGAGGTTAATAAAAATACATGATATCCAAGAGGAGGTCATAAGATATACCAAGAAGGATATTTTGATTAAGTGCATATATAACCCATGTCTCTATCAATGAACTTCACCAAATAAAAACAAAAGCCTAAAAAACATCACAACTAACACTAAGGGAACTAATGCTAGTTGGGATATTTTGAGAAAGGCAGCAAAAGGAAGGACTCAATGCAATGTCAACAATATTGCACATGAAAGTACCTTGAGGAATTGATATGCAATAAATTGCTAGAAGGCATATTTGGGGTTGGTGAATCATAAATATGATTTTATATACTCCCCAATATATGCATCATCTCAAATTACTCACATAAGCATTAAGGA
This sequence comes from Avena eriantha, assembly GCA_910589775.1. Classification (NCBI taxonomy): domain Eukaryota; kingdom Viridiplantae; phylum Streptophyta; class Magnoliopsida; order Poales; family Poaceae; genus Avena; species Avena eriantha. The sequence goes on from OU342740.1 coordinate 260,054,517, forward strand.
TAGAGAAGTCCTTCAAAGTTCCTTGCAAGAACCGCAACATTTACAAACAAATAAAGTTATGCCAAGATGCAACCTACGAGAGATTGGATGGAAGAATAGTATGTATGAATAAGATACCTGTTACCGAGATAGCAATGTTATGATGTATTAGATAAGAATTCTTCGATCATCCTATCTTGGATCCTATTATCATGTGGTGGCAATACCTTCCTTAAAGATGAGACACGCATCCATTGCATCTCTAATGTACCTAAAACATCATTCAAGTACATCTTGGTCCCCAAACTTATTGGGTACAAAGTGGTTAGACTAACCACAACACATAGGACACACTCCATAAACATATATGCATATTTAGAGATAAAATTTGAATTTCATGCACATCTTAGCCGTTTTAAGGATTTGATGGAGTATACCCTATATATTGGATCAAAGAAAGAAAAACATGATATAAGATATACATTTAGTAAACATGCATGCACGAGACTTTGAAGATCCAACGAAGATATAGTTTGGACAAAACACCAAAATATTAAATAAGTCATACAAGGTGTGAAAAAACACATTTGTTGTCAAAACTATATCAAAGAATCAAATCAACGCAAGATTTGTTTTAACAAAGTTCAACAAATGAACCAAGCAAAAACTATTGAGAATAAAAGATGAAATAGAAACACAAATGCTCAAAGATTTATCTCATTCAAGTAAATACACTAGAGAAGAAAGAATGAGATAACAAACTCCCAAAAGAGCAAGGTTTCAACAAATAAACCAAACCCTTAACACTTTTCACAATGGCACAAGGTTCCGAGAAGAGAAGGTTTGTCTTACACTAAAACACATTTGATAATAATCAAAAACATCATCAAAGTGATGTTCAAAGGCCAAGCAAGACAATGTGAGCCACAACAAATTTTTGGAAAGAAAATAAGGAAATAAGAGGCAAAATCCAAGGTGAAGATGATCCACAAATTCTACCACACACAAGTATATCAATTGTCGAAGTCAATTAGTATATTGGAATTGATTTCCGGCAGTATATTGCACGAATATTAAAGATAAATCTTCACAATAAAAAGCATAGGATAGGCATAAAAATATTAAGCACTATGTAAAGATAGGGATTCTTGATAGCTTAAACTAGTCACACAATGCAAAACAATTATTAGAATAACTTGAAGCAAATGGTCTCCCAAATAAGATATAGAGACATGTATTTGAGGAAGTCTACACCAAGAATTTATTACTAAAAAAGACCAAAAAGATGAGCAATAAAAGCTTCTAACAAAAATATGACCTTGTTTGAGCTAACATGCCACCTAGAAACAATATAATCAACTATATCAAATCTAAGTGACACTACCTCATATGTTCACATTTCCTAGGATTGTGATATGCAAAAGAAGCATATTACTCCCCCATAATGTGATAATCATTTTTTCTTAACAAGAGGCAAAACAACCTCAACTAGAGATAATTAATGGACATTTATAATTTTAATTTCTCATGAGTATGACACACCACAAAGTGACTAGATAAGCTTGCAATATCAATGATAAGTGGGAGTACTCATGTACACACATTTTAAGGTTTGAGAGATGCACGCGGCATATCACTCCCCCAAAATGGGATGTTCCATTAACCACTCGAAAAGAGCCAAATAAGATATCATCAAGATGCATTAGAGGCTCAAAACATAACACATGAGTAAATGATGTGCCAAACACCTATACAAACTTTAATACACAAAATAAGCAAGCATGAGGCAAAACAAATACAAAAACATACTTGGTACAAAACCAAAACATGTAAAGGGGCAAGTAACTTACAATATAAAAGAGTTGAGTTCAAGTTACCGCAAAGAGGCACATTGGGTATATGGTAGGGAGATGATAATCCTTATAACTTGGCTTGATCAAATCTAATATATTAATATCCCTTAATTCTTCATGAGTTAGCCAATTATCCAATTCCCTCCAACAAACACCTATTGATCAAGTTTGAGCTCATTGGTACCCAACAAAGTTAGGTCCTAAGAGGTTAGTCACAATAGAAGAGGCAAAGTGCCCCTTCTCACGACATATGTAGCAACAAGTGCTCCCCTTTCTATTCTTCATTAATTTCTTAGCTTGGGGAGCCTTATCTTGATTCTTCTTGGGAAGTGTGCTAGCCTCAACTTGAGGTTTAGATTGGGCTTGACCTTGAACTTGTGGTTGCTTCCCTTGTTTCTTCTTACTCAAGTGTTTTTTCTTTAATGGACAAGATCTTACATGATGTCCTTCAACCTTGCACTTGAAGCAAATAATCGTGGCTAAATTCTTGACCTGGTCTTGGCCCTTCTTCTTGTTTCTCTTGGACTTGTTATTTCTATTGGAGTTGAATCCAAGTCCACTTTTATCATTAGGGGATTTTTGCACACTCAAAATATTATCTAGTGTGGATTTACCTTAATGACTCTTTTGCAAGTATTTTTTCAAAGAAGTGACTTGGGCCTTGAGAACTTTGATTTCATCTAGATGGTTAGTAGAAATAGAGGTACTAGAGGAAGTAGAAGCTTCATTGTTAGAGAAACAAGGCAAATCAAGTAACCCAACACAAGGTTTATCACTAGTATGACTAGAAGTATTAGTAGGACTAGCACATGACAAAATAACATTTTGAGTAGAAGTTGTGCTAATGTCCAAAAGAGGCTTACAATATGTTACCTTAGTAATACTTGCCTCACGAGATAACTTTAGCCCATCATGGGAGATTAGAAGATCATTATGAGAGATCGGTAGATTTTCATGACTTTCTTCCAATTTCCTATAATTGCTAGTTAGCAAATTGAGTTGAGACCTTAGCTCGACATTCTCCTTTAGGGTAGATGCTTCACAAGAAGCAGAGTTAGTAGCACAAGCATCATTAATGGAATTTTCTTTTTCAAGCTTATAATATTCAATTTTTTGTGTGAGGAGGCAATTATTGTGCTTCTCCTCTACTAGCTCTTGCTTAAGGAGATCAAATTTCTGAATCCCATCATCAAGATGGCCCTCTAACCCCTTGATGGTTTCAAACTATTTACTAAAGGTTTCCATAATGTGTTTGAGACAAGAAAAAACCGTAATATTACCACGAAGAGAAGAACACAAAAAGTTCATATCATGAAGGATAGTACTAGTATCCTCATCAACATCATCATCACTATCATCATTAGAAGATATGTTGGGATCCAAAGTAGGAGATACCTTTGATCCTCTTGCCATAAGGCACATGTGAGAACAGGCATATGAATATGAGGATATTCTTGAATCTCCATTCATGATTGTGTCTTGATCCATATAATGTTTGATTTCCTTTACATTGTTAGATACACAACTAGAGGAAATAGAAGCATTTTTCTCATGGGAACAAGACAAATCAAGCATATCATCAACATTAGTACTCAAATAGTCTCTAGACGATATGCAAGGACTAGCAACACAAGGGGATATAAAATTATTGTTGCAAGAAGTGTTTAAGTCCAAATTATCTGCACCATTATCATTTAGATAACAAGAATCATTGGTGTAAAGAGAAACAATACCATCATCACATATGATTTTTCCACTCACCATGCCATTACCTTGTGACTTTTCACATGTAGGTGAAGTGGAATGAATTTAAATCTCATCATTGCCGGAGGTGGAAGCAACTTGGAGCTCTTCACGATGTGAAGGGGAAGAGAGATCCTCAGAGATACCACTGACCTTATGAGAAATGGACCCACCAAGTATTTCTTTGAGCTTGGTCCACATCTCATGAGACGACTTGCACTTTAAAAACGTAAAGAACAAATTAACTATGGGGATCGAGGATAAAATAAGCTCATTAGATACTTGAGCTTCGAGATGTAAATTTTTCTTATCCTCTAAAGATAGATTTTGAGGGTGCATAGGAGGAGAAAAACCTACATCTAGAAAACGGTCAATATTTGGACACAAGGTCCGAAGATTACAAAGCAAGCAATTTCTCCACAAAATATAATTTGTGCCATCAAATAAAATTGTGTCATTGTGCACTATACTACTAGCCGACATCTTTACACTCTAGGCGGTGAATCCTAAACAAGGAGATACCTTGCTCTGATACCAATTGGAAGGATAGAGATGTCGCCTAGAGGGCGTGAATAGGCAATTTCAAAACTATTATAGTTTTGGCTTGATAGAATGTGGAATTAAACTAACGTTTATTTTACAAGAAAAAACCTGAATACAGGCTCAACTAAGTGCACCAGCAAGTTAAGCTAAGCAATATAGCACAAGATAAATATACCACAAGTGATAAGCAAGATATACGTACTTCAAGATCGATGGATATCATAAGGAAAGTAAGCACGGGTATAGAGATAACAAAGGCACGTGGAGACAAAGATGTATTCCCGTGTTCCCTTAAAAGTAAGGTACCTCACGTTGGAGAGGTGTGGGATTCCACGTGGCATTTCACAACGCCACGAAGGCTCACCTACTTCTCCAAGTCTATCGCACAAAGGAGTAGGCCCTTTCCTTATGGCTAGCTTTTCCTCTACTCCGGAGATGGCAAGCTCCACAACCATGTCACAAGCTCCACGAAGTAGAAGCCCGGGTCTCTTCACAATCTTCCACAAAAAGGACACCACGACACCAACCGCCAAGCCAACTAGGAGGTCACCCTCCAAGAGTAACAAACTCTTGGAATCTCACTCGAACAAATGGTAATGGAGAGCTCAACACTTATGCAAGAATGCAAAGCAAGAACACCAAGGGTGTTGAAATCCCTCACTCTCAAATCCCACCAAAGCAACAAGTGCTAGGGAGGAATTAGAGAGGAAGAACAATGGTGGAAATCAACCAATGACTTCAAGATCTAGATCCAATGGGTTCCCCACACTTAGAGGAGGAATTGATTGGTGGGGATTGTAGATCTAGATATCCTCTTCCAAAGCCCTCAAAAGATACAAAAATCATAGGAGGGAAGGGAAAGGAAGCAAACTCAAGGGGTCAACAATGGTGGTCAATTTTGTGCTCAAGAACGCTGAAAAACATTTGGTAAGAACCCCCTTATATAGGGGAAAGCAAATATGGCTGTTGGGAGGATTCCTGCGAGGACCCGGTCTAAAAGTCAGTCAGACCGGCCCGAGACCAGGAAACTTAGTCCCCAGGCCGGTGTACCGGCCTACAAACTAGAACGGCTCAGTATGCCATCTTAGAATAGACCCGGTCATGAAAACCGGAAATCCGGTCTACGGGCTATGTAAAATGTAAATCAATTTAGTAGGTAATATTGGTGAACTCTACACCTGGACCACATGAACCACGAGAAGAAACCGACATACAGGATCCCTTTTTCGTTACAATGGCTGGCACCGGACCATCCAGTGTGGGAACCGGTCGGACCGGAGCCAAAATCGGGATACAATAGACTTCACCAAAACACAATAACTTTTGCATCCAGACTCCAATTTCGATGATCTAGGGGTTTTGAAAAGGAAAACAAGCTCTAAAATATGGTGCAGAGAAACATCATAGTCCAACAAAGGAGGATAGAACAAAATGAAGAAAGGTATGAAGCGTCCCTATAAGAAGAACCGACAAAACCTCCAAACTCAAAAACACAATAGAAGATGCATACGAATTCCGTTTTTGACGAACTTGGGCTTGTTGAAGAGATAGAATCAAGCTAAAGAATCTCACATGGAGAAACACAAAGAAGCAAAAAAATAGGAGGATGCAAAGTATGCAAAGGATTGAGCTAACTAATACAATGTGATCAAGTTACCCAATCGAAATCCCCTCTTGATAGTGCATCTATCTATCCCATAACCCGGTCTCCTAACAACCACCTTGAGACCGGTAAAAGGAAAACCTAACAAGGCCATACCTTCACCTTACGCATCCCGCTTGATATTGATGACAACACGTCAAGCTCCATTCAATATGGAATGCATCACTTGATCATTGTTGCTTCATGAAGTCTCATAATTTGTTCCCCCATACACCACTATGGGATAGCTTCATTAAGGAACATCTTCACATGTCCATATCACCAATATGGACATCAAGCTTTAACCATATGATCTCATTGAGATGCTTATATTGAAATTTCACTTCTCAACCTTGATGACGATCACTACTTGATGCCATCCTCTCATGAGCTATATAAAAACTTTACTTTTGAAGCATGCCCATGGAAAGATACCTATCCCGTATAGAAAACACAAAGGAACATATATAATGGTTTAGGTTATGATGCCTAATTTACAAGGCTTACCATACCACAAGAACCATGTGATACATTCTTTATGCTTCATGTGTTGACCAACTTGAAATCACTCTTCACTCTTTGTATTGGTTAACCATGTATCTTCTCATGGTCCATCTCAATATATCGAGGTAGATAAAGAACTCTTCATTTCATTACATGCTCTAATCTTAGTAAACCATAGCTCAACTAATGAGGCTATCATGACAGTGACTTAAAGACATATCTTGAATTCTTATATTGAGATCACACTCTCTCAAGATCTTGATCATATCATATTCTTCTCTTCAACTCGATTGATGCCAATTCTTAAGGTATATTTTTATCTTCATGGCATACATACTTGAATCCAACACATGGACTACAAGCATGACCTATGGAATATTCCTTCATATAAAACTCAATGAAAACATTAGTCCATAGGGATTGTCATTAATCACCAAAACCATACACATAGAGGCAATTACCCTTTTAATCTCCCCCATTTTGGTAATTGATGACAATCACAACAAGAGGGTTTATATAATGAATATTATAAACAAGTACGTAGCTTATCTGAGAATAAGTTGTATACAAGAGGTTGTATTATGATATGGTTAAGTAACACAAAGATACTAGCCCATATCAAAACCGATTCTACTCACACAAACTACAACTACTGTAGGAGATGTGAGTAGAACCAACATATATAGAGAAAACTCCCCCACAATATATGCACGTGTGATGAACTTGAATTTCATTGCATACATTGTCAAGTATAAACCTCGGGAGAGTTTACACTATATATCCAAACATGCACAACATAAAAAGGATGAAATGCATGAAAGGCAAATACTTAAGAACAAACCAATCTTAAGTATAAAACCATTTCCCTTCAACCCTCTAAACTTCTCCCCCATTGACAACAAGTGCCAAAATGGATGACAAGGTTAGAAGGACATTATAGTATAAGTTCCTACCCAAGGTGTGCATTACTCGTAATATGAGTGAAATCACATGCACATATCCAATGTCGAATACTTGGAGGAAATCAAACTATATTAAGGATAAAAGATTGCTAAAAGGATAACAAGGTGAAGAAACTTCAACATATGAAGCAAGCAATCAAAATATCCAAATAATCAAATGGACAAATAGTTCTCTAAAGATAAATCTTCACAATAAAAAGCATAGGATAGGCATAAAAATATTAAGCACTATGTAAAGATAGAGATTCTTGATAGCTTAAACTAGTCACACAATGCAAAACAATTATTAGAATAACTTGAAGCAAATGGTCTCCCAAATAAGATATAGTGACATGTATTTGAGGAAGGCCGCACCTAGAATTTATTACTAAAAAAGACCAAAAAGACGAGCAATAAAAGCTTCTAGCAAAAATATGACCTTGTTTGAGCTAACATGCCACCTAGAAACAATATAATCAACTATATCAACTCTAAATGACACTACCTCATATGTTCACATTTCCTAGGATTGTGATATGCAAAAGAAGCATATTACTCCCCCATAATGTGATATTCAATTTTTCTTAACAAGAGGCAAAACAACCTCAACTAGAGATAATTAATGGACATTTATAATTTTAATTTCTCATGAGTATGACACACCACAGATTGACTAGATAAGCTTGCAATATCAATGATAAGTGGGAGTACTCATGTACACACATTTTAAGGGTTGAGAGATGCACGAGGCATATCACCCCCCCACAAATTGGATGTTCCATTAACCACTCGAAAAGAGCCAAATAAGATATCATCAAGATACATTAGAGGCTCAAAACAAAACACATGAGTAAATGATGTGTGATACATTGAAAATGTATCTATAATTTTTGATGTTCCATGCTTGGTTTTATCTACTTTCTTTTGTTTTGTTCCAACTTTGGAGTACTTTCTATACACTTTCTTGGACTAACCTATTAACAAGTGCCACAGTGCCAGTTGCCTGTTTTCTGCTGTTTTTGGTTCCAGAAAGTCAAAAAATGAATATTCTCGGAATTGGACAGGACAAAAGCCGAAGTTGATATTTTACCGGAAGATTCGCGGAGCCAGAAGGTGAGCCGGAGAGGGGCCACAGGGTGGCCACCTCCCTTGGAGCGGGTAACCCTAGGCCGCGCCAGGGCATGGTGTGGGCCCCCTGGCTGGCCACCCTCCTTGCCCCTTCGCCTATATATTCCTCCCGATGCGAAAACCCTAAATAGTCAATCAAAAATCCACGAAAAGTTCCGCAGTGCCACCACCACCGAAGGGGAGATTCGGGAGACAGAAAGTCTCTGTTCCGGCACCCTGCCAGGACGGGGAAGTGCCCCTAGAGCCATCTCCATCGATCTCCACCACCATCTCCATCACCATTGCTGATTCCCATGATGAGGAGGGAGTAGTTCTCTCTCGAGGCTAAGAGTTCTACCGGTAGCTATGTGTTCATCTCTCTCTCTATGAATGGTCTTATTGAGATCATGAGCTTGTAAACTATAGATCTACCTTGCTACTCAAGTGCTTTAATAGATCTCTGCTCTCCCCATGTGTGCGAAAGTGACAGCGTGCACACCATGGTGGCGCTTAGGCTAGAGATTACAAATACTTGTTATGAGTTATATTTGGAGTTGGATGTCTTTATGAAATTGTGGTGTTTGTTGGAACCATCTAGTGCTCAAGGTGACAGTGTGGGGTTGTCTAGATGCGGAAAGCGAACTTTGAGATGTGCTGTTATAGCCCTACCATGGATTAGAGTGTCCAACTGGAGAGTAGTTCAACGTAGTATCATAAAGAAGAATATATTTATATGATAGTGTTCACTAGTGAAAGTATGTCCCTAGGCCTTATTTCTAAGCATTTAAACACCGTTTTCTATTAGATCTATTACATGTTTGCTTGCTTCCATCTTTATTTCAGTTTGCCTTTAGTCTTTTCCCACGCCTACCACACGCCAGCAAGCTATTTTCTAGCACCGTTACCACTTATAATTATTCATACCACTTGTATTTCACTATCTCTTCGCCGAACTAGTGCACCTATACACCTGACAAGTGTATTGGGTGTGTTGGGGACACAAGAGACTTATTGTATCTTGATTGCAAGATTGCTTGAGAGCGAATACCTTTGACCACTTCATCCCTAAGTTCGATAAACCTTGGGTGATCCACTTAAGGGAAAACTTGCTGCTGTTCTACAAACCTCTGCACTTGGAGGCCCAACAACTATCTACAAGAATAGAAGTGCGTAGACATCAATGTGCCAAACACCTATACAAACTTGAATACACAAAATAAGCAAGCATGAGGCACAACAAATACAAAAACATACTTGGTACAAAACCAAAACATGTAAATGGGCAAGTAACTTACAATATAGAAGAGTTGAGTTGAAGTTACCGCAAAGAGGCGCATTGGGTATATGGTAGGGAGATGATAATCCTTATAACTTGGCTTGATCACATATAATATATGAATATCCCTTAATTCTCCATGAGTTAGCCAATTCTCCAATTCCCTCCAACAAACACCTATTGATCAAGTTTGAGCTTGTTTGTCCCCAACCAAGTTAGGTCCTAAGAGGTTAGTCACAATAGGCTTGGCAACCCAAATGGTTCTTTTCTTGACACCACTTTGAGTTCCAACAAGGTTCGTGCATAAATATGTTCTCTAAATGAAATAGTTCAGGGGTTCGTGGTTCAACAGGCTTTGGATCGGGCACTCCTCGGGAAGATGATGCAGGGAGCTCGAATCGCACGACCAAGAAGAGTATCCCGGACATAGATCCCGAGGACAGGAAGCTAGCGGCTACCCCGTATAAGGAAGAAGGATAGGTGGTGACGATGCCTGATCTAGGGGACATATTTCCCCCTATCCACGCTTTGTCCGTCCCATCCTGAATGTCGATAGCACAACCAAGCCATGTCACCCCACTAGCAATACTAGTGTGCCACATTGCAACTATGCAAGCCATAAGGCTCATGGGGTCCTGGTCGGCATCCCCTCTGGGACCCCGGCTGGGAGCCCGAGAGTTGTGCACTCGGGGAGCCGACCTCCTACAAGACTCAGACTGATGGACAGACGATAGTGCTAGTCTACATGGTGAAGGTGGCAAGAGACACGCGAAATAGCGGTAGGAGCACACCACCACGTTGTGAGCATGCACACAGCTTCAATGCCGCGTCGTGACCGACCCATGTGGTGTCCCCTTTCCCTTATAAAAGGAGGCCCAAGTCGGTCAAGAGAGGGTATTCTTTAGATACAACCTTCTCGGGGAAGGAACCATTGTAATTGTGATCATCCATCAGATGTCAATAGTTTTAGCCGCACATCACGGACCAGAACCTGGGTAAAAAACTATGTATCTTTGTGTGTGTTTGTGTGTGTGTGTGTTCGTCTAACTCGCTGATCGAATTCGCCGGACACTGTGCCCTTGGTCGAACTAATAAAGGGGATAACCCATCCCTGGTGTCAAGAATAAAGACACAACACTAGGAGAATTGTCTAATTTCTGGTTAACCCGTAATGTGATTTTAATATATAATAGATTCAAATGCATTGTGCTATTGCATCATCCTACTAGCTTCAATGGAAGAACATATGCAACAATCAACAACTTGCCTGGCGATGTATTCGGTCATATTCTTGTCAGGCTTCCTCTGCACCCATCCTGCATACTGAGGGCATCGGTCGCCCAAAAACATTGGATGGACTTCATGGGAAGCAACCATTTTAGAAATCTAACCCTATCACACAACAGGGGAATGTTGTTACTTAGATTTTCACCAAAAGCTCCTAGGACGATTGATTCATAACATATCATGATCTTGACCAAGCCATTTTGTAGAAGCTGAACAACCTAGCTGAAGTACATAAAGCCTACAAACATATGTACTAGGATGCTGGAATGGTAGGGTGCTACTTCATTATCTGCAAGGGTCTAACACAATAATAGCCTGTCCAATCAGTGGGAGTGAAATAGTGATACTATAACCACCAATTTGGCAGAGACATTATTATGATAGCAGCACAATTATCTTTGCTGATCATTTCATTCAACAACCGACGTGATCCAGAGTGATAAATTAAAGAAACAAAAAGGAAGTCATGTCAGCACCCAAGCCGATTCAGAGTGAAATATCAAGGATACGAAAATAATGCTCTGTAAAGACCCAAACCTGGCTTGGTTTGGATCCCTGTGATTACAGTGCTAGTCCCTGGATCGAATAGCTAGCACCCATAGTTTAAGATGTAATATCAAGATACAAAGGTCATATTACATCGTATGATCCAGAGTATGAATACTTTATTACATACTCATATCCATAGGCTATCTTATTACAAAGCAGCAGGATACAAGTAAAGCATGGAGTCCTTCATCTTCATGTGCCACAGGCAAACATGTTGGGTGTAGACTCATAACTCCTATCATCAATCCTCACTCATTAATAGAATAACCTGCAACATGATAGGTTGCAGCCACAAAAAGGGTCAATGCTTTGAATGTATTGGCAAGTATCACAAGTTGGTGAATATAAGTTGGACTATCACTATATGCATATTTGGCTAAGTAGATCTTAGGCTCATTTGCAGAAAGCAACATGGTTTTATCCTATCTTTGCAAAATAGTTTTGATCTTTCAACAACTTTCTGAACTCCTTGGCAAACTCCAAGTGCTTCTACTCTCTTGTTGTCACCATCAAGTTTTACTTTGAGAAATTAGAATGTCGAGATCTTCCATAGCTTCAGGCCTTAGTTGCTCAGAGTTGTCCATAACTGGGGACACGGCTAAGTACTTAGAATTTAATCTTCTACAGAAGTTGTACACTTTACCCACAAGACACAATCTCGTCTTGACGCCACCAGTGGCCGCTGGATTAGTACTCACCAAGATGGAGTACCGGCAGATCGAGAATGTGACAAAGTCTTTCCATAGAAGTCCTCCCAATACATAATGCCAGCACATCTACCAGGCACCAATGCAAGGATAAACCTCCAATGCATAATTCTAGTTAACCTGAAGAGGTACCAATGCGTGGGTCTTCCACTATGTAATTGACTAGGCCAGAGCCCATTTGGCATGTGGCTGTACACGAAAGCCACTGTACGAGAAACATGTTCAATCTCTAAGTTCCTAGGTGGTATTCTCCTAGTGCACACACGAAAGAGAATAGCCATCGACATGGTTCTCTTTGTTGCCACCTTATTCTCAACTGAGTATCCACTTTCCACCCAGGTGATTCATTGAGTACTTGTTTTATTATACAAAACATATATTTTTCCAACTCTTCATATAATCACAATATGGTATATTCCACCCTGAATCTATAGCAGGGCTAAGCATACTACAACTACAGTGTTTTCACTAAAGAAGATATAAAGGATATCCTAAATAGGACATAACATAGCATAGTATCATAGTAGTCCTATCATGCATACTACAAAAATCCACTAAGTGTAATGAAAATAGTAGGACATGGATGATAGTGTCACTTGCCTTAGTATTTGGTAGTGTTGGTACACTCTTTGCAGTAACACACTTGGCAATCCACACAATCTATCAAACAAAACAACAAAGACAAAACATGCACAAGATCAATACTAATGGCAATACAAAAATCATGCAAAATATGCAAGCATGCAAGATGGCAATTTTTATTGTACAAATAGTTATAACAAGGTTTTTTAACACTACTAAGTGTTTTCTGAACAATTTACAATTGCAAGATTACAAATGCAACCATTTGTGCAATTGTAATAATTAGCAATAATTTCTAGTATTTGGAAAGGCTAGACTCACTAAATAATTTCCATGCTATTAGGTATAGTCAACCAAATTTATATTTTGGTCTTACTGGACAGAGGGTTCAATTTGCAATCCATAGCACAAGGATTCACCCAAAAATAATTTACAAAATAATTTTTATGGGTAAAATACTCCTAAAAGGGTTCTGCCTAAAACTTCTATTTTACAGAAGCTAAAGGGTGAAATAAGGCCTCTATAATAAAGGTCTTATTTTTCTGAATCCATAGACACCAAATTTGTATTTTTCTGAATTGTGGATCAAAAGTTATGAAATTTCTAAGTTTAATACTAAATCTGCCTATTTTCTAATTTAAACAATAGTCTGGGCGACGTGGCATGTTCTTATTGGCTGGTACCGGTTCGGGCGGATCGGCAACGTGGGCCGTTGGATTTAAGTGATAACGAGCGGATCAGATCGATCAGTACCCGTTCGATTAGTGATCTAATCTTAGCCCTAGAATCTAGATCCAACGGATCTCAGTGCTTGGCCACGGACTGGCGGCGCTGGTGACGGCGCGCGGCGGCGGTGCGTCGGGAGGGTGGCGCTCCGGTGGTTCTAGAGGGGCAGGGAGACCATGGACTATTACCAGCAATCGCCGCGGTCGAGGTGGTCTCAGGAATGGTCGCGGTGGAGGGAGGGGCACTCAGAGTCTCCGGGGATTCCTCGCCGGAGTACCTGCTGACGGTGGAGCTCGCGTCTCCGAGACGGTGTCATCGACCTGGGGCTTGAACAGGGAAAACAAGGAATCAGGGAGGTGCGCCAGGTCGTGTAGAAGTTGGCTGTGGCCAAAAGAGGGCGGCGGGAACCTGCGACTCACCGGAACTCGTCGGAGAACGGCGGCGGCAGAAAAGCTCCGGTGATGACCGTGGCGTCGACCTGGGGCATGCCAACGCAAATGGAGGGGGTTAGCAGATGCGCTTGAGGATGGTGAATCTAACAGGGCAGAAAAGAGAGCGCGGGGCATCGGGTTTTTACCGGAATCGTCGCCGGAGCTCGTCGGGGTCTGCGGTGGTCCGAGCAAGATTCCGAGCAGCCTAGTGGCTCTCACGTGGCGGTGTCTGAGGGGAAAACGAAGAGGAGGGGGTGGCGGTTAAGAGGGCGTCGTCGGAGTGGGGATTAATTCGTGGAAACGCTCGAATTTGGCCGGACTTGGTAACGGCAGAGGGAGGGAGACCGTCTGCTCGTCCCGCGGTGGAAGACGGTGAGGTGGAGGTGACGTGGAGGTGGGGTCGAGCCGTCAGCGAGGGGGTGTGAGGAGGGTCGGTGAGAAAGAGAGGGGGAAGGGGAGTGCCGGGTGGGCTTAGTGGGCTAGGTTTGGGCCGAGCTGCTACTGCTGTGTTTTTTTTCTTTCAGTTTTCTTTTTCTTTTTCTGTTTTCTTAATTAACTTTTGATTTAATTATCCAATTTGAATCAAACAAATTTCTAAAATTTTGTAAAACTCAAATTAGGTTTTTAGGGCATTACAGAACACATTTACTTTCTAACTCAAATTTTTCTAACCAAATCTATTCACTTTGGCTTTAATAGTTAATATTGCCTTTCTTAATTCTATTCTCAAAATAATTCATATCCTTTTATCCATGGCTCCAAATTGGATGAAACCAATTTCTATTGATTTATTGTTTTGCCCTTTATCTTTTATCTCATATAGGAGTTCTTTTGTTTAATATGGAGTATATCCATATTATTGTGTTGTTCTTAGTCTTAAATAATTAGAGTTTTAGGGTTTGAGATATTTTCACTTCTCTTAGGTTTTTAAAATGCAACCAAGTCAAGATGCTCATGCAAGCTTCATGATTTGGGATTTTAAAACATGCACACCACTTCACAAACAAAAATCATTTTTTTTGGCTTGGGTTTTGGAGGCATTATATTAAATGTTCCAAAAGTTTTTGTTCCTTCTGAATTTCAAAGAACTTGGTTCTTCATTTTGTTTAAAATTTTCACATTTCAAAATATGGAAAAATTTGGGATGTGACATGCTCGTATGAAAAGGCAAGGCTTGTTTGGTCAAGCAAGTGGTAGAACAGTGTAACACCCTCAAATCGGCCCTATGCAAGTTTTAGCCCTTTCCGCCAAACCCACATAGAAACGATTCAAGGACTCCCACCAAGCACTTTCGTGCGGGTGGAAAACGAAGTAATACGATTACACAACAGTCCTCGATGGGAGCCACAGAATAGATATATATATACAACAGCGACTCAACGAGTCAAGAATACAAATATACAATACAAAGATTCAAATCACCTGGAAAACAATAGAGCGTCCGACTACGGACAAGATACAAATGGGGCTAAGAGCCCTGAAGAATAACCAATGGCGCCCATAACCCTGCCCAGGCCAAGCCGGAAGGGTAACCCTGCTAACGACGTCGATCTCAAACCTGCTAAAACAAAAGGGGTGCCGACAAAGGGCAAAGGAAAAATAGGAGCATCAGTACTAAGGCCAGTACACGGCGAGGCTAGAATTCGGCGGCTCTCGCCTACATAGGTGTGGTGGACTAAAGCGGCAGCGCAGCAACACTAAACAACCTATAGAGATGCAGTACAACTGTCGGCTGTTAGAGAGAGATAAGAAAGACCTATTCGGATCCAACCTAAGACTATACCAAACATACCCATCCTGCTATTTCCCCCTCGAGACCAAACGAGGAAGTCAGACCGAGCAACTCACGCGGTTGGCAATTTTACTCATTCCGTTTTAGTTGCAGCACTTACTATTCAGGTATAGGTAGCAAGAGTCATCCTGATAGCATAAGTAGTGGGCAGTTTTAGTTAACAATCCGTTGTAGTTGAAACAGTTACTAGTCAGATATAATTGTCTTGAGGAATCCCAAAACCCAGCAATTGTTGGCACTTTTATCTCATTCCATTGGAGTTGCAATACTTACTAGGCAGGTATAGTATGACACAGATCACCACAGATCCACCAGTTGTTGGCATTTTTATTATCCATTGCATTATAGTTGAAGCTGAATTACTAATCACATATTAAGTCAAATTTATAGCACTACTTTAGTAATGCTTGTCTATGATCGAGATACTGTGCTCCAAGTCGTCCATAACCGCGGACACGGCTTTCAGAAAGTTTTACCCTGCAGGGGTGCACAAATAGCAACACACACTCGATCAACCTTGGAAAAACCAACTCAAAACCCAACGAGCCAGTCACGACAAAGCGATCACAGGATTCAGAAATATTTCAGGGGGCCACCCCACTAAGCTACCCGCAATGAAGTTGGCCGGCTCCGGAACGGACCCAGGGTTTGCGTCAATGGCTGTAAACGACTGGGAACCCGAAAGTGTGACTGGGCTTGTCGATACCGTGAAAACACTCCGCGATCCTAAACAGTACAGGTTCTCCACGCACAATCTTAAATAAAGCAGTAAAGAATGGCATAAGTACAGGATAGTAATAAAGCCCCAAACTACCTTGTGGCCCAAGAAATAGAAATGAATCAAGCTCTGGTTCAGGGGGGTCCATAAGGCCTCCCGAATGTGGATAGTGCGAAAAATCAAGGAACATGTATCAAGTACTCGGGGTCCTACGGGACACAAGTGAGCGTGGAAGAACCAAATAACATCTATTGCCCACCGATGCCTCTACATTAGTTATATCTAGCATTTTAATAGTTGTATTTAAAGTCATGATCATTTCCACCATTAAGCATCCCCACCAATAAACATCTGCCAGCATTCCAACAACTGTGGTACTTGACAACACGAGATCGCACCTGAGCAAGCAACTACGACTCGCAAGGCCCGCTATCTACCAAACACATGTAATAGGAGGTGTCGAAGGCAATATAGAGGCTGCACGGGATATAACTGGTGCACGGAAACTAAAGCATCGCAACACGGATAGCAATAGATCAACAGGAGGAAATAAAGACTATAAATGCAAAATAGGTAGAAGGGGGAGAGATGCTCGCCTAGGAAACACCGCCGAAGGATCAAATCCGAAGAACTTGTCGATACTCGCATCCACTCATCGGCATAATCCGCGAAGAAACAAACAATAGATGAAACACCAGATGCAACATTTAATGCTAAGGCGGAAGAATCGGCATGTTTATGATATGATGCAGATGCGGTGCAATTAGGCAGTATTAAGCGGAACCGGGGTCCCGACAATTAATTAAACGGTTCAAGTTATTTAAAATCCTGCAAATTAAACCCCCAAACCACAGACAGGTATGCATGCATGAACAATTAATATGCGACGGATGGTAATGTCATATTATAAAAATAGGGGCTTAGGGTCACACATGTTAGGGGTCGACGGTCTTGGGGTGCCAGGGTCCGGGGTTCGACAGGGTCGGCGAGATCGGTCTTCAGACAAACGAGAGGTAGATCTTGTCGCATCCACGGTCTTCGGGTCCATGTCGATGGTCTTGTCGTACCAGGGGTTCGATGTTCGGATCCGTGTAGAAGGTCTTGGAGTTTGGCGTCGATCTTGTCGGCGGTCGATCTTGACTTGCCGGTGGAGGTCGTGGCAGCCCTTGGTGTCGGCCTCGGTCAAAGTGTTCGGAAGCAGATCTTGGTGTCCGGGACGAAGATCTTGTAATCCGGTCGCGGGGTCTTCAGAAATTCTTGCCCTCGACGCGTTTAGGCTCCTGAGGATATTGACTTTGCGGAACAAAGCCAACGATGAGACTAACTTTTCTTACGAAAGGCATCGATCGGAAATGTCATATGTGCTTGAATTTGACACAGAGGAGGCACTTGAACACTGACACGGTCAACATTGTCTTCGGCTTGAGTTCTTGCGGGCACATACTAGCTGCGAACGGTCACAACAGCAGCACTCAGCGGAAACGAAACACAACAGCAAAATAGTCTGCGAGACTAGTGCCAACGGAGAGATCGGCAACCGAGGAGACGGCGCCGACGGGCGCTGCAGCTGGCAGCGGCTCAAGGCGATGGCCGAGGCGTCGGCGGAGGACGTGCAGGGGACGACGGCCGACAGGGAGCAGGCCGGTAGTGGAGGCGACGGGGCGGCTCACTGAGACGCGCAGAGGCGCCCGGGCAGACGGAGGCCGGCGAAGGGCGGCGCGGAGCTTAGCGGCAGTGTCCGCTCGGAGGAAGCAGAGGCGGCGTAGGGCCTCACGCGGGTGGGTCTGGTGGCGACGGGGCGCGGACGAGGGAGACAGAGGCGAGGAGGTGGCGGCCGATGACGGCTCCGGCCCTGGTGGCGGGGTCGAGCACGGCTCGGGCGCGGACGCGCGGTGGAGGGCGGCGGCGGGGCTCGGCACGCGGATACGGTGGTTGGAGACGAAGGGGAGGTGGCGCTGCGGCGGAGGCGATGGAGGAGCGAGGACGGACCGGTGGCGGCGACCCGAGGAGGAAGGAGGCGAGGCGGGGCCCGCTGTTTGCCGGCGGAAGGCGAGGAAGGCGACGCAGAGCGGGGAAGGAGAGATGCGAGCAGGTGGGGAGAGGAGGAGGGGCGCGGGGAGGGACACGGTCGGTTGGCGATAGGATCGAGGCGGGGGTAGGTGGTGGGGGATTGGGGGTCGCGTTGCGTGCGGGAGGGAGGTGGAGTGGGCCCAGGGTTTGTCGGTTGGACCAGGTGGGGTGGAAAAGCGCGCAGGAGGTGGGTTGTCCGCGCGTGGGAGTGGGGCTGATGGGGCTAGGCGACGTGGACGTGCAGCAGGGAGTGCGGTGGTAGGTGGGGAGTGGGGCTGCGCGGGGTGAGGTGGACAGCGGGGTGACGTGGCGCGCTGCGATTGGAGGGAGTGAGGTGGAGGGGGCTGGATAGGATAGGATTGTGTAGAAAAAAAAGGACTAGATATTTTAGACTAGGATCTGGAGGTGGCCAGCCGGGCTTTCGGGCCTGGCGGTCTGCCTCCTAAAAATAAAAGAAATATTTTATTATTTAAAACGGGGCTTTTGAAAACCGTTGGTAGACGAAACAAAATAATCCGGAGACCCGGGTTTTGTATTTGAATCAAGACGGGGTGTTTAGAAAACAAAACCAGACTTTTCGAAAATAGTTTTTAAACAAACCATGCAAGATGATGAAGATGCTCAAATGCAATGTGGCATGATGACATGAGCATGCGGTCATGATGATGCAATGCACAAAAACAACGCGATTTTCTAGTAGTGGTTTTAGCGGGATGCCACAAACATGTTGTGTTTTGGAGCTGTAGTCTGATGTTTGTTTGTTTTGATAGCTGATGGAACTGTGGTTGCACCTTTGTTTGTGCTGCAATCACAGCAATACAGGCTGGAACATTAGAGTTGTCTAATGTTAGTTTGTTTTGGGGGTAGGATGAAACTTTGCTTTATGTGATGAAATGGTGTTCTCTCTATATAGTAATGTATTTGTGATGAAACCTTGTTTTATGTGATCTACATATACTCAAAGCTAGTGTTTGTGTTTTGATGTATACAGTAATATTTGTTTTGTAGCAGACTTTTCATTTGATCTATGTTACTACCATTTCGTTAGTGCTTCTTGCAGAAGAGTTTGTGGCGGCACCTAAATAATTAGTAGACCTTGGTTACACACCATTTTGATTGGGGTTCAGCGCTTGAAAACAATAATTTTTCCTACGCAAACCACCCTAATGCCATGATCTATCTATTAGTAATGTATTAACGGGAGGGGATTTTTGTGAACTTACCCATTCAAGACTGAAAAGCTTTGTCAATGTTCAGGAGAACATGGTTGATGTAGTCGTACCGGCGCCGACCACAAGGTCGTTCTAAACTTGATGGCTCCACCAGCTCCAGCTCCACCGGCTCGAATGACTCCGATGGCTCGAATGACTCGAGTGCCACTAGTTCAGTGCCTCAGAGGGGATCACACACATACGGTGTTTGATGACAACTCCTGGACCCCGATCCAACAGAGATTGCAGAAGTAGATCTCTTGGATTCGGAACGCTTGTAGCTCGATGGTTCTCCGTGATGAAGAACACTCTTGTTCACGTAGCCCTTATAGTGGGGCCGCACTCACAAGAGAGAGGGAGAGAGGAGGGCACTTGGAGGGGGAAGCCTCAAAGCTTGGGATCAATTAGTGTGTTTAAATCCCTCCATATGCCTTCCTTTATATAGGGGGGGAGCCCCCAAAGTCCCTTTGCCCAGCAATGTGGGACTAAAGGAGATAAGGAGGTGGGGATGCCTCGTTGGCCACTGGCCAAGGCCCTCTTGGGCCCCAAGGGCCCATGCGGCCACTCCCCCCCCTCCTCTTTGGGTTTCCCTCCCTCTTGGGCCTTTCCCCTAGGGATTTGGCCCATTAGGCATGGCAGCTTATTAAATCATATTTAAATCATTAAATAAATATAAATAAAAGTATAATTCAATAATCAACATATATTTACATATTATTTAATTCACGTTGCACCGGAACTCCTTCCGGACAACTTCAGACACCCGCTGGACTTTCCCGGAACCCTTCCGGTTTTCCCTTCTCTTTTCTTCGGTGATTCCTATGATACAAAAACGATATTCGAGAATTGTAAAACCCTTAAGTGAGTTACCCTACCGGTTCGGGAACACTCCAGACATGGCCGAGACCCCTCGTGGACCAATGATCATCAACGGGACCTGGATTCCCATAATGACCCCTGTGCATTCCACGAGAATCTTTGTTGTTGAACCATTAAACATAGAGTCATATTCCTTTTGTTACTTTGATACTTTAATTGTCCGAGACCTGATCAACGGCATTACCATGTCGTGTTCAATCTCATTACCTACAAGTACAACTTTACTCATTCCGAGCTATGCCATCCCCGTGACCTAGTCACACGCTGCATCTTTATGGATGTCATGTCTCCGAGTGGGCCCAGAGTATCTCTCTGTCACGCGGAAGAACAAATCCCGCTCTTGACACATACGCATCAACATTCCCCTCTGTATACCTTAATACATATTTATGATCACCGTTTCACCGAGTGATATTTGATGCAATAAAGGCACTCTCGGGTGACAGTGATTAAATATGGCCTCACAATCTAAGGAATTGGTTACTACGTTTCTCAGTCATTGTAACAGTGAACTTTGTGACTTGATCATGTTACAATTCCTATGTTGGGTATGTCCATCACTTTCATTCACCTAATTAAGTGACCCTATTGTCAATTCACATAAATGTCCATGATTAGGAAACATCGGTCATCAATTGACCAATGAACTAGTGTCTAGAGGATCACTAGGGACTCTGGTGGTTTACATATCACATGTGTATTGAAATTCCTATCAATACAATTATAGCATGATGTAAAACCTATTATGAACTTAATGAAATATGTCAATAATCCATATGACTATTTGTCTGTAGGGCATAGTTCCAAGAATTTTCACATGCGTTGACATAAATGGAACTACATTATTGAATTTGATCTAGTTCAGACATGTGTTTGTTGTTATGTTGTCTAATGATGATAGTGGAACCCATCCCTGTTATCATGGGTCCTTTGTAAAACAAATACTCTTATATCAGAGATATACATTTTCATACACGTCCTAGATGATCACTCTCCTCAACTTGGGTTACTGAAATATAGGGAGAATGTCCGAATTTTAAATTTCTTTGGACAACCGCCAAATTTAAAATCCGCCGATTAGTTGATGTGACTCTCGGCCTTCAATTCTTGAGTAGACAACTATCGTGTCTCGATTTTCGCACCGGGGATGGGTCGCTTTGTTAGTTTGGCTAGGGGCACAACGTATGGCGAGCTTAATCTGCGAGCTACACACACACATAGAAACATTGGTTATTCTACCTAGGTTCAGGTGCACGGTGTGCTAATCCCTACATCATGCAATTGTCTACTATCCGAGGATGATCACAATTACACAAGCTTCTTCCTCGAGAAGGCTCTCGCTAAGAAATCTCCATCTTTTATAAATCAACTTGGGCATCATTTCATATAGGTAAGGGGACATCACAAGAGTCGTAGACCACCCATCGTGGGCTCAGGGCGCTTGATTTTAATGTGGCGATGCATCCCTGCCACCCTAGCATATGTCTCTCATATTGAGCTGGCTAGAACTAGCGCTGGTCAGTCAGACTATATCTTTTCAAAGGCCAGCACTCTGTTTGTATGGTCCCAGGAACCTCCCCAGGATCCCGAGGGGAGTCCTGTCGAGGTCCCTAGAAGCCACTGGCCTCGCATGGTTGCGACGTGGAATTTTAGTCCTGCTAGCCTGCGCGATATGGCCAAATCGATATCATTGTCCAAAGTGGGATAGAGGATGATCTGTCCCCTAGTCTAGGAATCATTGGCTAGCAATCCTATTTCCTTACCCGGGTAGCAGTTGGCTTGCCACCCTCGAGCTCCGCACTTACACTAGTGGCCTTAGCTTGATGCATGAGCCCCTAGGGAGATTAGAGGGGAGACCTCGGCTGAGATCCCGCGAGGGCATGGTACATGGGCCGCAACCCATCTGTTGGCTCTGGGGCGCCTCGAATCCACGGATGCGACAGCCGCCCCCAGGTGTGCCATGGACAATATCGGTCGGGTCGGGGCCACGTCCCTAACTTGGGGGGCTCGTGGTCCCCAGGCATGACTGCTAGGGAGGTATGGCTTGATTAGGCCTGAGGTGTTGCTCCAGCCTCGAGTCGTCCACTTTATCCTAGAATTCTCGCTATATCTTGGTGCTTGACCTAGCTACTAGTCACAAAGGTTGGGAGGGTAAAACTTTGATCTGTATTCCTCCATGCCTCACGGATGCTTCCACGGGGTGGCTTCCTTTACGACACACCGCCTGAATTCTTCAGATCCAGTAGCCATGTCACTGCCCTGCCCGTTCGAGGATGAGTCAATGAGGCAGAGCGGCCGGGCTGCAGGAAAAATCTCATTGAGTGACGGTGTCCCTTCAGATAGCCATCCTAATAATGGGTGGCCTCATCTGAGTGACCTTGAATTCTTTGTGATGTTGGTACGTGAGGCCGAGGGAGTTCTGGAACTCCCCAGGGTGGTGGCTGAGGACTTTGGTGGAATCTTACCTCGGAGCATGTTGATGGTTGCCAAGGGGTGCTGCCGCAAAACAGGTTCAGTGAAGATATTTCGCAATGCAAGCAGGCGGTTGTGCTTCAGAAAAGGATGGAGACGCTTTGCATCCTCTCACCGCCTTGAGATCGGGGATCTTGTCTTCTTATCCTCTGATGGGAATGATGAGTTCACGGTCTGCATTTTCAATGGTTTCTACCGACATGTGGAATTCTAGTTCAAGGGATCCAACGATCCATATCCTGACTATGCACGCCACAATTTCAGGACGACACCTTTTCAACCATCTTCCCATCATAACACGCTTGCCCCCTTTGAGGGGGAAGTATAGATTCGTTAGTATGCTCGTATTTCCTTTTTTGTTTTCTTGTTCACTTCCAATGTGACTCGAGCGAGGAGGATCACCATCCAAGGTTGTTTTCCCAGATAGGTCTTTTCCTGTGAGGACCCCGGAAGGACGTCTTCTCTACGGGCAGACATTTAGGCTGAAATAGCTAGTGCCCATGAAAACTTGTTCACGGAATGGACTTATCTTTATTTTGCTAAGGTAGAGGCTGTTGACGGACCCCTCTTTCCTGACCATGGCTTGGGCAAGGGTAGCCCCCGGTTTGCTGCCGGGTGCTGGTTGGCGAGCTTCGAGTTTGAACTGCTCCCTATCATACCTCTTGATTCACATCTGAGAATAGGCTGGTGAGCTCTGGATGAATGGCTCCCCCTTTCTACCTCCCGGTTCGCATCTAGGAAGGCTGGTGAGCTTCTAAGTCTGGGTTGCACCCCATACTACCTCTGGTTCACATCCAGATCTAGGAGCAGTCTTGGGATGTCGAGAAAGATAGATTTAAATGTGACTCTCTACTGGATACACTGCTTGCACTATGGGACCCAGTCGGCACACACGGATTTTCATTATGAGGCGAACAACCCCCAAGTAATCTGCTCATGAGGGTTTTTTGACCGTATCGTGAGACCAACCGCGGGCAAGCCCAGATACGCTGTTGTGGAGTGAATGAGGGTCAGTATGCTAGACACTTCTTCAAGATAAACCTGAGCTTCTATCTGTGCACCGGCTAGAGCCAGGTCATGATGCCTTTTTCTGGAGCCCCAAGTCAGACACGCCTCTCTCCTTCCCGGGCAGGCTTTGCTCCATTTCTGGGGGAGGCATGCTACCTGCCTTAGGGCACACCCCTAGCGAACTACCTGGTTCCCTATGCCCCCTCACAAGTCTATGAGGGAAAGAGGGATAGGTAGCTGCTATGTTTTTTCTCGATGCCCCCTCAGCGCTTGGAAGGAGTCAAGCACTCACGCCCGAAGGGTCCCTCGGGATGGGGTGTCCCTCCAAACTTTTAGTCCTCATGTGCCTTCTCTCGATGAAGGCGAGCCGTAGTAGTGGTAGGGGGATGCAGCGAACGCTTTCCGCGCATTGCAGCCACCACAACTTGATTTCTTGTGATGTGTGGGGAGTCATTGGCCTCCTGCCACCGTCCCTCATGGTCTTGGATTCTAAGGGCAGCGCCAATTTGGGTTTATAGTTCCCTTCTCGGCCTAGCCATCAAGGAGAAAATGATCTCGAGGAATGCCTGAGTTTGTCGTGGGTGCGCCTCACTCAATTCGGGGCCTTCAACTGGAAGCCCCGGGGTCAAATACTGGTGATAGATGAAGCACCATGGTGACGCACTTTAATCTACGTCTACGAGGTCTTGAGGATATGATGTCTTGGAGCGAGCACCAGGGGGCTTCAAGGGATCCCCTGCCCGTATGTTGATAAGGGCGAAGAGAAGGCACCGTTAGGCATCCTAACCTGCTTTCCCGATTCCAAGAGTCAGAGAAAGAGGGTAGGCTCAGTTCCTACACCGGGGCCATGGTCGATGACATAATGACCATCTTCCTACATGGCTCCGCTAGACATGGCGTCACTCTCCATAGTCTTTTGTATGTCTACTTGGGTAAATAGGGTTACTAGGTGACACCTTAGGGTCAATGTCGAGGCCCTTTTTCTCAGGGAGCCTGGTCGGGGTAGCGAGTGGTGCTTTCAGGCATCTGGGGGCATTCCTAGGCTCTTGTGGATCCTATAGGGTATCCCCTAGCTCAGCACTAGGCCGGAGCCATTAACGATGCCTCAAGAGACATCTCCTTTCTATTCTCAGCTAGGCCCATCCCGGGTTAAAGAACACAGTCGAGATAGGGGAACCACTCGGGGGCCCCTGCTAAGCCGGTCCCTCGTGAATGTGATCTTCCTTCCGACCGAAAATCAGGCCCTATCGGGGTAGGGATGGGCACTTTCACGAATCTAGGGGCATTCCCAGACTCTGTTGGGAGCCTATAGGTTATCCCCCAGCTCGTCACAAGGTCGGGGCCATCAATAATACCTCGAGAGGCATATCCCCTACATCCGGTCAGGGTGCCACCGGCTTTGTGTGAACGATGGTGAAGGCTGCATTGGAGTGCCACTCGGGGGTTCCCCTAGCAGTTTAGTTGCTTTAGGGGCAGGGTTTGTTAATGGCGGGCAATTTCCTGATCGCCAACCCCCATGGACTATGATGTGTTCTTGATCGGTCTGCGAGTGATGGGAGGAGGCATTTTAGGGAATCCTAGATGGCTTACCCAACAATGGGTTGGGCGAGCATTCTCATCTCATAGGATTTTCCGGGGCCCTCAACTATGACCTAGGCCATCTCGCTCCATAGGGCTTGCATCAATGCGAGGAGCTTATGGTCATCCGGTCACTACGGGAGGAAGGAAACATTGTCTTCCGGTCGAGGGCATAGGCGCCCGCGAGGATGATATCTTCTGTTGTGGGTGTCTTTTTCCTTTTGTTTCGCCCCGAGAAGGTGGGGACAAAAGGATATGCTACCATAGGGACCAGGAGGAGGTAGCTTCAGACATCCATGGCTACTTCCCAAAGCTAAAGCTTGGGGAGCTTTCATGGCTCAGAGAGCTCTTTGGGAACCTAAGCAATGACAAGTCATCTTCTTCTGTGGCTCCTATTGATTCGGGACCGGGAAGAGGTGTCGACGGGTTTCTAGGGGCTTTCTGATTTTACGCAATTTGGAGCTCTACCCTTGGCCCGGCACGCTACCAGGACCACCAGTGATGGACCAGAGGCCACCTCTTCCCCATACCCTCTTGGTATCAAAATACCCATACACACTACTATCCATGTCGGGCAAGTATGCGAAGGGGCTCTTTCTGAGGGGGCGCCATCGCCCATCCTACCGTGAAGGATGGGGCTTTCGCTCCACCTCTTCTATTCTGATGTAGTCATTCACAATGGAGAATACATCCACGACCGATTTGAATACGTGGGAGATCATGCGCCTTCTTATTCGGGGCTTCGTACTCTCTAAAAAAATTCCAACTCCACCCTTTTAGGAGACTCTCGTGGGAGGGCAGCGTGTACTCGAGTGAATTGTCGGGTGAAATCACTCAACCGCTCACCTGTTTGATGCCTGGCCCAGAAGATGCTGGTGAAGTTGAGGCTTCACCGCTCCGTCCCTCGCCTAGGAGGAGGCCGAAAAACTCTATCAAACTTAGGCCCTCTCGATGGTTCACCTCCCTATTGATGGTAGAACTTGACAACATGCTGAAGTTTTACCCTTTGATTCCTCGTAGGCTCCGAGGAGGCAGAAAGTCACCCACGCCCCAGGCTATAGAAGTCCAGGAATGGGAATGGCGACGAGGAGCTCGTCTCAGATGCACCCCCAACCCGGCGCACCAGATGTCGTGTCTCGACTTCGACACTAGGGATGGGTATCCCCTTTATTAGTTCGAGCAGGGGCACAATGTATGACAAGCTCAATCAACGAGCTAGACGAATACAACAAAGAGAGACACAATTTTTTTTATCCAGATTCAGGTCTGCGGTGTTGGGATCCCTACGCCCTACAACTATCTACTATCTGAGGATGATCACAATTACATAGGGTCCTTCCCTAGGAAGGCTCTCAATAAGAAATCTCCCTCTTTTATCGATCGACCTGGGCCTCCTTTTATATAGGTAAGGGGAGACCACAAGGGTTGTACACCATGCGTCGTGGACTCAGGGCGCATGCCTTTAATGTGGCGATGCATCCCTGCCACCTTAACGCGTGTATCTCATACTGAGCAAACTGGCACTAGTGCTAGTCAGTCAGACTGTATCTTGTTAGAGGCTAGCACTCTAGGTGTATGGTCCTGGGAACCTCCCCGAGGTCCCGAGGGGAGTCCTATCAAGGTCTCCGGAAGCCACTGCCTCGCATAACTGTGATGTGGCACTTCGGTCCTGCTAGCATGCGCGATGTGGCCAAATCGAGATGTCTTTGTCTAGAGTGAGCTATAATATTCCTGACCAGAGGACAATCCATCCCCTAGTGCAGGAAGCATTGGCTAGCTGTCCTATTTCCTTGGCCAGGGCAAAGGTTGGTTTCCCACCCTCGAGCTCCAGGCTTACGCTAGTAGCCTTAGCTCGACGCATGAGCCCCTAGGGAGATTAGAGGGGAGACCTCGTCTGACATCCCGCGAGGGCATGATGCAGGGGCCGCGACCCACCCATCGGCTCCGGAGTTCCCGAATCCACAGATGCAACAATAGAATACGGTCTGCATCACCTTTTTTATATTATTACTTGGCTGACAAACAAATTCAAAATCGTGATCGAGCAGTAAAATCTTCCATCGACCCCGAAGCATTTCATGCCCCTCCGTTTCAAACATTTTGAGGCAAAATCTCCCACCGAGGGAGTACCATTTTTCTATTATTACTTGTGCACTAGACAAATTCAAATTCTCAGTCGAGCGGAAAATTTACCGCGTGCGTACCTTGTTTGAATTAGAGGTAGAATCCAATTTTCTGTGCAAAAATATGGTCATAGATGATCAGTTGATGTGACTCTCGGTCTTAAATTTCTGTACAAATAGTGTACGGTCTACTACATTTCTATATTAGTAGATGCAAGCTATACAAATTCAAAAACTCAATTGAGCGGAAAAATCTCCCATCAACCTTGAAGCATTTCGCGCCCCTACGTTTCAAAAACTTTAAGGCAAAATTTCCCACCGGGAGTACCATTTTTCTATTACTAGATGGATGCTAGCTAAATTGAAATTTTCAACCGAGCAGCAAAATTGTCCACCTATCCCATTTGAATCAGAGGAATCCAATTTTCGGTGCAAATATATGGTCATGGACGATGAGTTGATGTGACTCTCGACCTTGAAATCCTGAATAGATATACTCGTATGCTCTATAGTACTACCCTTTTCTATTTTTACTTGGCCAATGTCCAAATTCAAAATCTCAATCGAGCAGCAAAATCTCCCACCAACCCTAATAACCTTTTAAACCATTCCTTTTCAAACACTATAAATTTCCCATTCTACCCATTGTTTAGATGACCAATGGGCATGCTGAAGACGGTAGCTTGGGGGTGCGCTCACAATTATTTTTCTATTCACATTTATTGTTGTCTCTATTTACTCCTTCTCCCACTGACCCTCTCAAAAAACCCAAGCTCCTCTCTCATGCTCTCACCTCCATGACCACCACGCGCGCCAGCCAGCCGCACTTCCCCGGCTAGCCGCCCTGCCCTCCCCACTTGGATACCGAAGATGCTTAAGGTACAGTCTCATCAACCGCACCAGACCTACTTCACAGAGTCCCTCTGCCACTACACTAGAGCAGCAGTCTTGTTCATTGTGTCGAAGGCGTCATCGTCCGCTTAAGCTCTGCTTTCCCACCGCTGATAGCTACCCCAACCGTACTGGAGCCTCTTCACCGATGTCCACCGGACGGGATCTAGTTCAATGAGTTCCATGTCCACCACTCCAGACCAGCGTCATCGTGTAGTGCACTGATTCTGCCTTTGACCAAGGTAACCAAATCTCCAACCCATTTTTGTTTTGTCAGGAGTATAGAGGTTCAAGTCTATAATAGTAAATTGCATTTTTCTAATGGTGCTACATACCAAGTCACTATGCACGCTTGTTCTTTGTGCTACATACAAGGTCACTAGGCATGTTGTTTGCATCACCCACTCTACAAATTTTAAGTCATGTACATGTTTGTTATTTTTTCATGCACATGTTCTTAGCTACTCCATACAATAGTAATTGTCTACTATTGTGTAGTTCTTGCAAAATCTGAAGTCACTGCAAAATATTAGTGTGGATTCACTGCTCTATAGTTACTGACTCTATCTAGTTTGTCCTAAGCTAAGTTACTGGTATTATTTCCTCACTAGCATCATTCTGCTACCCTATAGTACAAGTTTAAACTCTTCGTACTAATTCTATTATAATTTTGTTGTTTCCTTGCAACACTAACTATTTCCTTTTTATTTGCATAGATCTCAAAATGGAACACTGAACATGTTGGTTTGCATAGCCTATTCTACAGGTTCACAAGTGGTGCCATTCTATTCCGTATCTAGTGCTGGTTCATCCTAATCAACGAAATAACTATCCTCTATTGTGTATTTCATTTGTGATTTGAATTCCATGCTCTACAAGTTCATGTCTGATGCCATTACAATTTATATCTGTTTCACTCTTTGCTATGATAGTAACTGCATGCCATTGTGTAGTTCACGACAAATTCTGAGTCACCCAACATCTCCTGCGTTCTAGGTTATACAACTGCTTCCATATATATTTGTTGAAATGTCCTGGCTAGTTTATATATGCTGAAATTGTCAACACCCGGTTTTTTAATCACAGATGCCTGTTATGCCATACCTCGCAATCCCAGGATTACTATTTTTGCGAGACATAACAGATTGGATATCACAGTACATCATCCATTACAAACCATAATAAGGTCTTACACAAATAAAGGATCTCATGATCAACTCTTAATAGAAATCAAGAAGCGGAACGAAACATAGTAGGGGCTCCATATTCAGAGTCATAGGCAATGCTGACGATGGGAGATGATCCTAGTTGTCGTAGACGTCCTGCTGTCAATCATCCTGATAGTCCTCCTCATAGTATGGCCACGGGAATAGCCAGGGACAAAGCCATGATTACTCTTTAAGTACTTGCAAACTATCACTAACAAGTAAGATAGTTCTAATAGGAATCTTAAGCTCTAGGTTTGTTTGCAAAAAGGCAGGATTATCGAAACTGAGTTTAGAAGTAAAGAAAACTAAATTAAAGTTTTAAATCACTTAAGTGGGAACCTAGTTTTCATATTCACAACCCTGTTGTGGTCAAGTCAAAATCATATTTCACTTCACAAGTTATTTGAAAACATCTGACGACGGAACAGTATGGCCACTCCAACTGTCCATGACCGTAGACACGGCTCTTCGAATAGTTTGACACTCTGCAGAGGTGGTACACTTTCACCACAAAATTCGATACATCCGTCAAGGATAACCCTGAATCATCATACTTAGTATGCGGATAATCAATCATAACCTTTTAATTACACACTCTAGTATAGGCACCTCCCCTATAAGCTTGGCCTCCTAGCCATGGCCATCTGCCATCGTGGGCACTGCATAGGTGGACAATTCACACTCACGAGGTAACCTCAGCTCAAACCTCTTCTGCGAGGGAACCCATACTAATGCATATAAACTTCTGGCTAAGCCCTATCGAATTCGGGTATTGTGGTTGTACGGTAAAATTGGAATGTTATCGCATCCGAACCCAACTATCAGTTTTTATAAAGGGCTAAGGCTCATGCCTCAACATTTTCATCATCAAATCCTTTTGTGTCCATAACACATGTCAAAACATTTCAATAGAATGAAACATCATTCCAAGGTTTTCATAATCATTTTCACCAAGTAGTCCCATCTAAAACATTTCACTAAAGTTAAGAGTGTTCACTACTGAGGGGTGCTAATCTTCAATCTCATGCCATAGAATGACATCTAAGTATAACTAGATAGGCCTAGTTTTATACTCTTTACGCTATCTATACTATTTTTCCAATACTCACAAAGCACTAACTAAAAGTAAAGAACTTTGGTAAAGTAAAAGAATAAATCTTGCAAGTAAAACTTGGGATTGGTATAAATCAAAGGTATATGACCAAAGCATGTCTAATGCATTTTGCTTAAGTTATCAATTTTGCAAGTATTAGCTTGCATAGTTCTAGCTTGCCTTGAGTAGAGAAGTGGTTGAAGTTTTCTTCTTCTTCTTCTTCTTCTTCTTCTTCTTCTTCTTCTTCTTCTTCTTCTGTTCTTCTTCTTCTTCTTCTTCTTCTTCTTCTTCTTGTTCTTCTTCTTCTTCTTCTTCTTCTTCTTCTTCTTCTTCTTCTTCTTCTTCTTCTTCTTCTTCTTCTTCTTCTTCTTCTTCTTCTTCTTCTTCTTCTTCTTCTTCTTGGTAGTACTCCTCCTCCTCGTATCCCGGGTCGGTACTATCGTCTATAAATGAATACGAGGTACACAATCACCAAACAATACTTAACTAATTCTATTTAGCACACTAAGGCTCACACTTGATGATCTAGTATCATCACAATCATCACATGGATTAAAGACTTAATCTTATTTATTTTATTTTAGAAAAGTAATTTCTACTCATTGAAACTAATTAAGATTTAATATTCTCCAATTAAAATATGGGATCATGTGGACACATGCCATCACCACATATTTTAATACATGGGAATGTGATTTAAAGGGTTGGTCATATTTCATAAAGTTTAAGATTTATCATTTAATAGATTTAAAGTGACTAGAAATGCCTATATAGCATTATTTTGGTACTAGTCCAAAGTCACTACATGCAAACCTAAATATTTTTACCTATTCAGATAGATCTTATCAAATGTGATCTTTGAGAGTTGGAATCAACTCAAAAACATTTATGGTTGATTTTTGAAAAATGTTTGAAGTTGAAAAAGCCTCTGTCTTGTTATTTTTACTATAGTTGATCTCTACCTCCAAATGATTTAAATCCAACGGTCTTGGATAGATATTTAAATATCTTTCTAACAAAACTGGAATCATGCAATTTGGTTCAGTGAAACTCTCTGAATTGATTTTTGAATCTATGGACATAATGGGGTTTTAACTAAATTGGAAAATACTAATTTGGATTCACTAGGGTTCACGGGAAACTAAATGGGCTGGCCCAATCTGCACAGCACAGTGCAGCGGGCTGCTGATAGAGGGGGTCCACTCGTCAGCGAGTCTATCTACGTGAAGCGGTATCGTGCAATCTAGGCCGTGCGATTAAAATCTAATGTAACGGCTGGTGTTCATCATCGACGACGAACAACTCTGGCGAGGAATTTAATCTAACGCGGCGGTGGGGGTCCAGCGAGGCTCACCTGGGCTCCAGCTAGGGTCAGCGATGGGGGCGAACAGCATTGTCGACGACGGCGGTTCGAGGTGCGGTCATGGCGGCTCCTGGGGCGGCTCCAATCGAAGGCGCCCTTCTCCTCCTGCAGCGGCGGGCTCCGACCAATTTCCAGCGAAGGAGAGATCGCCTTGCTCCGGGGAAGGGTGAGGGAGTGTAAGTGAGGAGTGGGGAGGGTGTTGGTGTGGAGAATGGAGGCAAAGGGGGTCTCCATTTATTCTGCGGCGAGGGGACCGAACGGCATGGGCTCGAGCTCGTCGGTGACGATGGTACAGGCGGCTAGCGGCGAGGCTGAGGCAAGGGGGCGGTGCAGTGTTCCCTGGCGATCATCACGGAAGTAATAGCGTGACACGGGACGGTCTAGGCTGGTCGGGAGCATGTGGTGCTCTACGCGGGAGCGGAGGTGTTTGCGACGGTGCACGGGTGCTACGGGTTGCGCGGCGGCGAACGGGGGTGTCTAGGAGGTGGTGATGATCATGGCGAGTGGGTGCGTGCGTGGAGAGGGCGAGGCGCGGTCTGTGCGAGCCGGTCGGGTGCGGCGCGTTCTCGGCACGGCGTAGAGACGGTGGGCGTGGCATCGCTAGGGTGGTCTAGGGATTGGCTAAGGTCGTGGCTTGGACAGGGGGTGGCGGTGGACGGTGGCGTGTCTGGTGCGTGTCATGGGTGAGGACAGCGTGGCCTCTGTCACGCTGTCCATTGTCGGCCGACGATGACCATATTCAGGCGGCGCTGCACGGGTGCACAACGGCTAAGGGGGGGGGCTGGTCTGGTGCTGCTCGACACTAGGGGAGACAAGGGAGTGAAGAGGGTACCGAATTGGTCGAGGATCACTGCTCCAATAGTGAAGTTAGGCAGATGATTATTTAGTGTAAGCAAGGTGTTTGATGAAATGGCCGCAAGAACTTTATTTTGAAATTTTCAAATGAATTTTGGTGAGTGATTTGATCTTAAGCTTGAGTGTCTATGATTGCTTGTAGAAGTCAAGTGGAATTGGTTTGAGTGGTTTTTGAAAAAGTGTGATCTTACCATATGAACTAGATTCAATTTTGAGCTGTCCTTTAAATTGATTTGGAAAATGTTTTTGTAAGTTTGTAAAGTGGGCCATGATACACTTTTACTTGGTCTAGGAAGGGGT
Source organism: Avena eriantha (assembly GCA_910589775.1). NCBI lineage: Eukaryota > Viridiplantae > Streptophyta > Magnoliopsida > Poales > Poaceae > Avena > Avena eriantha. The sequence continues at coordinate 260,087,948 of OU342740.1, forward strand.
GAAAAGAAGTGGAATTGTTTCTGTTAGAAATTTCTTTGCTAGGAACACTCAAAGTGGCTAGTGGTTAACTTTGGTCAAAATGACCATTTGGTTATTTAATTCATATTTGTTTTCTTTTTCTTTGGATTTTGTTTATAAATGGCCTAGATGATGTAGCATTCACCTTTAAACCATTTCTTATCATTTGTAGCAATCAAGCATGGCAAATTCAATCAATTCTACACTAATGCAAAACACACATGCATTCATATAGATTTTTGGAATAAAAGTTTTTGTTAACCCTAAACTTGGGTGACTAGAACTTGATGATATTGATTAGAAGTTTTGGGGTGTTAAAGAAATTCTAAGAAAAACATTGTTTGATTGCTCATTTCATTGTAGGCACACTTGTTTAATGCTTGCTTGTCCAGTTTGTTTAACATGTTGGTCAATAATTGAAACATGGACCCGTAGTAAACTCCAGTTCATAGCTCATGTCATATCTGCCAATTGAGTAGTTTCAAATTCTATGACAATGAACATGGTTGTTTATTTTCCTTGGTTGATGTATTAACTTATTATTACTTAGTTTCAGACTGCAATTATTGCTATCACCAAAGAGAGGGTTGTGAGATCATGTCTGAAGGTCATTTCCCAATGTAGCTATCACTCTTAGATGAAGATGCAGTTGATACATTAAGAAAGCAAAATGAGGACTCTGTTATCTGTGGGCTCAATCTCGATTCACAAATGAGATGCTGGATTTTCTTACCTTTTGTTGATAATATGTAATAAATTTAAAATGTTTTTAACTGATGTAATATGTAGGTAAGTCGTATAGGCCATGTAGGAATTTAGTTGACATTGTCGTGACCTAGCGGTACCATAACTGGGCCTGCCAGGTCAAAAAGGGGACTTTATTGGGCTTTGTGGTCCACCAGTTATGTGTTAGGCCGACAAGGAACAGTAACAGAATGTACCTTTGTGATCGTTGCGTTTGACATGTGCCTTAAAAATACCAAAACACTAGTAGGTTCTTATAGTAAAAGGCCATAACAGTAGTAGACCAGAAAATAAAAAGGCTAGAATAGTAAAGGGACATAATTCGAAAAGGCCGTGAAGCGACTCCATGGATGGGTTCTTATAAATAGTAAATGGCCTGAACATTAACAGGCCAGCATCACGCAAGCCAAAACAGTAAAAGGCCAAAAACCTTAATGATCTTGTACAGTAAAGGGCCAGAAACATAACATGTCATAATAGTAACATGCTAGATCCTTAACATGCCTAAACTATGAAAGTCCATATAGCTAGAAGGCCAGAACAATAATGGACATCCACCCAAAGGGGCTGTTAATGGGCCACACTCGATGGGATTTATGAATAGTGATGGGCCTTATGCCAGCCTAAACAGTATTGGGCCGATGGAGCGCATGTCGTTAATGGGATGCATAATAGGGATCTGAGATGGGCCTTATGTAGGCTAAAATAGTAATAGACTGAAAAGTTAACATGTCACGCACTACAAGAAAAGTGTCCATCTGCAACGACTTGGCACGTCGGTCATTATAGAATACGTACAACGAAGTTCTTGGCTCGACCGACCAGTTTGTGGCCCTCTACTACGCGAAACCGCTAAAAACATGGAGGAACCTCGGCCAGCGTGGGGCAGAACCAATATTTTTGGTTCCTCGTGTGATGTTGAGTTGCCGAAGTATTTTAAGTCGTGTGGGTTCTGGACGTTAGTGTCTCTAGTGGATCATACTTTTTGGTCGTGCCTCCTGATTTGAACTTGATAACGTTGCTCGATACGTCTGCCGTTTAGCTAGGCTATTGAGTCCTACGTGCTAGCCTCTCATTAGAAGAATCATGTGTATGATGGTTCCTTTGCTCGGGCTACCCTGTTTCGAACTTGATAGCGTTGCTCGATGCATCTGGCATTTAAGCAGGCTGCTTGGTCCCACATGTCATCCTCTCATTAGAAGAAACGTGTGCATGATGAAATTTTTTCCTTAGCTCGTGTCTCCCTGATGTGAACTCGATAACGTTTCTCAATATATCTGTCGTTTAGTCGTGTTGCTGGGTCCCACATGTCAGCCTCCCATTAGAAGAATCGTGTGTATGATGGAATTTTTTCTTTCCTTATGCTACCCTGTTTCGAACTTGATAGCACTGCTCGATGCATTTACCGTTTAATCACGTTGCTGGGCCCCCACATGTCATCTTCTTATTAGAAGAAACATGTGTATGATGGAATTTTTTCCACCGGTTACTCCTCCGTGTTCACTTGATAGTGTTGCTCGATCAACCATTTATTCAAGCTGGTGGGTCGCCTATGTCAGCCTCACATTAGATGAATCGTGTGTATGATGGATTTTTTCTTCTTCTCTAGTGCTACCCTGTTCCAAACTAGATAGCGTTGCTCGATGAATCTGCCATTTGATCACGATGCTCGGTCTCTCATTTCAGCCTCTCATTACAAGAAACGTGTTCATGCTAAACTTTTTTCTCGCTCGTGTCTCCCTGTTTTGAACTGGAAAAGTTGCTCGATGCAGCATCTATATAAGTTCGCACTGCTAGGTCCCACATATCAGCCTCTCTATAAATGAAATGTGTGTATGCTTGACTTTTTTTGGCCCTGTCCACTGTTTTGACCATATCAGCCGCTCTATAAATCAAACGTGCGTATAATGGACTTCTTTTTCGGCTGCATCCGCTATTTTGACCTTGGCAACTTGCTGGGTCCCAGATGTTAGCTTCCTCTATGCAGGAAACGTGTCGATGTTGGGTCCCAGATGACAACCTCTATCTGAAAGAAACGTGTGTATGTTGGACTCTATTTTCGGGTCCTAGATGTCAGCCTCAAAGTATAAAAAATATTAGTCTACAATAACACAAATTTCCTAGGAGTTGAACTCGAGACCTCGATCAGCAGCGGTCAACTACATGCATTGCCACTATGCAAGAAACACTTTGTATCCTAGAAACGTTGAACGACATCGCTATAACTTATGAATTGTTATCCTTAAAAAGACTTTATTTGTCCATGTTTATTTCCCTTCAGATAATAAGGCGACGCTCCTGGTAGCTCAATTAAAAATTGCTACATAATGTAGTAGTTTCTACACAAGAACATTGGTAGGCAGATCTTTTGGGGGGGGGGGGGGTGAAGGGGGAAATTCTCATAAAGTCCTAATTAAAAAGATTTTGGGCTAACTCGGGGCGGATTCCCTATTTGTTATGGGCTATATTCCATGGGATCACTCCTAAATTGAATGGGCTAAGGTCGGCGGCCACAAGACCACGAAAAGGCCGAATTAGAAGGTTTTGGGCTATGCTTGGGCCTGATACGCTAATTTCATGGGCTATGCTTGGTCCTACTGGGTCTGGCATGTCAGCTTCTCTATAAGTGCAACGTGTGTATGATGGACCATTTTTCTGGCCGTGTCCGCTGTTTTGACTTTGGCAACAGTGCATGGTCTTACTGTTAGGGCCCCTATGTCAGCCTCTCTGGTATGTTCTGGCTTGTGGGTCCCCGGTGTAGCCTTTTATGTTCTAGCTGGTGGGTCCATGATGCCAGCCTCTCTATACAAGTATTTAACTTCTTTTCAAACACACCCTCAAAAAAAACTCGAGGAATGATGCAAGCTGGTGGGTATGTGATGTCAGCCTCTCCATAATGCGATATTGCTAGAAGAAGAAAAATATAAACCCAAGATATATATATATATATATGCACGCACAGAGGATTCGAATAAAAGACCTTCAAATCAAAGAAACATAAACTGAGTGCATTGCCACTACAAAAAATATATTTATAGAAAAAATATCATTAAACTTTTATTAGTACTATAACTTATGTATTAGTCTTATTAAAAATATTTTGTGTGTCTATGTTTATCTCTTTTAAAATGTAAAAGGGCAGCACTCTTGGCACCTCAATTTATAAAATGCCACATACTGGAGTATTTTCTTAAAAACATAGGTAAGCAGAGTTTTTTTTATTTTGAGAGGTGTGGGCAATGCCCAAAAGGACAAATTAAAAAGAATTTGGCTATTCTACATAAGCTGATCTATGTGGGTTATACTCCATACACTATGCTCCATGGGCTTGTTTCTCAAATTGCACTAGGTTGTGCTCAATAGTCCCCTAAGCCCTAAAAGGCCGAACTAAAATGTTCAGGGATATTCTCCATGGGCTCCTTTCTCAAATTTCTCTAGGTTGTGCTCAGTAGTCCCCTGACCCCTAAAATGCTGAACTGAAATGTTCTAGGCTATGCTCCATGGGCTCGTTTCTCAAATTTCTCTAGGTTGTGCTCATCAGTCCCCTGACCCTAAAAATGCTGAATTAAAATGTTCTAGGCTAAAGAGAGGCCGAAATGGGCTAGATTTCTTCTCTTGGTTAATAAAAATTGCATTGTGTTGTGGCTCGGCCAGATTCGAAACAAAGACCTCAGAGAGGGAGGGGAAAAGACAATAATTCTTTTTGGCAGATATTCATGTAAAAATTCAGTAGTACAGAATAAGATAGAAAATTTATTGACGAATTCGTAGTTCATATTCAGCAGCACTTGACCAATCCAGCAATATTTCAAAGTGACCAATTTAGCAATACAAATACTGAAATACAATAGTAGTACCGAGAGAACCAGTTCTTGTTTGAGCTCTAAAATCCTTGTCACACGATCAATTTGCCGTTTTCTCCAAACACGCTCTGCCATTGGAGTAAGAAAAACTGACGATCAAGTCTGCTTTGAGTACCTTCTTCTCACACCAATGCCCGACCCCTGTATGCAACCTAAAATTCCCAAGTCTCATCTAGATTGCGACAAGGCCATGTTTCAAAAGAAAAGCAAGACTATCTACTGCACTTGATTTAAATAAGTACTAGTACATCAGTATTAGTTCCACAAAATGTTTTAGTAATAGCAACCACATAACATTTGAGATATTCGGTAGCTTTCCTGTTTGAAATTCAATAGCAGTACATAGAGAATCAGTTCTTGTTCCGGCTCAAAAAACATACTCGATCATTGGAGTAAGCAAAACTGACGATCAAGTCTGCTTCTGTGTGAATACCTTCTCCTAACGTCAATGCCTATGTGACCCTCCATATGCAACCCAAAATGCCCAAGATTCATAGAGATAATTGTGACAATACTAACTTTCAAAAGAAAAGCAAGACAACCTACTGTACTTGATCTAAACAAGTAACAATACATCACTATTAGTTCAACAAAATACTTTAGTAATAGCAACAACTAAAGAAAGGCAAAGCAAGACCATCTCCTGCCCTTGACCTAAACAAGTACTACTAGTATATAGTAGAAAATACTCCGAAGTACATGAATTAGTACTATACTAGTACTACCTTGCATTCAAAATCCACCCTCCAACACGCAGAAGTCTGTTGTATCTAGTGAGAGTGGATACATAAATTCTGAGGTAGAAGAATGGACAATTGGGAATTCTCCCTCGTGATGGCTGCATTTTGAGTAATGCAGGCCCCAGTTAGTAATCGGAGATGTTTCATGGTACACCAACATGGAACATTTTTCCTTCTGGATGATGCCAGACACCGCCCTTCTCCTAGGAGTGAAGGAATTGCACATTCCACCCTCCCAAAATCCCGGCTCTATTGACGGGTGATAGACGGTGAACTACACATTGTACAAGGGCGACGAGCACCCGTCCGGCCTAACGCACACAACATATATGATGATGTCTTGCGACTTGCGCATGTCAAATAGCACAGCGAACACCATACCATCGTTCCCGAATCCAATGTTTTCTAGTCTCGATTAGCATGGTGCTGACAGCGGATAAGAGATGTACCTGAAATTTCTAAAGAAAGTAAGAATTGGTGGACTAAATTGCAGCATACTAAATATCATAAAAAAATGATCAAGTAAATATGACTAGCGACCTAACTGCGATAAAACATACGTAGTACGTACGGAGTACATGTGCAAGGCAGTGTTTCAAAGGAAAAACGACTTGATCTAATGAAGTAGTCATAGCTACCAGTACAGAGCCATGTTTGAAAGAAAATGCTAGATCGTCTCCTGTGTTTGATCTAAACAAATTTGAACGGCAGATCATTATCAGAATCAAGAAGATCATATTTGACATCTCCCACCTTGTGGATGCAAAATCAGTAATCTAGTGTGAACCTATCATGTTTTTAATCAGAAAATTTCGAAAAATCTTCAGTAATCCTGACGGTGGCCTGCGACGCGCTTCTCTTCAGCTCGAAAAACAGGCTATCTTTGGCGAACTCCTCCATGTCATCTCCCATCGTTGAAGGTTTACAAAAGTGCAACTCCACCATGTACCCTAGAAACAAGCATGCCGCCAACCTGACGCACTGGATGGATACGGTGATGCCATAGTCGAGCATGTCAAATCGCATGGCGAACACCATACCATTGTCCCTGGATATAATGGTCTCTACTCTCCATTAGCTAGGTGCCAGCAAAGGCTGACAGATGTACATGTTTTCCTCGTCGTAGTGGAAACTGTCCACTTCCATCGAGTGGGATTTTTCGAGGTGAGCGAGGAGCATTTTGGGCGGGGTGGCAAACTCGCAGCTAGGCTCAGTGCAGTTGCATGGGCCATGCGGGAACGCCATCTTGTGGTTGAGGAAGTCGTGGAAGGTGACCAGTGTCCCGCATCCATCGTTGGGGCATATGCTACCTTTTCCACCGGCGACTTGGCAGCACAACTCCTTGGAGCATGCGGTCAGCCGGACTGCACTGGTAGTGTCCACACGCATAGCGATTTCTTCGAAGGTGTTGTTGCCTAACTTGCTCTAGCCAACGTATTGAATGTCGTACATCGAATCCGCTATTGCATCCAGATGGACTGGGGCCGAGGGTGGATTCAAATATGATTGTTGGGGTTTCTTGGAGGAGAGTGATGGAGGCCTGCAAGAACCGGTGCAAGGGGCGATAAATGGCTAGGAAAATTTAGGAAGTGCAAGCTCGAGAGGATCCAAAATGTGGCTAGCTAGTGTTGGTGAATGGGGATCGACGGAGATAGGGAAGATGGGATGCTCTTTGAATGAGGGATGTTAATTTTGCATGTTCCCTCATCAGTCTTCTATAGTATGCAACTGGAACTAGAGTTATAACTAGACTAGTAAGTTGTCAGCGTTTATTAGCTATACCCAATACTTAATTTTTTTGGTAACATGGTCTAGAGAAACGATGGAGAAGATTCTAGAATGATGGAGAAGTGTGTTTTGAGGTCTGTGCATAGCGTTCAGTGTGCTAAAGACTATCAATAGTATATTCTAGATGCTAGAATGGAAAAGAAGATTGAACGGATTGCAATGTTGGGATTCACTAGTCTTGATCCAACGGTTAATATTCAAAGCTAATAAACATTGAATTCTACGTTGACTTCTACATGGCAGAAAGTACTCGAAACAAATATACACCCATACTTTATAAATGTCGATCAAATTTATAATTTTTTGAGCTTTACCTATTATATAATCTTACAACTATATATTGTACGAATAAATTTGAACTTTGATTGTTGGACCAAGACTACAAATCCCAACATTGCAAACTGTTGGATCTTCTATCCATCCTAGCATCTAGAGGATTCTATTAATAGTCTTTAACACAATGAATGTTATGCACAAGCCTCAAAACACTTCTCCATCATTCTAGAATCTTCTCGGACATTTCTATAAACCATGCTACCAAAAAATTTAAGTATTAGGTATAGCTAACAAACATTGACTTCTATGTTGACTTCTACATGATAAAGTGCAAGAGCCAAAAATACACCTATACTTTATAGATATCGATCAAATTTAAAACTTTTTGAGCTTAACCTATTATATAATCTTATCTTACCACTATATAGTGTACGAATAACTTTGAATTTTAATTGTTGGATCAAGACTGGCAAATCCCAACACTGCTAAAATTAAGTTGGATCTTATATCCTTTATAGAATCTAGCAGATTCTATTGATGTTCTTTAGCATAATGAACGCTATGCATAAACTTCAAAACACACTTCTCGGTAATTCTAGAATCATCTTTGTCATTTCTCTAGAGCATGTAGAGTATTAGGTAACTAATAGTAGGTTGATTTCTACATGATACAAAGTACAAGAACCAGATAGACACCTGGTACTTTATGGACGTAGCTAAATTATAATTATTTTTTGAGCTTCACCTATTATAATTTTATATAAAAATGATATGGCATACTTCTACTATCTGATTATCACGTGCAAGGCATGTGAAACTTACTAGTAAGATATATAATGCACGAATAACTTTGAACATCGATCATCAGATATAGATTAACATATTACAAAACTGCTGACTGTTGGATCTCTTGCAAATTCAAGAAAGAATCTATCGTGCTTAGTTATAGTTGAAATCTGACCTATTTTATTTAAATAGACATAAAGTTATTTAAGTGGGCGTGGTTAGCTTGAAAGGTTCTAAGACTAGGGAATTGTAACAAAACATGGTCCGCTATTTTTGAAAACCGGGTGGTGGCACTTGATACATTGCAAATGTATCTATAATTTTTGATGTTCCATGCTTGGTTTTATCCACTTTCTTGTGTTTTGTTCCAACTTTGGAGTACTTTTCATATGATTTCTTGGACTAACCTATTAACAAGAGCCACAGTGCCAGCTGCCTGTTTTCTGCTGTTTTTGGTTCTAGGAAAGTCAGAAAATGAATATTCTCGGAATTGGACGGGACAAAAGCCAAAGTGCCTATTTTTCCAGAAGTGATCAAGTGCCAGAATACGAGACGGAGAAGGGCCAGTGGCCGGCCACACCACCTGGCCGCGCGGCCAGGCTGGGCCCGTGCCAGGGGGTGGTGTGGTGGCTCCCGGCACCCCCTCGGCCTCTCCTTCCGCCTATATATTACCCTCGGGACGAAAACCCTAAGTACCCGATTAAAAATCCATGAAAGAGTCTGTAGCTGCCATCATCTCCATCCCTAGATCGGGAGGGATCTGAAGCTCTTCCTGGCACCCTGCTAGAGAGGGGAATTCACCCTGGAGGCCTTCTTCATCACCATGCAAGCCTCTGGTGTGATGCGTGAGTAGTTCATCCTTGGACTATGGATCCATGTAGTAGCTAGATGGCTGGTTCTCCTCCTTTGTGCTTTCATGTTTAGATCTTGTGAGCTCCGTTCATGATCAATATCATCTCTTTGTAATTTTACATGTTGTGTTTGCGGGGATCCGATGGATATTGAGATGCTATTTCAGATTGATTATTGATTCTATCATGTCTTTGTTATTTGAGATCTTGCATGCTTTCCATTGTTAGTAGCTATCTTGGCCAAGTAGATGCTAGCAACTCCAAGAGTTAGTATTTATGCTCGATAGTGGGTTCATGCCTCTGGTAATCTAGGAAGTGATAGAAATCTCTAAGGTACTAGATGTGCTGTTGCTACTAGGAAGAAAACAATAGTCCTTTGTTCATAGAACAATCGTATTGTTTACTTTACACGCTGTTCGTAAAGCAATAATCTATTGCTTGCAACTTAATACTAGAGGGGGTTCGGATGATAACCTGAAGGTGGATTATTAGTCATAGATGTAGTTGGATGGTGGTCTATGTATTATGTTGTAATGCCCAATCAAGTCTCAAAGGAGTCAAGATGATTAGTATATGCATGTATTGCTTTCTCGGTGTTTGTCAATTGCCCCGCTATAATTTGTTCACCCAGCATGTTATCTATCTAAGGAGAGCCACCTCTAGTGAACTATGGATCCCGGTCCTTTTCTTTGCATACAATCTACAACTGTTTACTGCTTTGTGTTTACTTTCTGCAAACTATTACTTCCTTCCATTCGATACGTTTAATCCTTTGTTTTCCGCAAAACACGGTGAGATTGACAACCTCATCGCAAGTTGGGGACAAAGTTCTGTGGTTGTGTTGTGCAGTTCTCCATGTTGCTAATAGCACCGGTAGTGCGCCCTGCCAAAGCTCAGCTAGTAACACCTTTGGGGTGTTTCCTTGCTCCTACTAGTTCGATTAAACCTTGGTTTCATAACTAAGGGTAAACTTACTGTTGTGCTCATCATACCTTCCTCTTGGGGTTCCCAACGAGCTCTACGTCGAAAGTCGAGCGCATCAGCACTTTATTTTTTGATTGGGGTATGTCCTGAAGGAGTGAGAAGCTTCAATAACTAACACGATCAGTGAATGTGTATGTTACACCAAGGACCTCAAAAAAGTGAAAATTACATCCAATTCCATACATTTAACACAGAGGACCCTACAATCAAGCAATGAAAAGTAGCCGGATCCTGCTCCTCCATCGTGGAGCTAAGCCATGCTCTTCGTAGTAGTACCAGTAAGTTGCGCATGGCTTGCACGTGAGACTCACATAATATATAGAAGCATGACATGTCAACAATATATAACATTATAGTAGGTAAAGCTCAAAACATTTATGAATTTGAGCCACATCTCTAAAGTATGAGTGTTTATTTAATCCTTGCACTTTATATCATGTAGAAATAAACGTTTATTAGCTACCTAATACTTGAAAATTCTAGAATCATGGTCTAGAGAAACAACCGAGAAGATTCTAGAATGATGTATAAGTGTGTTTTGAGGTTTTTCTACATATATAGCGTTCATTGTGCTAAAGACTAGCAATAGAATCTTGTAGATGCTAGAATAGAAAAGAAGATCCAATGGTTAGCAATGTTGGGATTTGGGATTTTTGATCCAATGATCAATATTCAAAGTAAGTCATACACTATATAGTGGTAATGTAAAGACTAGTACCTTATTAACAAAAGAAAACAACGCACAACTCACTTTTGGCAGATCTTGTTGAAGAAGATGCACCCATCTACCAGATGTGGGAACTTTATCATAAAAAAATGATATCGATATGGTTATGACCTTGGTCGTTCGGGTCTAAACCAAGAATGTTTATACACCATAGGCCAATATTGTGAAGCACCCAAAGAATTTTTCTATTCAAAGCCATCAAAACACAATTTTCTCATTTTTCAAGAAAACTAGTACACATAAGAGGACACCATAGTGAAGTATTTTATTTTTATTTTTTATTTGAATGTTTACAAAACATGATCGAATTCATCGGAATGCATATTTTTGGCACATAGTTAGTTGCATTTTTTAAAAATCTCGGTGGTGCTTGATATATAGACATGATGGTTACCTATAGACAACATTTGGAAACTTCAAGAGGAATCTACCATGCTTAATTGTAGTTCAAATTTGACCTAATTTCTTTAAATCGAGGTAAAGTCATTTAAGTGGGCACGGTTAGCTTGGGAAGCTTGAAATGTGCTAAGACAAGGGGAATTGTAAGAAAACATCGTCCACTATTTTTTTTGAAAATCGGGTGGTGGCACTTTATTTTTCTAACGGGGTATGTCCCGAGGGAGCGAGATGCTTCATTTAAGATGGTAAAAGGATGTGTACATATATGTTACACCAAGGAACTCAAAAAATATAAAAATAAATCCAAGTCCATACATTTAGCACAAAAGACCCTGAACTCAAGCAAGGAAAAGTAGTTGGTTCTTTCTCCTTCTCCATCACGGAGCAGACCATGCTCTTCCTAGTAGGATGAGTAAGTTGCATGTGACTTTGCATGTAAGACTCACGATATATATAGAAGTATAACATATCATCACTATGTGAAATTATAATAGGTAAAGTTCGAAATAATTATAAATTTGAGCCACATCTAGAAAATATGGGTGTATATTTTGTTCTTGTGTACTTTGTATCATGTAGAAATAAATATTTATTAGCTACCTAATACTTAAAAATTCTCGTACCATGGTCTAGAGAAATGACAAAGAAGATTTTAGTATCGTATCATACACTATATAGTGTACAAATAACTTTGAATGTTGACAGTTGGATCAAGACTCGTGAATCCCAACATTGCCAACCATTGGATATTCTCTTCCATTCTAGCTAGCATCTACATTTTACTATTGATAGTATTTAGCACAATGAATGCTATGCACAAACCTCAGAATACACTTCTCCATCATTCTAGAATCTTCTCAGACATTTCTCTAGACCATGTTACCAAAAAAATTAAGTATTAGTTATAGATAATAAATGTTGACTTCTACATGATACAAAGTACAAAAACCAAATATACACCCATAGTTATAGATGTCGATCAAATTTATAATTTTTTGATCTAGCTTTACCTATTATATAATCTTATCTTATGACTATATAGTGTATGAATAATTTGAACTTTTAAGTTGGATCACGACTGGCAAATCCCAATATTGCTAACCATTGGATCTTCAATCCATTGTAGCATCTAGAAGATTCTATTGATAGTCTTTAGCACAATGAATACTATGCACAAACCTCAAAACACATAATTCTATAATCTTCTTCGTCATGTATCTAGAGCATCTTGGGTACTAGGTAGCTAATAGGTTGATTTCTGTGTGATACAATGTACAGGAACCAAAAACACCCGATACTTTACGGACGTGGCTCAAAATTATAATTATTTTTTAAGGTTCACCTATTGTAATTTTATATAAAAATGATATCTCATACTTCTGTTATTTGATTCTCAAGTGCAAAGGCACTTACAACTTAGTAGTAGAATGATGGAGAAGTTTGTTCCGAGGTTTCTGTAGAGTGTTCATTGTGCTAAAGACTATCAATAGAGTCTTGTAGATGCTAGAACGAAAAAGAAGACCCAACGGTTGGCAATGTTGGGATTTGCGAGTCTTGATCCAACGGTCAATATTCAAAGGTACATGTACACCATATAGTGGTAATGGTAAGACTAGTACCTTATTAACAAAAGAAAACATCACGCTACTCACTTTGGCATATCTTGTTGATGAAATGCATCGAATAAGATGGGACATAATAAATAATGTATCCCTTGTCCATCATTTAGTAGTACTACGAGTGGCGATCCTTTGAATAAACTTCATTCCCGATGTTTGCGAAGGAAGAGAAAAATTCCAAAGTTTGAATCCTACTAATTTTTGCCGCCAATGCCCAAAGTGGTTCCTTCCTATGTACACCAACAGACACGCCGGAGACACAGCTGAGCCGCTGTACCAAGACACACATGTGCAGTACATCGCCTGGCTATAGACGAGGGAGTGTCGAGGAGAGATGGATGGTGAGAGGTCGCGAATGAGAGAGAAAAAACAAATTTGTTTTGCATGCACATAAGTCTTGAAATTTACTACTACTACTCGTACAGTGTGTATGTTATAAAGGCTGTAGTAGTACCACATGTCAGGAACCCATCATAACTCTTCTCTGACATTGCACCGCCTTCAACTGCCCTGTCATGCTGCCCTCCCGTGTTGCCTCCCTTTTATTCTCTGAGCTCATAGTTTCGTCTTGCTCTTCGGTTTTTCCCCTCTATTTCTATCCATGTACTACCCCTCCGTCCCAAAGCTTAAGGCTTTTTTTAAAATCAAGCTATGAAAACTTTGACCAAACTTCTAGAAAAAACTATCAAGAACTATGATATTATATAGATGCCTTGTGAATATATGTTTCATGATGTATCAAAGGGTATGTATTTCATATTATAAATATTAATATATTTTCCTACAAACTTAGTCAAAGATTGCATAGTTTGACATTTCAAAAAAATAGGCCTTAAGCCTTGGGACAGAGGTACTACTATTTTGTACTCCGTCCCGGAGGTTAAGGATTATACTAGTATTTTTTTCAAAAGTCAAACTATGTAAAGTTTGACCTAGTTTTAGAGAAAAATATTAGTATTTATAATATGAAATTCATACCCTTTGATATATCATAACATATTTTCACATGGTATCTATATAATATCATAGCTCTTGAGAATGTTTTATAAAAGTTAGGTCAAACTTTCCGTAGCTTAACTTTTCAAAAAAATACTTAAGCAATGGGATGAAGGGAGTACTAGTACAAGAAGATACACCCTCTACCCAATGTGGGAACTATATCATAGACTATGATGTCAATATGGTCATGACCTTGGTCATTCAGGTTAAAACACAAGAATGTTCATACACCATAGGCCAAAAATGTGAAGCAGCCAAATTAGTTTTTTCTATTCAAAGTTGTCAAAACACATGCTTCTCATTTTTCAAGGCAAGTACTACACATAAGAGGACGTCACGAGAAAGTATTTTTTTATTTGTTTTATTTGAATGTTTACAAAATGGGGCCAAATTCGTTAGCATGTAGATTCTTAGCACGAAGTTAGTTGCATTTAAAAAAATCTCGGTGGTGCTTGATATATAGACATCATGGTTACCTACAGACGACATTTGGAAAATTCAATAGGAATCTACCGTTCTTAATTGTAGTTCAAATTTGACCTAATTTCTTTAAATTGACAAATCATTTAAGTGGGCGTATTTAGCTAGGGAATCTTGAAATGTGCTAAGACCAGAGAATTGTAAAAAACATCGTCCACTTTTTTTAAAAACCGGGTGGTGGCACTTTATTTTTCTAACTGGTGTATGTCCCGAGGGAGCGAGATGCTTCAATTAACATGGTAAAAGGATGTGTACATATATGTTACACCAAGGACCTCAAAAAATATAAAAATAAAACCAAGTACATACATTTAGCACAAAAGACCCTGAAATCAAGCAAGGAAAAGTAGTCGGGTCTTTATCCTTCTCCACCACGGAGCTGGGCCATGCTCTTCCTAGTAGGATGAGTAAGTTGCATGTGAATTTTCATGTAAGACTCACATAATAAATATAAGTATGACATATCATCACTATGTGAAATTATAATAGGTAAAGTTCGAAATAATTATAAATTTGAGCCACATCTAGAAAGTATGGGTGTATATTTGGTTCTTGTGTCCTTTGTATCATGTAGAAATAAATATTTATTAGGTACCTAATACTTGAAAATTCTCGTACCATGGTCTAGATAAATCACAAAGAAGATTTTCGTATCGTATCATACACTATATAGTGTACGAATAACTTTGAATATTGACCGTTGGATCAAGACTCACGAATCCCAACATTGACATCCATTGGATATTCTCTTCCATTCTAGCTAGCATCTGCATTTTACTATTGATAGTCTTTAGCATAATGAATGCTATGCCCAAACCTCAGAATACACTTCTCCATCATCCTAGAATCTTCTCAAATGTTTCTCTAGACCATGTTACCAAAACAATTAAGTATTAGTTATAGCTAATAAATGTTGACCTCTACATGATACAAAGTACAAAAACCAAATATACACCCATAGTTATAGATGTCGATCAAATTTATAATTTTTTGATCTATATTTACCTATTATATAATCTTATCCTACGACTATATAGTGTATGAATAATTTGAAATTTTAAGCTGGATCAAGACTGGCAAATCCCAACATTGCTAACCATTGGATCTTCAATCCATTCTAGCATCTAGAAGATTCTATTGATAGTCTTTAGCACAATGAACACTATGCACAAACCTCAAAACACATAATTCTAGAATCTTCTTCGTCATGTATCTAGAGAATGTTGAGTACTAGGTAGCTAATAGGTTGATTTGTATGCGATACAAAGTACAGGAACCAAACACACCCGATACTTTATGGACGTGGCTCAAAATTATAAGTATTTTTTAAGGTTCACCTATTATAATTATATATAAAAATGATATGTCATACTTCTATTATTTGATTCTCACATGAAAAGGCATTTACCACTTAGTAGTAGAATGATGGAGAAGTGTGTTCTGAGGTTTCTGTAGAGCGTTCATTGTGCTAAAGACTATCAATAGAGTCTTGTAGATGCTAGAACAGAAAATAAGACCCAACGGTTGGCAATGTTGGGATTTGTGAGTCTTGATCCAACGATCAATATTCGAAGGTACATGTACACCATATAGTGGTAATGGTAAGACTAGTACCTTCTTAACAAAAAAAAACATCGCGCTACTCACTTTGGCAGATCTTGTTGATGAAATGCATCGAATACGATGGGACATATCAAATAATGTATCCCTTGTCCATCATTTAGTAGTACTACGAGTGGCAATCATTTGAATAACCTTCATTCCCGATGTTTGCGATGGAAGAGAAAAATTCCAAAGTTTGAATCCTACTAATTTTTGCCGCCAATGCCCAAAGTGGTTCCTTCCTATGTACACCAACAGACACGCCGGAGACACATCTGAGCTGCTGTACCAAGACAAATGTGTGCAGTGCCGCGCCTGGCTATACACGAGGGAGTGTCGAGAAGAGATGGATGGTGAGAGGTCGCGAATGAGAGAGAAAAAATAATTTTTTTTTGCATGCACATAAGGCTTGAAATTTACTACTACTACTAGTAGAGTGTGTACGTTATAAAGGCTGTAGTAGTACCATATGTCAGGAACCCATCATAACTCTTCTCTGACATCGCACCGCCTTCAATTCCCCTGTCACGCTTCCCTCCCATGTTGCCTCCCTTTTATTCTCTTAGCTCATAGTCTCCTCTTGCTCTTCGGTTTTTCCCCTCCATTTTTATCCATGTACTACCCCTCTGTCCCAAAGCTTAAGGCTTTTTTTAAAGTCAAGCTACAAAAACTTTGACCAAACTTCTAGAAAAAACTATCAAGAACTATGATATTATATAGATGCCTTGTGAATATATGTTTCATGATGTATCAAAGGGTATGTATTTCATATTATAAATATTAATATATTTTTCTACAAACTTGGTCAAACTTTGCATAGTTTGACATTTCAAAAAATAGGCCTTAACCCTTGGGATAGAGGTACTACTGCTTTGTACTCCGTCCCGGAGCTTAAGGCTGATACTAGTATTTTTTTTTTCAAAAGTCAAACTATGTAAAGTTTGACCAAGTTTTAGAGAAAAATATTAGTATTTATAATATGAAATTCATACCCTTTGATACATCATAACATATTTTCACATGGTATCTATATAATATCATAGCTCTTGATAATGTTTTCCAAAAGTTTGGTCAAACTTTCCGTAGCTTGACTTTTCAAAAGAGAACTTAAGCAATGGGACAGAGGGAGTACTAGTACAATGAGATACACCCACTACCCGATGTGTGAACTGTATCATAGACTATGATGTCAATATGGTCATGACCTTGGTAGTTTAGGTTAAAACCCAAGAATGTTCATACACCGTAGGCCAAAATTGTGAAGCAGCCAAATTAGTTTTTGTCTATTCAAAGTTGTCAAAACACATGCTTCTCATTTTTCAAGGCAAGTACTACACATAAGAGGATGTCACGAGAAAATATTTTTTTTATTTTTTTATTTGAATGTTTGCAAAATGGGGCCAAATTCGTTAGCATGCAGATTCTTAGCACGAAGTTAGTTGCATTTTTTTAAAATCTCGGTGGTGCTTGATATATAGACATCATGGTTACCTGCAGACGACATTTGGAAAATTCAAGAGGAATCTACCGTGCTTAATTGTAGTTCAAATTTGACCTAATTTCTTTAAATTGACATGAAGTCATTTAAGTGGGCGCAGTTAGCTAGGGAATCTTGAAATGTGCTAAGACCATGGAATTGTAAAAAAAATGGTCCCTACTTTTTCTGAAAACCGGGTGGTGGCACTTTGTTTTCTTTGACTAGGGTATGTACCGAGGGAGCGAGATTCTTCAATTAATTAACATGTTTAGTGGATGTGTACATATTACACCAAGGACCTCAAAAAATGAATATTACATCCAAGTCCATACATTTATCACCAAGGACCCTGAAATGAAGCAATGATAAGTTGTCGGGTCCTGCTCCTTCTCCACCGTGGAGCTAAGCAATGTTTTTCCTAGTAGTACCAGTAAGTTGCATGTGCCTTTCATGTGAGACTCACGTAATATAAAGAAGTATGACATATCATCACTATATAAAATTATAATAGGTAAAGCTCAAAATAATTATAAAATCGAGCCACATCTATAAAGTATGGTGTATATTTGGTTCTTGCACTTTATATTGTCATGTAGAAATAAACGTTTATTAGCTGCCTAATACTTGAAAATTCTCATACCATGGTCTAAGAAATGACAGAGAAGATTCTAGAATGATGGATAAGTGTGTTTGACGTTTCTGCATATATAGCCTTAATTGTGCTAAAGACTATCAACATAATCTTGTAGATGCTAGAATGGAAAATAAGATCTAACGGATGGCAATGTTGAGATTTGCGAGTCTTGATCCACCAATGGTCAATATTCAATGTTATTCGTCTACTATATAGTGGTAATGGTAAGACTAGTACCTGCTTAACAAAATAAAACAACACACTACTCACTTTCGGAAGATCTTGATGAAGAATATGCATGAATCTACTAGATATGGGAACTGTATCATAAACTATATATGATGTCGATATGGTCATGACCTTGGTCGTTCAAGTCAAAACCAGGAATGTTCATACACCATATGCCAATATATTGTGAAGTAGTTAAAGCATTTTTTCTATTCAAAGCTATCAAAACACATGTTTCTCATTTTCAAGGGAAGTAGTACATATAAGAGGACGCCACGGGGAAGTATTTTTTTTATTTGTTTCATTTGAATGTTTTCAAAACATGATCGAATTCGTCGGCATGCAGATTTTTGGCATGAAGTGAGTTGCATTTTTCAAAACTCTCGGTGGTGATTGATATATATATATATATATTGACATCATGGATACCTTCAAACGACATTTGGAAAAATCAAGAGTCTATCACGCTTACTTGTAGTTTAAATTTGACCCAATTTCTTTAAATCTAGATAAATTCATTTAAGTGTGTGTGGTTAGCTAGGGAAAAGCTTGAAATGTGCTAATACTAGGGGAAATATAGAAAACATCATCCACTTTTTTTTGAAAACAGGTGGTGGCACTTTATTTTTTGAGTGGGTTATGTCCCAAGGGAGCGAGATGCTTCAATTAAGACACTCGGTGGAGGTGTACATATATATTACACCAAGGACATCGAAAAAGAAAAAATTATATCCAAGTCCATACATTTAGCACAAGGGACCTTAAAATCAAGCAAGGAAAAGTAGTCGGGTCCCGCTCCTTCTTCACCGTGGAGCTGAGCCATGCACTTCCTAGTAGTACCAGTAAGTTGCACGTGCATTGCATGTGAGAATCAAATAACAGTATATAGAAGTATGGAATATCATCACTATATAAAATTATAATAGGCAAAACTCAAAAACTTATAAATTTGAGCCACATCTATAAAGTATAGGTGTATATTTGGTTCTTATATTTTATATCATGTAGAAATCAACCTATTAGCTATTCCTAATACATGAAAAAATTGGTAACATGGTCTAGAGAAATGTCTGAGAATATTGTAGAATGATGGAGAGGTTTGTTTTAAGATTTGTGCATAGCGTTCATTGTGCTACTAGTAAGTTGCACGTGCCTTGCACACGTGAGAATCAGATAA
The DNA here is from genome assembly GCA_910589775.1 of Avena eriantha. NCBI lineage: Eukaryota > Viridiplantae > Streptophyta > Magnoliopsida > Poales > Poaceae > Avena > Avena eriantha. Next base: position 260,107,340 of record OU342740.1, read on the forward strand.
GATGTATGACATATGATTTTTTTAATATAAAATTATAATAGGTGAATCTCAAAAATAATTATAATTTTGAGCCACATCCATAAAGTACCGGGTGTATATTTGGTTCTTGTATGTTGTATCATGTAGAAATCAACCTATTACCTACCTAATACTCAACATGCTCTATAAAAATGACAAAGACGATTCTAGCTACACTAGCACGCTGCCTTGAGTATTGTCTCATCATATGATTTATTTTTATATCTTATGTTTTCATCCAAATTATAGCTAGAATGGAGTATATAGATTCATCCAAATATAGACAAATTTTTAATATACCTTTCAGAACCGAATATTCCCTCCATTCACAAGTACCTCATGTTCTAAGTTTTTTAGAGTCAAAGTTTGCAAAGTTCGACCAAGAATACGAAAAAAATATCAACATTCATGATTCAAAATTCATATAATATGAAAGTATAGTTCATGACAATTTAGATGCAGTGGACTTTACATTATAGATGTTAGTATTTTTTCTTACATATATAGTCAAAGTTTACAAAGTTTGACTTTAAAAAACCCAGGACACGAGGTAATTATGAATGGAGGAAGTACTACTATAGCAGTAGAAGAACTAGATACAAAATACAAGACCATTCAGAGGAAAAGCAAGACCATATCCACATGTATACTAGATTGCAGCCATGCCCTAGCTGTGGGCATGTGGCGTAGTAGTTGAAATTTTTCAAAAAACACTTAGAATCCAAAATATAAACATTAGCAGGAAAGTCAGTTTACATCCAAAATACATCCTTCCTAGTGCCAAAAGAGACCCTGCCTCCAACTACTACTACAGTAACTAGTAAACGAGTGGTACTATACAACTAAATTAACTAGTAATACATCATTACCATCGCGTTAGGATCACTAGCCAAAGATTAATATCAATTCACCTGTCGATGCAAACGCAGAAAGACAACACCTTCATCATCTGGTACTGTCCAGCAGCCATGGTAGTGTATAGCGGCGGCACCATGAGGAACGTCATATCTTTGAGGATGACACTACCGGGTGATGCGCAACTCGTCGTCTCAATTACCCCATTAAGGGTGTCCATCAAGCAGTCTGCCAGCGACTGCAGGCCAGTCATGCACAACTTCACCCTGTACCGGGGCCACGAGCACGCGGCCGCCCTGACACACACCAAGGAAATAGCGACGGCATGGCCGAGCTCATCGATGATGAGACTGAACACGCTAGCGCCATCATGGTAGACGATGACCGTGGATGGTGGAAAGGACGGTAATGGTATCCTTACTGTACACATCATGGGTTAGTCGTACGATAGCCTATGCACTTGTACCCTATGGACACCGTTGAGGTGGAAAAGGAGCACGACCGACGAGTCGGTGAACATGCAGTTGACCTCCATGCAGTTGTACGGGCTACATGTGATGTGGACATCCCATCAATTGGTACAACCGCTGTACCTATAACTTCACAAATACAAGGACCTATCACTAGAGCTCGTGCCAAACAACTTAACTATCAGGTACTTTCGTTTCTTGGAACTATTCCTCATATACATGAGAATATGATGATGCCTAAATCAGATGTTTTTGTTTTTCTTAGGAATGATGGACCTAGAATGGATGAGAGGGACAACCATTGGATCATGGTCATGCATGGAGATGGCAGCAATCATGTGAGGATTGAAGAGGACGCCGCAAGTGGAGATTTCAGAACTTTGAAGCCACCATAATGATGATTGAAGACTTGGACAAAATATTCAAGAATATTATTTCATAGATTCGTCCATAGCTTAATATGGTGTTGTGTCACCTTTATTTTGGGCCAGGCCCATGTTATTTTTGTAGGAATTTAAATAGTCACTTTTCAGAGTCCATGTTTGAGGGGGAAATGCCTTCTAGGGTTGGATTCGGCCACCATACCTAGCTGGCTGAACCCCACCTGTTCCTCCTTAAATATCCCCCATAGCCGTCACTTTAGACTCAGATTTTGTTTAGACTAAAAGTTAGCCATCATTACAACTTCTCCAAGGCTTTAGTGTCTTAGAGACCTCCTGTACTTCACGGATCCCACCTTTTTAAGAAAGCTTTCATCTTTATCCACAATATCTTGATTGCAATATTAGTTCATACTTGTTCTCGATTTCAGTTAGGAATTAAGACCCTCGCTAGTTAGGATGATCGTGCTTCTGCAAGATAGGTAACCTCCAGGAGATTGACCTAGTAATTGCATTGGCGCTCATGCTCGCACGTGTAATCGGATTGCAAGCCCGAACTCCACTCAAATCGACTATCACCATCTCATTGAAAGATCGAACACCTGAGCCCTATCAAGTGGTATCAGATTTTAGGTTGCTCGGTGAGATTTTATAGTTTTTCCTAGTGTAGATATGTTTTTCCTATAACCCACGAAAAAGCAAAAAATATAGTTAGAATAGATCTATCTCATCACCAATCTCCGCCTTGCATTATCTTTTTATTTTTGTATCATTGAATTTGTGTCTACATCATCGCGTCGAGTTGCTGGTCTTAGTGTCTCGTACCTTAGAGTTTCGAGTTCTGGTCACATTAGTCAGTGCCGCCATGTTCGCAGAGCACCGCCATTTCCATACATCCACGACCATATTCCACCGCCATATACCTCTGCCACCATAAACCCTAAACTCCGCCACCGCCTTCCTACCACGACACGAATCCGATCAGTTTTCCTGCCATGGCACGAGTCTGAGTAGAGCTGTTATTTTCTTGTTTGTTTTGTTTTCTCCCATTTTTATTTCGTGTTGTAATCTAATTCCGTGAGTTAAAGTTCTGGCCGCAAGTCAAGGAGAGCAAAAAAAAGTTCGGAAACGCCTCCGAAAAAAATTCGAGCTATACTAGTTTTTGGCCTTGGGGATCACTTTTCTCCATCGACCGTTATAGCGACATTTTTTTGGCGCATGCGCGCTTTCCGAAGCACGGTAGAAAATTTCGACAAAATTTTGGGGGGCTATACTGTTTTTAGATCTCGTAGATCAGTTCTAGACACTCGCCATCCTAGTGATTTTGGACATCTCGGTTTGCTTTTTCAGGGTGCTATATCATCATACCATTGCTTGTTGTGCCATGTCGTGACATCCTTAGTGCTCTAGGCTTGCGTCTCTAGTACGGTATAGCCTAGGACCAACATGGTACTCTCATTGACATTATTTTCAATTTTGCATTGTTGTTTTGATAATTGCTAACCTCCTTTGCTAAGCCTTCCTAGAGCTCCACAAATTTCTCCAATGCGTTGTGTCGATCCCTGGTAATCGCTCGGTTCAATCTCTAGAACCACTGATCTTTGCAGTTGCACATCACCTTTTTCCTCCTGTTTGGTAAGAACTCGTAAGATCTTTGTATATTGCTTGACGGATTACGAGTGTTTCCACCATATTTCCATACTTGTAGGCATATATAACTATGCTTTTTAAGGACTAACCATGGCAGATATACCTCTTGAACCGGCAAACATGACGAATGAAGAGATCCATGCTCACTTCACCAAGCTTTTGGTAGGGCGTGCGCAAGAGGTTGATTCAATCTGGAGGAAGTTGACCTCAAGCTCAACAAAACCATTGACAAGATAAAAGGACTAGAGAAATCATTCACCGACAAGCTCGACGCCAAGTTTCAGGAGAGCCTCACCAGGTTACCTGCACCCGCTGCTGCACCATGTCCTCAGTGGCGTTTTCCCAAAAATGTGGGACTTGCACGACGCATTCCACTCACAGGACACCATACTGTTGGTTTGTCTACTCCTGCTGCAGCTGCACCACCTCATGCCCCAACCCGCGAAGCTGCTGCACCACCAGCTACCGCCGCTACCACGGCGGACGCTTTCCTGAGATATGAAGAGGATGGTGAGAACAAGTATAAATATGAGGATGAGTTTCACGGTATGTAAAACAACCTATTGGCCATCCTCGACATTACTACCGCAACGCTCGACCACCGGTACGTAATGATGATCATGTTTCTAAGCTTACGCTGAATATTCCACCTTTTGATGGTAGATATATGTGGCATCCCGCAAAACCACTACTAGAAAATCGCGTTGTTTTTGTGCATTGCATCGTCATGACCGCATTGCTCATGTCATTATGCCACCTTGCATTTGAGCATCGTCATGTCATCTTGCATTTGTTTGCATAAAACTATTTTCGAAAAGTCTGTTTTTGTTTTCTAAACGCCCCATTATTATTTCAAATTAAAACTCGGGCCGCCGGAATATTTTGTTTTTTCTACCAACTGTTTGCGAAAGCCTCGTTTTTATTAAATAAAATATTTAAATTATTTTGGGAGGCAGCCAGCCAGGCCCGAAAGCCCAGCCGGCCACCTCCAGGTAAAATCCTATCTACCCAGAAAAATACCCACACCTTTTCTACCAGAAGACCTACCCTATTTCCCTAACCAGCCCCTCTCCACCTCACTCCATCCACTCACATCGCGCCACCTCGCCCCAGTCACCCCACTCACCAATCAGCTGCCGCCACCTGCCCACCCACTCTCCACCTATCACGCCCCAGCCCCACCACGCGGACACCGCACGCCCACCAACTCCCGCTCCCGCACAACCGCCCCTGTCCCGCCTGGCCCACCCCTGCACCCATCCCCACGCCCCTGTCCGACCCTACCACCTCGCACCCCACGCCTGGCCCCAGCACTCCCGCTCGCCCCGCGCGCCGCTCCCCCTCTCTCTCCCCCGTCCGCCCTCCTCTCCGCTGCGCTTCGGCGCCCGCCGCCACCATCCCCACCATCCTGGAGCCGGCCGCGTTCCCCATCTCCGGCCGCCGTCGCCATCCATGCCGCCGCCCTCTCCGCTACCTCCCCCCTCGCCGTTGGGACGCCTTCCCCATCTCCGGCCGACGTCGCCATCCATGCCGCCGCCCTTCTCTCCAACCGGCAGCGCCGCCGCCCTCTCCGCTACCTCCCCCCTCGCCGTTGGGCCGCCTCGTCCTCACCGCTCTGCTCGGCCGCGACCGGGTCTCCTCGAGCCCCACGAGGACCTCCTCGTAGACCCTCCTCCACGTCACCACCTCGACGGCCGCCGCCACCTCCGGCCTCCTTCCCGCGAGCACCTGCCCTCGCCGCCACCGTCCCTCCCCTCCGCGCCGGCCGGAGCTCCGCCGGCCTCCTCCCCCGCGTCAGCATCCCTAGCGGTGCCCCGCTGCCGCACCAGACCTGGTCGCCGCCATCCCTGGCCCCGCCCCTGCGACTCGGCCTCGCCTCGTCTGCACCACCCCGGCCCCGGCCTCGTCGCCTCCACCTTCCTCCCCATTCCGCAAGGTCGCCGCGGTCGACCTCTCTGCCGCCGCACACGAGCTCCTCCGGATCCGCCCTCGTGCCCTGCGCCGCCGCTCTCTCCCCTCCGCGCGGACCGCATCCCCATGGCCCGCCTCGCCAGCACCCAACCTCGTCGTCCTTCCATGCTATCCTGCAAGAAGATCGAGCCGTCCAGTGTCACCGAGCTTCCCGTTGTACTGTGAGAGCCTTGGTTCAGGTTTGGTGTCTTGATGATGCTTGATCTATTTCGCGATGTAGTGGGGTGCTGATGCGGTGACGGTGGTATGTGGTTCCGTAGACAGATGGCGGTGGTGATATTGGAGCAGCTCGAGAAGTACTACTTTGGCTTTTTCCACCTTGAGATGACCGTCCCGATACCGACAAAGTACGAATGCCATGAACTCCCTCGCGGACCACCGAGATCCCCATCATGGACCCGATGACCGGGACCCTGAAGACCGAGACCTCGAGCGCACCGAAGACCAAACCCGAAGACCACCAATGCGACAAGTACTCCTTCCCGGACGCGAGACCAGGATCCGAAGACCGCCAAGATCGCCATTGGAACGACAAGCACTTTATCTCGGATACGCCAAGTTCTTCACCCCGGACGCCAAGTCCGACCTGACCCGCGGACCCGACAAGACCTTCGCGACGACAAGATCGACACCGACCCGGGCGAATCCGATGTGCCCCCGATGCCAAACCAAGTCCATCTTCCCGGATGCGACAAGATCTACTCCGTTGTCCGAGAATGTTCCCGCCGAGACCGATCCCCGCCGAACCCTGTCGAACCCCGACCCCGATGAACCCCAAGTTCGCCGAACCCTAATGTGATTCCCTAACCAACACCTCTATTTTATAGATGCCATCTATATGAATTGTTGCATATCATTTGTACATGCCTGCATACATATTTTGTGGGTTCGGGTTGTATAGTCGATTCACCTCATAATTAAATATGGAGTGTTTATGCGGGATATCGTCGTCTTATTCTGGACTCCATTTAAATTTGCGTAGCGAACCGATGCCATGTTTTGCCTTATTAAAACAACATTTAAATTGCGGGGGTTCTAAATAACTTGAACCGCTTAATTAATTGTCGGGACCCCGGTTCCGCTTAATACTGTCTAATTGCACCGCATCTGCATCATATCATAATCATGCCAGATCTTCTGCCGTAATATTAAATAGTGCATCCGGTGTTTCTTCTAGTGCTTTGCTTCTTCACGGATTAGACCGATGAGTGGATGCGAGTATCGACAAGTTCTTAGGATATGAATCTCCGGTAGTGTTTCCCAGGCGAGCATCTCTTCCCCTTCTACCTATTTTGCATTTATAGTCTTTATTTCCTCCTGTTGATCTATTGCTATCCGTGTCGCGATGCTTTAGTTTCCGTGCACCAGTTATATCCCGTGCAGCCTCTATATTGCCTTGGACACCTTCTATTACCTGTGTTTGGTAGATAGCTGGCCTTGCGAGTCGTAGTTGCTTGCTCAGGTGCGATCTCGTGTTGTCGAGTACCATAGTTGTTGGAATGCTGGCAGATGTTTATTGCTGGAGATGATTAATGGTGGAGTTGATCATGACTTTAAATACAACTATTAAAATGCTAGTTATAACTAATGCAGAGGCATCGGTGGGCAATACATGTTATTTGGTTCTTCCACGCTCACTTGTGTCCCGTAGGACCCCGAGTACTTGATACCTGTTCCTTGATTTTTTCCACTATCCACATCCAGGAGGCCGTATGGACCCCCCTGAGCCAGATCTTGATTCATTTCTATTTTTTGGGGCCACAAAGTAGTTTGGGGCTTTATTACTATCCTGTACTTATGCCATGTTACTGCTTTATTTACGATTGTGCGTGGAGCACCTGTACTGTTTAGGATCGCGGAGTGTTTTCGCGGTATCGACAAGCCCAGTCACACTTTCGGGTTCCCAGTCATTTACAACCATTGACGCAAACCCTGGGTCCGTTCCGGAGCCGGCCAACTTTGTTGCGGGTAGCTTAGTGGGGTGGCCCCCTGAAATATTTATGAATCCTGTGATTGCTTTGTCGTGAAAGCCTCGTTGGGTTTTGAGTTGGTTTTTTCGAGGTTGATCGAGTGTGTCTTGCTATTTGTGCACCCCTGCAGGGTAAAACTTTCTGAAAGCCGTTTCCGCCGTTATGGACGACTTGGAGCACAGTATCTCGATCATAGACAAGCATAACTAAAGTAGTGCTATAAATTTGACTTAATATATCTGACTAGTAATCAGCTTCACTATAATGGACTGGATAATAAAAATGCCAACAACTGGTGAATCTGGGGTTGTTTTGTGACATGTTGTACGTGCTTAGTAAGTATTGCAACTCCAATGGAATGTGATAAAAGTGCCAACCACTGCTGGGTTTTGGGATTCCTCAGGACAATTATATATGACTAGTAAATGTTCCAACTACAATGGAAGGATAATTAAAACGGCCCACTACTTATGCTTCAGGATGACTCAAGCTATCTATATCTTACTAGTAAGTGCTTCAACTATAATCAAATAAGTAAAATTGCCAACTGTGTGAGTTCCTTGGTCCGACTTCCTCGCTTGGTCTCGAGGGAGAAATACCAGGATGGGTTTTCTTGGTGTTAGCTTCAGGTTGGATCCGAATAGGTCCTTCTTATCCCTCTCTGATAACCGCCAGTTGTATTGAGTCTCTATAGGTTGTTTAGTGCCGCTGCGCTGCCGCTTCAGCCCACCATACCTATGTAGGCGAGAGCCACCGAATTCTAGCCTCGCCGTGTACTGGCCTCAGTACTGACGCTCCTCTTTTTCCTTTGCCCTTTGTCGGCACCCTTTTGTTTTAGTAGGTTTGAGATCGCCGTCGTTAGCAGGGTTACCCTTCGGGCTTGGCCTGGGCAGGGTTATGAACGCCATGGGTTATTCTTCAGGGCTCTTAGCCCCATTTGCATCTTGTCCGTAGTCGGACGTTCTATCGATTTCAAGGTGATTTGGATCTTTGTATTATATATCTGTATTCTTGACTCATGGAGTCGATGACGTATATATCTGTTCTGTGGGTCCCATCGAGGACTGTTGTGTAATGTTATTACTTCATTTTCCACCCGCACGAAAGTGCCTGGTGGGCGTCCTTGGATCGTTTCTATGCGGGTTTGGCGGCAAGCGCTAAAACTTGCATAGGGCCGATTTGAGGGTGTTACAGAGTGGTATCAGAGCGCAGCAGTTGCGATACCCCACAAGTCCAGCCTGTAGGATAACCTAGCTAACGGACGATCTAGAGTGTTAAAACTATTTTGCAAAATCGGGTGGATAGATCTGATTAGGTCTGTTTTACTCCTTACCCCTCTGCTATTCTCCTCTTACCTCTGCCTATTTTGAATCTGCTCTCTTATCTTCTTCTAGTCCAGGAATTCTTGTGGTTGGGTTTCCGTCGTACTTTTAGGGTTTCGCTTCCTCCTTTGGCAACGGTGTTTCTACATCCGGTCTTCATGCTATCTGAGTGATCCTTTATTTGAGGTACCATTCTTTGTTCCTTGTTTGTGCCTTCCGGTGTTTTCCGACGTGACGACATCATCTACGCCAGATCCAATGCAGAGTCTGCATCACCCCCTCTTGTTCCAAATCTCGCTTGTCGAGATCTTCAGTCTGTATTCCGAGAGTTGGTTGCATAATTCTCCGATTCATGTGCAAAGTAATGCTTTGAGTGCGGGATGGAGTAGCTACCATACCACTACTCTTATCATCCGCTTTGTACATTGAATCGGTGGATCCAGCAATTTTACTCCGTCCACGGAAGTTAGAGGTGGCTTTATTTGTTGATACCTCTATCTTCGCCTTTTGTTCCCGGAGTGTTCTCTCGACGATCACGCACAAGGACCCCTTGTTAGTGGTGTCGTGAGGATCGACACGAAGTGAGAAGATTCAGATCGCCGCCCTTCTCCCGGTACCATGAGGCGGATCTCGAGGGCGAGATCCATTGTTAGTGGTGTCGAATTGTGGCATCCCGCAAAACCACTACTAGAAAATCGCGTTGTTTTTGTGCATTGCATCGTCATGACCGCATGCTCATGTCATTATGCCACCTTGCATTTGAGCATCGTCATGTCATCTTGCATTTGTTTTCATAAAACTATTTTCGAAAAGTCTGTTTTTGTTTTCTAAACGCCCCGTTATTATTTCAAATTAAAACCTGGGTCGCCGAAATATTTTGTTTTGTCTACCAACTGTTTGCAAAGCCTCGTTTTTATTAAATAAAATATTTAAATTATTTTGGGAGGCAGCCAGCCAGGCCTGAAAGCCCAGCCGGCCACCTCCAGGTAAAATCCAATCTATCCAGAAAAATACCCACACCTTTTCTACCAGAAGACCTACCCTATTTCCCTAACCATCCCCTCTCCACCTCACTCCATCCACTCACATCGCGCCACCTCGCCCCACTCACCCCACTCACCAATCAGCCGCCGCCACCTGCCCACCCCCTCTCCACCTATCACGCCCCAGCCACACCACGCGGACACCGCACGCCCACCAACTCCCGCTCCCGCACAACCGCCCCTGTCCCGCCTGGCCCACCCCTGCACCCATCCCCACGCCCCTATCCGACCCTACCACATCGCACCCCACGCTTGGCCCCAGCACTCCCGCTCGCCCCGCGCGCCGCTCCCCCTCTCTCTCTCCCCCGTCCGCCCTCCTCTCCGCTGTGCTTCGGCGCCCGCCGCCACCATCCCCACCGTCTTGGAGCTGGCCGTCTTCCCCATCTCCAGCCGCCGTCGCCATCCCTGCCGCCGCCCTTCTCTCCAACCGGCAGCGCCGCCGCCCTCTCCGCTACCTCCCCCCTCGCCGCTGGGCCGCCTCCTCCTCACCGCTCTGCTCGGCCGCGACCGGGTCTCCTCGAGCCCCACGAGGCCCTCCTCGTCGACCCTCCTCCACGTCACCACCTCGATGGCCGCCGCCGCCTCCGGCCTCCTTCCCGCGAGCACCTGCTCTCGCCGCCACCGTCCCTCCCCTCCGCGCCGGCCGGAGCTCCGCCGGCCTCCTCCCCCACGTCTGCCTCCCTAGCGGTGCCCCGCCGCCGCACCAGACCTGGTCGCCGCCATCCCCGGCCCCGCCCCTGCGACCCGGCCTCGCCTCGTCTCCACCACCCCGGCCCTGGTCTCGTCGCCTCCATCTTCCTCCCCATTCCGCAAGGTCACCGCGGTCGACCTCTCTGCCGCCGGACACGAGCTCCTCCGGCTCCGCCCTCGTGCCCTGCACCGCCGCTCTCTCCCCTCCGCGCGGACCGCATCCCCACGGCCCCGCCTCGCCAGCACCCAACCTCATCGTCCTTCCATGCTATCCTGCAAGAAGATCGAGCCGTCCAGTGTCGCCGAGCTTCCCGTTGTACTGTGAGAGCCTTGGTTCAGGTTTGGTGTCTTGATGATGCTTGATCTGTTTCGCGATGTAGTGGGGTGCTGATGCGGTGACGGTGGTATGTGGTTCCGTAGACAGATGGCGGTGGTGATATTGGAGCGGCTCGAGAAGTACTACTTCGACTTTTTCCACCTTGATATGACCGTCCCGATACCGACAAAGTACGAACGCCATGAACTCCCTCGCGGACCACCGAGATCCCCATCATGGACCCGATGACTGGGACCCTGAAGACCGAGACCTCGAGCGCGCCGAAGACCGAACCCGAAGACCACCAATGCGACAAGTACTCCTTCCCGGACGCGAGACCAGGATCCGAAGACCGCCAAGATCGCCATCGGAATGACAAGCGCTTTATCTCAGATACGCCAAGTTCTTCACCCCGGACGCCAAGTCCGACCCGACCCGCGGACCCGACAAGACCTTCGCGACGACAAGATCGACACCGACCCGGGCGAATGCGATGCGCCCCCGATGCCAAACCAAGTCCTTCTTCCCGGATGCGACAAGATCTACTCCGTTGTCCGAGAACATTCCCGCCGAGACCGATCCCTGTCGAACCCTGTCGAACCCCGACCCCGATGAACCCCAAGTTCGCCGAACCCTAATGTGGTTCCCTAACCAAGACCTCTATTTTATAGATGCCATCTATATGAATTGTTGCATATCATTTGTACATGCCTGCATACATATTTTGTGATTTCGGGTTGTATAGTCGATTCACCTCATAATTAAATATGGAATGTTTATGCGGGATATCTTTGTCTTATTCCGGACTCCATTTAAATTTGCGTAGCGAACCGATGCCATGTTTTGCCTTATTAAAACAACATTTAAATTGCGGGGGTTCTAAATAACTTGAACCGCTTAATTAATTGTCGGGACCCCAATTCCGCTTAATACTGTCTAATTGCACCGCATCTGCATCATATCATAATCATGCCGGATCTTCTGCCGTAATATTAAATAGTGCATCCGGTGTTTCTTTTAGTGCTTTGCTTCTTCGCGGATTAGACCGATGAGTGGATGCGAGTATCGACAAGTTCTTCGGATATGAATCTCCGGTAGTGTTTCCCAGGCGAGCATCTCTTCCCCTTCTACCTATTTTGTATTTATAGTCTTTATTTCCTCCTGTTGATCTATTGCTATCCGTGTCACGATGCTTTAGTTTCCGTGCACCAGTTATATCCCATGCAGCCTCTATATTGCCTTGGACACCTTCTATTACCTGTGTTTGGTAGATAGCTGGCCTTGCGAGTCGTAGTTGCTTGCTCAGGTGCGATCTCGTGTTGTCGAGTACCACAATTGTTGGAATGCTGGCAGATGTTTATTGGTGGAGATGTTTAATGGTGGAGTTGATCATGACTTTAAATACAACAATTAAAATGCTAGTTATAACTAATGCAGAGGCATCGGTGGGCAATACATGTTATTTGGTTCTTCCACGCTCACTTGTGTCCCGTAGGACCCCGAGTACTTGATACCTGTTCCTTGATTTTTCGCACTATCCACATCCGGGAGGCCTTATGGACCCCCCTGAGCCAGAGCTTGATTCATTTCTATTTCTTGGGGCCACAAAGTATTTTGGGGCTTTATTACTATCCTGTATTTATGCCATGTTACTGCTTTATTTACGATTGTGCGTGGAGCACCTGTACTGTTTAGTATCGCGGAGTGTTTTCACGGTATCGACAAGCCCAGTCACACTTTTGGGTTCCCAGTCGTTTACAGCCATTGACGCAAACCCTGGGTCCGTTCCGGAGCCGGCCAACTTCGTTGCGGGTAGCTTACTGGGGTGGCCCCCTGAAATATTTATGAATCCTGTGATTGCTTTGTCCTGAAAGCCTCGTTGGGTTTTGAGTTGGTTTTTCCGAGGTTGATCGAGTGTGTGTTGCTATTTATGCACCCCTGCAGGGTAAAACTTTCTGAAAGCCGTGTCCGCGGTTATGGACGACTTGGAGCACAGTATCTCGATCATAGCAAGCATAACTAAAGTAGTGCTATAAATTTGACTTAATATATCTGACTAGTAATCAGCTTCACTATAATGGACTGGATAATAAAAATGCCAACAACTGGTGAATCTGGGGTTGTTTTGTGACATGCTGTACCTGCTTAGTAAGTATTGCAACTCCAATGGAATGTGATAAAAGTACCAACCACTGCTGGGTTTTGGGATTCCTCAGGACAATTATATATGACTAGTAAATGTTCCAACTACAATGGAAGGATAATTAAAACGGCCCACTACTTATGCTTCAGGATGACTCAAGCTATCTATATCTTACTAGTAAGTGCTTCAACTATAATCAAATAAGTAAAATTGCCAACTGTGTGAGTTCCTTGGTCCGACTTCCTCGCTTGGTCTCGAGGGGGAAATACCAGGATGGGTTTGCTTGGTGTTAGCTTCAGGTTGGATCCGAATAGGTCCTTCTTATCCCTCTCTGATAACCGCCAGTTGTATTGAGTTTCTATAGGTTGTTTAGTGCCGCTGCGCTGCCGCTTCAGCCCACCATACCTATGTAGGCGAGAGCCGCCGAATTCTAGCCTCGCCGTGTACTGGCCTCAGTACTGACGCTCCTCTTTTTCCTTTGCCCTTTGTCAGCACCCCTTTTGTTTTAGCAGGTTTGAGATCGCCGTCGTTAGCAGGGTTACCCTTCCGGCTTGGCCTGGGCAGGGTTATGGACGCCATTGGTTATTTTTCAGGGCTCTTAGCCCCATTTGCATCTTGTCCATAGTCGGACGCTCTATCAATTTCAAGGTGATTTGGATCTTTGTATTATATATCTGTATTCTTGACTCATGGAGTTGATGATGTATATATCTGTTCTGTGGGTCCCATCGAGGACTGTTGTGTAATGTTATTACTTCATTTTCCACCCGCACAAAAGTGCCTGGTGGGCGTCCTTGGATCGTTTCTATGCGGGTTTGGCGGGAAGCGCTAAAACTTGCATAGGGCCGATTTGAGGGTGTTACAATATAATCATGATGCATATCTTACATCGGAATTGGAAGAATATCAACATTTTGCATGTTTAAGATATCCCGAGAATATGCGTGTTAGTGCTGCTACTTGCAAGTTTATAGATTTTGCTTCACTTTGGTGGTCTGAATATTGTTGCGTAAATCATGCTAATATTCCTAATACTTGGACTACTCTAAAAAATGCTATGCGTGTTCACTTTGTACCACCAACTTATCAACGAGATTTTCTAAAGAAAATGACTCGTTTAGAATAAGGAAAACATTATGTAGAAGAATATTATCATGAATTATAAACTTGGATGGTTCATGCTGGTATTGTTGAAAATACAGAACAAATGATGGCTCGTTTCTTTCTTAGTTTAAATACAAAGATTTAAAACATCTTAGACTATAAGGAATATCACACCATTACTCATTTGTTTCATCTTGCTTGCAAAGCTGAACCTGAAGTGCAGGATCGTCAACCACCATGGAGAAGATCTAACAATTATGTAGGTCGTACATCATCGTGGATGTCCCGATAATTAATGCCTTATTCGCGTGGTACACCACCGACACCTACCACGTCCAAAGCCACCATGCCTTCATCAAGAACACCTTCGGTTGCTCCTCCTCCATCATCCAATGGCCCTTCTCATAGTTCTTCTTCTATGGCCTCCATAGGAAAGACGAAGGATATACAATGCCGCAAGTGCTGGGGATATGGTCATATTGAGAAGATGTGCACAACACCGTGAATTATAATGGTGCGTGATGATGTTGAATATGATTCAGTAAGTGATTTTGATGAAGATACATTAGCTCCTATTGCTGCACGTGATGGGGATAATTCTGATTCTATAGAAGAGATAGAGGTAATGGGAGCCGAAAATGCTGATCAATACAAGAGCTTAGTTTCACAATGTGTGTTGAGTGTGCAATTGAGCAAAGCTGAGCATGATCAACGCCACAACCTATTCCAAACATGAGGCATTATTAAGGAACAAGCTATACGGATCATTATTGATGGAGGGAGTTGTACTAATCTCGCTAGTGTTGACATGGTAGAGAAGCTTGCTCTCCCAACAAGACAACACACACACTCATATTACATCCAATGGTTTAAGAGTTCTCGTAAGATCAAGGTAACAAGAATTGTACACGTGCATTTTACTATTGGTACATATTTTGATTTTGTCGATTGTGATGTTGTGCCCATGCAAGCTTGTTCTTTGTTACTTGGTAGTCCTTGGCAATTTGATAGAGAATCTATTCATAATGGTAAAACTAATCACTATTCTCTTATACCCGATGGGAAGAAAATTGGTCTCAAACCAATGACTCCTGAACAAATTTTGAAAGATGATCTTGCTAGAGCTAGTAGAGCTAAAACTAAGGAGAAACACACATGGGAGAATCAGATTGTTGCTGCATATTTTGTACCACCAAAGACCACTAAATCTGATTCTAAACATGCTACTGAAATTCGTTTGAAGCGTCCATCTATGCTTGCAAATAAAATTGATATTTTTGAACTAGATGTGAACAATACTCAATGTTATGCAATTGTCTACAAAGAGGTTTTGTTTTCATTTGAGGATAATCCTCCCTCTTTGCCACCTACTGTTGCTAACCTTTTGCAGGAAATGATGACGTTTTTCTAGCTAAGATGCCACCGGGACTACCTCCTATTAGGGGAATTGAGAACCTAATTGATCTCATTCCTAGTGACACATTGCCCAACCGCACACCATATAGAACCAATCCCGAGGAGACAAAGGAGATACAATGCCAAATTCAGGAACTACTTGACAGAGAACACATTTGTGAGTCCCTTAGCCCATGTGATGTTCCTATTATTTTGGTACCTAAGAAAGATGGTTCTTCACGCATGTGTATTGATTGTAGAGCTATCAATAATATTACAATTCGTTACCGTCATCCTATTCCATGTTTAGATGATATGCTCGATGAATTGAGTGGCTCTACCATGTTTTCTAAAGTTGATTTGCGTAGTGGTTACCACCAGATTCGTATGAAACTGGGAGATGAATGGAAAACAACATTTAAAACTAAGTTTGGTTTATATGAGTGGTTATTAATGTCGTTTGGTTTAACTAATGTACCCAGCACATTCATGATATTAATGAACAAACTTTTACGTGCTTTCGTTGAATGTTTTTTGGTAGTCTACTTTGATGATATTCTGATTTATAGAAAATCTTTAGAGGATCATTTGGAACATTTGAGTATTGTTTTCAATGCTTTACGCGATGCACGTTTGTTTGATAATCTTGAGAAGTGCACCTTTTACACTGATGGAGTTGCGTTTCTTGGCTATGTTGTTACATCACATGGTATTGAAGTAGATCCAGCCAAGATTGAAGCGACTGAGAATTGGCCGCAACCCAAGACAGTCACACAAGGGAGGACTTTTCTTGGCCTCTCTGGTTTTTATAGGCATTTTGTCAAAGATTTTGGATCAATTTCTGCGCCACTTAATGAGCTTACAAAGAAGGATATGCCCTTTGTTTGGGGTGATGCACAACAACAAGCCTTCGTGATATTGAAAGATAAGTTAACACGTGCTCCATTACTCGAACTTTCTGATTTTAATAAGACTTTTGAGCTTGAATGTGATGCTAGTGGAATTGGTTTGGGAGGTGTGTTATTACAAGAGGGCAAACTTGTTGCATATTTTAGTGAGAAATTGAGTGGGGCTAGTCTGAATTATTCTACTTATGATAAAGAATTATATGCGCTGGTTTGGACATTAGAAACTTGGCAACATTATTTATGGCATGAATTTGTTATACATTCTGATCATGAATCTTTGAAGCATATTCGTAGTCAAGCTATGCTGAATCATCGCCATGCAAAGTGGGTTGAATTTATTGAGTCTTTTCCTTATGTTATCAAACACAAAAAGGGTAAAGATAATGTTAATGCTGACGCTTTGTCACGCTGTTATACTTTGTTATCTCAACTTGACTTCAAAATATTTGGATTGGAAACTATTAAAGAACAATATGTGCATAATGCTGAATTTAAAGATGTGTTGAAGAATTGTAGAGATGGTACAACATGGAACAAATTCATCTTCAATGATGGATTTATTTCCGCACTAACAATCTATGCATCCCAGATAGTTCCGGTCATCTTTTGTCATAATAGGAGGCGCATGGAGGAGGATTGATGGGTCACTTTGGTGTAAATAAGACGATGGATGTTCTTGCTGCACACTTCTTTTGTCCACGCATGCATCGAGATGTTGACAGATTCGTGGCATGCTGCACTACTTGTCAAAAAGCTAAGTCTCACCTTAATCCACATGGTTTATATATGCCTCTTCCTGTTCCTAGTGTCCCTTGGGAGGATATTTCTATGGACTTTGTTTTGGGATTGCCTTGTACACGCAGAAGGGGAGGGATAGCATTTTTGTTGTCGTGGATCGGTTTTCTAAGATGGCACACTTTATTCCTTGTCACAAGACTGATGATGTTGCACATATTGCTGATTTGTTCTTTCATGAAATTGTTCGTTTACATGGTGTGCCAAATACTATTGTTTTTTATCATGATACTAAATTTCATAGCCACATTTGGAGATGTTTATGGGCTAAGTTGGGAACGAAATTGTTGTTTAGTACTACATGTCATCCCCAAACCGATGGACAAACTGAAGTAGTCAATAGAACTTTGTCTACTATGTCGCGGGTTGTTTTAAAGAAGAACTTCAAATTGTGGGAAGAGTGTTTACCTCATACTGAATTTTCTTATAATCGTTCGCTGCATTCTACCACAAAGATGTGCTCATTTGAGATTGTGTATGGTTTTGTTCCCCGTGCACCTATTGATTTCTTGTCATTACCTTCTTTGGTGCAAAATAATTTGGATTCTACACAACATGCTGAAATGATATTAAAATTACATGAGACTACTAAAGACAACATAGAACAAATTGAATGCTAAGTATAAACTTCCTGGGGATAGAGGGAGAAAGCATGTTGTGTTTGATGTTGGTGACCTTGTTTGGTTGCATTTGTGCAAAGATTGTTTTCCTGATTTGCACAAGTCTAAGTTAATGCCACGAGTTGCTAGTCCTTTTAAGGTGTTAGAAAAAATAAACGATAATGCATATAAACTTGAGCTACATGCATATTTTGGTACAGTTAGTCCTACATTTAACATTGCAGATTTGAAACCTTACTTTGGAGGAAGATGAGATTGCGTTGAGGACAACTTCAATTCAAGAAGGGGAGCATGATGTGGACATCCCATCTATTGATACAACCATTGTACCTACAGCTACACAAATACAAGGACCTATGACTAAAGCTCGTGCCAAACAACTTAAGTATCAGGTACTTTCGTTTCTTGGAACTATTCCTCATATACATGAGAATATGATGCTGCCTAAATCAGATGTGTTTGTTACTCTTAGGAATGATGGACCTAGCATGGACGAGAGGAACAAGCATTGGAGCATGGTCATGCATGGAGATGGCAGCAATCATGTGAGGATTGAAGAGGACGCCACAAGTGGAGATTTCAGAACTTTGAAGCCACCATAATGATGATTGAAGACTTGGATGAAATATTCAAGAATATTACTTCATATATTCGTCCATAGCTTAATATGGTGTTGCGTCACCTTTATTTTGGTCCAGGCCCATGTTATTTTTGCAGGAATTTAAACAACCACTTTTTAGAGTCCGTATTTGAGGGGAAAGGCCTTCTAGGGTTGGATTCAGCCACCATACCTATGGTTGGCCGAAACCCCACCTTTTCCTCCTTAAATATCCCCCATAGCTGTCACTTTAGACTCGGATTTTGTTTAGACTAAAAGTTAGACGTCATTGCAACTTCGCCAAGGCTTAAGTGTCGTAGAGACCTCCTGTACTTTGCACCTATTCAGGATCCCACCTTTTCAATAAGCTTTCATATTTATCCGCAATATCTTGATTGCAATATTAGTTCTTACTTTTTCTCGATTTCAGGTAGGAATTAAGACCCTCGTGATGAGTGCATATTTGCATCATGTTTTACATTATTATTTTGCATGGTAGATGTAGGATCTTGGTATTTTACGGTGCTTGCGTGCACATTTTATGTCTGTTATCGCCAGGATCAGGACAGATGATGGATCCAATGGATACAATTCTTGGAGCAGTTGTACTAAGGAGAAAAGGAGTCAAAAAATGTAGATCGCTTATTTTCGAAATATTAATAATACCAGAAGAACACCCGTGGTGAAAAAAGGAGATAGACGGTTCAATGACCAACTATACGACCGGAATAAATTTTCCGGCCATATAGGCCATATAGTTCCGGTCGTATAGTTGGCGCCGCCACCACCTCCTCAAATAATTTCACTCCGTGAAACTAGAACGGACAGACGACATACAGAACACCCATAAATCGCTGAAACCTCACCTCCGGAAGGCATCTGGAGGGGGAACTCATCCACCAGGAATCCATCTTCAGCATGCGCAGATCTGGGAGGCTAAGGCATCGATCTTCATCATCCACCGCTGCATCACCTCCATCTCCATCCATCCCATCTACATCTTGTCTAGATCTTGTTGTAATTCCCGTACTCGTTGTGGATTTATACAAATAATATTCATCTATGATTATTTCCATTACCATTGCCATGATGTTGATTGCCTCCATGTCTAAGTATATCTCTAGTTCTTAGGGAGATGGAGAAACCCTAGCATATGATTGAGATGAGATAGAGATTATTATGTTATACATCATTATGTGTATGTGTTAATTGTCTTCATCTTGATGTTGGGAATTGTGCACCTCCTTAATATCTGCCTCCTATGGGGACTCGATGAAGGGGATTACTTGTTAGTAAACGGAGGGATGATATCGCTTACGGTGATTATAAAGCTATTGTCATTTCTTACGTGCTAACTTGGGGAATCAAGGAGAACTCATTAAGCCATGTCCATGCCACGGGAGAAATCCCTTAATAGCGGGATAATACGATTGATGTCGTTTATTCGTCGGTTGTGGTTATGAAGGATGATGTGAGTAGCGGTTGCTGCCTATTTGTCCATATATGGAGCTCCTCCCACATACATACACATTATGAGAATATTTATTATAAAAATATTGATTGCTTAGTCTAAATTGCTAGTGGTGCATCCACCACTCCCTGAGAACGCTTTTTTCCCTATTGCAGTTCCAAAGTTCTATTACACACGTGATTCTTACTTTCTACATTAAGTTTTGCTTTACTTTAATTTACCTTGTTCAACCAAAAACCCAAAAACAACTCTACTTTCCTGCATCTTAAAGTTATTTCTTAAGTACTTCGTTTAGTTGTAGTTAA
Organism: Avena eriantha; assembly: GCA_910589775.1. Lineage (NCBI taxonomy): Eukaryota > Viridiplantae > Streptophyta > Magnoliopsida > Poales > Poaceae > Avena > Avena eriantha. The sequence goes on from OU342740.1 coordinate 260,127,364, forward strand.
AAGCATTTTAGTCTTTCGCCTACTGCTCCCTGTGGGATCGATATCTTTATTTAGAAACTAGCTACAAATGATCTGTGCACTTGCAGTCATCAAGCTATTTTCTGGCGCTGTTGCCGGGGAGCTTAGTGCTATAAGTCACTTTACTTTTAGTTATTTACTTTCATTGTACTAATTTTTACTTAAGTTGCAGGACCGCAATTATGGACTACACTCAACATTTAAACCAGCTTGAGGCAGTAAGGAAAATGGGTTCGCCCATGGACACTTTTATAGCTATCAATAAGAGCATAAATCTAGATGGAATTGAGATACGTCCTTTATTATTTTAACTACTGCACTCTATGAAATTTGCAGGAACCAATGAAGAGAGTCCATATGGACACTTACAATTCTTTGAAGATGTTCGCAATTCCTTTATATTCGATGACTGTAATCTTGATATGGTTAAAATCCAGTTGTTTATACAAACTCTCTCTAATAATGTTTGTGACTGGTACAGATCTTTCTGTGCAGAAGCACTGAGGACTTGGAAGGAATTAACAACCAATTTCCTATCAAAGTATTACTAAAAAATCAAAGCTCACAGGATGAGAGGTATTATTATTGGTTTCAAAAATAATCTTGGTGAGGGCTTATATGAAGGATATTAAGGTACAAAAGCTACCTAGATAATTGGCCCATCATCGTTTACCTGATTGGTTAATCACTCATACTTTTTATGGAGGGCTAAATATTGAAAATAGAATGAATATAGACACTGCTTCTAATGGCAGTTTTCTATCTTATAACTATGATGAAGCTTGGAATCTAATAATAAAAATGAGAGAAGCAACCGAAAATCTTAGAGAAAAGGAAAACATTACAAATAGTTTTTCTGAATATGCTTGCATTAACAATTTCCTTGCAGATGAAAGGACAGATGCAACGATTAAAACCCTCGGTATTGATTCCTACTCAGTAAAGAAAATTACTGAGAATTATGCAGGGCATTTGCAGGTACCAACAGAATGGGAACCCCGTAAACCCCTCAAAGAAAATAAGCATGCAAGAGCGCTGATGGAAGAGTTCTCCTCGACAACTATTCAAGGGATCATCAAGAAAAGGAAAAAAGAGGAAGAATAAATAAAGAAGAGACCAATGCAACCAGAAAGGAACCCCGAAACTACCAATATAAATAATGTTATATTAAAGGACCTTAGGGCATCTCCACTCGTAACCCCCATACGGGCTCCGGCGTGGCCCATTTTCTGCCCGCATGGAGGGGCGCCGGCGCGATGTTGCCAAATGGGGGGGCACCGGCTCCCAGCCATGCCCCCATAACACAATTTTTTTTTAAAATTTAGGAGAAATTTAGAGAAACAGTTTAAACTTAACAAAAAATTACAAAAAGAAAAAAAACGCCATCTAATGGCGGCCACGTCCGATCCCGAGCCGGCGGTACATCGCCACGGCGTAGTCGAACATGTCGTCCTCGTCCTCGTCGTCGTTGGGTGGCTCGTCCTTCGCCGGTGGCAGGCGGCTGCACCCCTCTCCGCTGGTCTGCGCGCTGGCCACTTGGAAGGACCAGCCGCCCCCTCGTCATCGTCTATGTCGACGACGACGACGTGGCGCCTGGCGCGCTCAACCCGCTCCCGCCGCCAGTCCTACGCGGACAAACTGGCGGCGAACTCGTTGGTGGCCGGCATGACGTTGTTGAAGGATGCCCGCTCCAGCATCCTCTGGCCCGGAAATTCTTCCGGGTCCTCGCCGTCCGCCAGCTGGAGCGCTGCCACCTTGTACTCTAGCGTTGGTGTCCACTCCTTCTTGGGCTCGTTCTTGGGCCTGCCCAAGCGGAGGCGGCGAGAGAGGCGCGCGGCACCTGCACGGTGGGTTCGCCGGCTCGTCCTTCACTGGCGGGAGCGCGAGGTAGCGTGGCGACGGCGAGGGGTACGATGAGTACCGCGCCGGGGACATCGACGAGCGCGAGGAGGAGGAGGAGGACGTCGATGGCACACGGTGGGGCGCCCAGCGGTTGTTGGTAGCCTGCTAGCGATCACGCGGGATGCGCAGCGGCATCACCAACGGCGGGTTGTTGTTGTTGGCGATGTGCTCCAGGACCCAGGAGAGGGTCCATCCCGGAGAGCTCCACCACCGCTTCTGGCCTTCGCTGTTGTAGTTGGCCGGCGGTGGGCCAACGCCGTCGTAGGCCTCGATGCGTTCCTCGCGTTGCCGTGCAAAGAACGCCGCCCATGCCTGGAGGTTGTCGGGATCCCACTGGGGGTCGTATGCGCTTCTCATCGGTGAGCACCCCCCAGTAGTGCTCGTAGATGGCGGCCCTGCGGGCCGTGCCGGTGGGGTTGGGTGGCATAGCGAGGCTGCCGCGGCTCACCGCTCGCTGCCGTTGGCTGGGAAGGCTGCAGCAAGCAGCACCATTACTCGGTGCTGATGGCGAGGAAGAACGGCTCTATGCGGCTGCCACGCGGGCTAGCTTTGACCGGGGCGGTTTGGCGTGCGCGCTCCCGCCTAATCTTCCCGCCACCCGCCCTGCCACGCGTCCATCCGGCGCCCCCGCTCGCCTCCCTGTACATTGGGTTTGGCCTGGGGCCGCCGAGTAAATAACTGGGCCGCGCCGGCGCCAAAAAAATGGGGCGCATGGCTGGGCTCAAAATTTCGCGTCGGCGCCCCCCAAAACGCTATGGGGGCCTTTGAGGCCCCCGAGTGGAGATGCTCTTACGGAAGCATGAATAGTGGACAATGAAGTGGTTATGCTAGACCTTGAAACCTCAGAATTCATCGAAGGTAAGGTACGAGGTAACGAAACTTCAAAACCAATGACTCATATATATTATGGAGAAACTTTCTTATACGGAATTTGTGAGCCAATTTCCACTATAAATATATGCCTTCATCACTTTACAAGGAACTTAGCTATAATTTAAATAATCCAGATGTGGACCCGGTAGACACTACTATTAAATTGTCTAATAGGACCAATATAAAGCCGGAACGTGTAATCAGAAATATCTATGTCTTTATTGGATCACTCATGTACCCCCTTGATTTTCATATTGTTGATATACCTCGAGATTCTTTTTGTCCTATTCTTTTAGGCAGGCCTTTTGTTTCCATCACCAAAGCTCGAGTTGATAATAAGAAGGAGACTATTTCACTAATGTTTGGAGAAGAGGAAATGACATTCCACTTTGCCAAACTAAAGAAGAGGCCATATGAAGTGGAAGCCATTAAGGAAGAGAAAACGATTGCCGAGATGGCATCGATTCACTTCAGTACTCCACAAGATGAATTAGAGAGGAGATAATTGGGAGGAAGCACCAGATGATGAGGAAAGATAAGACATGGATGATTACCTTGATTCATTTCCGGAAGCACAAAATCCACATGACTATGAAGAACTAGCAATAAAAGGAGATAAAGAGCCTCCACCAATTGAATTGAAACAACTTCCGGAAGATATGAGGTATGAGTTTTTAGATAATGAAAATAAATGTCCTATTATTATTAGCAAAAATTTATCAGAGAATGAAACAAATAAACTCATTTTAGTCTTGGTTAAGCATCGTGAAGCCTTTAGATATACTCTAAGTGATATTAAAGGAATAGATCCATCTATCGTAACACATAAGATTACCATGCTTGATGATGCTAAAATGGTAGTGGATACACAAAGAAAGCTTAATCCGAAAATGAAGGAAGTAGTAAGAAAAGAGGTTATACACTTATTAGATGCTGGCATAATATATCCTATTTATGACAGTAAGTGGGTTAGCCCAGCTCATTGCATACCAAGACAAGGTGGTCTTAAGTTGTTTCCATGAAAGCTCAGATCAAAGTGGGGAGGCCCATATATAGTCGAAGAAGCTTATTCATCGGGAGCAGTGAAGCTCCAAGGAAAAACACCCTCTCTTGCATGGGTGGTAAATGGACAATGCTTGAAGTATTATAGAGTAAAAGAAGATATAAGTGCAGCCATCATAGAAGTAATAACCCAGAAGAAGTGATTAAGAAAAGGTATAGAAGGAATGTCAACTATAAGAAGAATGGACTCGAGATGGAATGAGCAATACTACGGTCAAACTATTGACCATAAAAGAGTGCTTCATGGGAGTCAACCCATGCGAAATAAAGGTTTGAGTAAGTTTTTGAATTTTTAATTAAAGTTTTATTTGAGCATTGTTTTAAATAAGAAACATTTAATGCTCTAGTGAAGAAGAAGGAAGATTGATAATGCCAAAATTGGTCAAAAATCTAAGATGACATTTTTCTACCAAAACTCGATATTTCGTTAAGTTTTAGATTAATAAGGAATCCTTGGAGAGGCAGAAATTTTTTGGTGGACACAGAAGGTTTAACGACCAACTATACGGCGGGAATAAAATTCCGGCCATATAGCTGCGGTCGTATAGTTGTTGCGACATCACCCCTTCCATCCACAAAAGGTACTAAGAGTTTAACAACCAACTATACGGCCAGAATTAAAAATTCCGCTCGTATAGCCACGGACGTATAGATATCGATGCCTTTGAAAAAAAAATCATGGGTACTGAGAGTTTAATGACCAACTATACGACGGAATTAAAAATTCCACCCGTATAGTTGTGGTCGTATAGTTATCGACCCATCTCAAAAAAATATTTGGAGTCTAGAGAGTTTAACGAACAACTATATGGCGGGAATAAAAAATCCTGCCCGTATAGTTCCGGTCGTATAGTTAGTTCCACCGTAGATGTAATCTATAGTCGGTTCATAACTATATGGCGGGAGCTATACGAGCCGCACCCGTATAGTTGCTCGTTACGAAAGGCGGCTAGGATTTTTGACCTCTCCTTTTAAAGCTGATCACATCTAAACTTTTTCATTAAGTTTTCACAGAGCTACAACCTCTAGCCTCGAAAAATCCTTGCCATCCCTATACAAGCCCCTCTAACAACATCTATGCAGCGAAGCCATGCAGCCCTCCCATGTCAACTAGATTTGGAAGAAGAAAGAAGAGAAGCCCGTGAAGAGGATCGAACAAGTAGAACCTAAAGGTTCATCATCATCATCCAGCCCGGAGATCAAGCCTCTCCCAAATTGGGAGGACATGTTCCCACAAAGTATGGAGATGATGAGGCAAGCTGAGCGGGGAAAGAACAAGGATGAGTATCTCCCTAATCCTTATCGTTACAACATAGGATCCTATTATAAACCTCCTCCTGGTCCATCACCTCTTAAACCTAAGAAGGTGTGGCAATATGAGATTCATGATAAGATCTATGAGTTCTAAAAGGCTTCGAAGGCATGCGTTGAAACAATTGGAGAAGGGATTGACTCCTAATGGATGATGAGCAAAGACCTTGAGAAAAAGGTCGATGACATCGATAGTAGAGTTGGTTTCTTGATTAAAACTGTCTTTGAGTTGACAGATGAGAAGAAATTCCTAAAGAAGAAAATGTTGAAGCTTCATACGACATGGTCGAGCTCAGCATCTGCTTTGCAAGCATAGTTAAATATGACAACATAAAAGAAGAGGGCAATGCTCTTTCTACCCAGAAGCAGGAATAGGTAACAACAAGGAGTTATTTGATCCCGCCTGGCTTGATTCCAAGCTTGGGGATATCTTTAAATACCTTGTAATCTATCTTATAAGTTTTATATTACTATTTTAGTTTTGCATTAGGTCGAACTAGAAATAAAGTTTGCATCATTAGAATTCCCTTCAGGAATAGTCGATCCCTTTTATGAAATTCTGAGTTTACTACTATCATGGAGCAATATTGAGTTTGTTCTTATCTTATTGGATATATGAATGGCTTGAGTATAATTTTACTTGCACTTGATGATAGCAATGGGAGTCTTCCACACCATTGGTATTAATGGAACATATAAAGATAATTTGGTCAATATATTGTAAGTCTACGGTTTGATTTACAAAGAAAAACTATCTATGAAGTTAAGTTGAAAAAGAAATCTTGAACAAAGGAAAATGGAAGTGTTATCAAAATAGAGTGAGAGAAAGTCAAGGTAGAATCTTCAAGTCATAAGAATGCTTCATATTCAGTTGGAATTTGATAATTTAGATCGTTAAACTTTGAATTCCTACATGAATTGGAATGTATGGCTAGCTCCTTTGCATAGCACTTAAACAAAAGTGTGAGCATATACACAAAAGAGAAGAAAAGAAAGAAGAAAAAGAGTGAGTGTGCAAATAGCAAATAGGCATATACCACTACATTGTAGTATGACAAAGAGACACTTTTGAGATTTTGAATCCCAAGTGAATACGTTGATCCTAAAACACTTGGGACTACCTCGCTAACTCGCCTACTAATACTATTCAGATGGTTCAAGTAAGGTACTATTCATGAACTTATTCTTATGTATCGTATATGATAAACACATGCTGCACCTGCCTCATTTATTTTATCAACTCAGCTTCATGAATATGAGGATCATATCCATTAAGCTAAACTTGCTCAGGACGAGCAAGAGTCTAAGCTTGGGGAATTTGATGAGTGCATATTTGCATCATGTTTTACATTATTATTTTGCATGGTAGATGTAGGATCTTGGTATTTTACGACGCTTGCACGCACATTTTTATGCCTGTTTTCGCCAGGATCAGGACAGATGATGGATCCAATAGATACAATTCTTGGAGTAGTTATACTGGGGAGAAAAGAAGTAAAAAACATCATAAATATCTTATTTTGGAAATATTAATAATACCAGAAGAAAACCCGAAGCGAAGAAAGAAGACAGACGGTTCAACAACCAACTATATGACCGGAATAAATTTTTCGGCCGTATAGTTGGCGCCACCACCGCCTCCTCAAATAGTTTCACCCCGTGCAACTGGATTGGAGAGACGGCTACAGAACACCTAAAAATCTCCGAAACGTCACCTCCGGAAGGCATCTGCAGGGGGAACTCATCCACCAAGGATCCATCTTCAACCTGCGCAGATCCGGGAGGCTAAGGCATCGATCTTCATCATCCACCGCTGCATCACCTCCATCTCCATCCATGCCATCTACATCTTGTCCAGATCTTTAATTCCCGTACTCGTTGTGGATTTATACAAATACTATTCATCTATGATTGTTTCCATTACCATTGCCATGGTGTTGATTGCCTCCATGTCTGAGTAGATCTCTAGTTCTTGGGGAGATGGAGAAACCCTAGCATATGATTGAGATGAGATAGAGATTATGATGTTATACATCATTATGTGTATGCGTTAATTGTCTTCATCTTGATGTTGGGAGTTGTGCACCTCCTTAATATTTGCCTCATGTGGGGACTCGATGAAGGGGATTACTTGTTAGTGGACGGAGGGATGATAGCGCTTACGGTGACTATAAAGCTGTTGTCATTTCTTACGTGCTAACTTGGGGAATCAATGAGAACTCATTTAGCTATGTCCATGCCACAGGAAAAATCCCTTAATAGTGGGATAATACGATTGATGTCGTTTATTCGTCTGCTGTGGTTATGGAGGATGATGTGAGTAGCGATTGCTGCCTATTTGTCCATATATGGAGCTCCTCCCACATACATACACATTATGAGAATATTTGTTATAATAATCTTGATTGCTTAGTCTAAATTGCTAGTGGTACATCCACCACTCCCTGAGAACGCATTTTTCCCTTTTGTAGTTCCAAAGTTCTATTACACACACAATTCTTACTTTCTGCATTAAGTTTTACTTTACTTTAAATTACCTTGTTCAACCAAAAACCCAAAAAAAACTCTACTTTTCCTGCATCTTAAAGGTATTTCTTAAGTACTTCGTTTAGTTGTAGTTAAAAGCATCTTAGTCTTTTGCCTACTGCTTCCTGTGGGATCGATATCTTTATTTCAAAACTAGCTACAAACGATCTGTGCACTTATAGTCATCACCTCGCTGGTCAGGATGATGATGCTTCTGCAAGATCAGTAACCTCCAGGAGATTAGCCTAGCGATTGCATTGGCGCTGTTGGGCTGATACCGCCAGGTAGGGTCACACCGGGGTATAAAGGCCGAGTTAGCCAAGGTACGGCACGGTCAAAGCAAGTGTTGGCCGGGTCACCTCAAGGCAGGCCGACCTATGGAGTAACCCGACCAGTGGAGCATCTCCCTAGCCTTAACCCGGCCAGCATAAAATATATGTCGGCCATGTTTGTCTATCTATTACGCAGGTACCCTCGTAGTCGGGTTAGCCATATGCTAGCCGGACTACCACTTGGCTTCCAAGAGAAGGAATTAATCTCCCGCTGGTAAAAAGGTGACCTTTGCTAGTTGTAGCGTGATCGAAGCAAAGCAGAGGGAAGGACCAGCGGGGCAGGGCGACCAAGATGATGCGGGAAATGCCGGCTGACGTAGCCCGTGTCTGGTGACGCTAAAAGGCAAGGATTACGCAGTGGATTACGTCCATAGTCCAGACAAACCGTTAACGAGAAAAAAGAAGCATGTAGCTTTAACCAAGGGGCATATTCGGGGAATATGCTGCCACGTATGCCCTACCTTTGTAACCTAGGCTCCCCTATATAAGGAGCACCAGGGCCTCCATAGAAGGGGATCGATTCTTTTCTCTGTCGAAGGTAGAACTCTAGAGCTAGGTGGTGGGGAGTAAGAGGCATTGTCTCCTTGTCACGAACAGCTCGAGAAGCACTTGTATCCACCATTGATAGAGGAAATACAACTGCATATGTCCATGGACTCACCACATTTTCCCTCCCCGGAATCCCCTAGCACTCATTGGCCCCATCTTTAGCCTATCCATGGCATCTGCTGTGCCACCACCATGACAGTTGGCGCCCACCGTGGGGCTAGCGGTGCTAGCAGGGGTAAAAATCTGGACAGGAAGCATCTCCAACACCGACGAGCGTATTGTTTCCAGCCTGGTTCAGTGCTTTGGAGCGCTGGACTACGTCAACGATAATGCAGGGAGCTTCAGCAGGTGTCCTCCTCCGTGCAACGGCCTCTTCATCAAGCTTGGCATGCACAATATTTACGTCGGCATGGACGAGTCCTGTGCTCATCCACGGCACGTCGTCGAGGGAGGCGAACCACCTCTCAGCGCAGCTCGTGGTGTGCATATCACTCGCCCCGCTAGTAGCGTTGAGGTCCTGATGGCCGGGCCGGACACAGGAGCAAGCAAGGACCTGGTGCCACAGCCGGAAGTCACGCCAAAATAGGCAAGATCTAGGTTTCCTACGCTAGAGAGGCCAGAGAATGTACTCCAACAAGCAATAGATAGCCTAGCAATGCCAATAGCTCCTGTGGTAGACCCAGCTCAGGCGCAAGCTGCGTTGGAGGAAACTAGGCAGAAAATATTAGCTGGCGCAAAGAAGGTAGCGGAGTTACAACAGTCCTTGAACATCACTTTGAAGGAATATGCGAAGGCAAACCGCATAGACAGGGTGAAAATCCGAGGTAGAAACCTGATTACTGAGATTGACAAGGAATACAAGCCTAGGCCGGGTCACATAGCCACGATAGTAATAGGAGGGCTAGAGAGGTACAGTACCCTGGCAAAGAACCTCAGGACGGCAAACGCAGTTGCATCCGAGTTAGAGGGTCTAACCAGAGAGGCCCAGGAAAGGCAACAGGAGAGGGTGAACCACTTGCTGAGGGTCGCTTGCCAGCAAAATGAGGAAATGAACAAAGCAAACCTGGCACCACCAGGAGCATCACACGTGGTTTGTTCGGCTAGAAATAACCCGGTGAACTCCGGTGGAGCCGCATCATCTCTAGGTCATAACCCTAGGAGAGAAGAAGTGGTCAACTCCAGGATAAGACACAAACAGATGGTCTCCTATGACCCGGTAAGAGCTGGAAAAGGCAAAGCAGTGCAAGTTGATGAAGACTGCCACAGTACCAGCCAAGGTGAAGCTGGCTGAGGTAACCGCGATCTAGGCAATGCCGGTCAAAGGAACGCTGCCAACAGCAATGCTGGACAGCATGATCCGGCGGGAACAGGGCAAAATGTACCTCGGCAGCAGCAGCAACACGCACCTCGGCAGGAGAGAGGTGTAGGTCAAGCAGCACAATAGCAAAACGCTTTCCCGGATCAGGAAAGATATAATGATGGTTCTTCAGCGATGATTAACAACGGATACCCCAGACCGGAGTACCATGTAATTGGATCAAGGCTGGGAAGCAGAAACTTGCAGCCATATGATGCGAGGCTAAAACTGGACAGGATTTATAGGTCGGAGTTGATCGAGGTACAGGGTCCTCCTGGTCCAGTGTGCTTTGGGCCTAGGATCATGAGGGAGTGATACGTCCAAAACGTATCTACTTTCCCGAACACTTTTGCTATTGTTTTTCCTTTAAACTTGTGTGATTTGGATACAACTAACACGGACTGATGCTATTTTCAACAGAATTACCTTGGTGTCTAGTTTTTGTGCAGAAAATCAACTATCGGAAAAAATCCCAGAAAATATGCCAAAATCCTATTTCACCAGAAGATTCACGGAGCCAGAAGACGAGACTGAGGAGGGCCACGAGGGACCCACATCACCTGGCCGTGCGGGCCAGACCAGGCCGCGCCTGGGGGTGGTGTGGCCGCCTCGATCTCCCCCTCGGCCTCCCTCTTTGCCTATAAGTTGCCTCTTGACCTAAAAACAAAGGGGGGTTCAACGTTTTTCCAGAAAGAGTTCTGCTCCGCCGCCACCACTAGATTCCGCGATTCGGAACCAGAAACTCCGTTCTGGCACCCTGCCGGGACAGGGAATTGGAGGAGATCATCGTCATCATCATCACCATCGCTTCTCCATCGACCATCCATGTTTCCCCCATCTATGAGTGAGTAATCCCCCGCTGTAGGCTATGTGGATGGTAGGGATTGGATGAGATCGTTCATGTAATGGCATCAGATTGTTAGGGCATGGTGCCTAGTATCTATTATTAGTGCTTTTTGCCTTTGTTGCAACTTGTTATGCTTAATGCTTGTCACTAGGGCCCGAGTGCCATGATTTTAGATCTGAACATGTTATTAATTCATTATAATAGTATTGTTTATGGTCTTACATGCAAGTTGTATACACGTATTGTTGTCCGGAACCAAAGGCCCCGAAGTGACAGCAATCGGGATAACTGTAGGGAATGGCTTTGATGTGAGGATCACATATGTTCACAGAGTGTTAATGCTTTGCTCCGGTGCTCTATTAAAAGGAGCACCTTAATTGCCAGTAGTTCCCTTGAGGCCCCGCTGCAAACGGGCTAGCAGGACAAAAGATGTTGTGCAAGTTCTCATTGCGAGCACGTATGACTATATATGAAACGCATGCCTATGGTTATCTAGTACTTGGATGCTTTATCTTATTTATCTACAAATGCCCTTTGTCTTGATTGCCATATGAATTGTCTTGTCCATGCAACGCCCGTCCATCCATCCCTATGCCTACCGCGCTTTAATCCTACTGTTTACTGCAATTGTTACTGTTGTCTTTACTTTTACTACTGCTATTACTACTACAAAAATGTTGCTACTGATAAACTGCTGTGAGCAAGATTGTTTCCAGGTGCAGCTGAATTGACAACTCAGTTGTTAAGGCTTATAAATATTCTTTGGCTCCCCTTGTGTCGAATCAATAAATCGGGTTTCACTTCCCTCAAAAAATACTGCGATACACTCCCTATACTTGTGGGTCATCAGGGAGCCGCCAGTACCGAACTTTCAATTGGCCAGAGGAACAAGGACCTACGATGGTAGCACCAGACCGGAGGATTGGCTTATTGATTATGCAACAGTGGTCAAGATTGCAACTGGAAATTTGAGATGGGCAGTGAGGTATGTGCCTCAAATGTTAGAGGGACCGGCGAGAGTTTGGCTAAACAACTTGCCACCAGGAAGTTTTAACTACTGGATGGACTTTGAGGAGTTATTCGTTAGCAATTTCTCAAGTACTTACAAGAGGCCCAATAGGCCACAAACTCTGGCATTATGCCGGCAAAGACCGAATGAGCCAAACCGAGATTTCCTGACTCGGTGGTGCAACGTGCGCAACTTATGTGAGGGGGTAATTGAATCACAAGCAATCGCATGGTTCGCCCAAGGCTGTAGATATGGAAGTATGTTGTGGCAAAGGCTGCAGCGACATATGCCAACCACTTTGGCTGAGACGATCCAGATCACAGATTCTTACACTTTGGGAGACGCAACTCAACCCCGGCTAATGTCAAGTGAGGCAAACGAGGAGTATTACAACCAAGATGGCTCCGGGTCATTAAGGATAAATGATTTTCGAGGAAAGAGAAGGGACGAGCATCCTGATTACAGGTATAACTCGTAGTAGGTGGCAGCGGTGGACCAAGATCAACCCAATGCCAGCGCTAGAAAACTGGGGGGAAGAATTGGCAACAGAAAAGTGAGGGGAAGAAGCCTTGGACCCTGGAGCAGAAAAAGCAATGGCAGGAGCAAAAAGATCAACTGAGGTATACGTTCGAGTCTATGCTAGATCAACCTTGCAAGTTTCATACGCCAAGTCTGAACAGCCCGGCGAATCATACAACTCTGCAGTGTGAGTGGATGAGGAAGCTAGAACAGGGTAGTTTAGTGAATGCTTAGGCACCTTGGACCAAGCACCCCGGAATGAAGCACCTCGGCAGCCATTACTAACAGGGGGCATGGACAACAATTAATGTTGCCTCCACCTCTGCCGAGATATGAAAATCAGGAAAGGAGGGATGATGTGCATCAAGTAAACAATAACCATCAGCAGGACCAAGGTTACCACACAAATGAGGGACGAAACAAATACAGGGAGCATCACCAAAGTTACTGTGTGTTCACCATGGAAGAAACTGACCAGAAAAGCTTGCTGCGCCGACATATGGAGGTAAATGCAGTAATGCCAGCAGTGGTGAGATATATGCCTTGGTCAGATCAGGAGATTACGTGGAGTATCAAGGATCACCCGAAGCTCATGCCTAGCCCAGGGACCTACGCACTTGTCCTGGATCCGACGTTCAGGCTGAATCTTAATGTGAAGTTTTCCAAGGTGTTGATTGATAATGACAGTAGCATTAACATCATGTACAAGCATACCATGCACAAGTTGGGGATATCAGAGAATATGCTGCAAGCTACAAGGACCACTTTTCATGGCATTGTGCCAGGTATCTCCTATGAGCCAATTGGCAAGGTCCGGGTTGATGTGTTATTCGGTACAAGGGATAATTGCTTGACTGAAAATTTGGAGTTTGAAGTGGTGAATCTGGAGAGCGCCTATCACGCGTTGCTCAGCAGGCCCGCGCTGAACAAGTTCATGGCAAGTACTCACAACAGTTACTTAAAGATGAAACTGCCCAGACCTAGGGAGTGATAACCGTGTCGAGGGACTTCAGGCGTTTGAGCGAGTGTGCTTCTGCCAGATCTAACTTGGCCGAGTCACTCGTGATAGCTCAGGAAAATAGGAGGATACAGGAAGTGGTGGCATTGGCTCAATCCACACAGCAACATATGCCGGCACTGACCAACCCGCATGGAAGCGTATCATTCCAGGCAACCAAGGATACAAAGAAAGTGCCAATCGATGATCAGTTCCCCGAGCGCACTATAACCATTGGTGCCGGGTTAAGCAGCAAATAGGAAAGCGAGCTTGTCAGCTTCCTCCGTGAGAATTGGGATATCTTTGCTTGGTCCACACAGGATCTGCAAGGTGTGCCGAGGGAGTTGGCCAAGCACTCTTTGAATGTGAGACCTGGTGCTAAGCCGGTGAAGCAACCTCTCCGATGTTTTGCCGAGGACAGAAGAAAAGTCATTGGGGATGAGATAGCTAGGCTCCTTGCAGCCGGATGTATGGTGCATGTGCATTGATTACACGAACCTGAACAAGGAGTGTCCTAAAGATCCATTCCCACTCCCTAAAATAGACCAAGTCATAGACTCAACTGCCGGATGTGAACTATTATCATTCATTGATGCGTATTCTGGTTTCCACCAGATACCCCTAAACCCGGAAGATCAAACAAATACTGTGTTTATTACCCCGTACGGGGCTTATTGCTATTGCACTATGCCGTTTGGATTATGTAATGCTGGAGCAACATACTATGCAAAAATGTTTACATGACTAAATAGGTCAAAATGTGCAAGTTTATGTGGATGATGTGGTGATAAAAACTAAGGAAAGAAAAACGCTCCTTGATGACATCCGGCAGACGTTCGTGAACTTGAGATGGTTCCGAATGAAGCTTAACCCGGAGAAATGCACTTTTGGTGTGCCTGTAGGGAAATTACTCGGTTTTGTGGTGTCCAGCCGAGGTATTGAAGCTAACCCGACGAAAATCCGGGCTATAGAGAGAATGGAACTGCCAAAATGCCTCAACAATGTATAGAAGTTCACTGGCTGCCTAGCCTCGTTAAGCCGGTTCGTATGTCGGCTGGGAGAGAAGGCTTTGCCCCTCTACCAGTTAATGAAAAAGGCAGACAAATTTACATGGACGCCACAAGCGGACAACCCATTTCGAGAATTGAAAAAGATGTTGTCTACTTCACCAATCCTAATCGCACCACTACCCAAGGAGCCAATGTTGCTCTATGTAGCCGCGACCAACCGAGTCATAAGTGCAGTAATTGTGGTGGAGCCCGAAGAAGAAGGAAAGTCAGTGCAAAGGCCGGTGTATTATTTGAGCGAAGTGTTATCGGTTTCAAAACAGAACTACCCTCACTATCAAAATATGGCGTATGGCATGTATATGTCGGCCAAGAAACTCAAACACTACTTTGAAGAACATCCCATCAAGGTGATATGTGAGGCACCCAAATCAGAGATTATGAGTAACAAAGATGCTAGTGGCCGAATAGCAAAATGGGCAATTGAGCTAGCCCCGTATGCGCCACAGTTTGACAGAAGAGATGCGATCAAATCGCAGGTTGTGGCAGATTTCATTATGGACTGGGCCGAGATGCAATACGAACCACCTCTACCGGACTCCAATTATTGCCGAATGCACTTTGACGGATCAAAACTGAAATAAGGGTTGGGCGCTGGAGTAGTGCTTACCTCGCCCAAGAACGATCAACTAAAATATGTCCTCCAAATCCACTTCAGCGCCTCGAATAATGTTGCAGAATATGAGGCACTGGTACATGGCCTCAAAGTGGCAAAAGAAGTGGGGATACGTCGGATACAGTGCTTTAGAGACTCGGATTTGGTGGTGCGGCAAGTGTTTGGCAACTGGGATGCTTTAGATGCCAACATGACCCTTTACAGATTTCATGTGCAAAAGATAAGCGGATTCTTCGAGGGGTGTGAATTCCACCACGTACCTCGGATTGAAAACGAGGCAGCCGACATACTGTCTAAGTTGGGATCATCTCGACAACAAATCCTGCCAAATGTTGCCTTGGAGCACTTAAGAAAACCATATATTACCCCATCGCCGGAATCCGAGTCAATTTATATCCTGGCCTTCTCTGGATCAGAAGCTACGCCAATGGAAATAGATTGGGGAGGCACCTCAGCAAACCCGGGGACTACTTCGGCAAACCAGGGGACTACCTCAGCAAACTCGGGGACTGGTCAGCCAAACCCGGCAGGAGTTATGTCGGTGGATGCACTGGAAATTGACGAGGAACTTTTCCCCATCCGAGTTATACCTGCTTGGACCAAGCCAATATTTGACTTCCTGAAAGAGGGAATCTTGTCGGGTGATGAGGTACTCTCAAGGTAGATCCAGAGAAGCGCAAAGTCCTATACCATTATCAATGCCAAACTATACAAGAGAAGTGCAACCACAGTGTTGTAGCGATGAGTAGATCCGGAGGAAGGACTTGACATACTCCGGGATATCCACCAAGGAGAATATGGCCACCATGCATCTTCAAGAGCATTAGTGGAAAAGGCTTTCCGGCATGGATTTTATTGGCCTAGTGCTTTGGAGCAAGCAGAAGATTTGGTCAGGAAATGCAATGACTATCAGAGATACACCACAAAAACCCACCTGCCAATGTCGGAACTCAAAACTATCCCCATTACTTGGCCATTTGCTGTATGGTGCCTAGACATGGTAGGGCCATTTAAGCCGGCGAAAGGAGGAATGACCCATATCCTAGTTATGGTGGACAAATTTACTAAATGGATCAAAGTTAAGCCAATCATGAAATGTGATGGGGCAACAGCGCTAAAGTTCCTCAAGGATACAATCCTGAGATATGGCTACCCCCACAGTATCATAACTGATAATGGCACCAATTTTGCTAAAAGGAGCATTTGCGAGGTTTTGCCAAGAAAAGAAGATCTGGCTAGATGTAGCTTCCGTGGCCCACCCCGCATCGAACGGGCAAGTGGAAAGATCCAACAGACTGGTATTGTCCGGGATAAAACCCCGGCTCATAGAGCCGCTGCAAAGATCAGCGGGGTGCTGGATAGAAGAACTACCAGCAGTATTGTGGAGTTTAAGAACAACTCCAAATCGGTCAATAGGCTATACGCCATTTTTTCTGGTATATGGGGCAGAAGCTATACTACCAGCCGACATAGAGCATGATTCGCCAAGGGTCACCCAATACACAGAAGCCGAAGTGCGCGAAGCCCGGCAAAATGATGTTGATATGCTAGAAGAAGCGAGAGAACTGGCCTTGTCCAGATCCGCCATATATCAGCAAAATCTCCGATGCTACCATAGCCAGAAAGTAAACCCCTGAGTTTTCCGGGAAGGTGATTTGGTCTCCAGCTGGTGCAGCGCACCGCTAGCATGCATAAGTTATCCCCTCCCTGGGAAGTACCATTCATTGTAAGCAAGGCTTTGCACAATGGTTCCTACTATCTTATCAATACACAGCCACAGGAGAAGAACAAGGCAGACAAGTCCGGAGAAGAATCTAAACAACCATGGAATGTAGCATTACTTCGTCCCTTTTACACCTAGCAAAGAGGTGAATGTATCTGAGTCACTCGTATGTCGGTATGTATGTCGGCAACGAGCTTATCAATGAAACTTAGGCACCCCCAGCAGGAACGCGAGGACTGCCATAATAACTGTTTTTCTTGTTTATATGTTCTTTATACTTCGGTTGGCTTACATTACTTGTACCTTAGCCAGATTAGTAGTGTGTGAGCACTAAAAACCCAACTCTTCGACTTTGCTACTGTCTAACAAGAATTGGCTTCATGGCAAGCAAGAGAAAATGTTTGGAATTGCAAAGCACATGAAAAACAACTAAGGGAAATAACCTAAGAGTGCCGACATTTGTTATTCGGACTAACCCCTTGTTTACTTTAGTCGTATCTCGCCGGATTATTTTGAGCTAATCTCAAAGTTCCAAGTATCGTTAAGTCAATTTTTTGAACCTCGGACTCGTAAGTCGAAAAAACCGAATCAAGGTAGACGCGAGCCGAGTCAAAAATTGGGAGAACAAGAAAAGGAAACTAGGGGACTTCGCTCACGATAATCTGACATTAAAAACTTAGTAGCAAATACATCTTCACCCGACATTCCGGGGATCTGACAGATATGGTCAAGTGTTTTTATGCTCAAGGAGTAGGGGCAGAGGCCGAATCATCGGTCGACGGAGGAGGCACTTCGGAGTTCGTGGGCGGGGGCGCTAACCTCGGCCTCATCTTCGGGGTTGGCCTCTCCATCTTCCAGATCTTCAGCTTCGTCGCCAAGTTCAGAGCCCTCGCCCTTACTTCCCTCGTCTTCCTTGCCCTCAGAAGCACCATCATCATCAAATACATCAAGGTAACTCGGCCCCTCGTTCCAAGCATGGCATAAGGAGTACTAGATAAGCTTGTTGGTGCAGGCTTTGCGACGAGCAATGCACTCTGGATCATCGGACCACTTAGATCCGGTGCGCATGCGGGTGAGCAGCCCCAAGTCTATACCTTCATACCATGACAGGACAAACTGCAGCACGATATCAGCCCCGGCTCATGCAGAAGATTCTCGCCACAAGTGCAACTGAGTCTCGCACTCCATCAATTTGGCTATAAGAGCCGCATTTCCTTTGGGAGTGGGCTCAGAGGGCCAGAGGGAATTGAGCATCTGCATCACTGCTGGAATGATATCTGCGCCATAATTCTTTACTAGCTCCATGCGAGCGATGAGGCTCACCAGTAGATCCTCTGTCTCATAAGGGATTGACCCGGCAGCAGGACCTGTGAAAATACCATGGTTCTCACGAGACCGGGCTACAACAGCAGCAGCGAGAGTGTCACCTTCTAGAAACTTGCCTGAGAACAGAACAGAGGAAACAATGAGCAAAAGCACTAAATCCAGATAAATGAAAATTGAGCAAGGGAAAGAAACTCATGAGCAATCTGGAAGAGGAGACGCTGGAGCTCGGCATGGATATCGGCGCTGTTGGCCTAGAGTTTCTCATATTCTAAGGTCATCGACATAAGTTTCACGTCGGCTTCCTACAATAAGTCCTGGTCCTTGGAAAATTGCGTGGTTAGACGCTTTTTTCGTCGGCAAACTCCTGGTTAACCTTATCTAGTTCGGATTTATGGAGGTCCTTAAGCCTCTGGATTTCGGCATTCACCCGGGTAATCTCCGAATCCTGGAGACGCAGCCAAGCTATCTCGTCGTCCTTCTTCTTAAGTTTAGCTTGATGCTTTCCTGCTTGTTCGAGAAAATGTGTCATCATATCAGGAATAGGTACGCTGTCTTCAAGGGAAACTGCAACAATGGGTTAATCCGGCGGAGCTGAAGTATAAATATCTACCGAGCCAAGGAAAGAGCGCACGATGATCATGTGAACAAGACAAAATACCTTGAATTTCAGCCAGGTTTTTCTGCATGATAATGTTCTCAGACTTAATCTTGGCTGCATAGTTCGAATAACAAGTTAATACAGATCATGAATAACTCGAATGAGCGCAAGTAAAAAAGGAAAAGTCTTGAGTAGAGAAAGTTACCCTTCATCTGGTGATCCTCTAAGAGCTTGCCGTAACATGCGCGAACATCTTTGTAGGAGTCCAACAGGCGCTGGAACGTAGCAGATCGGCGATTAGTGGTGATCTAAAAAAACAAGACAAGGTTAGTTCAAGGGGAAAGTGATAATAATTCGAAGTCTACAAGATCCAGGCCAAGTGGAACTTAACCCGGCTCTAGGTGTGTGGATATTCGAAGTCTACAAGATCCGGGCCAAGTGGAACTTAACCCGGCTCTAGGTATGTGGATATTCGAAGTCTAAAAGATCTGGGCCAAGTGGAACTTAACGCAGCTCTAGGTATGTGGATATTCGAAGTCTAAAAGATCCGGGCGAAGTGGAACTTAACCCGACTCTAGATGTGTGGATATTCGAATTCTATAAGATCCGGGACAAGCGGAACTTAACCCGGCTCTAGGTGTGTGGATATTCGAAGTCTAAAAGATCCAGACCAAGTGGAACTTAACCCAGCTCTAGGTGTGTGGATATTCGAAGTCTACAAGATCCGGGCCAAGCGGAACTTAACCCGGCTCTAGGTGTGTGGATATTCGAAGTCTACAAGATCCGGGCCAAGTGGAACTAAACCCGGCTCTAGGTGTGTGGATATTCGAATTATCCAAGATTTGGGCCAAGTGGAACTTAACCCAGCTCTAACTTTATCACAATTTGGAATTGCTAAGGACATAAACTGAATTCTCTAGGAGCATCCGGCCGAGCAACAAGTTACTCCCTCGGAGGCTCGGGGACTAGGGGATATATCTATAAGCATTCATGCATGTAAAGTAGCATAGCAGAAGAAAAAGTGTTACCTCCATCATCCGGCCAGCCAAAGAGATGGCCTTGGTGGCGGAGTTCATCTGAGCGCTGAACTCCGCTGTGCCGAACTTCTCCGGCAGATCATCCTTTGGATCAATGAATTCAGAGTTGTTCCAGTTGTTCACGTACTCTAGGAGTAGTGGGATGTAACTCTCGCCACCAAGCCTTTAATATGGGCCTCTCGCCTCACGGATTCGGTAGCAGTAGGACTGGTATGCAGGACCAGTTGCCTACTGCCTTCTGATCCGGCAGCGGGAGACCTGGAAGTTGTGTCCTTGGCTGGCCCGACAGCTTTCTTGAGCTTGCCAGATGACGCAGGACGCTACAGAAGATCAGAGGCTGCTGGTCCAGATGGTGCCTGAGAAGCTGGCTGAAAGATGTCAGCAATGGACACCATAGATCCAATGGCAGCTGATGGAGCTTTCCTCTTTGGAGGCTTGGTGGAGGCTGTTGATGCTGCTGGCTTTGGTGCCGAGGCTGGTGCTGGGGCAGATGCTGATGGTGCTGATGCTGGTACTAGTGCTGATGGTATCGCTGGTGCTGTTGGTGCTGATGCTGGTACTGGTGCGGCTGGTATCGCAGGTGCTGCTGGTGCTGGTGCTGTTGGTGCTGCTGGTACTGGTGCTACTGGTTCAGAAGAAACTGGGGTCGAAGAACTTGGTTGGGGCAGTGCTGATGAAACTGGCACCTCAGAACTGGGCGGTGGAGCCGAAGAGGAGGAGCTAGGATTATCTGGCATAGCCATATCCTGGGCTGCCCCACTACCCCCAGCGCGGACATTGCCCTCCTCGCGATGAGAAGGGCTCCAATCAGGCACAGCCACAGAGTCCTCTGGAATAGGACTAAGCGGGTGAACATCGTTGTTGCGAGGGGGAAGGACTGCTCTGGATCAGAGAGGCAATGCCGGAGCCGCTCTAGGGAATGCCCCTAGGAGCTCTAGAATATAAAATAACAGCAAGTCAAGAAGAGAAAGAACAAATAAGAGGCAAAGGCAAAGGCGGAAATGGAAAAACCCAAGAGCAAACACAGAAAGACTTACTCATCCGAGGTTGGAGGTGCCTGAGGTTTGGGTGATGTCCGGACCATGCTCTTGGATGCTAGCTTGGCCGAGGCTTTCACCCCGAACTTCTTATGACTCTTCTTGGGCAGCGGAGCCTTTGAAGATGCGGCCGAGGTAGTCGCGCGCTTTTGGGTGGGAGCAGGGACCAGACCACTCGTGGCAAGGGAGGGAACCTCGTGGACCTGATCAGCCGGGTTAGCTGGAGATTCGAACATAACCGGGAATGCATAAGAGATGGGCACCGGGTCAAGTACCTCAAGAACCTCAACATCTGAGTCATCGTCATCCGGCCAATCCCTTAAAGAATAGGCCTTACTAGAGGTGCATTTGACGGTGTCCGGAGTGGGCAAAAAAATCTTTGGATCAGGCTCCACCTCGTCCGGCTCGGCACGATCCGGCACCCACTTGCTCGCCAGCTCCTGGCCATCCTCTAGTGGCTGTTGTAGAAATCGCTGAGAAGAAGGCAGTAGTGGTTCAAAAAGTTGTCCGACATACCGAGGAGACCTAGAAAAACAGTAAGAGAGAAGTTTACCTTTGGAGGAGGGTTGTCTCGGGTATAGGGTGCAAGCCCCCATTCCCAAGCCTCGGAGAATTCCTTCTCCATGTTGAAGATGGCCTTAACCTGGTGGTACTGCCGAGTTATTGAGCTCGAAGGAGGAAGTCTGGTGGGGATCGAGGGGGCCACTCAAGTAGCAGATCTTGTGGGTGCATTTCTGCAGGGGGAGACCCGGCTGCGAACGAAGGTGATCATAATATCCTCACCCCGCAGCTTCTCCTTGAGCAGCTCCTTGATCCGGTGGTCAACCTGGTTCGCCAGAGCCGTGGGTCGCTTCGAGATGCTCTCCCAAAGAGAGGTGTCTAGGATTCCAAGCTTGAATGGGACGAGCCGGATCAAATCCTCGTCCGTGGTATTCCAGCCTTTGCAAGACTCGATCCCGGTGACCCGGGTAAAAGTGGAGCCCTTGCGGGGAGATATGGAGGCTGCCTCGCACTGGGTCAGATGCTTCTCTGTCGGAGTGAGATGCTTATCTAGAACGACATTCTTCCACAGACCAAAGAACTTTATCCACATCTCCTTGGAGGGCCATAGGCCGATGTAGCCCTCAATGCCGGAGGAAAAAGAAGAGAGAGAGAGGTGATGGCATTGGCCGAGAGATGGTGCGGTTGCAATTGATAAGTGCAAATGAAGTCATGGAAGAAATTGGAAATAGGAAGGCTGAAGCCGCACTGGAAGTGGGAGAGGAAAACCGCATACTCCCGTGGATTTGGAGAAGGGGAAATCTCATCGGCAGCGAGGCGGCAGGTGACGCCCGTGGGGATGCGACGTGTGGCGTATAGCCAATCCAAATAGTCTTCACAGACGAAGGCACCATCCCAGCCACCGCGCTCGCGGCCCTCATCTTCCTCCTCCTGCTGAGCGACCACAGCGGTCTCTTCCTCAGTCATGGTGAGGTCGAGATCCTCAAGGATGAAGTCGGAGTAGAGGTAGCCGGCGACGGGGAACCTGGAAGCATAAGGCCCCATGGCGAAGATCTTGAATAGAGGTGGCACGCGGTCGCTGGAAGCGTCTCGGTGCAGTTGTGACGGCGTGGCACTGGCAAAGAAGCAATGGTGGCGGTGGCATCGCAGCGAAGAAGAAAGGAGGCAGGGGAGCGTGCAATGTGTGGGGAACCTCCCCAAGATTACCCCAGTACCCTATTTAACTGCACGTGCGGGCGCGTAGTGGGATCCTTTGCGGTGGCCCTGCCGCACGCTGTGGCCGTGTACGCGACGGAATCAACCAATCTAACGCCAACCACAGCAAGGGCCACACGGAGCAAAAGATCCCGTGACACGACGTGGTGTTACGGTTAACGAGGCACTGCTGCGAAGGGACGTGCGTAGCAGTTATTCCTGACAGTACAACAGTAATCGGCGCAGCAAATGGGTGTGGCCCTTAAAATGAAGCAAAATGATGATTACCCTCCACGTAGGACATGGGGAAGCGTATAAGAGAAACAAAGGTAACGTGGATATTGAGCAAAGACCTGCCAAGTGAGAAATAACTCGGAACATGCCAAGGGACCGTAAAGGAAAAAAGACTAGGTTGCAGAGTAACTCGGCCGAAGAGGTAAACACCCGAATAGGAGAACCTGCTGTGGCCTTAAACAACTAAAGTTTCTAAGACCGCACCATCTTCGGGGACTAATGTTGGGGGGATACCCCCAGGTAGGGTCACACCAGGGTATAAAGGCCGAGTTAGAAGAGGTACGGCACGGTTAAAGCAAGTACTAGCCAGGTCACCTCAAGGCAGGCCGACCTACAGAGTAACCCGGCCCGTGGAGCATCTCCCTAGCCTTAACCCAACTGGCATAAAATATATGTCGGCCATGTTTGTCTATCTATTACGCAGGTACCCTCGTAGTCGGGTTAGCCATATGCTAGCCGGACTACCACTTGACTTCCAAGAGAAGGAAGGAATCTCCCGCTGGTCAAAAGGTGGCCTTTGCTAGCTATAGCTTGAGCGAAGCAATGTAAAGGGAAGGACCAGTAGGGTAGGGCGACCAAGATGACGCGGGCAATGCCGGCTGACGTAGCCCATGTCTGGTGACGCTAAAAGGCAAGGATTACGCAGTGGATTACGTCCATAGTCCGGACAAACCGTTAAAGAGAATAAAGAAGCATCTAGCTTTAACCAAGGGGCATATTCGGGGAATATGCTGCCATGTATGCCCTACCTTTGTAACCCGGGCTCCCCTATATAAGGAGCACCAGGGCCTCCGTAGAAGGGGATCGATCATTTTCTCTGTCGAAGGTAGAACTCTAGAGCTAGGTGGTGGGAGTAAGAGGCATTGTCTCCTTCTCACGAACAACTCTAGGAGCACTTGTATCCACAATTCATAGAGGAAATACAACTCCATCTATGCGTGGAATCGCCATGTTTTCCCTCCCCGGATTTCCCTAGCACTCATTGGCCCCATCTTTAGCCTATCCATGGCATCTGCCGTGCCACCACCATGACAGGCGCTTATGCTCGCACGTGTAGTCGGATCGTCAAGCCCGAACTCCACCCAAATCAACTATAACCATCTCATCGAAAGATCGGACACCTAGCCCTATTAGTATGGGCACGCAGTCTTGTGGTCATCGAGCTCGTGGTAGGTGACCATGGTGAGGCAGCCGTCGTGGGGAATCTAACTTTTATCGGCGCTAGCTCGTCTTTTTCCATTGCCGACTAGCTCTTGGTGGAATCCACCGACACGCCCGACATTGGAGTGGTTCCCTAGAAGCTCAGCTCGCTGATGTACTTCCTGTAGTCCAGAAGTTTTATGCATCATTGAGGGAATTGAATATGAGGTCCCTTGATCCATCCTAGATCCGTAGTCCTGCATAAAAATGGAGTAAGTAGTAGGTATCGCCGCACCTATGGAAGCTGACTAGCTGAGGCTGTGCACTCTGCGTACAATGCAAGATTTTAGTGAAGGCCACTTCAACACCATGCTTCACACTGCTTGGTCAAAATAAGGTTGCACAAAGTTCACAGGTGAGAGTAAATCAGGTATCATGCTGTTTATTACCAGACAAACAGATCCTACCCGCGTGAGACGTAAGAAGGTCTACACCTAGAGAGAGATACAGAAACCTAGGGCCTAGCACAAAGTGTACAGTGTTGCAGGGGAGAGATAGAGGACTGCGTGCATGTCTTCAACACCATCTGCATTTTATTGTATCTGCTTGTCTCTTCTATATCTTTCATTTCTCGGCATGGCAGACTCATTTCTCTTCTCCATTTCTTTCTTGTGGTTCAATCTTGTCTAGATACAGAGTACTAGGATTAATTTGGATCGGAGGAGTAGTAGTACTAGAAAAATAGGCCCAGATTTTGGAAACTCCACGGAGTAAGTAAATACTACTCGAGTAGTACTAGTACAGTTGTACTAGTACTCCAGTAATACATGTATTTTTATACTCGAGTAGTACTAGTACTCCAATAATACATACATCTTATTTTTATACTCCGGTAGGTAGGCATCTGCGAGGGGCGGGTGGTGGGGCTATTTATGGATTTTTACTACACCTAGGGCGGTGAGCGGCGGTGGTAGTAGGCTCTAGTAGTAGTACTCGATTACTCATGTTCACTGATTCATGAAGTGAGACTTCAGTAGTGTACTGCAGTATTGTAGTACTACTCGAATGCAGTTATCATCACATAGTTCCAAGGGAGACACTAGATACACAAGTGCTCAGATGCACGTCCTAGGTTGGCCCTGATGCCTTCCAATTGGATAAAGCCTTGCTTCCTGACCATATAGGCAAGGAAATTCATTTTGCTCCTCTTTACTTCTTAGTGATTTTCTTCTCTTTACTCATCTCTTCTCGCTCTACATTTCTGGGCATGGCGCACAACCTCCTGATTATAAAAAGCATCATAAAAGCCTCAAATGTAAGATTATAGAGGGAGAGCATCACGAAAAGGCTCACAAATTTTAAATTGTAAAAAACAACACAGAAAAGCCTATTTTTTATGATCATGGTGGCAAACTTGTAGGAGTAATTTCTTGTTGGCCTCGGTGGGAAACTGGTGCTCGGGTGCCAAACTTGAACAAAGTTAGCGAGTGAGCAACCCTACAAAATATCTAGGGAGAGAGTGGGGGATATCAATCCCAGATCCAATGGTGAGTGGCCACGACGATCGGTGTGACGTAGATCTCGATCAGTTAGGGGCCACAAACACATAAAGAACACCTTGTGCACCCAAAAAAGGTTTTCTGGGCATAATGTTTTGGGAATTTTTTGCAAGATCAGTATCAGATGAAATGACAAATTTTGGACCTACAAATGATTTTAAAAAGCATGAGCAAACTATGCAACACATGTAGTGCAAATAGAGATCGTTTCAAGTGAAATCTACAGGAATTCAAAAAATGCAAAATGGTTTTCTATAAAAAATAACATGGAAAAGCACTTCACCGACATTGTTTATCAACCAAGATACACGATGGTGCCAGATATGGCCTTATTTCAACAAACTATGTCATGGTTAAGGCGATGACCTAGCTCATGCGAGTCAAAAGCCATCCATATTCATACCTCATTGCTCAATTCTAAGAAGGTTTTTTTTATAAACTCCTAACCTCGTGTAACATCTCAAAAATATTAAAAGGAGTATATCAATTTCCAAGAAAACAAAATTAGGGTTAACCAAAAACTTTTAACCTTAAACAACCATTAATGCAAGTGTGTGTTTGTTAAGGATGTATGAATGCATGATATGCCATGTTTGTTTGTTATATATGATGAGGATTGGTTTAAAGATCAACACAATATCATCTAGGTCAAAACAAAACCAACCAAAGCAAAAGAAAATAAAAATATAAACATATGACCTAATGGTCATTTTTGCAAATATTAACACTTAGCTCACTTGGAGCATCTCTATTAAATGATTTCAATCAGAAAAAATTCCATTTCTTTTATCACCTTGCTAGACCAAGTGACAATGAACACAAGTGAACTTTCAAAACTTACCAGAACAAATTTAAATCCATTTGAGGGAATTTTCAAAATTGAATCTAGTGTATGTATCAAGATAGCCATTTTTCCAAAACCATCCAAACTTTCTCCACTTGACCAATCCTTGCAACCAGAGACTCTCAAGCTTATAATCAACACACCCACCAAATAGAATTTGAAAATTCAAATAATTTTCTCTTGCGGCCATTTGATCGAACACTTAACGAGCACAGTACATAGCTACCTACTCTACATTGTTTAGAGCAATCTTGTGATCATCTTTGTACCACACTCAGCCTCCACTACTCGCCCACGATCACCCCAGTACCAGCCCGTGCAGCTGAGCCTTGCTCCTTGACCAATTGACCAGTGCTACCCTGTACCCGAGCTCACCAAGCCGACCCAACATGGACTCGATGCCACAAGCCTCACCGCCCTCACCCATGACGTCTAGAAGCTAGCCATAACCTCACCGCACATGCCTGTGTATGCCTTGACCAACGCTAGGCCGTGGACACGCCAACACAGCCACGTCCACTTCTCTGTCCGCCATGCCGAGACCGCGCAAAAGCTCCGAGCAAATCCCACGCGACCACGCCATGCCTCGCTCTCTCCTTGCATCAATACCCTCGCCGCGATGCCACCGACCGCCCAAACATGCCTGCTTGACCTCACGTGACCAGTGACCACCATATGCCGTGACGAACACCCGCGGTACCCGAAGATGGCATGGATGCCCCCGACCGATGGAGACCGCACCTCACCGCGCCACTGTGCGCATGATAATCGCCAAGGAGCACCACGTTGACCTAGACCCTCAGCCATGCCTATAGCACACTGTAACAATGTCGCCGACGAGCCCGAGCCATGCCCCGATGCTCCCATTTCCGGTGTATAAATAGATCTCGTCCCTTGCCTCAAAATACACCCCACTTGACTCACCTCTCACCCAGCAATCTCTCTGACCCATCCCCGGAGCAAGCCGAAGTGTGCAGCGCCGGAATTTCACCGGAGCCTGCCGTCGTAGTGGTGGAATGGAGCCAGCGCTAGGAGCCGCCCCAGGAGCAACCGCGACCATCGTCTGAACCGCCGTTGTCTACCAGTTCATTCGCCCACACCGCCGTACCTAGATGGAGCCTTGGTAAGCCCCCCGACGACCCCCGCCATAGAGCTAGGGTTGAATCCCACGCATGTCGTGCGACGGAGATGATGACACTGAGCTGTTGATCACGCTCTAATCGTGCGGCTAGGATTAGCGCGTACCGCTTTGCGTTAGAACGGTCACTAATGTGTGGGGCCAGCGCAAGTGCAGCCCGCTGTGCGTGCACCATGCAGTTGGGTCGGCCCAGTATCGTTCCCGCGCGTGCCCACGAATTCAAATCTGGATTTTTCTTTTATTTCAAAACCCTATTCTATAGGTGACTTCAAAATTGAATTCAAGGAGATTTACTGAACCAAATCGCATGATTCCAATTTTGTTAGAAAGGAAATGAAATTCTCTAAACACTCCCAATGGATTCAAACAGTTTGAATTCATAGATCACCCATAGTAAAAATAACTAGACAATGAATTTTCCAACTTCAAACATTTTTCTAAAATCAACCATAAATGCTTTTGGGTTGATTCCAATTGTCAAAAATCACATTTGCCATGATCTATCTAAATATATATAAAAGATATGGTTTTACATGAAGTAATCATGGCCTAAGATTAAAAGAATGGCTATGTAGTCATTTCTAGTCATTTTAATCATATTAAATAGCATTAACTTTGTAATATATGCCATCTACTTTAAATCACATTCCCAAGTATTGGAATATGTGGTGCTGACATGTGTCAACATGATCCCATATTTTATAATTGGAGAATATTAAATCTTAAGTATTTTTCAATGAGTAGAAATTGCATTTCCAAAATAAGATAAATAAGGCCATGTCAATATCTCATGTAGTGATTGAGATGATGCTAGATCATCTAGTGTGAACCCTTGTGTGCTGAATAGAAGTAGTTAAGTATTGTTTGGTGATTGTGTACCTTGTATTTATTTATAGACGCTAGTACCAAACCGGGCTACGAGGAGGAAGAATTCTATGAAGAAGAAGAGGAGAACTTCGACAACTGTACCAACCAAGGCAAGCTTAACTATGCAAGCTAACCTATACAAGATACACTATGCATTCTATTATGATGCAACCTTGATTATACCAATCCCAAGTTTTACCTGCAAGCTTTATTCTTCCCTTTACCAAAGTTTCTTAAATAGTTAATTATTGGTTATTAGGGGGAAAATAGGGCAGAGGCTATCAAGAACATAGAACTAGGCTTGGGTAGTTACACTTGATTAGCACCTCTCAATAGTGACACCCTCATCGATAGTTGCTAGTGCTAAACTAAAATTGATCACTTTAGATGGGAACAGTTGGAGAAAATGATTATGAAAACCTTAGAATGATGAGTCATTCCATTGAAATGTTTTGACATGGGTTATAAAACCCAATGACTTGAAAATGATGATGGGTGAGGCATGTGCCTTGACTTTGAATAAAAACTTATGGTTGGGTTCGGATGCGATACCATTCTAGCTTTACCGTACAACCACAATACCTGATTTGGGTAGGGGTTAACTGGAAGTTTATGTGTCTTAGTATGGGTCCCCTCGCGGAAAAGAGGTTAAGTTAAGGCTACCTCGTGAATATAAATGTCCACCTATGTAGTTCCCTGGATGGCGGATGGCCATGGCTGGGAGGCCAAGCTCATAGGGGAGGTGCCTATAATAGGGTGTGTAATTGAAAAGGTTAGGATTGATTATCCGCATACCAAGTATGATGATTCAGGGCTATCCCTGATAGATGTATCGAATTTTGTGGTGAAAGTGTACCACCTCTACAGAGTGTCAAACTATTCGAATAGCCGCATTCGTAGTCATGGATAGTTGGATGGCCATACTGTTCCGTTGTTAGATGTATTCAAAATGACTTGTGACTTGAACTATGACTTTGACTTGACCACAACAGGGTTGTGGAAATGAAAACTAGGTTCCCTCTTCAGTATTCTAGAGAACTAAAATAGGCCTTTACTACTAAGTACTTATGAAATAAAAAGTTCTTATTGCAAACAAGTCTAGAGCTTAGGATTCCTACTAGAAGTGTCTTACTTACATTAGTGATAGTTTGTGAGTACTTTAAAAGTACTCATGGCTTTGTCGCTGGCTATTCCCATGGCCAGACGATGAAGAGGACTATCCGGAGGACGAACAACAGGATGGCTATGATAACTAGGATCATCTCCCATCGTCAGCATTGCCTGTGACAATGAAGATGGAGGATCTACTACATTTATTTCCGCTGCTTTGATGTGTATTATGACTTGATCATGAGATCAACTAATTGTAAGACTATTATGGTTTGTAATGGATGATGTATTGTGCTACCAATTCTGTTATGTCTCGCAAAAATGGTATTCCTAGGATTTCGATGTACGGCATAACAGGCATTTGGCCTTAAAAATCTGGGTGTTCACAAGTTGGTACCAGAGCCATCCTGACCATAGGAGACCCTAGTCAGAATGGACGTCTGAAAAACTTAGTTTCAAAACAAAGGAAGTGAGTATTTATGAAAACCTATTCTCACTCTTATCCTTGAGATTCTTTCAAAAAGATTTCACATGTTCCTTAAAATTCTTGCAATCTTACATAAAATTTGACACACTTGATCATCTCACTAACTTACTCATCCTAATTGCTTATAGATGGAAGTCAAGTACAGCAAGTTCTATTAGCCTGGCAATAGAGGAGAGCTCATCTTCGAGAGGGACTTAGGTCATCTAGCGGAGTTTCTGGGACGCCCACACCCTGAGTTCTATGGAGCGCAACTTAACGATCTGCCAGGAGGACAACTGCAGTGGTTGATCGCTGTAGATCTGAGAGGAAAGATGGAGCCACCCACCACGAAGAAGATACAGTTCACTGTTAGGGAGAACAACAGGCTGGATGGACTAGCTAGAGCAATGCAGGAAGCACTTACCTATCTATGTGCGTAGAATATAAATCAGATCAATGGCACTCGCTTCGCTCACTACACCAGACGTGACTCCATGGGACCTTGGCCATGCTAGGACACCCGGAACTGAGGCATCATGTGGATCACCTGGGCTTCATGTTGCATGAGACCCAGAAAGAGCTGGACAACGCCCGTGCCTACGCCAACCAGAAGCACATTGTGGAAGCCTAGAAGAACCACACCCTCGCCATCCTAGCTAAAGATCGCAAGACCCTTTGTCGCCAGCGTGACAAGAAGGACCGCATCATGTCTATGCACTTCTATTCTTGTAGACAGTTGTTGGGCCTCCAAGTACAGAGGTTTGTAGAACAGCAGCAAGTTTTCCCTTAAGTGGATCACCCAAGGTTTATCGAACTCAGGGAGGAAGTGGTCAAAGGTATCCCCTCTGAAGCAACCCTGCAATCAAGATACAAGAAGTCTCTTGTGTCCCCAACACACCCAATATACTTGTCAGGTGTATAGGTGCACTAGTTCGGTGAAGATATAGTAAAATACAAGTGGTATGGATAATTATAAGTTGTAACGGTGCCAGAAAATAGCTTGATGGCGTGTGGTTGACGTGGGAAAAGACTAAAGGCAAACTGAAATAAAGATGGAAGTAAGCAAATATGTAACAGATCTAATAGCAAACGGTGTTTCAGTGCTTAGAAACAAGGCCTAGGGATCATACTTTCACTAGTGAACACTCTCATATAAATATATTCTTCTTTATGATACTACGCTGAACTACTCTCCGGTTGGACACTAATCGTTGGTAGGGCTATAACAGCACACCACAAAGTAAGTCTTTCCCATCTAGATAACTCCACACTGTCACCTTGAGTACTAGATGGTTCCAACAAACACCACAAGTTCATAAAGACATCCAACTCCAAATATAACTCATAACAAGTATTTGTAATCTCTAGCCTAAGTGCCACCATGGTGTGCACGCTGTCACTTTCACACACATGGGGAGAGCAGAGATCTATTAAAGCACTTGAGTAGCAAGGTGGATCTACTTGATTACAAAGCTCATGATCACAATAATATCATGCATAGAGAGAGATGAACACATAGCTAACGGTAGAACCCTGATGACCCACAAGTATAGGGGGTGTATCGCAGTATTTTCGAGGGAAGTGAAACCCAATTTATTGATTCGACACAAGGGGAGCCAAAGAATATTTATAAGCCTTAACAACTGAGTTGTCAATTCAGCTGCACCTGGAAACAATCTTGCTCACAGTAGTTTATCAGTAGCAACAGTTTTGTAGTAGGAATAGTAAAGTAACAGCAGTAGTAAAGCAAAAAAAGTAGTAACAAAAGCAGTAAACAGTGGGATTCGAGTGCGGTAGGCATAGGGATGGATGGACGGGCGTTGCATGGACAAGACAATTCACATAGCAATCAGAACATAGGGCAATTGCAGATAAATAAGATAAAGCACCCAAGTACTAGACAATCCCAGGCATGTGTTCCATATATAGTCATACGTGCTCGCAATGAGAACTTGCACAACATCTTTTGTCCTGCCAGACCGTTTGCAGCGGGGCCTCTAGGGAACTACTAGCAATTAAGGTGCTCCTTTTAATAGAGCACCGGAGCAAATCATTAACACTCCGTGAACACATGTGATCCTCACATCAAAGCCTTTCCCTTCCGGTTATCCCGATTTCTGTCACTTCGGGGCCATAGGTTCCGGACAACGACGTGTGTATACAACTTGCATATAAGACCAAGAACAATACTATCATAATGAATCAATAACATGTTCAGATCTGAAATCATGGCACTCGGGCCCTAGTGACAAGTATTAAGCACAACAAGTCGCAACAAAGTCATAAAGCACTAATAAAAGATACTAGGCACCATGCCCTAACAATATGATGCCATTACATGAACGATCTCATCCAATCCCTACCATCCCCATAGCCTACAGCGGGGGATTACTCACTCATAGATGGGGAAACATGGATGGTCGATGGAGAAGCCATGGTGATGATGATGGCGATGATCTCCTCCAATTCCCCATCCCGGCAGGGTGCCAGAATGGAGTTTCTGGTGCTGTTTCGTGGAATCTGATGGTGGTAGTGGAGCGGAACTCCTTTTTGAAAAACGTCGAACCCCCGGGAGTTTTTAGGTCAGAAGGCTTCTTATAGGCGAAGAGGGAGACCGAGGGGGTGCCTGGGGCCACCACACCATGCCCTGGCGCGGCCAGGCCCAGCCCGCGCCTAGGGGGTGTGGCCAGCCCCTGGACCTCCTCCGTCTCGTATTCTGGCTCCTAGAGTCATTCTGGAAAAATAGGCACTTTGGCTTTTGTCTCGTCCAATTCCAAGAATATTCATTTTCTGACTTTCCTGGAACCAAAAACAGCAGAAAACAGGCAGCTGGCACTGTGGCTCTTGTTAATAGGTTAGTCCAAGAAATCATATGAAAAGTACTCCAAAGTGTGGACAAAACACAAGAAAGTGGA
Organism: Avena eriantha; assembly: GCA_910589775.1. Classification (NCBI taxonomy): domain Eukaryota; kingdom Viridiplantae; phylum Streptophyta; class Magnoliopsida; order Poales; family Poaceae; genus Avena; species Avena eriantha. The sequence goes on from OU342740.1 coordinate 260,160,098, forward strand.
TAAAACCAAGCATGGAGCATCAAAAATTATAGATACATTTGCAATGTATCAAACCCTTAGCCTCGAGAGGGAATCAGCAATGGTGATGGAGATGGTGGTGGAGATCGATGGAGATGGCTCCGGGGGCACTTCCCCGTCCCGGCAGGGTGCCGGAACAGACTTTCTGTCCCCCTAATCTCCCCTTTAGTGGCGGCGGCGCAATGGAACTTTTCATGGATTTCTGATTGACCATCTAAGGTTTTTGCCTCGGGAGGAATATATAGGAGAAGGAGGCAAGGTCGGTGGCCAGCTAGGGAGCCCACACCATGCCCTGGCACGGCCTGGGGGTACCCGCACCTGGGGGTGTGGCTAGGCCCTGTACCTCCTCCATCTCGTATTCTGGCTCCGTGAGTCTTTCGGTAAAATAGGAACTTTGGCTTTTGTCCCGTCCAATTCTGAGAATATTCATTTTCTAACTTTCCTGGAACCAAAAACAGCAGAAAACAGGCAACTCGTACTGTGGCATCTTGTTAATAGGTTAGTCCAAGAAATTATATAGAAAGTACTCCAAAGTGTGGACAAAACATAAGAAAGTAGATATAAAACAAGCATGGAACATCAAAAATTATGGATACGTTAGCAACGTATCAACATCCCCAAGCTTAACTCCTTCTCGTCCTCGAGTAGGTAAGTGATAAAAAGAAAGAATAATTTTTGAGGTGACATGCACCATCATAAACTTGATCAAAGTATTTGTAAAACATTCAAATCTGGGATCATAGTACTTCAATCATAACATGAAAGACAAAGTTCTAGCAATAAGACAAAGAAACTATGATGCAACATGAAAAGGCACAAACAAAAGATTCATGAATAGCAATGCTTTGCAAGACGTTTGTTTGTTTCGCATAAAGAAAACATAGCATAATAGTATTCAGCTTGTCCCTCATAGAGTAGCAAATATAAATGCATAGGACACCTTCAAAGTTCATAAGAGTGACTAGATACAAATAGTTTAAAACAAGAAATATCAAGTTATGCATCAATCAACTAGTCTTGAGACAATGCACATAGAACTAAGAATGGCCACTATGCTCTCAAAGTAAGTGCATAAAGGTAGAAGGTGGAGACTCAATATAATAGTGGAAGAAAGGCCTTCATAGAAGGAAGTAGGGATTCAAGTCTCATAAAGATCTTCCAAAAATTATGGTACTTATAGCTTTCAGCTCTCATTGCCCCTATCATAAGCATCTTGAAGGTGATTAAGGTTAAAGTGACACAACTAAGAGGATATGCTTGACAAGTTATAAACCGAAATCTCATGCCCCTTACTTACGAAGACCGAACCTCATGCTACTCAACTTTAGTCACGAGTAAGCTCTTGTCATTGTAAGTACATATGTATCATAAAGAACCGCCAACGGGGTACCCCTTGTACATGATACAGGAGCTATCCCATAATCAAAATGACAAGGCAAGCAGACAATGAGCATCTTAGCGATCTTTTTATTTGCTATTTGCATAGGTTTTTATTGAGGATGCTTCATAAAGTGCTCATTATGGTGATGCTGCAAGTTTCCACCATAATTAGGCATGGCTTAGGCTAGCGGCCCAAGCGTTTCTCTAACACACATACAAACTCCGTGATCTTACAAGTTCCACCTTTATTTCACACCGCCGGGATCCATAAGCAAAAGAACATGATATCAACGGGGTACAAAGTACAAGTGCAATGTTGAAAGCATTCCCCATGATACATGGTTTTGCTAATTTCAACTTATAAAGAGCAAGCATATATGCAACAAAGAAGGACCCAATGGTTCAAGTTTATTAGATGCAAAAAAGTAAAGTGTGCCATCAAGTTCGTGAGAGCTTTAATCACTAGTTTTCTCATAACAAGTTTAATTTGGAAGGTAAACAAAGCATGAATATACTTGGAATAGCATAAGCTAGTAGGTAGGTATGGTGGAATCTTTGGAATAACTTGGTTTAGGGAGTTGGATGCATGAGTGGAACTCAGACTTGGTTGTGGAGGCTAGCAAAAGACTGGGAGCGACAAACTAAGAGAGCAATAATGGCCATAATCATGCAGCGCGACAAAACATCATTGGTCAAAGCATAAAGTGATACTACAAGTTGAAAACTAAAGAATCATAAAGGCTATGGTGACTTTGGATAGTCATAACATGGTGTGAGCATGCGCCACGTCAACCCAAATAAAGCATCAAAGGAGAATACCACAATACTATGCTTTAATATGCTAAAACAACACATGATTCTTCAAAGGCACATTAAGCAATCTCAATTTTTTATAACATGTCATGCTACAGCAAAGAATACTAAGCCTAAAGCCAAAACAATATCAAGCATGGCATGACAAAGCATAGGCCACAGTCAAAAACAAGCTCTCCTTACCACTTAAGCATGAACTTTCCTACTCTTTTCCAACCCAACCAAACTATTTGAAAACCAATGTATGAAAGAGGAGGTCCAACCAATTTATTCAGAAAACTAATCAAACAAAGCAAACAAAAAACCAAAACGAAAACGCTCCAAGGACAACACAATTGTGCATGAAACAATAAAAATAAAGTGTTTGAAAGAAACCTGGGATTTTTCTTCATAAAGAAGGGGATGCCTTGGGCATCCCCAAGCTTTGACGCTTGTACTTCTTGGATAATTCTTGGGGTGACACGCGTGGAATCCCCAAGCTTGAGCTTTAGTCCATCATTCATCTCATTACTCATTCCTTCCATACACCTGAAATTTTTCCTTCATACAAAACTTCACACAATCTTCATTAGCAACATTAGTGCACTCAAGATAATAAGTCTTTGGGTTCAGTTTCAACACCAATAAAACTTCCATTAAAACACAAGCTACTGTAGAACTTCCCTCAAAAAGCTCAATTCCCCAAAAGATCTCAAAAAGGAACCAACAAGAAGCAAATGCAGAAAATGGCCGAAATCTGTCAAAATAGACCAGCAGGTAAAGACGAATTTTTTCGAAGACCTTCTGTTGCTCAAATCAAAAAGTGTTGTACTAACGAAAGTTATATAACAACCTGAGGCAGAAGCACAAAAATTCACGCCTCAAACGGACGTTCAGAGATTTAAACGAATTTTTACTGTGAAGCATAGAAATTTGTTTCGGGACAGCAACTTCCCCAGTCATTATTTCTCTCTCATTAGAGGTTACTCTTGGCACAAAAAGCAAATAAAAAGGATAAGGAGCAGTTATTACTGAAGTAATAACTTCCAAGACTCATCTAAAACTTTTGGGTTATCTCCCAATAAGTACTTTTCTTTAACGCCTTTAAGTTAGGCATGATAGTTTGAGAAGATGCTCACATAAGAAATATGAAGTGAAGTAAAAGAGAGCATCAAGAAGAAAATTCAAAGCACATTTAAGTATAACCCACTTCCTATGCATAGGAATCTTGTAAATAAACAAGTCATGAAAGCACAAAGCAACAAGCAAAGGAAAGCAAAACAAGTGCAACTTCAAGACTTTCAACAAAAAGAGGGGAAACTTAATATTGTTGACATACATAAAACTATGTTTCCCTCTCTCATAATAACTTTCAGTAGCATCATGAATAAAATTAACAATATAACTATCACATGAAACATTCTTATCATGAGCCACATGCATAAAATTTGTATTACTGTCCCTATAAGCATAGTCATTCTTATTAATCGTAGTGGGAGCAAATTCAACAAAATAGCTATCATTATTATTCTCATCACCATAATCATCAAATATAGGAGGCATATTGTAATCATAATTAATTTTCTCCTCAATAATAGGTGGACTGAAAATATCATATTCATCATTGTAATCATCATATATTGGAGGCATAGTATCATCATAAGCCATAGAATAGCTATCTTCCAAAGCTGGGGAACTAAAAAGATCATTTTCATAAAAACTAGCTTCCCGAAGCTTAGACTTTTCCATAGCATTAGAAATAATGGTGTCCAACGAATTCATATTAACAACATTGCTATTAGCATGCAAATAAAGTTCCATAGGTTTTTAATTTTCTCTTCAAACACTTCATGTCCTAACTCAAGATAAATGCAATAAAGCTCTCTAATTTTATTGTTGTTTTCCATTAAGCCTAACTAGTGAAAACAACAAACAAAAATAAAAAATTGCAGAATCTAAAGGAAATAACTTCGAGCACTCACACCGGAGGATGTGAGTACCTTTTACCTTACCTCCCCGGCAATGGCGCTAGAAAATAGCTTGATGTCTACGCACTTCTATTCTTGTAGACAGTTGTTGGGCCTCCAAGTGCAGAGGTTTGTAGAACAGCAGCAAGTTTTCCCTTAAGTGGATCACCCAAGGTTTATCGAACTCAGGGAGGAAGTGGTCAAAGGTATCCCCTCTCAAGCAACCCTGCAATCTTGTGTCCCCAACACACCCAATACACTTATCAGGTGTATAGGTGCACTAGTTCGGCGAAGAGATAGTAAAATACAAGTGGTATGGGTAATTATAAGTGGTAAAGGTGCCAGAAAATAGCTTGATGGCGTGTGGTTGACGTGGGAAAATACTAAAGGCAAACTAAAATAAAGATAGAAGCAAGCAAACATGTAACAGATCTAATAGAAAACGGTGTTTCAGTGCTTAGAAACAAGGCCTAGGGATCATACTTTCACTAGTGAACACTCTCATATAAATATATTCTTCTTTATGATACTACCCTGAACTACTCTCCAGTTGGACACTAATCGTTGGTAGGGCTATAACTGCACACCTCAAAGTAAGTCTTTCCCATCTAGATAACCCCACACTGTCACCTTGAGTACTAGATGGTTCCAACAAACACCACAATTTCATAAAGACATCCAACTCCAAATATAACTCATAACAAGTATTTGTAATCTCTAGCCTAAGTGCCACCATGGTGTGCACGCTGTCACTTTCACACACATGGGGAGAGCAGAGATCTATTAAAGCACTTGAGTAGGAAGGTAGATCTACTTGATTACAAAGCTCATGATCACAATAAGATCATGCATAGAGAGAGAGAGAGATGAACACATAGCTACCGGTAGAACCCTTAGCCTCGAGAAAGAACTACTCCCTCCTCATCATGGAAATCAGCAATGGTGATGGATATGGTGGTGGAGATCGATGGAGATGGCTCCGGGGGCACTTCCCTGTCCCGGCAGGGTGTCGGAACAGAGACTTTCTGTCCCCCGAATCTCCCCTTCGGTTGCAGCGGCGCAGCGGAACTTTTCGTGGATTTCTGATTGACCATCTAGGGTTTCTGCCTCGGGAGGAATATATAGGCGAAGGAGGCAAGGTCGGTGGCCAGCCAAGGGGCCCACACCATGCCCTGGCGTGGCCTGGGGGTACCGGCGCCTGCGGGGTGTGGCCAGGCCCTGGCCCTCCTCTGTCTCGTATTCTGGCTCCGTGAGTCTTCCGGTAAATAGGAACTTCGGCTTTTGTCCCGTCCAATTCTGAGAAAATTCATTTTCTGACTTTCCTGGAACCAAAAACAGCAGAAAACAGGAAACTGACACTATGGCATCTTGTTAATAGGTTAGTCCAAGAAAGTGTATAGAAAGTACTCCAAATTGTGGACAAAACATAAGAAAGTAGATAAAACAAGCATGGAACATCAAAAATTATGGATATGTTAGCAACTTATCACCGCATCATTGCTCGCCTCTGCCAGAAGGTGGCAACCCTTGAAGAAACCATCCATGACGAAGAAATTCAGCTTGAGTAGAAGGAAGACGAAGGTGAAGATCTTCATAGGGATATCACCTCTTACTTCAGTGACGATGAAGACTATTTGGAGGACATCAACATGGAGTTCCACACCCACGAGGAGGACGAAGGTTTCCTGGATGATGAAGAACCCACCAGTTCTGATGACGAGTAGTCGCACTAGATCACTGTCATAGTTGTGAGTTTGTATCTGGTCCCAATGTATCGTAGAATGACAGAATAGTTCTTAAAACCATCTGCTTGGTAGTTGTGGTGTGTTGTTTGGAATGTGTTGCTTGGAATGAATAAAAAAGAGTTGTGGTTTTCAAACCTTAGCAATACTCGATTTAAAGCTTTTGAACCATACTCATAAGCCATAGAAATTTCTCTCTTGTCTTATGATCTATCTCAATCTTCAGATGACTCGCGGTAACCCCGGTGGTAGCAGTTCATCCCAGGATCCAATGCTTTAGATTCTGCAAATGCTAGTATCAGATCAAGAAGCCGGTAGAGCCGAGCATCAAGCCAATCTCGCCACTCTTCAGCAAATCGCCTAGATGGCGCACATCAACCAAGGCCATGGAAACCAGGATCACCATGGATCTAAGCTCAAGAACTTTCAAAACACTACCCTCCTATGTTTAGCAAATCTGAAGAGCCCTTAGATGCTGATGACTGGCTGCAGTCAATGGAGAACAACTTAGAGGTTGCAGGAGTAGATGTTGCGGAGAAATTAATGTTTGCCAGCCACTAACTGGCAGGTTCTGCAAGATCATTGTGGAATAGCACTCGTACAATGAACGGAGGACAAATGATGACTTGGGAGGAATTCAAGATAAAGTTCAGCAGGACTCATGTGCCCCCAGGTTTGATCAAGAGGATAAGGGATGAATTCAGGGAGTTGAAGCAAGGAAGAATGACTATGGTGAAATATCGAGACATATTTTTGTCTCTGGCTAGGTATGCCCCCCATGAGATCGACACCGAGGCAAAAAAGAAGGAAAGATTCCTGAATGGCATGCATGATGAGATGCAGATAGTGTTAGTCAACATTGTTTTTGACGATCTAGAAGCTCTTGTGGATTCTGCTATCCAGATGGAAGGAAAGATCAATCAAGCTAGTGAGAACCACAAGCATCGTATGATGCACCAGCCTGGACTCGACCATACCCTGAAGTACCGCCCCATCTCGTCTGCAGGATTTGCATCATGACCTAATAGGCCACCTATGTCCCGTCTGAACTTTCCCAATCATCATGGTATCTCCCTTTTTGTTCAAATTTTGCACTAGAGCACTAGTTGGACACCAAAGCCATAAAAAGTGTTTCGAAAAACCTTAGCAGTCTTTTTCAGTGATGTTTTTTATAATTTGAAATTTGTGAGGCTTTTTGGGAAGCTTTTCCTTTTTAATTTTAAATTTGTGAGGCTTTTTATGATGCTTTTTATAATTTGAAATCTGTGAGGCTTTTTGTGATCCTTTTTATAAGCTAAAATTTGTGAGATGTTTACAAATATAGGATTCCTTTTATAATTTGAAATTTGTGAGGATTTTTTGATCCTTTTTATAAGTTGAAATTTGTGAGGATGTTTATAAATATAGGACCCTTTTATATTTTGAAATTTGTGAGGCTCGTTGTGTTGCTTTTTATAAATTGAAATTTCTGAGGCTATTTATGAATCCCTGTTGCTTTCTAGAATTGGAAATTTGTGAGGCAATTTCAAAATTTATGATGCTTTTTATAATTTGAACTATGTGGGGCATTTTGTTATGTTTTTAATAATTTAAAACATGTGAGGCTGTTTACAAGTATGCGATGCTTTTATAATTTAAAATTTGTTAGAATGTTTATAAAATTTAGGATGCGCTTTATAATTTTAAATATGTGAGGCTTGGGTGGATCAAAATCCTCTAGGATTTCTATGGGAATAATCCTTTGAATCAAAACGAGTACTATGAAGCAAGGCACGATAGTCGAGTAAAGCTCCTTCGACTAAGCGGTTGAGCCGTTTGGTGAGGGAAGGAAGTGAAAATACAGAAACGGGAAAAGATGAACATTTGAATTGCCACTACTCCTTCCTATACACGCCAACGCAAGTGGTGAACCAGCCAGACGGCCAGAGGCATATACATAGAGCCACAGACACAAGGCATGTCGACCCACGTGCACAGCGGCCCATTGTGGACGCGGGAGAGACGAGTCGGCCGGTGCGGGGCAGCGAATGAGAGAGGAAACCCGATTCGTTTTGTATGCATATATACTAGCTCATGAATTTTACTAAACTATATATCGTCTTAGTAACACATCTTAAATTTGCTCTGACATCGCACCACCTTTAACTCCTCTTCACTGCTCTAGCATTTCCCCCGATTTATTCTCTAAGCTCATAGTCTCTTTGATTGTTTTCAAAACATGGTCAAATTCCTAGGCATGCATATTATTTGCAAGAAGTTGAATCTTTACAAACTCTCACTTGTTCTCGATACATTGACTACCTAGTGGGTCCATTGAACAGATTTTCACAAGGAGTGAAACACAACCAAAATTTCAAAACACGGTGAGCCATAGTCTCTTTGATTATTTTCAAAACATGGTCAAATTTGTAGGCATACATATTCTTAGAAAGAAGTTGAATCTTTCCAAACTTCTTCTTCTCTTCTGAATATTTGGGGTTAATTTTACTGTACCCCTGGTTCAAAAGAAGTATGACGGAGTACTCAAGTTTCTAGGCACGAGTCCTCTTTGTATGAAAAATGGGTTTGTGGCATTCACAACCATATTCTTTGTCCTTTGCTTAATATAAAAAACATTCTCACTACTACTAGGTGATATTGTCGAAATGAGCCAACAGTTTGCACACACATGTATATTGGTATATCTTGTTGTTTCGATAATGGATCTAGGGTTTTGCCTACATGGAAAACCCATTTTCATTTATAGATGTTTTTGTAGTTTTTTTTTTGCGAATAGGAGTATGGCATTAAAAGAAACGTTGAACAGTACAAAGCAGCTCAACAAAACCAAAAAATACATCAAAAAATATCCAAAAAATGGGAAACCATCTCATGGCGTCATTTTATGTAACCTGTGACCTAACACGAGGTGTGAACACCCGAATTTTTAATTCCAGATGCCTCTTATGCCGTGCTTCGCAATCCCAGGAATACCATTTTTGCGAGACATAACAGAATTGGTAGCACGGTACATCATCCATTACAAACCATAATAGTCTTACAATTAGTTGATCTCATGATCAAGTCTTAATACACATCAAAGCAGTGGAAATAAATGTAGTAGAGCCTCCATCTTCATTGTCACAGGCAATGCTGACGATGGGAGATGATCCTAGTTATCGTAGACATCCTGTTGTTCGTCCTCCGGATAGTCCTCTTCATAGTCTGGCCATGGGAATATCCAGGTACAAAGCCATGAGTACTTTTAAGGTACTCGCAAACTATCACTAATGTAAGTAAGACACTTATAGTAGGAATCCTAAGCTCTAGGCTTGTTTGCAATAAGCTAGTTTTATTTCAGAAGTACCTAGTAGTAAAGGCCTATTTTAGTTCTCTAGATTACTCAAGAGGGAACCTAGTTTTCATTTCCACAACCCTGTTGTGGTCAAGTCAAAGTCATAGTTCAAGTCACAAGTAATTTTGAAAACATCTGACAATGGAATAGTATGGCCATCCAACTTTCCATAACCACGGACACGGCTATTCGAATAGTTTGACACTCTACAGAGGTGGTACACTTTCACCACAAAATTCGATACATCCGTCAGGCATACCCCTGAATCATCATACTTGGTATGCGGATAATCAATCCTAACCTTTTCAATTACACACCCTAGTATAGGAACCTCCCCTATGAGCTTGGCCTCCCAGCCATGGCCATCTGCCATCTCGGGAACTGCATAGGTGGACATTCATATTCACGAGGTAGCCTCAGCTTAACCTCTTTTCCACGAGGGAACCCATACTAAGACACATAAACTTCCAGTTAAGCCCTATCCAAATCAGGTATTATGGTTGTACGGTAAAGCTGGAATGGTATCGCATCCGAACCCAACCATCAGTTTTTATTCAAAGTAAAGGCACATGCCTCACCCATCATCATTTTCAAGTCATTGGGTTTCATAACCCATGTCAAAACATTTCAATAGAATGACTCATCATTCTAAGGTTTTCATAATCATTTGCTCCAAGTGTTCCCATCTAAAGTGATCAATTTTAGTTTAGCACTAGCAACTATCAATGATGGTGTCACTATTGAGGGGTGCTAATCAAGTGTAACTACCCAAGCCTAGTTCTATGTTCTTGATATCATCTGCCCTATTTTTTTCACTAATCGCCAATAATCAACTATTTAAGAAACTTTGGTAAAGGGAAGAATAAAGCTTGCATGTAAAACTTGGATTGGTATAATCAAGGTTACATCACAATAGCATGCATAGTGTATCTTGTATAGGCTAGCTTGCATAGTTAAGCTTGCCTTGGTTGGTATAGTTGTCGAAATTCTCCTCTTCTTCTCCGTAGAATTCTTCCTCCTCATAGCCAAGGTTGGTACTAGTGTCTATAAATAAATACGAGATACATAATCACCAAACAATACTTAACTACTTCTATTCAGCACACAAGGGTTCACACTAGATGATCTAGCATCATCTCAATCACTACATGAGATATTGACATGGCCTTATTTATCTTATTTTAGAAATGCAATTTCTACTCATTGAAATATACTTAAGATTTAATATTCTCCAATTATAAAATATGGGATCATGTTGACACATGTCATCACCACATATTCCAATACTTGGGAATGTGATTTAAAGTAGATGGCATATATTAGAAAGTTAATATTGCTATTTAATATGATTAAAATGACTAGAAATGACTATATGGCCATTCTGTTAATCTTAGCCCATGATTACTGCATGTAAAACCATATCATGTTTATATATTCACATAGATCATGCAAAATGTGATTTTTGACAATTGGAATCAACCCAAAAGCATTTATGGTTGATTTTAGAAAAATGTTTGAAGTTGGAAAAGTCATTGTCTTGTTATTTTTACTATGGGCGATCTATGAATTCAAACTGTTTGAATCCAATGGGAGTGTTTAGAGATTTTCATTTCCTTTCTAGAAAATTTAAAATCATGCGATTTGCTTCAGTAAATCTCCTTGAATTCAATTTTGAAGTCACCTAGAGAATAGGGTTTTGAAATAAAAGAAAAATCCAGATTTGAATTCGTGGGCACGTGCGGGAACGATACTGGGCCGGCCCAACTGCACGGCGCGCGCACAGCGGGCTGAACTTGTGCTGGCCCCACACGTCAGCGGTTGTTCTAACGCGAAGAGGTATGCGCTAATCCTAGACGATGTAACACCTCAAAAATATTAAACAAGATTACCAAGTTCTAATCACCCAAGTTTAGGGTTAACAAAAACTTTTATCCTTAAACCCATATGAATGCATGTGTGTTTATTATTAATGCATGAATTCTTGATATGCAATGTTTGATTGCTATAAATGATAAGGATTAGTTTAAAGATGAAAACCATATCATCTAGGTCAGTTCCAAACCAAACCAAATTAAAAAGAAATCAATATATGAGGCATATGATCATATGCTGGGAAGGTACCAGCGCGTGGTGTTAAACCAAAATGCTAAAGAGAGTCACTTTTGCCAAAATTAACCACTAGCCCACTTTGGGCATCTCTATTAAATGATTTCCAACAGAAACAATTCTATTTATTTTCACCCCTTGCTAGACCAAGTGAAAATGAATACAAGTGAACTTCACAAACTTACATAAACTATTTTCGAATCTATTTGAGGGACATTTCAAAATTGAATCAAGTGTAGGTATCTAGATCATCATTTTTCAAAAACCAATCAAACCTCCACCACTTGACAAATCCCAGCAACCAGAGACACCTAAGCATGTGACCAACACACCCACCAAAAATCATTCAAAAATTTGAATCTTTAGTTCATGTGGCCATTTGATCGAGCACTTGACAGGCAGAGTACAAGTCTACCAACTATCTACTATTTTGATCAATACCTTGCTCACCATTTGTACCCAATTAAGCTTGGTTACTCACCCACGATCACCCCCAGTACCCAGCCATGCAGCTAGCACCCCTCACTCACCGCAATGACCAGTGCAAGCCCGTACCCGAGCGTGCCATGCTGGTCGAGAATGGACACGATGCCACACGCCACGCCGCCTTCACGACCACTAGAAGCTAGGCGTGACCTCACCGTACCCCTCTGTCCATCTCTCGACCAACGGCGAGCAGTGGAGAAGCTAGCACAGCCGCACCCATTTAACTTGCAGTCATGTCGAGCGCACACCAGAGCGCCAGGCCATCCCCATGCAGCCACGCCGCGCCCCGCTCTCTCCACGCGTACCCGCACTCACCGCGTCACCAGCGACCTCCCAAACATGACCATTCGCCGCCGCGTGCCCTGCGACCACCATATGCCATGACGAACACCGAGGTACCTGCACAGAGCACGGACGTCTACCAACCGATTAAGACCGCCCCTCGTCGTGCAACTATGCGCATGACGATCGCCGCAGACCACCGCATCGACCTATGCCCACTACCATGCTGATAGCCCTCTGTAGCAACGTCGCCGATCAGCCCGAGCCATGCCGCGTTGCCTCCATCGTCGGTGTATAAATAGGACCCTCCCCCTGCCTCCAAATGCACACCATTCCAATCCCCTCTCACTCAGAAACATCTCTAACCCTTCCCCAGAGCAAGGCGAGCAACACATCACCAGAATTTAGCCAGAGCCTGCCGCTGCAGTGAAGGAAGGGCACCGTTGATTGGAGCCACCCTAGGAGCCGCCACGACCACTATTCGACTCGCCGTTGTCTACCAACCTGTTCGCCCCCATTGTCGCACCAAGATGGAGCCCTTTTAAGCCCCCAGCGACCCTCACCATCGAGTTAGGTTTAGAATCTCGTGCACCCCCTACGACGTAGACGATGAACTAGAACCGTCGATTTGATCTCTAATCGTATGGCTGACATTAGCTGATACCGTTTCGTTTAGATAGAGCCGCTGACGCGTGGGACCAGCCTATAAGCAGCCCGCTGCACGCGCGCTGTGCAGTTGGGCTGGCCCATGTTCGTTCCCACGCATAGCCCATAGATTCAAATAGAGATTTTCCATTTAGTTTAAAATCCTAGTATGTCAGTAGTTTCAAAATTGAATTCAGGGAGAATTACTTAACCAAAATGCATGATTCCAATTTTGTTAGAAAGGTATTGAAAATATCTATTCATGAGGGTAGAAATTACTTTTCCAAAATAAGATAAATAAGAATATGTCAATATTTCATGTGATGATGCTAGATCATCTAGTGTGAGCCCTTGTGTGCTAAATAGAAATAGCTAAGTATTGTTTGGTGATTGTGTACCTCATATTTATTTATAGATGCTAGTGCCGACCCGGGGTACAAAGAAGAGGAGTTCTACGAAGACGAAGAAGAGAACTTCAATGACTGCAACCACCAAGGCAAGCCTCACAATTCAAGCTAAACTATGCAAGCCATCCTATGCAAGTTATCCATATGCAATCTATCATAGGCAAGATACCTTATGCATTCTATTGATATGCAACTTTACCAATTCCCAGTTTTACCTACAAGCTTTACTTTTCCTTTACCAAAGTTTCTCAAATAGTTCATTAATTGGTGATTAGTGGAAAAATAGGATAGATGTTATCAATAATATAGAACTAGGTTGGGATAGTGACACTTGATTAGCACCCCATCAATAGTGATACCCTCATGAATAGATGCTAGTGCTAAGCTAATATAGATCACTTTAGATGGGAACACTTGGAGAAAATGATTATGAAAACCTTGGAATAATGAGTCATTCTATTGAAATGTTTTGGCATGTGTTATGAAACACAATGACTTGAGGATGATACCGAATGAAACATGTGCCTTGACTTTGATAAAAACTGATGGTTGGGTTCGGATGCGATACCATTCCAATTTTATCGTATAGCCACAATACCTGAGTTAGGTAGAGCTTAACTGGAAGTTTATATGCCATAGTATGGGTTCCCTTGTGGAAAGAGGTTGAGCTAAGGCTGCCTCGTTAATATGAATGTCCACCTATGCAGTTCCCGAGATGGCAGTTGGCCATGGCTGGGAGGCCAAACTCATAGGGGAGGTGCCTATAATAGGGTGTGTAATGGAAAGGTTAGGATTGATTATCCGCATACCAAGTATGATCATTCAGGGTTATCCCTGACGGATGTATCGAATTTTGTGGTGAAAGTGTACCACCTCTGCAGAGTGTCAAACTATTCGAATAGCCGCGTCCGCGGTTATGGTTAGTTGGAGTGGCCATACTGTTCCGTTGTTAGATGTTTTCAAAATAACTTTTGCCATGAAAGATGACCTGGAATTGACCACAACAGAGTTGTGGACATGAAACTAGGTTCCCACTTAATAAATCTAGATAACTAAAATAGGTCTTTACTACTAAGTACTTCTAAAATAAAACTAGCTTATTGCAAATAAGACTAGAACTTAGGATTCCTACTAGAAATATCTTACCTACATTAGTGATAGTTTGCGAGTACTTCAAGAGTACTCATGGCTTTGTCCCTGGATATTCCCATGGCCAGACTACGAGGAATACTACCCGGAAGATGGACAGCAGGAGGTCTATGACAACTAGGATCATCTCCCATCGTCAGCATTGCATGTGACAATGAAGATGGAGTATACTACGTTTATTTCCCCTGCTTTGATATGTATTCAGACTTGACCATGAGATCAACTATTTGTAAGACTATTATGGTTTGTAATGGATGATGTACTATGGTATCAATTCTATTATGTCTTGCAAAAATTGTAATCCTGGGATTGTGAGGTACGGCATAACAGGCATCTGGAATTAAAAATCCGGGTGTTGACAAGTCGGTACTAGAGCCATCTTGACCATAGGATACCCTAGTTAGAATGGACGTCTGAAAAACTTAGTTTCAAAATAAAAGAAATGACTATTTACAAAAGCTTATTCTCACTCTTATCCTTGAGATTCGTTCAAAAAGAATTCACTTGTTCCTCAAAATTCTTGCAATTCTACATAAAAATTGACACACTTGATCACCTCACTAACTTACTCATCCTAATTGCTTATAGATGGAAGTGAAATATAGCAAGTTCTACAAGTGGGCAATGGAGGGGAGCTCATATTTGATAGGGATTTGGGACAACTTCCGGAGTATCTTGGACGCCCGCACCCGAAGTTCTTTGGAGCGCAGCTCAACGCTTAGTCAAGAAGAGAACTACGGTGGTTGATCATTGCCGATCTAAGAGGCAAAATGAAGCTACCTCTTTCGGAGAAGATCTAGTTCAGCTTGAGGGAGAACAACTGGTTAGACGGACTAGCAAGGGCAATGTAGGAAGCTCTTGCTCGTCTGTGTGCACAGAACATCAACCAGATCAATGGCATCCGCTTTGCCCACTATGTATGGCATGACTCTATGGGACAGCTTTTGTCCATGTCGGCACATCCGGAGCTGAAGAACCATGTGGATCACCTTGACTTCATGCTGCACGAGACTCAGAAGGAGTTGGACAACGCCCGTGCATATGCCAACTAGAATCACGTCATCGCTGCTGAGAGGAAGTAAACCCTCACCATCCTCGCTAAGGAGTGCAAGTCACTTTGTCGCCAGCGTGATAAGAAGGACCGCATCATCGCTCGTCTTCGCCAGAAGGTGGCAACCCTCGAGGAGACCATCCATGACCAGGAGATCTAGCTGGAAGAGAAGTAAGAAGAAGGGGAATATATCTGTGGGGATATCCACTCTTACCTTAGTGATGATGATGACTATCTAGAGGACGTCGCCACGGAGTTCCACACTGACGAGGATGACGCCGACTTCATTGATGATGAGGAGCTCGACAGTTTTGATGATGCCTAGTCGCACTTGAGCACTATCGTAGGTGTGAGTTTCTATCCGGTCCCGACATATCGTAGCTTGACAGAATGGTTCGTAAAACCATCTGCTTAGTATTTGTGGTGTGTGTTTGTATTGTGTGGTTGGAATGAATGAATGAGAAGGAGTTGTTAGTTATTAAACCTTAGACATACTCGTAGTTGAAATCTTTTGAAACAAACCCCTAAACCATAGAAATTTCCCTCTTATCTTATGATCTATCTCAATCTTTAGATGACTCGTGAAAACCCTGGTGGAAGCAGCTCATCCTAGGATCTGATGCTTCAGATTCTGCAGATGTTAGTTTCAGATCATGAAGCTGGTAGAGGTAAACGTCAAGACAATCTAGCCACTCTTCAGCAGATAGCCTAGATGGCCCACAACAACCAAGGACGCGGAAACCAAGATCACCATGGATCCAAGCTCAAGAACTTCCAAAACACCAACCCTCCTATGTTTAGCAAGTCCGAAGAGCCCTTGGATGCTGATGACTGGCTACAAACAATGGAAAACAACTTAGAAGTTGCAGGAGTAGATGCCAATGAGAAAGTAATGTTTGCCACCCACTATCTGGCAGGCTATGCAAGATCATGGTGGAACAGCACCCGTACCATGAACAGAGGACAGATGATGACTTGGGGAGAATTCAAGCTTAAGTTTAGCAGGACCCATGTGCCTCCAGGTTTGATCAAGAGGATGAGGGATGAATTTAGGGAACTGAAGCAAGGAATAATGACTGTGGTAGAGTACCATGACAAATTCCTGTCTCCGGCTAGGTATGCCCCTGATGAGATTGACACCGAAGCGAAGAAGAAGGAAAGATTTCTGAATGGCCTGCATGATGAGATGCAGACAGTGTTAGTCAACATTCCTTTCGATGACCTAGAAGCTCTAGTGGATTCTGCTATCCATATAGAAGGAAAGATCAACCAAGCCAGTGAGAACTGCAAGCGTCATATGATGCACCAACCTGGACCCCACCATACCCCGAAGTACCGCCCCATCTCATCTGCAGGATTTGCACCCAAAAACAACAGGCCACCAATGAACCGTCCGAACTTTTCCAATCGTGGCGGAGGAAACCCGAGGCCCGGAGGCCACCACAACCCCGGCAACCCCAATACCTTCAACCTTGCACCGCCAAGGTCCAACAACAACAACAATACCACCCCAAGGACTAGAAGCAATGTTGTGCCTATTGTAGGGAAGGACAAGTCGATGATAACCTGCTTTGAATGTGGAATCATGGGTCACTACTCCAACGAGTGTCCCAAGAAGCTTGCTGTAGCCACCAATGTCACTGCACCTGCCCAGCAGTAGCGCCGTGTCCATCCTAGAAAGAGATTTGCCCCAGGAAACCCACACAACCGTACCGGCCGTCTATTCCACATGAATGCGGAAGAAGCCCAGGAAGCGACAGATGTCATGATGGGTATGTTCTCTGTTAACTCAGTATTAGCAAGAGTGTTGTTTGATTCTGGAGCATCCCACTCGTTTGTTATAGAAGAATTTGCATGCACTATTAAGATTCAACCTACAAATTTGAAGCATGTCATGATAGTTCAAATACCTGGGTCAACCACAAAAGCTAGAAAAATTTGCAAGGCCGTACCTATCAGAATACATGGGATAGATTTTTATGCCAATTTAATAGTACTTGGAACCATAGGTTTGGAAGTAGTGCTAGGAATGGATTGGATGTCGAAACATCAAGGATTAATCTACTGTGCCAAGAAAGCCATAACCATGACCAGTAGCACCGGAGTATTAGTAGAACATGTATCTGAGACATTGCCCCACCAATTCAAGTGCAACAAGAGTTTAGCCAAAACCACCATTGACCAAATTAGAGTAGTCTATGAATACCCCGATGTGTTCCTAGATGAATTGCAAGGTATGCCCCCAGATCAGGATATCGAGTTTATCATTGAACTAGTTCCTGGAACTAGACCCATAGCTCAGATACCATATAGTATGAAACCATCTGAATTAGTGGAGCTGAAGAAGCAACTTGATGATATGTTGGGAAAAGGTTTGATACAACCAAGTGCATCGCCATGAGGTCACCTATTTTGTTTGTTGATAAGAAGGATGGTGCCAACCGTTTGTGTACGGATTATCGGAAGCTGAATGACGTCACCATCAAGAACAAGTACTCACTTTCGAAGATAGAAAGATTTGTTTGATCAACTGACTAGTGCCAGACTGTTTTCTAAGATTGATCTTAGAACTGGTTATCATCAATTGAAAATCCGCGCAACGGATATCCCAAAGACTGCCTTCACCACCAGATATGGATTGTATGAGTACAATGTCATGTGTTTTGGATTAACCAATGTCCCCGCTTATTTCATTAACCTCATGAATAAGATTTTTATGAACTTTTTGGATAAGTTTGTCATTCTGTTTATCGATGACATTCCGATCTACTCCAAATCCGAAGAGGACCATGTGCAACATCTGAGAACCATCCTTGAAACCGTTAGGGAGCATAAGTTGTATGCCAAGTTTAGCAAATGTGAGTTCTGGTTAAAAGAAGTAGGATTCCTAGGCCATATCTTGTCGGTAGGAGGAGTTGCCATTGATCCCGCCAAGATTAAGGATGTTTAAGAATGGAAAGCCCCAACCACTCAAACCAGAGTCCGCACATTTCTTCGATTAGCGGGATATTACCGCAAGTTTGTTGAAGGATTTTCTAGCATCACAAGGCCGATGACCCAGCTGTTAAAGAAAGATAAGAAGTTTGAATGGACGGAAAAATGTGAAGCAAGTTTTCAGGATCTCAAGAAGAGATTGATTTCAGCTCCAATTTTGATCATGCCAGATATCAAGAAGCCTTTTGATGTATATTGTGATGCATCCAAGATTGGTCTCGGATGTGTGTTGATGCAAGAAGGCAAGGTCATATCATATTTGTCCAGACAACTAAAGAAACATGAGCAGAACTATCCTACCCGTGACTTAGAACTGGCAGCCATAGTGTTAGCTTTGAAGACATGGCGTCATTACCTCATGGATAACCGATGTGAGATTTATTCGGATCACAAGAGTTTGAAGTATATTTTCACCTAGAAGGAGCTGAATATGAGGCAATGGAGATGGATAGAGTTAATTAAGGATTATGACCTTGACATTCACTACCACCCTGGCAAGGCCAATGTGGTAGCGGATGCTCTTAGTAGACTGCCGTGTAGATTAAACACCATGATTAAGGAAGCTCAGCCAAGTCTGCATGAGGAGATGGAGAATTTTAGAATGGAGCTGGTTAGCGAAGGATTTCTAGCCAGTATTGAACTTCAATCCACTTTGATCAGTCAAATAAAGGAAGCTCGGAAAGGAAATGCCAGTATTTATGGAATTAAGTGTCGTATCAGTACATGGAAGGTACCCGGATTCACGGAAGATGAAGAAGGACTTATGTGGTATAAAGGACGTATCTGTGTGCCAGCAGATTCGGAGTTAAAACAAGTCATTATGCAGGAAGCCCATGATACCCTTTTTCTATCCATTCCGGAGAAACGAAGATGTATCAAGATTTGAAGGAGCAATTTTGGTGGCATAAAATGAAGAGAGAAGTCGGAAGCTATATCGCCAAATGTGATATCTGTCAGAGAGTCAAGGCAGAACATCAGCGACCCACAGGACTTTTGCAACCATTGCAGATTCTAGAATGGAAATGGGATTCAGTTGGAATAGATTTCATCATCGGTCTGCCTACATCTAGTAGGGGAAATGATTATATTTGGGTCATAGTAGATAGATTGTCCAAAGTAGCTCATTTAATACCCATCAAGACCACCTATCAGAGCTCGAAGCTAGCAGAGTTTTACATCGCTAGAAAAGTCAGTCTGCATGGAACCCCCAAGACCATTGTTTCGGATCGAGGAACCCAACTTACCTCAAGATTTTGGAAGAAAGTCCAAGAAGGATTAGGAACCAAGCTGAACTTTAGCACAACTTATCACCCATAGATCGACGGACAGACGGAAAGAGTAAACCAGATCCTAGAAGACATGATGAGAGCCTGTGTATTAGAATATGGATCTAAATGGGAAGATTGTCTGCCTTTCGTGGAATTCTCATACAACAACAGTTATCAAGCCAGTTTGCAAATGGCCCCATTTGAGATTTTGTATGGAAGGAAGTGTCGTACCCCCTTGAATTGGTCACAAGTAGGAGAGAGTCAGATATTCGGACCCGACATCTTACGATAAACCAAAGAGAAGGTTCACAAGGTCCATGAACACCTCAAGACCGCTCAATCCAGACAAAAGAGTTACGCTGACAAAAGACGGCGAGACATGACCTTCAATGTTGGAGACTTTGTGTATCTCAAATTATCACCCTTGAAAGGAATGCAGCATTTTCAACTGAAAGGGAAGCTTGCCCCCAGATATATTGGACCCTTCAAGATTTTAAGTCGCCGAGGAGAAGTATCCTATCAGCTGGAACTGTCGGAAGAGATGTCAGCCATACATAATGTGTTTCATATCATGTTACTTCACAAATGCTTAGAAGTTCCGGAGAAGACCGAAATTTTCAAGAACATCGACCGCAGAGCCATGGATATTAACAAGGACTTAACCTATCGTGAAGTACATATTCGTATTTTGGAAGAAGCCTTCAGAACCACCCGGACCCGGAGTATCAAGTTTCTCAAAATCTAGTAGAGCAACCATACCTAAGAAGAAGCTACTTGGGAGCGAGAAGATTATATTAGGATTGAGTTTCCCAATCTCTTTAGTTCCTAGTTTTTCTTGAATCTTGGGACGAGATTCTATTTAAGGAGGGAAGGTTTGTAACACCTCAAAAATATTAAACAAGATTACCAAGTTCTAATCACCCAAGTTTAGGGTTAACAAAAACTTTTATCCTTAAACCCATATGAATGCATGTGTGTTTATTATTAATGCATGAATGCTTGCTATGCCATGTTTGGTTGCTATAAATGAGAATGATTAGTTTAAATATGAAAACCATATCATCTAGCTCAATTCCAAACCAAACCAAATTAAAAAGAAATCAATATATGAGGCATATGATCATATGGTCACTTTTGCCAAAATTAACCACTAGCCCACTTTGGGCATCTGTATTAAATAATTTCCAATAGAAACAATTCTATTTCTTTTCAACCCTTGCTAGACCAAGTGAAAATGAATGTGAACTTCACAAACTTAGAGAAACTATTTTCAAATCTATTTGAGGGACATTTCAAAATTGAATCAAGTGTAGGTATCTAGATCATCATTTTTCAAAGGCCAATCAACCCTCCACCACTTGACAAATCCGAGCAACCAGAGAAACCTAAGCATGTGACCAACACACCCACCAAAAATCTTTCAAAAATTTGAATCTTTAGTTCATGCGGCCATTTAATCGATCACTTGACAGGCAGAGTACAAGTCTACCAACTATCTACTGTTTTGATCAATCCCTTGCTCACCATTTGTACCCAATTCAGCTCGGTTACTCACCCACGATCACCCCCAGTACCCAGCCATGCAGCTAGCACCCCTCACTCACCGCAATGACCAGTGCAAGCCTGTACCCGAGCGTGCCATGCCGATCAAGCATGGACACGATGCCACACACCACGCCACCCTCTCCCAAGACCACTAGCAGATATGCGTGACCTCACTGCACCCCTTTGTCCACCCCTCGACCAACGGCGAGTAGTGGAGAAGCCAGCACAGCCGCGCCCATTTTACTTGCAGCCATGCCGAGCGCACACCACAGTGCCAGGCCATTCCCACGCAGCCACGCCGCGCCTCGATCTCTCCACGCGTACCTGCACTCGCCGCATCACCAGCGACCTCTGAGACACGACTGTTCGCTGCCGCGTGCCCCGTGACCACCATATGCCATGACAAACACCGAGGTACCCGCACAGAGCACGGACATCTCCCGACCGATTAAGACCGCCCCTCGTCGTGCCACTTGCGCATGACGATCACCGTAGACCACTGCGTCGACCTATGCCCACCGCCATGCTGATAGCCCTCTGTAGCAATGTCGCCGACGAGCCCGAGCCATGCCGTGCTGCCTCCATCGCTGGTGTATAAATAGAGCCCTCCCCCTGCCTCCAAATGTACACCATTCCACTCCCCTCTCACTCATAAACATCTCTGACCTTTCCCCGGAGCAAGGCATGCACCACATCACCGTAATTTAGACAGAACCCGCCGCTGCAGTGAAGGAAGGGCACCATTGATTGGAGCCACCCCAGGAGCCGCCACGACCACTATTCGACTCGCCGTCATCTACCAGCCCGTTTGCCCCCATCACCGCACCTAGCTAGAGCCCGGGTAAGCCCCCAACGACCCTTACTGTCAAGTTAGGTTTAGAATCTCGCGCACCCCTGCGACATAGCCGATGAACCAGAACCATCGATTCGATCTCTAATTGTATGGCTGAGATTAGCTGATACCGTTTTGTTCAGATAGAGCCACTGACATGTGGGACCAGCTTGTAAGCAGCCCGCTGCGTGCACGCTGTGCAGTTGGGCTGGCCCATGTTCATTCCCGCGCATAGCCCACAGATTCAAATAGAGATTTTCCATTTAGATTAAAATCCTAGTCTGTTAGTAGTTTCAAAATTGAATTCAGGGAGCATTACTTAACCAAAATGCATGATTCCAATTTTGTTAGAAAGGTATTGAAAATATCTACTCACTCCCATTGGATTCAAACCATTTGAACTTATAGATCACCTATAGTAAAAATAACAAGACAAATATTTTTCCAAATTCAAACATTTTTATAAAATCAACCATAAATGCTTTTGAGTTGATTCCAACTCTCAAAAATCACATTTTCCATGCTATATCTGAATACGTAAAAAGATTTACTTTTACATGCATTAATCATGGAATAGTATTAAAAGGATGCTATATAGGCATTTCTAGTCACTTTAATATTATTAAATAGCAATATTAAATCTTGTAATATATGATCACCCCTTTGAAATCACATTCCCAAGTATTGGAATATGTGGAGATGACATGTGTCAACATGATTCCCTATTCTGATTTGAGGATATTAAATCTTAAGTATTTTGCAATGAGTAGAAATTACTTTCCCAAAATAAGATAAATAAGAATATGTCAACATTTCATGTGATGATGCTAGATCATCTAGTGTGAGCCCTTGTGTTCTAAATAGAAATATCTAAGTATCGTTTGGTGATTGTGTACCTCGTATTTATTTATAGACGCTAGTGTCGACCCGGGCTACGAAGAAGAGGAGTTCTACAAAGACGAAGAAGAGAACTTCAACGAATGCAACCACCAAGGCAAGCCTCACAATGAAAGATAAACTATGCAAGCCATCATATGCAATCTAGCCATATGCAAGATAGCATAGGCAAGATACCTTATGCATTCTATTGAGATGCAAATTTACCAATTCCTAGTTTTACCTACAAGCTTTACTTTTCCTTTACCAAAGTTTCTCAAATAGTTCATTAATTGGTGATTAGTGGAAAAATATGATAGATGCTATCAATAATATAGAAGTAGGTTGGGACAGTGACACTTGATTCGCACCCCATCAATAGTGATACCCTCATGAATAGATGCTAGTCCTAAGCTAATATGGATCACTTTAGATGGGAATACTTGGAGAAAATGATTATGAAAACCTTGGAATGATGAGTCATTATATTGAAATGTTTTGACATGTGTTATGAAACATAATGACTTAAGGATGATACTGAATGAAACATGTGCCTTGACTTTGATAAAAACTGATGGTTGGGTTCGGATGCGATACCATTCCAATTTTACCGTACAGCCACAATACTTGAGTTGGGTAGGTCTTAACTGGAAGTTTATATGCCATAGTATGGGTTCCCTTGCGGAAAGAGGTTGAGCTAAGGTTGCCTCATGAATATGAATGTCCACCTATGCAGTTCCTAGGATGGTAGTTGGCCATGGCTGGGAGGCCAAACTCATAGGGAAGGTGCCTATACTAGGGTGTGTAATGGAAAGGTTAGGATTGATTATCTGCATACGAAGTATGATGATTTAGGGTTATCCCTGACGGATGTATCGAATTTTGTGGTGAAAGTGTACCACCTCTGCAGAGTGTCAAACTATTCGAATAGCCACATCCGTGGTTATGGATAGTTGGAGTGGCCATACTATTCCGTTCTTAGATGTTTTCAAAATGACTTGTAACATGAAAGATGACTTGGACTTGACCACAACAGAGTTGTGGACATGAAACTAGGTTCCCACTTAATAAATCTAGATAACTAAAATAGGTCTTTACTAAAATAAAACTAGCTTATTGCAAATAAGACTAGAGCTTAGGATTCCTACTAGAAATATCTTACCTACATTAGTGATAGTTTGCGAGTACTTCAAGAGTACTCATGGATTTGTCCCTAGATATTCCCATGGCCAAACTACAAGGAAGACTACCCGGAAGATGGACAGCAGGAGGTCTATGACAACTAGGATCATCTCCCATCGTCAGCATTGCCTATGACAATGAAGATGGACTCTACTACGTTTATTTCCGCTGCTTTGACATGTATTCAAACTTGATCATGAGATCAACTATTTGTAAGACTATTATGGTTTGTAATGGATGATGTACTATGATATCAATTCTTTTATGTCTCGGAAAAATTGTAATCCTGGGATTGCGAGGTATGCCATAACAGGCATCTGGACGTAAAAATCCAGGTGTTGACAGCCGCACGATTAGAGCGCGATCAACGACTCAGCGTCATCATCTCTGTCGCATGGCGTGCGTGGGATTCAACCCTAGATCTACAGCGGGGGTCGTCGGGGGCTTACCAGGGCTCCATCTAGGTACGGCGGTGCAGGCGAATGAACTGGTAGATAACGGTGTTTCAAATGGTTGCCGCGGTAACTCATGGGGCGGCTCCTAGCGCTGGCTCCATTCCACCACTGCGGCGGCGGGCTCCAGTGAAATTCTGGCGCTGCACACTTCGGCTTGCTCCGGGGATGGGTCAGAGAGATTTCTGGGTGTGAGGTGAGTCGAGTGGGGTGTGTTTTGAGGCAAGGGGCAGGGTCTATTTATACCCCGGCGAGGGGAGCATCGGGGCATGGCTCGGCCTCGTCGGTGATGTCATTATAGTGTGCTCTAGGCATGGCTGAGGATGTAGGTTGATGTGGTGCCCCTTGGTGATCGTCATGCGCATAGTGGCGCGGCGAGGCGCGGTCTCCATCGGTCGGGGGCGTCCATGCCATCTTCGAGTACCGCGGGTATTCTTCACGGCGTACGGTGGTCACCAGTCACGCGGGGTCAAGCGGGCATGTCTGGGCGGTCGCTAGCATCGTGGCGAGGGTATTTATGCAAGGAGAGAGTGAGGCGTGGTGTGGTCACATGGGTTTTGCTCGGCGTGGTCTCAGCATGGCAAACAAAGAAGTGGATGCGGATGCGCTGGTGTCTCCACGGCTTGGCGTTGGTTGAGGCGTACACAGGCAGGTGTGGTTAGGTTATGGCTATCTTCTAGACGTCATGGGCGAGGGCGGCGAGGCTTATGGTGTCGAGTCCATGTCGGGTCGGCATGGTGAGCTCGGGTACATGCTGGCACTGGTGAATTGGTCGAGTGAGCAAGGCTCAGCTGCACGGGCTAGTACTAGGGTGATCCTGGGCGAGTAGTGGAGGCTGAGTGTGATACAAATATGATCACAAGATTGCTCCAAACAGTGTGGAGTAGGTAGCTCTGTACTGTGCTCGTTAAGTGTTCAATCAAATGGCCACAAGAGAAAATTATTTGATTTTCAAATTCTATTTGGTGGGTGTGTTGATCATAAGCTTGAGAGTCTCTGGTTGCAAGGATTGGTCGAGTGTAAAAATTTTGGATGGTTTTGGAAAAATGGTTATCGTGATACATACACTAGATTCAATTTTGAAAATTCCCTCAAAAGGATTTGAATTTGTTCGGGTGAGTTCTGAAAGTTCACTTGTGTTCATTGTCACTTTTTCTAGCAAGGTGAGAAAAGAAATGGAATTGTTTCTATTTGAAATCATTTAATAGAGATGCTCCAAGTGAGCTAAGTGTTAATATTTGCAAAAATGACCATTAGGTCATATGCTTTATATTTTTATTTTCTTTTGCTTTGATTTGGTTTTGTTTTGACCTAGATCATATTGTGTTGATATTTAAACCCATCCTCATCATATATAACAAACAAACATGGGATATCATGCATTCATACATCCTTAACAAACACACACTTGCATTAATGGTTGTTTAAGGTTAAAAGTTTTTGGTTAACCCTAATTTTGTTTTCTTGGAAATTGATATACTCCTTTTAATATTTTTGAGATGTTACAAACCGTCCCCCCTTAAATAGAATCTCGCCCCGAGACTCAAGAAAAACTAGGAACTAAAGAGATTTGGAAACTCCGTCCTAATATAATCTTCTCGCTCCCAGGTGGCTTCTTCTTCAGTATGGTTGCTCCACTGGATCTTTAAAAACTTGATACTTCTGGTTTGGGTGGTTCTGAAGGCTTGTTCCAAAATACAAATGGGTACTTCACGATAGGTTAAATCCTTATTGATATCCACGGCTCTGTGATCAATGTTCTTGAAAACTTCGGTCTTCTCCGGAACTTCTAAGCATTTCCTAAGTAACGAGATATGAAACACGTCATGTACGGCTGACATCTCTTCAGGCAGTTCTAGCTGATAGGATACTTCTCCTAGGTGACTTAAAATCTTGAAGGGTCTGATATATCTGGGTGCAAGCTTCCCTTTGAATTGAAAATGCTGCATTCCTTTCAAGGGTGATACTTTGAGATACACAAATTCTCCGATATTGAAGGCCAGGTCTCGACGTGTTTTGTCAGCGTAACTCTTCTGTTGTGATTAAGCGGTATTGAGGTGTTCACGGATCTTGTGAACCTTCTCTTCGGCTTCTCGTAGGATGTATGGTCCAAATATCTGACTCTCTCCTACTTGCGACCAATTCAAGGGGGTACGACACTTCCTTCCATACAAAAACTAAAATGGGGCCATTTGCAAACTGGCCTGATAACTGTTGTTGTATGAGAATTATGCGAAAGGCAAACAGTCTTCCCATTTAGATCCATTTCTAGTACACAGGCTCTCAGCATATCTTCTAGTATCTGGTTTACTCTTTCCGTTTGTCCGTCGGTCTGCGGGTGATAGGTTGTGCTGAAGTTCAGTTTGATTCCTAATCCTTCTTGACTTTCTTCCAAAACCTTGAGGTAAACTGGGTTCCTCGATCTGACACAATCGTCTTGGGGGCTCCGTGCAGACTGACTATTCTAGCAATGTACAACTCTGCCAGCTTCGGGCTTTGATAAGTGGTCTTGACTAGTATGAAATGAGCTACTTTGGATAGTATATCTACTATAACCCAAATAGAATTATTTCCCCTACTAGATGTAGGCAGACCGGTGATGAAATCCATTCCAACTGAATCCCATTTCCATTCTAGAATTTGCAATGGCTGCAAAAGTCCTGCGGGTCACTGGTGTTCCGCTTCGACTCTCTGACAGATATCACACTTGGCGATATAGCTTCCGACTTCTCTCTTCATTCTGTGCCACCAAAATTGCTCCTTCAAATCCTGATACATCTTCGTTCCTCCCGGATGAATAGAATAAAGAGTATCATGGGCTTCCTGCAAAATGACTTGCTTCAACTCTAAATCTGCTAGCACACATATGCGTCCTTTATACCATAAAACACCTTCTTAATCTTCAGTGAATCCGGGTACCTTCCCTGTACCAATACGACGCTTAATTCCATTGATGCTGGCATTTCCTTTCTGAGCTTCCTTTATCTGACTGATCAAAGTGGGTTGAAGTTCAATACTAGCGAGGAATCCTTTGCTAACTAGCTCCATTTTGAAATTCTCCAACTCCTCATGCAAACTTGGTTGGTCTTCCTTAATCATGGTGTTTAATCTATACGACAGTCTACTAACAGCATCTGCTACCACGTTGGCCTTGCCGGGGTGGTAGTGAATGTCAAGGTCATAATCCTTGATTAACTCTATCCATCTCTGTTGCCTCATATTCAGATCCTTCTAGGTAAAAATATACTTCAGACTCTCGTTATCTGAATAAATCTCATAGCGGTTACCCATGAGGTAATGACACCATGTCTTCAAGGCTAAAACTACGGCTGCCAGTTCTAAGTAATGGGTGGGATAATTTTGCTCATGTTGCTTCAGCTGTCGGGACATATATGATATTACTTTGCCTTCCTGCATCAACACACATACGAGACCAATATTGGATGCATCAAAAAATACATCAAAAGGCTTCGTGATATCAGGCATGGTCAAAATTGGGGCTGAAATCAATATCTTCTTGAGCTCTTGAAAACTTACTTCGCATTTGTCCTAGGAATCCTACCTCCTTTAACCAGAACTCACATTTGCTAAACTTGGCATACAATTGATGCTCTTTAAGGGTTTCAAGGATGGTTCTTAGGTGTTGCTCATGGTCCTCTTCCAACTTGGAATAGATCAGAATATCGTCGATAAAAACAACAACAAACTTATCCAAGAAGTTCATAAAAATCGTATTCATGAGATTCATGAAATAAGCGGGGGCATTTGTCAATCCAAATGACATGACATTGTACTCCTACAATCCATATCTCGTAGTGAAAGCAGTCTTTGGGATATCTGTTGCGTGGATCTTTAGTTGATGATAACCAGTTCTAAGATCAATCTTAGAAAACACTCAAGCACCAGTCAGCTAATCAAACAGATCTTCTATCCACACAAAAAACAGGTGATCTCCACGGAGATGCACTTGGTTGTATCAAACCTTTGCTCAACATGTCGTCAATTTGCTTCTTTAGCTCCACTAATTCAACTGGTTTCATACTATAGGGTCTCTGAGCTATGGGTCCAGTTCCAGGAACTAGTTCAATGATAAACTCGATATCCCGATCTAGGGGCATGCCGGGTAATTCATCTGGGAACACATCGGGGTATTCACACACTACTCTGACTTGGTCTAGTGTTGATTGGACTAAACTCTTGTTGCATTTGAATTGACGGGGTAGCGTCTCAGACACATGCTCTACTGATACTCCGGTGCTACTGGTCAGGGTTATGGCTTTCTTGGCACAGTCTATTAATCCTTGATGTTTCGACATCCAACCCATTCCTAGTACTACTTCCAAACCTTTTGTTCCAAGTACTATTAAATTGGCATAAAAATATATTCCATGTATTTTGATAGGCACAACCTTGCAAATTTTTATAGCTTTGGTGGTTGACCCAGGTATTTGAACTATCATAACATGCTTCAAATTTGTTGGTTGAATCTTACTAGTGCATGCAATCTCTTCTATAACAAACAAGTGCGATGCTCCATAATGAAACAACACTCTTGCAAGTACTGAGTTAACAGAAAACATACCTAGCATGACATCTGGCGCTTCATGAGCTTCTTCCGCATTCATGTGGAACAGACGGCGGTACAGTTCTGTGGGTTGCCTGGGGCAAACCTCTTTTCTAGGCTAGACACGACGCTGCTGCTAGGCAGGTGCAGTGACTTTGGTTGTTGTAGCAAGCTTCTTGGGGCACTCATTGGAGTAGTGACCTGTAACTCCACATTCAAAGCAGGTTACCATTGACTTGTCCTTCCCGGCAATGGGCACAACATAGCTTCCAGTCCTTGGGGCAGTATTGTTGTTGTTGTTGTGGTTGGTGGACCTTGGCGGTGCACGGTTGAAGTTATGGGGGTTATCGGTGTTGTTGTTGTTGTGGCATCCAGGCCTCGGGTTTCCTCTGTCATTACATCGTAGAGGATCCAAAAGTGGGTGGCCGCAATCCGTGTGAGGTAGGTCTCGACCAATCAGAGCCCGGCCCTACAACGCATAAAAGAACACCTTGTGCACCCAAAAAGGGGTTCCGTGCATCATTTGTTGGGAAATGTTTGATGAAATGACATATTGTGGAGCTAGCAATGTTTTAAAAAACATGAGCAAAACTATGCGACACCTGTAGTGCAAACAAAGGATGTTTCAAGTGAAAATTGGCAGTAACTCAGAGAATGGAACATGTTTTTCCGTACATAGAAAATGAAATAAATCCTTCATCGGGACTATTTTCCATCCAAGATACATGAGTGTACCAAATATGGCCTCATTCCAACAAAGTATGCCATGGTTAAGGCCATGACCTAACCGATTCGAGTCGAAATAAAACCATGCATCTTCATACCTTGTTGCTCATTTCTAAGAACATTTTTCCAAAAAAACCCCATACCCCGTGTTTTTTATTATTGTTAGGTGGTAGGTTACATAAAATGATGCAAGAAGGTTTCCAATTTTTCTTATATTTACTTAATTAGTTGTGCCTAACCCTCACCTGAGGCACATCAAAATCGGCAGAAATTTTCTCGAAAGTCATTTAAGAAAAGGAACTTTTAAACCTTATTTATGTTCAAGTGCCAATGTTTACATATTTTCACATGTAGTGTCAAAGTTCAACCTGAATGAAAGAAAAAGATCTGGGCGTGGGAAACCTGACCCGAAATAAGCCTGACAAGCCAGGCTATTTAGGACCATGGGGCAGGCCCGGGTTCGACATCTTTGACCAAGTGGCAGCTCGGGCCTAGCTTGGGCTAAGAGATAAGTCAAAGTTGGAGAAGTCCCGACCCACGGCCCAACGATGTGTTAGATTTGGTGTAGTTCTAGCCAAGCTCGAGATGAGATATTTGGCTCGGTTTTGGGACATGTGCAGCAGGCTTTTTGCGCCCCCGCTCCGGCTCGAGAAATTCCCATGACAGAAAGGGAAGTAGTAGTGCCAACTGCTGGCTACAAGCCATGTCCATGTCATATAGACTCAATCTAATAGCCAACATGTACAATATATAGCTAGATATAAAAATATTCTACTTTATTAATGTATGACCCACTTTACACTCTCACATAGTGCCTAGGAGCACGTGATATAGCTGGCTCTTAACTAACTGTGCAGTGTGTGAAAAAAAGGTGTGTCTAAGACCATGTACTATGTGGTCTTAAGGCGGTTCAAAAGCGTGTAGGTATCAGTTCCACACATAGTGGCGAACCAACAAGTTGGTCTGGCTTGTAACAATAAAATAGTATTTTCTAGCTGGCCCACAAAGAAGAATTGCTAACACCACCCTCTCAAAACCGAGTCTAGTATGGCGGAGAGGGTGGTTCTAGCAAATAAATGCTTAGACATATGTCTAGTATACTAGACACAGATAGCTAAGAAAAAACATCAGTGGACCCACATGGCAGTGTATGACTAGAATATAAAAACAATCTCTAAAGATGCAATTTTCCTGTTAAATGGGACCCATGAAATGGACTAAATGTTGGAGTGAATTTTTCTTTCTTTATTAGACTCAAGTCTTACTTCTTCTTAGCTAGAGCTAAACGGTGTACCTGCGCTATAAGAGCCCGCTCCTATTCTCTCTCCTCTTCTCACCCATCCAACTAAGCATAAATGTACTATTTCAGCTGACTGGACCTTATTGTACTTGCTCTGATGTGGCAAGCTAGGGCGCCCTTCCACCCCTGGTGCCATATGCCTCTATGGCTCTCCCCTGCCTCCCTTATAAATTCCGCCTCGTCAAGCTCTGAGTTCTCACCCCATCCCCAACTTCACTCTTGAGTCCAATTCTGATCACTGACCTCCTCGTTCCTCACGGAAGAGGTCTACCGGAGTTGGATCTTGACTGATACTGGCGATAGGGAGACTAGCAGGAGAAACGAGAGAGCAGCCATCACCGCCTCTCCCATATCCCTTTATTTGTGATGTTCTCATGCTCCAGGCTCTAGCTGTGCTCTCTCTCTCTCTCCATTCGATCCTGCAGAGCGCTGAATAATGTTGGCATGGGATCCACCACATCTCGTGCTGGAATGCTGATATAATCTCAGGTTCCTTGCGGGTGAGGATCAAAGGGACCGAGGATAGCTAGGGCTATGATTCTGATGTTTGCGTGTCTGCTGGATTCTTCTGGCGTATAGACTAATGTTTGCATGCTTGCTTGATTTTACAGCCAACGCTGCCTTTTTGATGTGATGCGGTGCCGGTCAGGGGATAGGGAGAGCACTTGGGTGCAGTCGAGTTTTCAAATCAATGTGACATTAAATAATTTCAAATCAATGCCAAACAAGGAGATGATTTGCATACACTATACATAGGTTATTTTTTATCTAGGGACTTTGATACTACTCTATATTTCACTTATAATGATTGATATAGTAATTAAAGGAGCACTAGAATACATTTGGTTTCCTAGGCTTCTTCATTTAAGTATTAATTACCTAAATTCACATGAGTAATTAACATGGATTTCTCTATATTGGGACCCTTCTTTCCTCAAACGCATGTAGAAATAAAGGGGAGGAAGTAATTTCACCCTCCTCGGTAATACAAGAGGTTTTATTGCATCGTAGTGGGAGATAAAATGACAAACTGAGTACTTATGCTAGATCCCAACCACCATTCCAATTTGCACTTGATAATATTCAATCTCTGAACATTATTATAGATAGGAAGTAGAGGTGAAATTAAACAAAATTAATCCTTAGACTTCTTCTTCTTCTTGGACCTAGATCATTCCACTATCACCTTCCTATTGGCGTCGTCCTTCCGCTTCTCGTGGCATACCCCAGCTCTCGTTGTCTTCTTCTTCTTCAAGCCTCCCGCCTCCTTCTCCTTCCTCTTCTTATTATCGATGAAGGGTGATCAAGTGCACTCTTTTTGGAGATGAAGTCTCGTACCTGGAGAAATGGCCATAACTCTTCCGACCCCTCATCATCATGCTTCCTCTTCTTCTTGTCGATGAAGGGTTGATCGAGTGAACTCTTCTTGAAGACGACGTATCCTTCATAGTGGAAAGACCAATCATCCTCCTTCCCCTCCTCCTCCCACTCATCCTCCTCTTTGGTCTCTGTCAGCCATCAGATGACGGTAAGAAGGGTCCTCATCGGAAAAATTACCTTTCGGTGTGTCGGAATAGTACGGCCCATCAACGGACTCCCCGTTATCACCATGGTAGTGACTGATATCCCTGTTGGCCCGTGCCTTGGACTCGTCAATGGAGGTGCACTGATTGGAGCAGCTGTGCGGCATTTTTGTGTGTGCGATGGCTTGGCCAGCCTAAAGGGAGGGGGAAGGGATGGGGAGAGACGGAGAGAGTTCTTTGATGTGTGTGTCGTTCCTGGATGGGAGAGGTGGTCGTTGTTGATGGCTGCTTAAAAAGGCTTACTCGGGATATCCATGAGTTGCCACGTGGCGTAGGAGCAGCCTAGCAGTTCCCTTCCATTATTGAAACAAGATCGAATGCTTAGTACTCCTTCGCCCCAAGAGTGTGTTGATCGCAGGTACCACCACATGTTGGGGAGGTTTTTGCACATAACCACAACCATAGACCTTTTCTGCGCAAAATATAGACATTTGTTGTAATCGTTGCACATAATACATAACCAGTCATTGAATGTTTCATAGTTTTTTTAGGGGAAACGTTTCATGTTACTTAGATAATACAGTATGACATGTCATTTTTATATAAAATTATAATAGATAAAGTTCAAAAAATAATTATAATTTTGAGCCACATCCATAAAGTATCAGGTGTATATTTGGTTCTTGTAACCCGGCATGCTCTAGAGAAATGACATAGAAGATACTATAATGATGGAAGTGTGTTTTGAGGTTTGTGCATAGTGTTCATTGTTCTAAAGACTGTCAATAGAATCTTCTAGATGTTAGAGTGGAAGGAAAATCCAACGGTTAGCAACGTTGGGATTTCTGGTCTTGATCCAACGGTCAAAGTTCAAAGTTATTCATACACTATACAGTGGGGTATGCTAAGATAATAAAAGTATAACATATCATTAGAATCTTTGGGGTTTGTGCATAGCGTTCATTGTGCTAAGGACTATCAATAGAATCTTATACATGCTAGAATGGAAAATAAGATCCAATAGTTAACATTGTTGGGATTTGCTAGTCTTGATTCAATTTTCATTGTTTAAAGTTACTCGTACACAATATAATGGTAAGATTTGCAAGAATTCACACGCCATTTCCTATAATTCCAAAACATTGGCGATGATGCTATATGTGCATGACCGAACAACTTCCAGATAATCTCAAGGAAAAACATGGCCGCATGTATCAGTGAGTGTGAATGGACAATAAGAGTTATGAGGACAGATTACTTGTGGGGCCTGATACATTGCAAATTTATCTATAATTTTTGATGTTCCATGCTTGGTTTTATCTACTTTCTTGTGTTTTGTCCACACTTTGGAGTACTTTTCATATGATTTCTTGGACTAACCTATTAACAAGAGCCAAAGTGCCAGCTGCCTATTTTCTGCTGTTTTTGGTTCCAGGAAAGTCAGAAAATGAATATTCTCGGAATTGGACGGGACAAAAGCCAAAGTGCCTATTTTTCCAGAAGTCATCAGATGCCAGAATACGACACAGAGAAGGGCTCGGGGCCGGCAACACCACCTGGCCATGCGGCCAGGCCTGGCCCGCACCAGGGGGTGGTCTGGTCGAACCCAGCACCCCCTTGGCCTCTCCTTCCGCCTATAAGATGCCCTCGGGACGAAAACCCTAAGTACCCGATCAAAATTCCATGAAAGAGTCTGTAGCCGCTGTCATCGCCATCCCTAGATCAGGAGGGATCTGAAGCTCTTCCTGGCACCCTGCCAGAGAGGGGAATTCACCCTGGAGGCCTTCTTCATCATCATGCAAGCCTCCGGTGTGATGCGTGAGTAGTTCATCTTTGGACTACGGATCCATGTAGTAGCTAGATGGCTGGTTCTCCTCCTTTGTGCTTTCATGTTTAGATCTTGTGAGAAAATTCGATCAAGATCATCTATTTGTAATTCTAAATTTTGTGTTTGCGGGGATCCGATAGATATTGAGATGATATTTCAGATTGATTATTGATTCTATCATGTCTTTGTTATTTGTGATCTTGCATGATTTCCGTTGTTAGTAACTATCTTGGCCAAGTAGATGCTAGCAACTCCAAGAGTTAGTATTTATGCTCGATAGTGGGTTCATGCCTCTGATAATCTGGGGAAGTGACATAAATCTCTAAGGTACTATATGTGTTGTTGCTACTAGGGAGAAAACAACAATCCTTTGTTCATAGAACAATCGTATTGTTTACATTACACACAATTCGTAAAGCAATAATCTGTTGCTTGCAACTTAATACTGGAGGGGGTTCGGATGATAACCTGAAGGTGGATTATTAGTCATAGATGCAGTTGGATGGCGGTCTATGTATAATGTTGTAATGCCCAATCAAGTTCCAAAGGAATCAAGATGATTAGTATATGCATGTATTGCTTTCTCGATGTTTGTCAATTGCCCTACTGTAATTTGTTCATCCAGCATGTTATCTATCTTAAGGAGAGCCACCTCTAGTGAACTATGGATCCCGGTCCTTTTTTTACATACAATCTATAAACTGTTTACTGCTTTGTGTTTACTTTCTGCAAACTATTATTTCCTTCCATTCGATACGTTTAATCCTTTGTTTTCAGCAAAACCGGTGAGATGGACAACCTCATCGCAAGTTGGGGACAGAGTTATGTGGTTGTGTTGTGTAGGTCTCCACGTTGCTGCTGGCACTGGTAGTGCGCTCTGCCAACCTTCAGCTAGCTACACCTTTGGGGTGTTTCCTTGCTCCTACTGGATTGATAACCTTGATTTCATACTGAGGGAAAACTTGCTGTTGTGCTCATCATACCTTCCTCTTGGGGTTCCCCAACGAGCTCGATATATTTTGGGCCATAAGGGCCTAGCAACTCCATATTTTTCTTGTTTTTAAAATGAAAACATTGTCGTTGCTTACCTTATGGGTGGCCTTGATGTCGTTGCTCAGACGCACTAGATTATTCATGTTAGGGGAATAGTGGATTCCCGAAATTTACTTTTAAACATAAGGTTGAACACTTCCAGCCAAGTGATTCAAAATTTATCGATAAAGGGCGATTTATTTATTGGGTGGCTAAATGGTTGACTCCACATGTCATGTTCATGTAGACATATTTTTTGCTAGGAAGGGAAAACACTAATAAATGCTTATAAAAGGCTAGGAAACCAAAAATTATGTCCCATTGATAAACATTTATGCTCCTCTTGCTATAGTCAGATTTTAGCAATTCAATACAGAAAGGTTGTTGGGCATGCTCTAAAACCCAAAAATTCTTTCTTTTTAAATAAGAATAATAGTGATTAGCTCGACTAATCTATTGCGGTCTATGTATGTTGTAATAATGTACTTCATAGAATGTGCTATATGTGCATGACCGAACAACTTTAGAAAAATCTAAAGGAAAATATGGCCGCATTAATCAATGAGCGCGAAGTAAGGATGACAATGGGCAGGGTATGAGAAGGTAGATCAATATCATACCATACCCGTTTAGTCAATGGGTAGAAATTTTTATCCCATGTCGGTACTCGCGGATAAAACTTTACCCATGCCCATACCCGACAAGTACCCATACCTGTTGGGTACCCAGCGGGTAGATCCAATAGTACACAACTTATTCATAATTTTACATTCACCGATAGCATATTTGACAAAAAAATAACTATCTCTACTGAATAGTACATAGAAAAGTACATGAAAATTATCGAAGTTTAGAAGTTGCAATATCATACTCTTCCCTGGGCTGCTCGGCCCCATAGGTTAAAACTCTATAGGTAAGTTTTACTATGTTAGTTTAAATGGGTAGGGTATGGATATACCCACGGTACAGATTTAAACAGGTGCCCCTACTCATGACTTAATGGATTAGGGTATGATTATTAACCATGAGTATAAAAGTGTGCACATACCCTACCGATGCGGGTAAGGTACCCATACCTGTGGGTAAAATTGTCATCCTTAGTGCGAAGGGACAATAAGAGTTGTGGGAACAAAGTACTTGTGGGGCCTAGCTATTTTTACATTTTTTTCAATGAAAACACCGTCACTTATTACCTTATGGGCGGTTTGATGTCGTCACTCAGGCGCTAAATTATTCACGTTAGCGGAATAGCGGGTTCCCAAATTTTTTTAAATAGAAGTCTAAACACTCCCAACCATAGTGATTTAAAATTCATCGATAAGGCCACTTTATTTTTTAAATCTCAGTGCGCTTTATTATTACACCCGATTCCCCATCCCCACCGGCTTACCAATCTACTATTATTACTTGGATAAATTAAAATTCAGTCGAGTTGGTTGAGGCTTCAATCGTAATTTTTGGGCTCACTACCTATCTTGGTGACAACATTTTCATATGCATCATCATGTGATGAATGGATATAATACGGAAATATATCAATGCCATAGTCTTTTAGTACCTACCAAAGCAATACTTCAGTTTTCTCTTTTCTCAGTTTCTTAAAAAAGAGGTCTCACATCTCTCTCAAATTCTTAAAAAACATAGTTTTTGGAGAATACTTCAGTTTAGAATCATAGTATTTGTTGGATTCAAACACTAAAACATATTTAATAGTTCAGTTTATCCAGAAACCAGAATGTTTTCTAAATAATTTTAAAATACTTTGATGCCAAACGGGGCCTTAATATCTGAACCGAGCCAATCTGGGCCATGGATGATTAATATTTAGATGACAAATGGGGCCTTAATTTCTGAACTAGGGTAGTATGGGCCATGGCTAATCAGCAATGTGACTATCATCCTACGGCTTACCAAGTTACTACTACTTGGACTATACATAAATTTGAATTTAGTCAAGCGGGAAAAACTCCCGCTATCCCTGAAATATTTCGCGCCCCAGTGTCTTGAATATCTTGAAATTCCCCTTTGACCCCTAGTGAAGTCGGTTCGTTGGGCTTCAATCATTATTTCCCAGTTCACTACCTCTATAGTCCCCCTCCCAACGCCTCCCCCCACTCGACACACAAACAATCCTCGCCCCCAGCTACGCAAGCCCTACGGAAAATCCTAGATCTACCTTCACCACCTTAGATTTGATTCACTATCATTGTCATGCACTGCACCATATCTGCTTCACCGACCCACTCTTCTGGTGCGCCGAACACATTACCATCGCCAGGAATCTGCCTATTTGTCGTTGTTGTCTAGCACTTGGAGCAACCCCTATTCTGCTTCACCTTCGCCAACAAGCACCACAACCGCAGCACCCTCCGCAACCTCGACGTCACCACCGAAGATTTGTAGGATGCCTAAACGTTGTCCCGACCCAGGTAAACAGATCTCCTTGGATTTTGGTATGATAAATATGTAGCAGTTAACTATATGTTTTATTGGTGCTAATTTTGTAGTAACTTACAAGTGCTATACTTGTTACCTATATCTTCCTAAATAAATCCTTTGTAGTCAGGTTTAACCGTAACGCATTGAACTGTGATTTTGTATGTCATGGCGAAATATGAGTCAGCGAACGATCAACACATTTGTTTCCATTGTCTGCTTTATTAAAGTGTCCATAAGTGATGCGGTTCTAATTTCTCTCTGGTTTGGCATAGGCTATGGCACTAACTGTTATTTCCTACTTGATGTTGTTCTCTTATCTTTGCAGTACACATTTACATTCGTTATACTACTTTCACTAATATGTCGGTTTTGTTTTCTTATGCTTACCCCACGATTCCTAACAGTTTGCTATTGTTACGCAATGAACAGGTGCAGTTTACACTAGAAATCATAGAACAAATGGCCCCTATAATCTCGTAAGTATCTATTGTTTTTGTATCAATTCATGCTAACATCTATCAGATTGAAACCTTTTTGTGTTTACTATTCGCTGCACCTTTATGCAGAGGCCCAATACTGAAGTATGGAGACCACCAGTCCAATTACTTGATGTAGCGGACATCGTCAACGAACGTACTTGTAACCAAATCAGCAACCGCGAGACTCTACATAGAGGTACTATAAGCACCCTCTCCCTTTTTAAGGTTTAAGTCCCCTGGTTTCACGTCATTTATTATTGTTCAGTTTTTTGTCGGAGGCACTAGGATGATTATAACAAGGCCGGCTAGGCAATAGAATCCAATATAATAGAAACATAAGGAGCATAATAAACCGTGCACTTAAAATCTCACTCTAGTATCTGCCACATGTATGGCTATTTTAATACGAGGCACATGA